>OW240921.1:76666555-76984055 GCA_933207985.1 Pelobates cultripes
TTCTGTAGCACTATTCAGTAATTATTTTAAAAGTCAGTTTGTAAAGTAACATCTGAATTTAAGGTGATGAAAAAAATCAATAAAGTACTCAAATTACTCCATGCGTCTTTATTTGAGCAATTAAAGACATTGATAAATAAATATGTTATTTAGCAACTTCCAAACAAATATTTTATTCAGAAACCATCAACCAAAAATCAATAAGGTACTCCGTGGTGTTCAGGACAATTTGCATGTCTCCAAAGCAATGCTATATGAAGGTTTTGATGGGATCAATGTTCCTAGAGTTTATATTTAGAGGTTTGCACTTATGGTTCCATCATTATGAGGAGTTATATTGATAAATATGGGTATATGTTACTTTTTGTGACTTATGCTTGGATTCCACCCAATTATCATGGGCCATAGACATTAACCTTAAGTAGCATTGTGAGTAATTTCATAATGCCCCTTTATGAAGAAAGGGGCATTTTCCTCTGAGTAAGAGCAGCCGGGTGAAACGCGCAAAGTGTTGGCACTGGAAGGATTTGATACTCCTGTTCCCCATATTGCTTTTTATATATTTATAACATTTTTAATATACATTAATAAATTATCTTAAATGAAATAGTTCACTTTTTATTATTGTATTACTATTTTTTGTTCCTGTCATTGCATCTCCTGGTTTTCCTGCATATCCTAGATGGGGATAATACCACCAAAGCCATTCATACCAGAGCAGGCCATTGCTCTGTATATTGTAAGTAGGATACCTCTTATTTTACCACCTGCTCAGTGTATAGATATACTGCACCATAATACCTCCCTCTACTTTATTATTTCCGCACATATTGGATGACAAGTACTACAAAACTGCATATATCCATAGACGGGGATTGTACCGTCCAGGCGAATTACAGCAGAGCTCTTAGCAGCTCAATAAAGTGTGAGTTGGCACTCTATACACTTTATAGGCATATTTTACCTATTGTGACATTTTACACTATTGGTTGTTTCTCTTTTTTTTCTCTTTTTGAGGTTGTTAAAAGTCAACATACACCAGTGAACATTGATTTGATGAGAAGTGTATGTAAATATTAATATTTATATTAACACAATATTGTGGTATACTTTCACACCCTTCTCTGGTGCAGTTTATCATTTTGTTTGTTTTCACTTGTATTTCTTATAAGGTTTAGGGGATCCTCACGGATTCACTGCTGCCCCACTGCATATTCTTGTAGCGAGCGCTTATTTTCAGTTTTTTTCTGTGCCATTTATCTAAAACTAACCCAGGACAGCAGGACAGAACTTCAAATTTGGGACAGGCCCACAGTATAGATTATTTTTAGTACTTTAGTATATTTTCTTGCAGTAGGAGAGCTCATTCCAGGTGTCAGAAAAGTGAGACCTGATCACTCCACTGCATTCTTCCTATCGCTACTCTCTTTTGTTGTGTTGTGTGGTGGCACTGGGTGATGACGTCACTCACATTCCAGCACAATATAGTGTAACCACAGCAGAAGGAAACAAATATTTTCTTGTGCCCCCTCATTAAGCACATTGAAGGCAGGGAATCAAAGTTTCTACTCTTGTCTGTAAAACCAGTTTGTTTGAACTGCCACACTGCTTGTACACATTACAGCCAGTGTGCACTCAACAGTCTGATCTAGATGTTCCCACTGTACTATAGCAAAACAGACTGGGCAATTGAGGCTAGTAAGCTATATGTTTGATACATGTATATTACATAGTTACATAGCCGAAAAGAGACTTGCATCCATCAGCCTTCCTCACATATGTTTTTGCTGTAAATCCAAAAGAAGGCAAAAAACCCAGTCTGAAGTGCAACCAATTTTAAAACAAACTAGGAAAAAAATCCTTTTTGACCCCAAAATGGCAGTCAGATATCACCTTGGATCAAGCAGCTATTACCCCACTAATTAGAAATGATATCCCTATGTTATGTTTTTGCAACTATTTATCCAACTGCTGTTTAAACATCTATATGGACTCTGATAAAACCCCCTCTTCAGGCAGAGAAATCCACATCCTTATAGTTCTGCCCTACACAGTTGTCTCTAATGTATCATTGTAGATATTCCTGATATTTACTGTTTAGAAATTAAAAACTGGTGACTTCATTAAACTAACACAGGTCTTTTATATCACTACTTGACTATATCAGAAGAAGCAATGGTGAATGCCTCTTTCCAACAAATCAAATAATATAGTATACAAATTCACTAAAATGGGAATTCAAAGGGAATTTCAAATTTACATTCAAACCAGCTGAATTGAAAACAATCTCTAATGCAGCTATCAGCTTTGCTTTCAGTTCTGCTACACTGACCTTTGGAATTGACTTTGAATTCACTTTGAATTTTTACTAGTATGTAAATTTTCTATTTGTCTTAGCCAATCACGAAAAATGTATAGCCCAAAAGAATAGTTTTACAATGGAATTTTTCTTATGTTTAATCAAAAGAAATGCTAAGCTACATAATTTATTTACAAAGCGCACTGGCCAGTTAATTATGTGCTTAAATATGTCCTTGTTGCATTATGGATTGCAGTAGCTATTATCAATAATGGTGCCTAGTTAGGAGATGGCTTACCTTAGCACTTCAAATGTTTCTGAACTGCCTTGAGCAATCAGGATAATAACATGTAGCTCTCTCACTGAGCTAACCATACCTCCTTGGCCGTTGCCTCTTCTACAACTGAATCCCGGTGCAGCAAGTTGTATGGATCCACCAATTAAAAATAGCAAACACACACAAAGACAAGCAAGCTCTCTAAACAGTGATTCCAGAAAAAATGCACATAATGCATAAATAAGTAAGAACACCTTCACACCGTGGTGAATACAGGGCATCAAATACATCTAGGTTTTCCCATTGCTGTGCTGTTCTAATACTTACCTATGCATTCTCTTGATTAAAGGGTTACTCCAACCCATTTTAATGCATATATGTTTTAATGAATAATGCCCTATTGCTCAACCAGTCTCAACTTCTTCAAAAAATCATTAAAAACCCACTTCTTCATAAAAGCGTATCAATTAAACTGTCAATAGCTCCCGACTGATTCCTCTCTTGCAACTGTCACTAGTCTAATACTATCCTTACCTTTTCTGTCACTTTACCCCACTCCCTCTAGCATGTAAGCTCATTGAGCAGGGCCCTTAACCCCTCTGTTCCTGTGTGTCCAACTTGTCTAGTTACAACCACATGTCTGTTCGTCCACCCACTGTAAAGCACTACGGAATTTGTTTTCACTATATAAATAACATAATAATAACAATAATTATTCTTTAGGTCCTCCTCATAAATACATTTTTTTTTAAAAGCTATACCTGAAATCCAGTGCCAGACGAAGCTCCTCCACTGCATTTTACAACAGTCGCACGATGTCCAATCAATCAGTGGAGAGCAAGAGAGAGTGGTGGGACAATTAAAAAAAACAACTGAGCATTGGGAGGCTATTGCGCATGCAAAGAAAAATGCTGTGCTGAGCCAATTAGCATTTCCTCGTAGAGATGCATTGAATCAATCCATCTCTATGAGGAATGTTCAGCGCCTCCATGCAGAGCGTGGGGATGCTAAAAGTCAGTGCTGCATTTTGT
The DNA here is from genome assembly GCA_933207985.1 of Pelobates cultripes. NCBI lineage: Eukaryota > Metazoa > Chordata > Amphibia > Anura > Pelobatidae > Pelobates > Pelobates cultripes. The sequence continues at coordinate 76,670,163 of OW240921.1, forward strand.
GAATTGAATTAGACAAAACTGATTTGCTTTTGATTCGTTATGGATCCATTTGTTTCATTTTCCATCGATTTAGAAATTCCAAACATGTCTATTCATTAACTTAAATTTAAAAGAAAATGGAGAACCACATAAAAATATAACAAGTTATAGGTGATTTTCAATGTTCTATTATATTATGTAATTTACATAGTGATGGTCTTCCTTTAATTAAACATAATAAGTAATTTTGAAGTATGTATGTCTCTCTAGTAGTTGAATCAACAACAACCTGCTTCAGCAGTCAGATTACAAATGAAAACATTAATAAACACTGACACACAAAAGCAATTAGTTCTCTAAACCTGAAACATGAAATAGGAATGTCATTAATTTCATCAGCATAGGAACCAAAGAAAAGCTGGGGACCACCCATAACAATCTCATCCAACAACCTCTGGAAATAGTGAGTATCAAGAGTTATTGTCCTACTTTGTGGACATACCTAAAAACAAACAGAGCAGGACTGGGAATGAAAAGGCAGCCCTGGAAACCAATTCTATAACATCCCCATAATGCATCACACCAGCATAGTGTGAAGATATGAAAGCGGGAAAAAAAATAACTGAAAACTATCACTCAAATGTGAAAGAAAGCACTCATAGGGCTTCAAATTAAACAAAAGAGCGGATTTGTTGTAAGCAGATGTGCATTTGCATGTAACCAATGTTTCAGTACAACTACCTTGACATATTAAGGAACGTTTCATAATTGGACTAAAATTGTGAATGTACGCTATTGCACAGCAATAAAAAAATGACGTTATCTTGCTTATTTTGAAGTAACAAGAGTGTGCTCTTCACTTTGGCTGACAACTGGATGATCTCAGTCAATTTAATTACCATATGAAAGCACTGAGAGGCTATTGCGCATGTGTGGCAAAACGCTGCGCTTCATTGCACAAATCAGCATCTCCTCATAGAGATGCATGGTATTTCTATGAGGAGCATTCAGCGCCTCCATGCAGAGTGTTGAGAAGCTCAACATAGGTGCTGCACACTGTGCAGCACTGGACTAGGAAGCAGCTCTAGTGGCTGTCTGAGTGACTGTCAATAGAGATGTTCCTAGGCAGCAATGTAAACACTGCATTTTCTCTGAAAAGGTAGCATTTACAGTGCTCGGCATACAGGGACAGGTTATAGACACCAGAACCATTAAATTAAACTGTAGAAGTTTTGGTGACTATAGTGTCCCTTTAATACAAAGTCTTTCTCTCACCAGTTGACTCTAAATTACAGGGAGATCAGGAGACACATTTTGTTTGTGTCTTTCTCCCCCAAGCCCCTTTCATGTATCTCTTAGCCCCAGCCCCTTTGTCTCTTTCTCCCCTTCCCCAGCCCCTCTATGAGTCTCTTCCCTTGGCCCCAGCACCTCTGTGTGTCTCTTTCCCCACAGCTCCTCTGTGTGTCTCATTCTCCCCTTCTCCAGCCCCTCTGTGTGTCTCCTGTTCCCCTTTTTCTGCCCTTCTGTCTCTTTCTCCCCAGACCACTCAGTGTCTTTTTTCTCCCCAGCCTCTCTGTGTATCTTTTTACTCCCCTTATCCTCCATGTGTCTTATTCCATCCCCTCCAGTCTTACATGTGTACCATTACCCCAGCCACCCCTCCATGCTTCTCAATCCATCCTTCCAGACCTCTATGTGTCTTATTAGCTCCCTCAGCCCCTACATGTGTCTTATTGGCCCCTCCATATGTCTTATTAGACCGAAGCCCTCCATGTGTCTCATTAGCCCCCATGTGTCCACACAGCTCCCCTCCCAGCCCTCCATGTGTCTCATTCCAGCTCCTCCAGCCTTACATGTGTCTCATTAACCCCACCCCTCCATGTTTCTCAATCCACCCCACCCCTCTATGTGTCTCAATCCATTCCCCCAGCACTCCATGTGTCTCATTACCCCCCCAGACCTGTGCCTTATTGTCTCCCTCAGTCCCTCCATAGGTCCCTATAGCTCCTCCCAGCCCTCCATGCATTCCTATACCCTCCAGCCCCCATGTATCCCACTAGTCCCCCCCAGCTCTCCCTGTAACTTGCAGTAGCGGGGCCGAGCAGGCAGACCGTTGTGTAGGAGCTCCTGCTTACTGTACCCGGTCTGACAAGAAGCAGTTCTGTGCTCTCTGTGAGCACTTTCTATCAGACAGGGTAGAGGAACAGAAGCTCCTCTACCTGTGGTCTGCCTTCTCGGCCATGCTACAGTCTGTGACCGGCAGGAGGGGATTGCTCCATGCAGCCTGCGGGACGGTGTGCACTACGTGGCCGCGTACTGGCCCGATAGTGAACCGGCTCACTGGGAAATTTCCTGGTATCCTAGTGAGCCAGTCTGGCCCTGAACATAAATGTTTTATCTTCTACTCTAGTACACACACAGCATCAACGATAATAAGAAAAAAATGTCTATGTAAAAAATGCAGAAAAAAATGATTTGGCTCAAAATACCACATCATAATTATTATATAGATTGAGTTGTCTCACTCATATCAATACTTTCTTTTTACGGTTATTATCCATGGCAGTAGTCACCTAATGGGTTACTTTGTCACAGCCGTGAACTTGAAATAAAAAAATTAAAATATATCTAGTTACAAAGCACTGATAGGTAATGACATGCTGCTATGGATAATGACTAAAAAGAGAACATTACAGTATGAATAAGGCAATTGTATCTTTTCTTGGTCTGTTCATGGCAGTATTCTACTAATGGGTAATTACTCAGCTGAAATCCAAGAGAAAAGATCTAAAACAACCCAGATAGAACGCCAAAAAGCTCAGTTAAGTTGATACTACTCTTTCTGGGCAACTGGTTTGCTGATGCAGTCTCTGTGCTCAGTTTGTATTGTTTCAGAAAAATGGAAAAGAAGAGTCATGCACATGATATGAAGACAACAGTTTTTACTGCGCCTTAATTCCCTCTGTACAAATATGCTTTGCAAAGGTGATTTCTCATTTAATAATATGAACTTCTACTTTCTTGTACACGTGGTCAGAGAAACTAGCCTGTTATGTGTATGTACTTTCTACGTACTTGAAGAAAATACATTTGATGGGGACCGATAAAATTCACCTTTGTTGTTTTTCAGACACCACTGTCTGTAGAAAAAAACTGAGGTACTTTCTCCTAATTTAAGCTGAAGAACAGAATTCCATCCAGGCTAAAGAAATAGAGCTAATATAGCTCTACAAAGTGTGAGTGTTCCATTTGGCACTATAGAAATATCTGCACTATTGTTATATATTGCACTATTATTGTGTCTTTTTTATTTTAAGATATACATCTTCGGATATAGCTCTCTCCTTTTTATGTTCGTAATCTATATATTTAGGGCTGTTCACCTAATTGTTTTTATCTGCTTTGACTTGTTTTTCACAAGGTTGAGGGAACTCCTTGTTGGTGAATTGCAGCTATTATCAGATAGAGAGCACTTATCTCTGTTTTATTGTATCTAGAATTTAATTTAGAACAAGAACAATGTATCTTATTCACAGACTGGTTTCTAAACACATTTATTGTGGTTTAAAAATACATTACTGTGAGTATTGTTGCTGTGGAGTTCCTTTACACACTCACAAACACCAACAATATAGAGCTCTTAGAAAAGTGGAACACTAATATAGAAAAGAGGGACAGAGGAAACTGGGTCCAAAATAGGGACTGTCATTCCTAAATAGGGACACTTGGGAGGTATAAAAAACAGTCACTAAGTGCAATTTCAACACACACTCAACGTAACTCTCAGATTTACTCAGTGCATATTACACACACACCACACACAATGTAGCTTTCATGTATCCACAACCCCAGCTACTCAATACATAAAGCACACACACAAAGTAAGTTTGCGTAACATGCAAACACAGTCATTCAATGATTATTACACATTCACATATTCAGGGTTATTTACTAAAGTGAGAATTAAAGGTGAATTCAAAGTGAAATTCAAATTTAAGGTGTAAATAGACTAACCAGAAAAAAAATATCTCAGTCAGCTCTGCTTTCAATTCAGCTGCCCTGGCCTGAAAATTGAAATTCAATTTGATTTCTCAGTTTAGTAGATAAGTAAAAAAAAATCTCTCTCTCTGCTCTCCCCAGATCCATGTAGGAGTGCTAGGCTTCTGGAGGGAGACTGGCAGCTTGCACATGGGAGGTGGACTATGGACTGAGTACCCTAACTGGCAGAAGCCACCTTTTCTCTCCAGACATGCCCCTAAGTCTGAAGTCCTTAACCTTCCTCCTGACCCTGCCCCAGAATCTCCAGTACTTTTGGAGGTCACAGACTAAATTATTCTGTGCCTCAGTAGCCATTTCACTTGCAGACTGCTTTGTGCAGGATGACTGTGACAGGAAGTGTTTCAGCTTGGCAGCTACTGCTTCCTGATGCGCATGTGCTGCTCCAGGGTACATTGGATGCTGTAGGAATGCTGCACGTAACAAAATGTAAATTTAATATACAACCTAATGCAAATAAATAATTTGTTTGTGCATAAGAATTTATGCAAATCTGCAGAGAAAGAAATATGTTAAAAAAGTAAATATTTGTACTAATAAAACCCTACAAATTTGTAATAGTCGTATATTAAAAAAAAAAAAAAAACATCATTGATTGTTTGCAACAGGTTAGAGCTTTCACATATACAGTTACTACGTTGTGGATAGAATAGAATGTAGTGGTGAAATTTTAACAGGCAAATACCACAAATATGAAGAATTTAAATTATTTTATTACACACATTTCACATATGTAGAAAGATGACATTTTAATCATGCCTTGATCCCTGACAGCTGGGTTTGTCTGTTAATGTGGTAGCCCAGTGACTGCTGCTTTTCAAACTGTCAAAATGATGTCTTCCTCGTGTGAACGAAGATGCACAGCATTATATATAGAGTACTAGGGTTTTAAAAGTTTAAAGGAAAAATTAAGATGTAGCACTTCATGTGCCTCTCTTGAATTTTAAATGCAAAAATGCATAGTGCCCTGTATGAATGATCTTTGCACTTTATGTGTCCCATTCACAGCAAGAAGTGTGGAAACTCAGTTCCCTCTTCAAATATAGTAAGGGAACTCTACCAGTTTCTACCAGTTCCCACTACAATTGCCCAGTAATGATGCAAAACATTTGGCAACAATTTGCCGACGTACCTGGGTCCCCACTGAGCTCCGATGCTCCCTTTTGTTCCGGTCACATGCTAATGGCTTCTGCAAAGGTTCTCATTGGTTGAGAGAATCAGCTAACCACTTTCAGCCAATGACTGACATTCTGTGCAACAAGAGTTGCATAGAATTGACATTATCCAGCCTGGAATTCTAGTTCCGGTCTGGCTGATGACAACCTAATGACGCTGCCTTCAGGTGGTGTTACACCTCCAGCAGCAGAGGCTGCATTTCAAAGAGAAACCACAAGAAATGTGCCTCAATCAACCTCAGAGATTTTTAGATGAAGAAATAAAAATATTTATTTTATTTTAATGAAACTCATTGATATGCCTTTCTTGTATACATCTATCTGTCTGTGTTTCATTTGTCTCAGCAGGGATAGAACCTGAGATTCGACTCTTGGCTGTCAATGTTGTACTCAAAGAGGTTTGCCTTCATGTTGGTAGAAGAGCTTACACTTTAATGTCAGCAATACATCTGTAATTTAAGTATACATTGTGAGGCAGGATAGCGTATAGGTAACATTGCAGTCCGTGTTCTAGTTTAATCCAACTAATTTCCTTTTGAAAACTTTGCCATTTTATTATTTTATACATGTTGTTGATAAATGTTTTATTAATTTATTATTTTATAAATTATTTCTCATTTATCTGTTTTAAATTGCCTTTTCATGTGCTTTATTTCTTGACTGGCTTTCCTACAAAAGCATATATGAATTATTTTTTTTATTTTCATTTTTTTTTGTACTCTTTTCCTAATGACATGAGAAATTAACTTTTATATCCATTTAAAGATATTTTACAAATAGAACCTGCTAGACAGTAAGTTGTAAAGATGCCCTTGGAAATTGTCCTTTTTACAGTTAAATGTTTTTTAAACACATATGATTTTTTTTCATCTTTTTTTTTAATATATATTTTAAGTAATACCATGCCATGGCAGATATTTCCCAAGAGTTATGTTGCCTAATTTTTTTTTTTTTTTAAATTTTTTTTTAAAACACTATGATTATTAATTATAAAGAGATAAACATTAGTTCTAGCTGGTCTTTAGAAATGAAGGTGCCAATAAAGAATATCAAACACCTGTGTCTGCTACCGGATCTTCTAGACCCTCCATACTAATCAATGTCTGGGTAATTCAAATATGCAATAATTCAAATCTTACCCATAAGTCTAGGTTTTTCAGTTTGTAATAACAGCTGAATCCAGATCCTAAAATCATAGGTGTGCCCTCAGGACTCAGAGCCAGCAGCTAAAACCATATGCAGAGGTAGCTGGCATGACAAAGGTGCATAATTGGTTATTGCACTATGGAATATTATCCTTTAATGTAAATTGTGTAGTGCCTGCCTGGTAGAGATGGAATATTGTCAATGTCAAAAGGGGTTAAATTGATTGTATGAAAGGTCAGATGACAGAATGGGTAATGTAAATTGCATGGAATGTGAAAAGGGTTTTACCATATAAATGGATCCTGTGAATTAATCAAAGGCTCTGCAAGGTGTGAGATTCTACACTTGAAAAGTCTGGCTTCAGCCATATGGCCTGTACTTCTTAATTGATGAGTCAATCTATTTGATATCTTAATGGTCATTAGCCTTGTTCCAGTATCATATCCAAAAGAAAAAACATTAATATTTACCCACTGAATAATAATTAAGCCTCATTTTTGTTATATTTGGAATGTGACTAGCGCCATCTTCTAAACAAGCCCATACATGTTTGGCATAACTTAACCATAAGAGGAAGGGACTGTGATGTCCGCACTATTGGGTCACAAGTAAGGCAAACGACATATCTATGGAATAGAAAAATAATAACAAATTCCTATATTAAATTATTATTTCTGTGGCAGGTACATAAAAGAAGATAGAACCAAATGTTTCCATTTGGATTGATGTGGGTCTGGACACAAAGGGGGGTGGTCACTTAGTGACTCTATAGATATGCCTTAACTCCACCTGTGGGTGAGGCGTGGTAATCCACAGGCTATATCTCTACTGATACTGAAGTGTGCCTTGTACATGCTTGAGGGGCAGAATCTAATTCTAAGTGAGTCACCATCTTTCCTCCCAGAGACCCCCTGGGGCAGAAGTATTTACTTTGAAGAGCTGAGTAAGTGATTAGGACTTTCTGTTATTGTATCCCTTTTGTTTTTATCTGTTGTTGGTGTAAAGAATTTTTAAATTGTCATCTATATTTTTGTATGTACTGTGACAATTTTTTTGCTCATAATAAATATTCCTTTATTAAGTTCTGCCTTTGTCTGGTAAAGAATCCCATTACCTGAATAGACTAATGAGTATTGTTGCAATTCCTTGGATATTGTGCTAAGTTGTATTTGGTGGATTTTTATTATTGATTTAACTGGGGAACCAGGCATCCCATTTATAAATTGTCTTGGTGGTGGCAGCGCTAAAATAATAATATTTATATTATTATGCTTAAGTGTGGGTGGTGTTAAGTGAGATTTTATCATAATTTCCGGTCTAGTACAGACAAATAGTGAACTTTAACCCTTTCACCACTACAACTACGTCACACACACTCTTGAAGTAGCGTGTGTCGTGACAGTAGCAATTTTGGAAGCTCTACTCAAGAATACCTGTCTTACTTATTTAATTAACCTATTTCTTTTTTTTTTCAAATGTATTCCTATATACCTCTATCTTGTATAGTATTACTGTTTAATTGAAATCTATTGGGCCTTCCATTCTCAACTCTTGCTTTGTTAAATATTTATTTATGTTAGAGTTATTGCGCTGATAGTCTTGTTAATTTATGTTCTCCATTAATGACTTTCACCTATCTGATCTCTCCCATTCCCTTATATCTTGAAATTTCAATGTTTCTTCTCTTTGCTTTATCTCACCCGCATTTGTACATGATACTCCACTCATAGTGGCTACACTCGACTGCTACCTTCCAGTTCAGCTACTTTCCCACTTAGTTGCTTGGTTGCTATACCCCTCAATGCCCTTCTTATTGTGTTTTTATATCCCACCTTCTCTAGGTTGTAAGCTTCTTTGAGCAAAGTTCTCATCAACCTATTGTTGCTGTAACATTTTGTAATTGTGTTATTTATTGTTAAACTTCCCACTTTATTATATTGTAAAGTGCTGCGGAATAAGTACTAGTAACAATATTAATAATTAACAATTTGTGGGATTGGGATGAAGATTTTGTAGGAGGGGAATTATTTAGAGAAAAATGCTGCTGCTGGGATCTGTAAGAGGGATAATGCTGTTGTGAGCTGAACTATACATACATGGAGTAAAGTGGGCGGATCTGTGCAAAACCTTGGTGGGTGTGGTTTGCATTTCTTGTAACTCTGCACTTGCCGACAGTGTCCCTTAAATTATTCCCAAATATGGTTCCTATAACAAAGATATATTCACCAGTATATCAGATATAAATTGTTTTGCAGAAAATTCTGTTAAAATTCCAAAACATGAAGCATTCACACTTCTAAAGCACTAACAGGATTAGGTTATCAAATGTTATGAAGGCAATGGTTAAACTCAAAACATTAGTACGTCAAAATATGTAGCCAAAGACTCATAATCAAAAGTATTTACTTTTGATTCAATATTATCTTATCTATAGCTAAAATAATGAGAACTTGTCTTGTTGCATGACTTTACCTATTAAGAGTTGGAACTCCCTAGTTCCTAGACAATTAAGTTCACAAAAACATGTCTTGTTTATTAGCAATTTAACTTAAGACCCCAGTTAAAACACATACACACTTATAATGTTCCTGTTGCCTCTGGACGGTCAACGCCCCTTGTACCATGTTCAACACCATAAATTGTGTATGTAAGAAGGAATTATCAGAGATGACTTTTGACATTGGCATACCTAAGACCCAATTGACACCACCGTCTGAACATCACTCTCACAGAAACCTCCAATGTCTTGACCTAGTGCATTTCTCCACTAATCTCCAAACTCTCCTTTTACCTATCTCAAACCTCACCTGTCCTAGTTCTGCAACCTCTTTCTACAATTCCACCCTCTCCTCCCAACTAGACATCATGACACCTTGTACATTTAAACACCGCAGGTGCCCCCAACAACAACCCTGGCACACCAAGCTCACTCGATACCTCCAAAAATGCTCCAGAACTGATGAACGCTGTTGGAGAAAGTCTCACTGTGCATCTGACTTTCTCCACTATAAATTTATGCTGAGCTCATACAGCTTGGCTCTTTCCTCTGCAAAAGTTAATTACTTCAATAGCATTATAACCACACTCTCCCACGAACCCAAACGACTATTTCACACATTTAACTGTCTTCTTCGCCCTGCTGTTCCTCCTCCACCTACTAACTTGACCACCTCAGACTTTGCAACTCACTTCAGTGACAAGATCTCTACAATCAGAGAAGAGATCTCTCATCTTTCTTCCTCCCCTTACAATACTTCCCATAACTTCCCTCCCTCTGCTGTTCTATGTTCATTCGCACCCGCTACATTGGAAGAGGTTTCTGCTCTGCTCCAGTCCTCCCGCTCCACCACCTGCTCCCTAGATCCAATTCCCTCGCATCTCATCCATACTCTGTCTTCTTCTCTTTCTCCACCTCTCACTAAAATTCTCAGTCTCTCTCTCTCCTCTGGTATATTTCCATGCAACTGTAACCCCAATTCTAAAGAAGCCCAACCTTGACCCTAACTCCCCATCCAACTATCGTCCTATCTTGCTACTGCCTTTTGCATCCAAGATCCTTGAAAGAATTGTGTATGTGAGATTGACAGACTTCTTCGAGTCCAACTCTCTGCTAGACCTGCTTCAGTCTGGTTTCCGCGCTAAGCACTCTGTGGAAACGGCACTGACCAAAGTATCCAATGATCTACTCGCTGCAAAATCTCGTGGTCACTACTCTATCCTAATTCTTCTTGACCTGTCTGTGGGTTTGACACTGTTGATCATCAACAGCTTCTTCTCATCCTCTGCAATATCCGTCTACAAGACATTGCTCTCTCCTGGTGCTCCTCCTACCTCTCCCTGCGCTCTTTCAGTATTTCTTTCTCTGCTTCTTCTCCCCAATTCCACTCTATTGGTGTCCCCCAAGGTTCAGTCCTTGGTCCCCTACTGTTCTCCAACTATACTGCCTCCCTTGGTAAACTCATTAGCTCCTTTTGCTTCCAATATCATTTATATGCAGATGACATGCAAATCTACCTGTTCTCTCCTGATCTCTCCCTGTCCCTCTTGACTAGTGTCTCTGACTGCCTCTCTGCTGTTTCTAACTGGATGGCTGCCCACTTCCTTAAGCTAAACTTGACCAAAACTGAAATTCTGATCTTTCCTTCCTCAAGTGTTGTTACTCCTGTGTCTGTCTCCCTCCAAGTCAACGGTGCTACCATCAGCTCCACCACGAAGGCTCGCTGCCTAGGTGTTCTCTTTGACTCCGAAGTTGCTGGATGTAGAGAGCCCCAGCTTATCCCCTGGATGGACTCAAGGCTTCAGGCAAGCTGTCCACTTCCAGCTAATCAGCCTGCATTGAAGCAGCATGGCGGCATGACATGACCAAGGCTATCCAAGACCCTGCTAATCAGTAGAGGTGCTCTGACAGGCTCTGTGGCTGAACTTACCCCCATAAGGAGTTATCTACAGGGGTACCTTGGAGCCATTGTTTTGGGATGTAGACAGTAGAAAGCACTGACACAAAAAGGAGGAACTTGGGAATATTTCTTGGGGCTCATATATTTTCCAATGTATGAAATACTTGAAGATTCCTCATTGCCAAAGTGAGTCCAAGACCTTTTGTACTCTGTATTGAGAACTATTGCTCAGAATGGGTGCTGGGAAAAGGGTGTTGCAATCAGGATACACATCAGTGAATTAGGACCGAATTTCATCATGGGACATGATAATCTGAGATGTTTTGTATATAACATACCTTTTGTTCAAAAGAATAGACTGGATGTCATCAAAGGCTCCTTTGGCTTTTTTCTGTCCTTTAAGAGACTGCATGTTTTTTGGCAATGACAGTCTAAGACCAATGAACCAGAAAGCAATCATACAGTACACCAAGTGTTCAGGAGAACATCCTAGTACACCTGAGAACTTTATTTCTGTTGTATAGGATTTTTAATGGTGAGCCATTAGAGCCATTTCTCTTTGCTTTCCTCACTACTATGCAATCCTTGCTATTGCTGGCTTGGATGGTGGGCTGTTTAGCAACTGAGTCTTTGCATGCAACGACCCTTGGCATGTCCCTACGTAGATCTAAGACCTCAAGCAACACTGCAGTCTTCACATGATTATACAAATATAACACTGTAACTATTAAAACTACCTGAATGTTTTTTGGTTTGTGCTTTAGATTGCATGACCATCCACCTGATACCAAAATGCTATGAGAGGCATGCTATGAGAGGCAAGTTCCAATAATTAAAGGCTGAACTTGATGGACGCATGTCTCTTTTCATCTATGTAACTATATATGTAACTAGTATGTCACTCATCTAAGTATTGTGAGATGCCATAGTTTCCATTGTGTGAATTTATAGTTGTATTGCACCCACACTTTTAGCATTTAGTTCTGTCAGGAACATAAAAGGTATAATCTTGTATCTTCATCTTCAAATAAAAGCTTATTCTTTATACCTGACTGGTAAACAATTATAATTACCAATATGGATACCGCACTCTCCTGGATCCCTGGGTGCAACGGGGCACTCAAGTTCAATCCAGTGGGCAAAATAGAAACAACGTTTTGGCCCACAACAGGGCCTTTGTCAACCTGACAAAAGCCCTGTTTTGGGCCGAATTTTTTTTTCTATTTTGCTCCAATGGTCTGCCCACTGGATTAAACTTGAGTGCCTGGACCATGATTGCTTTTTGGGTAAAAAATTATAGACATAATTGTATTGTTATATTTACATGTCATGTACTTAAGTAATGAACACTGATGGCTATTTTACAGACAGACAAACATCTCCAAATAAGCTTTGAACTGGTGATCACTTAGATTTTAAATAAAATATGACACTTATACTGGAGGATTTTTATTGCAAATCCTTTCCTGTGTTAGGAGGATTAACATAGTCAGAAGCTAAACTAGTGGGTCGGGTGAGCAACCAATAAGTCACTTAACAAAACACTTTAGAAGTGAACAATGTTAATGTCCAAGGTCACATTTTCATACAAAGGATGGAACATTTGTAAAAGTCATAATAAACCAGGGAAGTAGAGTGTATAAGAGATGGTAATGTCTCATTTTATTCTTAGTACAAGATCTTTCATACAATTACACGTTCTTAACAAGGAAAAATTTAACACTTTTAAAATTCATGGCTCTAAAATCTTAAGAAGATCTTTCAGTTTTAAGGGTAATGTGCCATGGGAAAAAAGAAAGTTTTTGCAGATTTCTACCTAAATTTATTAATGTCCAAAAAAGATAGAAACAGGATAAAGGTTAGATAAAAGAGTATGGAATGAATGAGGATAGGAGTTTAGACAAGAGTTTGAAACAGGAAGCAGCCTTTTCAAATTGTGAATCATTTCTCCTCCTTAACTTTGTATTAATTTGGAAAACAAATTATATTTTCCTGACTTCACCCAAGAAGAGTTATGTGTTGACACAAGTTAAAAAATATTGGCACTTGTTTCCCAAAAAAAATAAAATAACAAGATTCAGACTGATGGACTTTGGCCTGAAGTGACCCTTGCATTTTTTATCATGTCTTTTTCTTGATTTTTTTCTGATTTATTTATTTTTTAGTCATTTTGGAGTACACCTTAGTTTAAGAGCATCTAGCAACTGACAGTGCACCAGACTTTGTATGTTGCCTTTAATTGAAGAAAATTATGATTTATTTAATAAAATGTTATTATAAACATATTATGAATGGTCTTGATTAGAGTCCTAGTGCCTTCTTTTTGTTCCACTAAAAAAATAAGCCAAATTTGCTATTTACTAACTGGACAAACTTTGCAGTGATGCCAGATTACATTATCTGGAGTGTAAATTCTCCATAAGGAACTATAACAATTAGATGCTATTTCATATTTACTAAATGGTGTTGTAGTTTTAAGCACATAGTAAGTTTATAAATGTTCATTACATATCTTTAAAAGGTTTTTTTTGCTTTATATTGTTTTGTATATTTGTTTATAAGTGTTTGCTTTCTGGTTTAAAACAATATTGTCAAGTGATGCATGTTCCTTTAAACTAATTTCTACTATATTTTAACACATATTTTTATTTTTTTTCAAGCTCAATTTAATAGTTTGGAAGGCTGTGAACACTTTACAAAAAATAGTACTCACTGCTACTATTATCAATAATATTAATAAGTATAATATTATAATATATATTATAATAATAATAAGTATGATCAGTTTTTAAATAGGTGAATCTCAAGACATCGGTGCAATGTATGTGTTAATTGGGAATATGCATCTTTCCAATGTAAAGTATTCAGTTTTTTAATTAAAGGTAAACTCAAAAAATAAATCCCTGAAAAAAACATATAAGAATATGTACAATAACAATTTATAAAAACAAGAAAGCAAAATCATGATGGATTTATTATAGCTCAGAAGACACTGTCATCTATATAAGGCCTTAAAGGGACATTATAGTCACCAGAACAACTACAGCTTAATGAAGCTGTTCTGGTGAGTATAGTCAGTTCCTGCAGGCTTTTTAATGTAAACGCTGCATCATTAAGCTAAAGTTTTGTTTGTACTTTTAGTATCCTTTTAAGGAATATATTTCCTGAGAAACCAAGTTAGCCTAGGTAGAAAAACAAAAAGCTGAAGGGGACTGCAGGATTGAAGGTTTTCTTTTCACAGGTTGTATATTGTAGTTTGCAGAAGCAGCGAGAAGCAGTATTACTAGGTTCCAATCACAAAAGGCATTTATTCCATCATCTCTTACTGTTGATTTGTTGCTCAACGTACTCTTCTACTCTGTCCCTTTAAACACTAGAGTAATTTTTCCAAATGGCAGTGGTTGCTACCTGGATAACTTTGTCCACTTTTTTTTTGGCAAGGATTACTTTGTTACTACATCCTTAAGATAAGGATGATCAAGTAAGGGAACATGTATTCTAGCATAATCATTTGTGAAAATGCAAGTTTCTGGGGCTCAAAATTTCCACTTGCCCACTTACATTAATGTGTGAAAATTCAGCTTTGGTAAAATATTTACCCCATTGAGTGTGCCATGTGTCTAACTACTACTAATTCTACAAAAGTCTGATGAGTTATAAAAGTAACATTTATATTTCAGTTTTATATTTTCCTCTGTAGGGAGCTAATGTAATTTTATAGAGGTTATTTGAATTACATTTAAACAAATTAATATAAGATGTTCCAAAAAAAAATTTGATTTTACTAAACGTTATGAACCTTTAGACAATACCTGGAACACATTACAACTGTTTTATTATATTTAGAGATCAACAGCCAAATTGCATTATATTTTACACACCCTTTCCTTTTCCTGATGACAATGAGCAAGTTATTTTTTCTACTGGTATATAACAGCTGTTGTCATTTCAGTTTGATATGTCTACACGCATGCATATATAAATGTTCATACATTTGTGATAGCATTTTGTAAGAGATTTTTTTGTCTGTTATAAATTAACAGATCATTAATGAATTGAGCTGTTCTAATACTTACTATGCAATAATCTTACAATACAAAGAAGTATGGATGTACCAAAGTTTAGTGAATTTATTGAGGGTTTATTTTTAATGTTTTACCGTGAATGTGCAAGTCTCTTTTCACACTAACTGAATAATTCACTAAAGTCAGAATTCTAAATTAATTCAAAGTGAAAAAATAAGGTCCTTCTTTTGCTGTTATTATATTTTAAATAAAAAACATTTTTCTATATCCTATTGGAGTCCCCTGTTTTAAACCAAGCCTAGCAGTTCTTGCAATAAGCAAAGTGGAGGAGTTTGGAGGGATACCGGACCCTCAAATTTTAGGTGAGGAACCCTTTGCACGCTATATCATCATAAAGTTTGTGAGTATAATCCTATTTTCCACAGTACTACATAAGGGAATTGTATTACACTATGCTATATTTCTTTTTATTTTAGGTTCCAACCGTATCCCTATATATTGTTTATATGTAAGATTTCAAATGATTTGCTTGAAAACTTGCCTGACCACTGGACCATTACCCTTTTCAACCACAACCAGCATCTTACATTTTGCTCTTGTGGAAGCTGTACATTTGCAAATATTCATGAAGATTATTTTACTAAAAGTGTACTGACACTTTCCAGGATTTTTATATTATTTTTACTTATCTCATATGTTTATGGTCTAAAGAATAAAAGCCATACTGCATAATTATGTGTATTTACTTCTGTACCAGAATTGAGTCCCTTCAACTTGATTCTATGTCAATCCTTTTATACATTGTCCTTGTATGTAAAAAATACATCCTTTGAGCACACAGCTTATAAAAAAAAAGGAGAACAACAAACCGACACAATGTTTCTGTTTTTTTACCTCCAATACAAGGTCTGCAATGACGTTGGTAAACAATGGCTAAATCTTTAATGCACATTAAAAAGACAACAGTGCATCAGATGAAACAAAGTTGACACACGTTTTAAGTGATTTTCAATATTTTATTTAGTGATATCGTTTTCAGAGAAGTGCCAGTTCCTTTATTAAAGGAACACTATAGTGCCAGGAAAACAAACTCATTTTCCTAGCACTTTAGTGTTAATAGGTCCCCCCCACCCTCATGGCCCCCCTCCCGCCGGACTGAAGGGGGAGGAAGGTGTTAAAATCTTACCTTTCTCCAGCGCCGGGCTCCCTCTGTGCTGGGGACTCTCTTTCCATAGGAAAGCCTTTCTCAATGCTTTCCAATGGACGCTGAAAATCACAGTGAGAAGGACCGAAGCACCTCTAGCGGCTGTGAATGAGACAGCCACTAGAGGCTGGATTAACCCATATGTAAACAGCTGCAGGGTTAACCCTAGATGGACCTGGCACCCGGACCACTTCATTAAGCTGAAGTGGTCTGGGTGCCTATAGTGGTCCTTTAACTATGTCATCGTTGCATCGGTCACAGAAATAACTTAGAAGAAATATTGATTAGGGTGATGATAATTTATGCTACTGTTTACATTTTTCTAAGCAATGATGAATTCTTGAAATGCTCATACCAAACTCCCAAAGCCTATCAGTTCCTAATTCTTAGCATACACCTTCTTTGCTTCATTATGATGTGCCTTCAGAGCATCAACTAGCTAATCTAGTGGAACATATTACCAGTATTTGCTCTACAAAAGGCATTGAACTGTGAGATTTGCATAGATTAAATCTGTTAAATGGAGAAGATTAGCAACAAGTGAAAAATACACATAGATTAAGTTAATGATTTCCTCATTATGTAGCACATATCAGTCATCTAAACTGCATGCTTCACATGAATGAACAATGCTACTCAAAAACAGATTTGTCATTGCTAACTATCTGCTTAATTTAGTGTGGAATAAGTAATCGATAATAAAAGGGCAACGGTACACAAGGATGTTATTAAAAATCTATCACGGAAAAAGACAAACGTAACTGACAGCGTAAACAACAGCCATAAGCTTGATGACTTGTACAATGTGTTATATTGCTGCATCCTTGTCAAAAACTTTAATAAGTTATAGCAGGAGATCTCAAGCAGAGAAGTTCTCATCCCAGATCTCAGTAGGAGGCTTTGATATAGCTGAAATTGAAATTGAGAGTAACTATTGCTAAACACAATGTTTTTGAGACCATGTTACACGCGATACGAATGCCTTTTAAAGCTTTCACATTTTCTGTTTTAACCCAAATTTTGTTTTATTTTATAAACAGAACAACTTCCACAATTTGGAGTTTTTGTGTTGATGATCTGCTACGCAATACACTTTCTCATCAATATCTGCTAATTTGCATTCTTATTGTGTCTTTCACCAGGTTTTAAGGTATTAGGTTATTACATTTTAACAGGAACCAGAGCTCTCTTGTTCTCCTGATGTCCCTAGGCCCAATTGTACATTAAAGGGACTCGATGAGTAAGAAATACGATGTGTGACTAGTGATATAACCTGAAGACATGGAACGTTTTGTGTTTTTTCATTTTGACCCATTCCTTCCCCCCATATCCCTTTCTTTTCTGTACCCCAAGTTTTATAACAATGTAAAACAATAAAAAATTTCAAATTGAAAAAAAAAAAGGGGGACTTGATAGGGTCTCAGACCACTTCATCTCAATGATGGGGGGGTGTGATGCCTCTGTATATTAACGCTGCAACTGAAAACATTGCCGTTTTGCAGGACAACAACCACTAACGACTTTACCACAGTTTAAAGTAAACTGCCTTTTAAAGGAACATTTCAAGCACTATAACCCCTAGTCTGCAGAGGAAGTTGCAGGCATCTGGCGGACCCCAGGTAAGTTATCAAGTCTTTCTTAAGCAGTTTGACTACTTACTTTGAGAGGGTGCCAGGGCACCATAATCACTTCAGTGTGCTGTAGTGGTTATGGTGCTTGCAGTGTTCAAGAGTTCCTTTAAGGATTCATCTCAACTAGCTGATTAACCTCTCCACCAACGTCACTCAAACTGGTATATTACGCATGCCTGATGTTTGTGTCGCTTCCACTGAGCATACTTGAAAACAATAGCAATCTAAATGCATTCTTCCATTTCACATGGTCTGTTATAATTATAATTTTATTTTATTTTTAGCTGAAAGGTGAATTGTTAGTGTAAGACTCACCTACACCTTGGAATAGTGCGCAAGTAACTTGTTTTGTTTTTTGTTCTATGTATTTGTGCTGATGAATATTATATGCTGCCATTCAGGAGTAGTGGGAGTTTGATACTTTATTTTGCGTGTTTGTACTTGTGTTTGTACTAAACATCCAAGTTACAGTGCAACTCATGTGTGAAATTTTGCCTTTAAGCTGAAAGCAGCAAGATGAATTATTAGCGTAGGACTCACCTAAGAGGTTTTGCCTTGACGCATTAGGTCAGTGAAAGGGTTAAAAATTAAATATATGATTACTGTAAATGGACAGCTTATTCTTGAAATAGTCTAGTTAAACATCAGCTTAAAAATGAACCTGTTGCCGACCATCAATGAGATAACCTTTTTGACCTCGCTACCAGAAATACATGTTGTTGGTTGCTGAATAAGTAATATTGTGTTTAGCTGATGTAATCTTGTCGTGTTACTTTTGCTGTAACTTCTGTCTATAAAAATGTTTGCCTGACCCTTAATACACTGGTAGTAGCCCAATTTGAAAAATGTTGTCTATGTATCACCGAAAGGCTTTCCCCGAACATTTGGTCCAAAAGTGAGGTACATGGAACACTTTGCCCAGCAGTGTATTATGACCCCAACAGTCAGCTTACATTCTAATGATCATTTGAGTGGTACGAGACACTTCTGTGTTTTGAATATGCATTGGATCTGGGATAATGAATAGTCAATTGTATTTGTTTTGTTTTATGTATGCCAACTGCACTTTTCCTACTGAAGAAAATAGCAGACAATGAATAATTAATTAAGTAGAAGAATATCTATGAAATATATGTAACATATTTTTAAAAATTAAAATGGTTAAAATAAAAAGGAGTTTCCTGTATTACATATTTGGATGTAGTTGTTCATTAGATAGGCACAATATGTGTGTTTCCCTAAGTAGTCGGTTAAAGAATTAATAGTTGTTTACAAATAAACCGTAAAAACACATTCCTGTGAATTATGACCATAGAATATCACTATGAAGTACTTGTCAATTCATATTTGCATTCTAATGAAAACAACATAGTGTGTTCAAATTGGTCTCTTTTTAAAAGCCTTGAAATTAGCAATTTACCTGCAACTGTGATTCCAGATTTCTTTATTTACATCTGGGGAGTCCTTACTGCCAGCGATGTTTTGTTGTGAAAGTCATTCTCCTCCAACAAAGAGCTCACAAAGAGACCAGATGTATGCATATGAATGTATTGTAGCTAATTGACATGTGCTATTCAATATCCAATATTTTTGATGCTTATCAAATCAATTCCTTGGTGGACCATCAGCCTGTTAAATAGTCCCCAGAACAATGTGGCAAGAACTCCGGAGCTCATTAGGTTAAGCCCCTGTCAATACTGTAAGAGTGTGAGTGTATATTTGTAAGGGGTCATTTGTGCTTGCTGCTGATTTAAGATTTTATTATATTGTAGGTTAGTGGTTCCCAACTCAATCGTCTAGGCACGCTACCAGTACAGGTTTTTTTCTGTGTCCCTATAGCAAGGGTGGGGAACCTTCAGCCCTCCAGATGTTGTGGACTACATCTCCCTTGATGCTTTGCCAGCATTATGGCATTAAGAACATTATGACAATTGTAGTGCATAAAATCTGGAGGGCCAAAGGTTTCCCACCCCTCCCTATAGGAGCATTAATAGAAGATTAACTGTTTGTGTTTATTGAGATTGAATTAGAAATCAGATGTGAAGACTGGATTCCCATTTACTTAAACATTTCCTCTTAATTCCTACCATTACTGCTCTCTGCTTTAAGTAGAGGGGATCTTATGGCTTGTCTCATGGCTCAAGGGACATTTAGTATTTAACCCTTCAACTGTAACCAATGAACTAATTGGTGTGTGGCAAAGGAGGGGAACATTTGGCATATATCCCCAAATAGTTCATAATTGTCCCCAATCCTACAGCCATGGGGATGGTGGTGAATAGTAGATGGGTGCAGCTCTCTGTGTTCCCCATGGTTTAACTGGCATTATTAACGCATTACTCATCCCATATTGAATGAAAGGCATAAAACAAAATCATAATCTTCCTCCTTATAATAAAATGCCCACATTTTAAAAAATTGCAGGGTTCTTTTTCATTATTCATACGATTTTTTTATGTCATTTTGGCATGGAACGAATGGCACAAAGACAGACACATTTGCATTTGAATAAAAGTATATGTTAAAGTCTATTTTCTACATTGTTGTACTTATAAGGCACAAAATACATAATAAGATTTCAGCGAAGTTGAAGACACAATGAGATGGTAATAAAATTGTAATGCATTCCCTCAAGCTATATAAAATGTAAAGATTAAATTTGAAAGATGTCATCAAGTAGGAAGTGACAGAAGAGTGGGTCTTTAAAAGCCAAAGTTAGGTCGACAGATCATTAAACTGTCTAAAACTATCTAGTCTGAAACAAAAGTATGTGTTAGCCATAAACATTAAACATTTAGATGGTGTTAAAGCATAAAATAGCAAAAGCATTTTTTTTTCCCATAGATTTCTTTGAAAACGTACAGCAAAATAAGCCAGAAGAGGGAGAAAAATCAATTCACATTTTTAGAGACTTATACTAGAAAACCCTATTAGTGGAGAGCAGAAAAAGTAAATGTTGACAAATTCCTGAATTTTTGTTGCAACATTTTCGGGTGTCACAAAGTTATCCAGTTCTACTGCTTCAAAGGTATATAAACACTGTCTACAGCAAGACTGCTGACAACGTCAAGATGTATTGTCAATGATCACATCCAGACAGCTTCAATCATTTGACGAACCTCCTTGTCTTCAGCGAGATTATACTAAGACGTCTTTTTCTATATTGCTCACAAAGACAGATGGAATATGTTGTCTTCATTTGAAGGTAACATATTAAAACATTTTTTATCTTTCTCTTCCAGATGTTTTTTATTTTAAGATACATCTGGTGGATTGAATACTGGAGATATTGTTTTATGAAAAACACGTTGGCAGAGATTCGATAAACCAGGAGGATAAAAAAAGACAAGAACTTTTTTATATAGAGATAGATAGATAGATAGATAGATAGACATTCATAATACACACACACACACACATATTGTTTGTTAATTCACATGCTTAAAAATGCTAAGTAAATGGCAAACACTCTCCTGGAGACCAGACCAATTTTAATTTTTTTTTTACAAGGGATTTTCTAAGAACCATAACTATTAAAACTCTCGCTAGTGGGTACAACACTACAACATTATAGGTTTAGGGACACCATCACCTAATATGTTCTCAAACAATTTTGGAGAACATTGACAAACAGTAGAGATCTCCCCACTACCCATAACCCACGCCCTCATTAGCTGCACTGATATTGCAGAAATAAAACAACATTATTACGTGCCATTCCATCTAACTTGGATGACTATAATAGACTCAGGGTGCTGGAGAAAGATTTTAAATATAAGCCACCATTCTGCATTGTATCAGCGACCTCACATCACATTTAAATGCCTCAGTGATGGCTCCCATTGAACTCTTTAAATCATCTTTTAGAAGACTTGAGTGTGTCATCTACCACATACTTGTAGTATTTGGGGCAAATCATAGGCAGGAAATAGAATACTAATAAAGCCCCACTTCAGTGATCTGTGAAATTTGAGTTTTATATATGAGATTACGTATCTCTTGTGCAGAAGGAACTATTTACTGACATTTCAGATCTGGACTGCTTTGGGTCTCCCTAAATCAAAAGGGTAATCTAGACAAGGACCATGCACACTATGCCTATAGAGGTAATAACTACACCTTACTGACAAGGGCCAAAGTAGTCTGAAATGATCATCGATGGTTGCTTTATCTTGTGTGCAGAGGGAAATTGCCAATTTCAGATCAGTACTGCCCATATGGGAGGGGGGATCAGTTTGATGTGTACATTGTATAGGTTCTCTCTATTATGGCACAAGTGAGCTCTTTTTTGAATCCTGAGCAAGGACACATCAAAGTGCAAGTTTTGAGTTTCATTATCTTTTGTCTCAGAGTCCTCATATCTGTTATGCTTCAATATATAAATAGACAACAGAAAAAGTACAGCTGTATTTTTACTTTAGTTATCACTCCACTTCCTTTTGATACGACAAAAAGGTAAGTAAGTAAGTGTATTGTTGCTCTTTTTAAAAAAAATTGCATTTAACTTCCTGCAAAAAATAATAAAAGTCAATGATTGTCTGGAGAGACTCTTTAGTAATGTATGAAAAGATGGTTAGTAGAGCTAAATATTGATTTTAAAGCTTTTATAGTATTATTCTTAAGAGTGGTTAGAAAATATCTGTTTTATCACACACAGTAGAAGTTATGTATAAAAATTGTCCAGTACACTTTTAAGTTTACAGCAGTTTTGTGTAAATTTTCTTATGTTCATTTCTGCAACTCTACTGTTTATACATTGGCACCTTATATCCACCTTTTCTGCAGTGCGTCTAAATAATCCATCGTTTTGCCACATTTTATTCGTTATCTTTGTCGTCTTTTTACCCCTGAATGATTATATTCACAAAATTAGACAAATGAGTAATGTGACGAGAGCAATCTCGCCACATTGCATTGGAGAAGCCTGGTTGCCCGCCTGTTGCCTCTGGACTATGGCCCCATGGTAAAAACTTGGATTTTCCCCTGCAGAAAGGCTTATTTGTGCCTTTCTGCCAGGGTGTTCGGTAAATTCTATGTACCGAACAACCGCACGAATGACTGGACCGCCTGGGAGCTGGAGTGTGTCGGCAATTTACCTCCCAGATGCTGCGGTTAACCGCAGCTTAATTGCCAATCACTGGGTGGTCGCGGTTACACCTAGCCACCACACGATGGTTATGGAAGCTCCCCGGGTAGCCAGCGCTTGTTCTACCCAGCGGCAGGACACCAAAAGCGGACACTTTGTCTTTCAAGCCCCGCTGAGGCTGGAGGTCTGCAAACCCATTCGGGAACCGAACAACAGAGCATTCGGGACGTTTAGTGTTGCAATGTATTCTGTGTAAAAGTACCCAGATAGCCTGCCATGGAGCCTGTTCGTGGAATTAAAGACTTTGGCTCCATGGTGATTGAACTGTATTCATGTGGTCTGAGTGCCATTCGCTTAATAATGTGCGCTCAGACCTGAGCTATCTGGGGATATGTTAAATGTAAATATTTATTGTAACCTTTCTAACATGGGGGATTTTAACAGTAATTCCTATATTGGTATCCCCACGTGCATAATGACGATTTGTCTTTGTCCTGGGAGATAACTGAATTACTTCTCAATTATCTCCAGGACAGAGGGGAGGAAGCCAGGATGCATTGTGGGAATATAATGTGACTGTGTGTCCTAGATTGATGCTTGTCTGTCCTTGGTTACAGTCTCCCATTTGGTCCCCTAGGGGAATGTCCACCAGGTGGGAGACCTGCATAAATACTGGGCAGATAGCCCTCATTAAACCAGACCACTGCTTGACCCACAACACGGAGCCTTGTCTCGTCTTTGAGGGGATTTACTGTATGCTGATAGAGACTGATTGCTAGGAGTGTAAGCCGCTTGGGTACTTTTCCCATTCGTCTGCTAGCAGCTATTCGTGAGGTTCCAGTTCGGGAGTTTGGAGTACTATATTGTATGCAGTTCGGGAGTTTAGAGCATTCCCTTATATGCGGTTCGGGAGTTTGGTCTTCTGCAGTAGCTGTGCCTGTATCTCTGGAAGGGGAAGATCTACTAAACGGCTTTTAATCCCTTTTATGCCTGGCGGTGCCGTTACAAGTAATATCACACAATATCATATAGAAAAATAATTTAAAAAATTCAGTTTTAAAGATTTATTTTTTATTGCGACGTTTTATTTTTTTTTACAAAGAATGTAAAAGCTATTTAGCAATTTCAGTAAACTACAAGAGACTACCTTTGTTGGGAAAAAAAGGTGCATTCTTGCATCTGCCATTTTATTTTGTTTGTCACATGCCACTCTGAAATTACCAATATTAATTATAGTCATTTGTTAAATCACGTAAACGGAATCCTGTGGCAAATGAATATCCAGAACATTAATCCCAGTGATTCTTGCCAACATATTTCACTGTGATATTTCCCAAGCCTATGATAAATGCTCTTTCTGCTTGTTTTCTTACATCCTTGCCAAAAGATATCTGATTAGGTAGCCTATTTTTTTAAGCATTTTAGCAAATTGTAGCAATATTTTATTTTATTCCACTAATAACGATTCTACACTCATCTCATGATAATTCTGTGCCAGGTATGATCTGAATTCATAAAAAGATTTCAGACTTACTTTAAATTAATTCTGTTTTACCTAGCAATAATATACAATAAATAAGACATTAAAACCAAACCAATTTTTGACATTAGTTCAAGGTTTAAGCAAGGATTTTTTTTTAACATTTTTAATACAAACAAATGTAAAATTGAAAAAAAAAACTTTTAAAACTATTATATTACAGATGATTTAGTAATTTTGGGGTGGTGTGATACATATTTTCCATGTTGTGCTTCCATTTACTAATGTGGAAGCAGATGCTTCCAGCTAAAGGATGACACACAAAAGATGGGTGTGTACATTATTACACTAACCAGATGTCTCCTGTAGTTGGCACAACTATAAAAATCTAACATAGCATATCACATAGGTAGGCAAGGATGTTAAGTAGTCCTGCAGGATACTACACCTGCAAAATATATATAACAGTTCTCCACTTAGTACTAAAGATTGTAAGCAGTTTTGAGCAGGGTCAACTTATTGTTCGTGTAACAGTTTGTAATTGTCTCATTTATTGTAAAATTTCCCCCATTTATAATATTGCAGAGTACTAAAGAATATGTTGGTGCTTCACAAATGCTGATAATAATAATAATAATTGTGACGGATCGCCTGGCACCCCAACTGGGTGCCTCCTCCAATCGTAGCCTGGAGTACTATAAGCACCGCACCAAACACCATAAGCACTGTAGCCCCTTAGCCGCCGTAGTTTGGCTGGGGTCTCGCTGTCCTCCTCCCATCCTGGACCTAAGCCCAGGATCCAGCTTCCAGTGGGTGAACCTCTCCTCCAGAGAGCAGGTATAGCTGTGTAGCTCTTACAAGAGCTAGTGATTACAGCCAATCTGAAACAGGTATAGCTGGTATAGCTGTTCCCTACAATCACGAGACAAGGCTGCGTGTTGAGAGTGAAGTGAACTGACTTTAATGGGACAACATGTGGCCTTTTATGACAGTCCCCATGCAAGGGGCACTCCCCCCTGGACCTGAAAATAAACCACAGTAAAAACAAATACACAATCACATTGGCTCTCAGATCCAAGACACTCCCATACAAACTAGGTCTATCCCTCCTCTGTACCTGGGAGATAACTGAGTCAAGTATTGTATTAACTCAACAAATTAGTCAACAAATTAGTTTACCTAACCTTGGTCGAGAAAGGGATCAAGGGGAGCTGTTACATCCTAGGATTTTTCCCAGGATTATACTATTATGTTAGCTTATATCCTGTATTTTGAAAATACTGCATGTTTTATGGTGTTTGAAAAATTACTGAATAAGGGAACAGCATACCCATTTTTTTCTATAAAAAATATAATAAAACATAGAAATCCACACATTGATCCTGTATCTGGGCACCTCCTTTCTTTTTCCCTGTTAATCATTATAATTAATATTTTTCAACCATTGAATTTCAATAGTAAAAGAGGAGAAGAGACACTATTTGAGTTCACCTCCTCATTTGCATTGTGTGCCCTGGCTTTGCCTAGACTGTACTGTTACTTTAACAATTATCTATGCACACCTTCTTCTTTAAGTATGTGTTTGATTTGCCAATTCTCTTTTGCCTTCTTTTCACTTTTGTTTTTAATTTTCCATTCTTTATTATTATTATTATTATTATTGTTATTTATATAGCACCAACAAATTCTGCAGTGCTTTACAGTGGGTGAACAAACAAACATCTAGTTGTAACCAGACAGGTTGGACACACAGGAACAGAGAGGTTGAGGGCCCTGCTCAATGAGCTTACATGCTAGAGGGAGTGGGGTAAAGTGACACAAAAGGTGAGGATAGTATTAGACTAATGACAATTACAAATGAGGAATCAGTCGGGAGCTATTAACAGTTTAATTGATACGCTTTTATGTAGAAGTGGGTTTTTAATAATTTTTTGAAGGAGTGGAAACTGGGTGAGCATCTAACAGAGGAGGGAAGTGAGTTCCACAGGAACGGTGCAGCCCTCGTGAAGTCTTGAAGGCGAGCATCAAAGGTGGGAGTACAGACAGAAGATAGATGTAAGTCTTCAGCCAAGCGTTAGGGCCTAGACGGGACATACTTGTGTATTAGTTAGGATAGATAGGTGGGAGCAGCATTATGTAGAGATTTGAAAGCAAGAACCAGAATTTTAAATTGAGCCCTATAACTTACAGGAAGCCAATGTAGGGACTGACAGAAGGGTGAGGCGTAGGATGTGTAGGCGGAAAGGAAGATGAGCCTCAACGCCGCATTCATTATGGACTGAAAAGGAGCAAGTTGGGAGCACGTAAGACCACTGAGAAGTGGATTATAGTAGTCAAGGCGAGAAAGGACAGTGGAATGGACCAGCACCTTAGTCACATCTGGCGTTAAGTAGGGTCGATGCACGCAATGGTTTTGAGATGGAAGCAGCAGGATTTGGCAATAGACTGAACATGAGGCATGAAGGAGAGGTCAGAGTCAAAGAGAACACCTATGCAGCGAGCCTGCATGGTGGAGCTGATGGTAGCACCGTTGACTTGGAGGGAGACAGACACAGGAGCAGCAACACTTGAGGGAGGAAAGACCAGACGTTCTGTTTTGGACAAGTTGAGCTTAAGGAAGTGGGCAGTCATCCAGTTAGAAATAGCAGAGAGGCAGTCAGAGACACTATTCAAGAGGGACGGGGAGAGATCAGGGAAAGACAGATAGATTTGCGTGTCATCTGCATAGAATATTGGAAGCCAATAGGAGTTAATGAGTTTACCAAGGGAGGCAGTACAGATGGAGAACAATAGGGGACCAAGGACTGAACCTTGGGGGACACCAACAGAGAGGAATTGGGGAGAAGAAGCAGAGCCAGAGAAAGAAACACTGAAAGACTGCTGGGAGAGGTAGGAGGAGCACCAGGAGAGAGCAATATCTTGTGGACCGATATTGCGGAGGATGAGAAGAAGCTGTTAATGATCAACAGTGTCAAAGCCGCAGACAGGTCAAGAAGAATTAGGATAGAGTAGTGACCACGAGATTTTGCAGCGAGTTGATCATTGGATACTTTGGTCAGTGCCGCTTCCACAGAGTGCTTAGCGCGGAAACCAGACTGAAGCAGGTCTAGCAGAGAGTTGGACTCGAGGAAGTCTGTCAATCTCGCATACACAACTCTTTCAAGGATCTTGGACACAAAAGGCAGTAGTGAGATAGGACGGTAGTTGGATGGGGAGTTAGGGTCAAGGTCGGGCTTCTTTAGAATTGGGGTTACAGTTGCATGTTTGAAGGGCGATGGAAATATAGCAGAGGAGAGAGAGCGATTGAGAATTTTAGTGAGAGGTAGAGAAAGAGAAGAAGACAGAGTACGGATGAGATGCGAGGGAATTGGAACTAGGGAGCAGGTGGTGGGGTGGGAAGACTGGAGCAGAGCAGAAACCTCTTCCGCTGTAGCGGATGCGAGTGAACATAGAACAGCAGAGGGAGTGAGGTTAGGAGAAGTATTGTAAGGGGAGGAAGAAAGATGAGAGATCTCTTCCCTGATTGTAGAGATCTTGTCAGTGAAGTGAGTTGCAAAGTCTGAGGCAGTCAAGTTAGTAGGTGGAGGAGGAACAATAGGGTGAAGAAGAGAGTTAAATGTGTGAAATAGTCGTTTGGGTTCGCAGGAGAGAGTTGTATTTTTACAGTGCTGTATTTCTTTGTTTAACTGTTTCAGTCTTTTTTTTTTGCCTCTTCCTTCTCCTCAACTTCCATATTTTTCCACAAAGGATTTTTAATATTTGTAGAGTCCTGTTTTTTTCTTTTATTCATTGAAGTGGGCAAAATAAGACATACAATGTTTCTATCTGAAATGCCCTATGGAACGATCATTATAACAAACAATAAAATTCTACTTTGATTTATACATTTAATAGGTGATGATGTAGCTCAGGATCTATTTTTGCCAGAAACAATCAATCTTTGATTTTGTTTGAGGCTTACTGCATGAGTGCCTTTAGATATTTAGATATTTAATATAATATCTATCCACTTGGACATACATGAAAATGTGAAAAAAATATGTATTATTAAACTGTATGGCTTTACTTTACTATGGAAAAAATATGCAAATGGACACAATTGAACATTTAAGCTATAAATCTTAACATTTCAGTTATGTCTGGTTTACTGTATGTTTTGTATCACGAGGATAATAGCATAATTCTTCCTGCTATTAATATAATGTGTGTATTAAATGAGAATTATATCTATGCTGAGAATGGTAATATTTTGCATCAAGTATTTGTGTTTTATTCTGGCAAAGTAGATAATATGCAATCAAATGGTTTTCATAACTATCGTTTCTCCTTAATTGTCAGTTAGTCGTTGAGTTGCTTGCTGGCTGGTAATGTAAATTTGTCTGCAGAATTGCACCGTAGTTACACAATTAGTTTTCACTTAATGCTGCCCAAGAGAAGACATATGAAAATGACCAAATGTTCAAGTCATCATCTGATCAACACATTTTCTGTAAACCCTTCAATATCAACTAGACATGTGCAATTCGATTCGGTCCGAATATGAATTCGAACGAATTTCGGGCAATTCGGACATTCGGGTACTTCCGAATGTCCGAAGTGCCGAATTGTCGAAGCGCTGAATTGCTGAGGTCCCGAAGTTCCGAAATTACCGAATTTTCGAAGTGCTGAAGTGCCGAAGTTCTGAAGTTGCCGAAGTTCCGAAGTGTCAAAGTGCCCGAAGTTCCGAAACAGGATGTTACATTGAAGTTACATTGTATACAATTTTAAATAAAAAGTATACAAAGATAGCCAGGATTCAGCTGTAAGCATATGCAACACTTACAACAATCAAGTAACATACATTCATATAAAATGTAAGTTACTTAGCCTGTCAATGTAATGACAGGAATGAATAAGTAGATAACTCCCTAATGCCCACGGTATTAGGGAGTTATCTACTAAAAGGCTGAAAGACCTAAATTGGTCTTTCAGCCAAATTTACTAATACTAAGTAAACATTACTTAGTGTTAGTAAATTATGCCCTTACTCGCTATACCGCGAGTAGGGGTATGTCTATTAAACAGTGAGCAGCCTGTGGCTGCTCACTGTTAAAAAAAAAAAGTAAGGTCCTGTTGCCCCCCCTGGCCCCCACCCCTGAGCGGCGGATGGGGGGCCCTAATGTAAAATAATGGGGGGGCCTATTGTCTTCCCCCCGGGCCCCCACCCCTGAGCAGCGGGTGGGGGCCCTAAAGTAAAATGATGGGGGGACCTATTGTCCTCCCCCCAGCTCCCACTCCTGAGCGGTGGGTGGGGGCCCTAAATACTAATAAGGGGGGACCTAATGTACTCCCCCGTGGCCCCCACCCCTGAGCGGCGGGTGGGGGCACTAAATTGGAATAAGGGGGGGACCTAATGTCCTCCCCCCTGGCCCCCACCTCTGATTGGCGGGTGACTAGGGGTCCCCAAACCCCCAGTCACCCCCTCTCCCCCCAAAAAATATTCCTCTACCTACCACCCTCACCCTAAAAATAATGAGGGTGGACCTTTAACTAAGTACCTGTAAAAAAAAAAAAAACTTACCATTCAATGTTTTCTTTCTTCTAAAATCTTCTTTTTTCAGCCCCAAAAAAGGCCAAATAAAAAGCCATATAACCGACGCAATTATATATAAAAAAAAAAACGAGAGCAAAAAAAAATAATCCATCTTCACCCATGGAGGGCTCCGCGCAGACTGACCTCTGCAGGGCGGAGCAAGGCTTATAAAGCCTTGCCCCGCCCTGCAATTAGGTTCAGAGCACTCTGATTGGTGGGTTTAAGCCATCCAATCAGAGTGATCTGACAGGTAAATGAAGAGACTGACAGGTAAGTCTCTACATTTACCTGTCACAGCACTCTGATTGGTTGGTTTGAAATCCACCAATCAGAGTGCTCTGTGTCATTTTACACAGCGTGGGAAAGTTCTTTGGAATTTTCCCACGCTGTGTAATTTGACTCATAACTCTCTGATTGGTTACTTAATCCACCAAGAAGATTTTAGAAGAAAGAAAACATTGAATGGTAAGTTTTATTTATTTTTACAGGTACGTAGTTAAAGGTGTCCCCCTCATTATTTTTAGGGTGAGTGGGGTAGGTAGGGTGATCATTTATTTTGGGGGGTGACTAGGGGTTTGGGGACCCCTAGTCACCTAGGGGGGACATTTTTTTAGGGCCCCCACCCACCGCTCAGGGGTGGGGGCTGGGGGGAGGACAATAGGTCCCCCTATTGGTATTTAGGGCCCCCACCCGCCGTTCAGGGGTGGGGGCCAGGGGGGAGGACATTAGGGCCCCCCCCCCTTATTAGTGTTTATGGCTTCCACCCACCGCTCAGGGGTGAGGGCCAGGGGGGAGGACCATAGGTCCCCCCTTATTAGTATTTAGGGCCCCGACCTGCCACTCAGGGGTGGTGGCCAGTGGGGAGGACATTAGGTCCCCCTCCTTATTAGTATTTTTTTCACGGTATAGCGAGTAGGGGCAAAATTTACTAATACTAAGTAATTTTTACTTAGTATTAGTAAATTTGGCTGAAAGACCAATCTAGGTCTTTTAGCCTTTTGGTAGATAACTCCCTAATACTGTGGGAATTATGGAGTTATCTACTAAGTGGCTGCAATAGAAGTCCCGAAGAGCCGAAATTCCGAAATGCCGAAGTTCCAAAATTCCGAAGTTCCGAAGTTGACGAAGTTCCGAAGTGTTGAAGTGCCGAATTGCTGAAGTCCCGAATTGAGAAAATTCAGAATTTCTGAATGCCGAAGCGAACCGAAAATTTTCCCCATGCACATGCCTAATATCAACTGCTAAAAAAATAAATAAAACACAAAACCTCAGGACCCAGATTTTATGGTGTTATCACTAGTACTGTACGATGTGTAATTTAATAATTGAATTGTAGCATAACACACACATAATATACAGACAAAACAATTATTTTGTGTAGAAACATCATGTACAGAAAAAAACAAGATATTTTCATGGAAAACCAGTGTTTTTTTTTTCTTCTTTGTGATGTATTAGACGTTATACTGTATTGCTTGTCTTGTGAATATGTTTTAAGTTTGTCTATCTTTTTGGATACATAAATGTCATTCTTTGATTTTTGTGACCCAATAGCATTTGAAATAATACTTACAACTTCTCCACGAGTGGTCCATTTAACCCAGTTTGATGAATGCCCTTTTGGTGGCCTTGGATTTTCATAGTGAAAATCTCTCCTCCCCTGATGTGTTGGCATTCTAACACCCGTAATCTGTAACTTGTCAAAGAGTCTTCCTCAGCTATAAAATATCATTATATACTATCACTAACAAAGTAGCTTTAAACCCTTGAGAAACAATGTCAACATATGATTTTACCTAACCTTGGTCCAGAAGGGGATCAAGGAGAACTCTCACATCCTAGGATTTTTTCCAGGATTTTAAAAAACACATTAGCTTGAAAATACTGCATGTTTTATAATGTTTGAAAAATAAAATTACAGATTAGGGGAACAGCATCCCCAAGTTTCCTTTGAAAACTAAAATAAAACATAGAAATCCACATATTGATCCTGGATCTGAGCACCTTCTCTCTTTCTCCCCATCAATCACTATTATTCATTTTTTCAGCCGCTGGACCTTAAATAGAAGAAGAGGAAAAGAAATACTATTTCTGTTCTCCTCCTGATTTTCATTGTTTATCCTGGCTTTGCCTGGCTTGAACTGGATTGTTACTTTAAAAGTCATCTATGTACCCCTTCTTCTTTCCGTATGTGTTTGATTTGCCAATTCCCCTTTCCCTTCTTCTTTTACTTTTGTTTTTAATTTTCTATTCTCTACTATTCTATTCTGTACTGTATTTTTTATGCCCAAAATGCATTATCTTGCATTAGTCCACATTAAATGTCAGTTGCCACAGCTTACAGAAATCTAGGTAAGCAATAACTACTGCACCACCCTGATCTATTATTTTAATTACCCAATCAAAAAAAACTCAAAAAGATTAGTTTGGCATGATCTCCCAGTTAATTTTGTTCAATGTCCTCAACCTTCTGTTTACAAAAAGATATTGATTTAAAAAAAAAAAAAAAGAATGTGTCTATATACTACTTGAACCAGAACTCCCAATTCTCTGGAAAGTAAATATTTAAATAAATCTTTAAAAATCATCTTAAATGTACTATTTTTTTCATGAGCTGTTCCATTTTCTTTTAAAATGTACATTAAAAATATACAACAATAATGATGGTAATTTGAAAATAAAAACAGAGTATCTCAATAAAAAAGGGTAATACAATTTGTAGGTGATTTCAAAGTTTATTTAATGGTTTACTTTCAAGGTAAGTAGCAAAATTTGCTTGAAGTAGTTGACACATTCTTTCTGATACTGCAGTATAATTGAATTAATTCTGCCTTAATGCAAACTAGATGCATCCTTGCATATCTTCCTGAAGGGTTACTCATTATCTGTAAATGAGTGAACATATATTTTGTAATTGTAATTATTTCATTTTACACATTGTAACATTCTGTTTAATCTAAGATACAGTTTAAGAATAAACGGAAGTACAGTAGATTGTTGATTTTATAACAATTTACCCTCCAATTAACAGCATTACTTATTAGTAATCCTGCCATAGGTAATGCATTAACCATTTGTTGGCAGGTAATCAATCATGAACAGTGACTCATCTTCCTTTTGAGATTGATTATTGGTTTTAATACTGATCACATACAGAGGGAGCATTCAGGCCACAATTGTGCAAACTGCGTATACTTTAAAGGGGAAGTATAGAAACAAAGAATGTGACGGCAGATAGGAACCATTCGGCCCATCTGTCACTTTTCATAATTGATCATATTGTGTTTACGTATCCCTATAGTTAACAAATATGTATTTATGATTTGTGAAAAATAAAATTAAAGGAACACTACAGCATTTGGAATACAAGCACACTATAGGCATATGCTTTAATATATAATACAAGCCTGTATTCCTATTGCTATATTATAGTCTCTTCCTCATCATTTAGAGCAAATACATTGTTTTAAAAATGTAAAAAATAGTATAATAAGCATTAATTCAAATAAAAGGTGAGTGTGCCAAAAACGATTCAAACTGCATTATGCAGAAATATTTATATATATATAAAATTAAAAATAAAACAGAAAATGGGCAGTAATCACCAGCTAAGAGCAGTCAAGCTGTGTTTCAAAATGCAAAGTAAGCACTCAAGGTTGCAACAATATAACAAACTGGGTTTTTTTAGCAATCCAGAAGCACATCTCAACTAAGCAGTGAATCTCATTAAAGAAGTCTCATGAACCCAAAGGAAAATTACTTATCATACATATTAATAAAATGAACAGTATAATAAGCATCTGAGGAGTTCACCTGTGAGAGCCAAGCCTTCCTGACCGTCACTATAGGACTGTTTAGCCCTGCAATAAAAACATTGCTGTACCTACTAAATGGCAATGTTTGCATTGCGAGGGTAAAATGAAAGAGATAATGCATCCAGACCACTTCATCTTAGTGAAGTGGTCTGTGTGCTTATAGTGTCACTTTAAATGTAGAAATTCACACCTCTTTATCTTGCAAATGGGCGTCTCCATCTTAGCTCCCTGTCAGTCATTATTACCAAACTCTGTCCTATGCTCAGAATAGAGAAAATATACCGAGGAGGGAAGAGGTGAAATAATATTTATATTTTTTGTTTATCACTAGGAAAGCTTACCTTGTCAGAACTGGAGTATGGTGTCATTTGCTAAATCTTTAAAGGACCACTATAGGCACCCAGACCACTTTCGCTTAATGAGGTGGTCTGGGTGCCAGGTCCAGCTAGGGTTAACCTTTTCTTATATAAACATAGCAGTTTCAGAGAAACTGCTATGTTTATAAAGGGGTTAATCCAGCCTCTAGTGGCTGTCTCATTGACAGCTGCTAGAGGGCTACCGCGCTTCTTACTGTGATTTTCACAGTGAGAAGACACCAGCGTCCATAGGAAAGCATTGAGAATGCTTTCCTATGGACTGGCCGAATGCGCGCGTGGCTCCTGCCGCGCATGCCCATTCAGCCGAAGAGGGGGAGAGGAGGAGGAGAGCTCCCCGCCCGGCGCTGGAGAAAAAGGTAAGTTTAACCCCTTCCTCTCCCCAGAGCCTGGCGGGAGGGGGACCCTGAGGGTGGGGGCACCCTCAGGGCACTATAGTGCCAGGAAAACGAGTATGTTTTCCTGGCACTATAGTGGTCCTTTAATATAAATGTAAAGAGAGCACCTCATGCAAAAAAGGTTAGCACAAGGAACAAGTGATTTTTAATATTATATTCAAGTAGAAGTGATAGTTATTCTTTAAGTAGTGTCTGACAAGCTTCTTTCAATTGGGCAGACTAGATGGGCCGAATGGTTCTTATCTGCCGTCACATTCTATGTTTCTATGTTTCTTAAAGGGCTCCATGAAAAAAATAATAATTAAAAGTTCACATTGGTTTTTGCATCCGTTTATTCTAAGCATCGTCCTATGTATTTAATACGTATTGAGGTGTATTGACTAAACAATTATATTTTTGACAAAAGACAATTATATTTTTTAAGCCCAAAATAGTTAAATTAGAACAAATCCCCAATACAGTTACCCTTTTTTCCAGCTCACTTATTTTGGACTAAAATTCCCATTGTGAATTTATTTTGTTTTTTTAATACCCTTTTACTGTGTTATCCACAAAAAAAAAAGAAATTAACTCAAACTAAAACATCAGATAGTTACATTCAAAGCCTCATTTTTTTCATTTATAGAATCAACACTTGCTCCCAAGAGATTACTTTTCTACATTCATACATGCTGTTGCGATATTGCGTCCAGACTACTGCAATGAGGCCCGGATTAAGAGCCCATTGGGCCTGGTGCTGACAGTTACGATGGGCCTAATTATAGAATCTTAGCAACAGAAAACACTAAAGCAGCTGTGCCTCCAAAGTGTCATGTATCTGGTGGTGGTGGTGGTGGTGGTGGTGGTGGTGTTGGTGATGGAAGGAAACTCACAAGATACAGCTATCAGAAAACACATGCCCTATGCTAATCTCTCGCTTTTTTTTAGTAAACCTATACCCCCTAACAGCAGTGTCCAGTGATACAGGATTTCAGTGGGCGGGGTAAAAGGGTGGGCCACTAATGTGAATCACATAACCAGAACCGTTTAAAGGGACAAACATATACAAAAAGGGGGTGGTGTCTGCATGAAGCATTAGTTGATCAGCCTGGCATGAATGCACATCAGGCTGCCTGCCAATCATGTAGAATGACCAACCAAGGGCAATACCCTGACCTTGGTATAAATGCATCTAATGATGCGCTATCTCTAGGACTGTCCCCTAGAACACTGGTCGAATCCTCTTCTAACCTTCCTACTAGCAGGAATAAGCTCTTGTTAAGCAGTCTGGGACAGAGAAAAAGTGTATGTAGTGAGTGTAGAAGAAAGGGAACGTTCCAGTGTTAGAGAGACTGAAGCAGCAAGAGCATTTGCATACTGAGCAAAGTCAGCTTTACATTAACTAAATTAATTGTCAGTCAGTCCACACCAGTTTTGTTACCCTACATTCCTCTTAAGTTTCCCTACTTAAGCAAGAGCATGTGAAGAGTAGTAAAAAAAAATGTAATATTTTTTTTAAATTAATGGGCCTCCATCAGCCGTATGTTAATCCGGCCCTGACTGCAATGTACGCTATTAACGTCTTACAGAAAAATAACTAAATCCTCTTCAGTTGGTGCAGAATTCTGCAGCAAGGTTGCTAACTGACCAATCAATAGTTTGATGCACGTTTGCCCCCAGCCTCTGATTTCTACACTGGTTGCAAGTAAAATAACGAATATAATTAAAATTCCTTTTAAACCTACAAATCATTACACAGTCAGGGAAACGGATACGTTAAAGATTTGTCATAGCCTGGTGCCCCAACTCACCTTCTGAGAACAGTAAGTGATCTGAAAGTAAATGTACAAAGAAGTCACTAAAAATGTCACTATCCACAGCCCAGGGAAAAAGGCTACTTACCAGGAAATATTTAAAGAAAGACTTAAGACCTACCTATTCACTCAAACCTTTCCTGACCATTAGTTATAGCCACAAACTCCCTCACATCAACATAGCATGTGTAAAGAGCTGTGAATCCATTATATTATTACATATTAATATTATTTTAAAATATAATTGTATTAATATTAAAATTACAGTTACAACTTCTGATAAAACACCTTTAAAAACATACTTACAAAACTATGATTGATAGCTGTTTTGCAAAAAAGCAGTTTGTGTTTAGCATAGCCCTGGGCAAATATAGGTAATAATCTACTTTACAACCTCCATTTTGTCTCCTGTTTAGCATATATTTTCAAAGGTGCCATATAATGTAATGTTCTACTTGATGGCTGCTGGTTCAATCTACTCTCTACACGTTTCATCAAGACATCACTAGGGTTTTAAGGACGTATGCCAGCAGAGACATAACTTTATAAGCTGCGTAGCATGACTTTCAACATGTAACTGTAAATTATTTAATGAGCGGTTGATTAATGTTCTGATGAGTGCCACACATTTTCTTGAGCATGTTTAATGTGAGGGTGACCAACATGTATCCCCTTAAGCTACTGCAAAATGTATTTCCCATAATGCTTTATCATCTTATGGCAGAGTATCAGAGGAGACATACTTCCATCTTTGTGGAACCTCTGATGCAATTAAGCTTAATGAAGTTACAGTAGGTTAGATAGTTATCACAGGATCAAAACGTGTCAAAAATATAACTAACCAAAATTAATAAAAAATATTGCACAATTTTATATAATAGGAATATATGCAAAATCATATATGTGACTTGATAATGATTGACTAATAATTAACTGACTCTTAGAGGTCTGTGAATGTTATACCCCACTGCCACTCTATGAAGGCAAGGGGAAAAAAATAAGTCTGGTATATGCCTTTATCATTAAAGTAATTTACATAAAAATATATAGGACTGTATTTTAACTAATGCCGCCATAAATCCAAACGTTGTGTAATATACATATAATCCTTTTAAGATGAGTATGGAGAGCTGTTAAATTCATTGGAAAGAGAGCTACCTATTTGTATCCTGTAGGTGGCGACATTACACTCTCACAAGATGAGGTGACGGCCAGTTCTTTAAAACAGTACAAACTACTGCTGCCAATATAACATCATTTTGATTCTGGATTCGGATGAATGAGTTCCCTGTCACACTGAAATGACCCTAATATGCTTTAGACAAACAGCGGCAAATGCTGAAAATTGGTATATATAGAAACCATGAGCTTCTGACATTGCTTGTTTCATGCTCTAGGTAGTGGACATTATGAGATTATATTTTAATAGAAAAGCATGTAATATACATAACAGGACACCCTGCTGGAGGCCTGAGAACACCCTAGGGCAGGGGTAGGAAACCTTCGGCACTCCAGATGTTGTGGACTACATCCCCCATAATGCTCTTACACCCATAATTCTGGCAAAGCATCATGGGTGGTGTAGTCCAAAACATCTGGAGTGCCGAAGGTTGCCTATGCCTGCCCTAGGGCATCAATCTGTATTGGACTATGAGTCCCATTATTGTTGGGATTTTAACCCTTTAATGAAACATATAATGTGTCAGAGCCATCATAATATTACTGGAGTTGCCTAACGAACTGATTCTTTTTTTTTCTTTTTTTTTTTACAATCTTTATTTGTTTATTTTTTGAGTAAACAGTAAAATTCCATACCGTTTGCCAGCATTACATATGGATAACAAGTCCGTGCAGGTGTATGATATTAACGACACGGTAGGGAAGATCTTGTTCAGGGAAGTGGGTCTCGTGGTATTCAGACATCTTCTCCATGGCTCACTAAGTTTGGGCACCACTGTTCTCACATACCCTTAAGGGGGAAACTTATAGGCCCCTCCTGTGCTATTAATCTGAACTGATTCTTAACCCTTTTTGTAATGATACCAAATTATGTTTATTGTATTATTCCATTCTCCAGCTGGAAATCTAAAGTCCATTCTTTATGTAAAAAGTGTAATGTATTTAGCATTTTTTTTTTTAATTGCAAAACACTTTAGACTCTTCCCCATATCAAGAGCATTTCCATTTCTCTGGTGAAAGCAACATCGCTACAGTAAACAACTTATTGTGCGCAGTAGCCTGGGGACTGATTTATATGATCTGCCTGGGTCTATTAGTGGGGACCCACTAAAATGACTAGTCTTGTGCACAGCAAGAAAATTCAGTTCGACAAAAGCCTTTTTTTGAGAAAAAAAAATGAATGAAACATTTATGATAGCTGTTATGTCGGTTCAGTTTAGCAGAATTTCAGTTCTGTATGTGTGCATTGTGGGTAGCAATGTGTGTACCAATGTGGGCAGCAATATAAGTAGCAGTGTTTGAGTGTGTCCCTGTCATTTCCTCCAGGTGATTAGTTTTCAATCTGAGGGGATTGGTGCATGCATACATCAACTCCCTCAGACTGAATATAGTGATCTCTGATTTTTGGAGCAGCATACACGGGGCTGGGACTTTGGAATAAGCTTTTGTGATTAAACACGTTAAACCTGCATTTTTATCTTATTTATCATTGTATAGCTGTTTATGTATTAGAATGGAGTTAGATTATTTATTCAAGAACTCCTGCTTTTTAGTTTGCACATCTTCTGGACATCACTTTCCTTGGTGGGGGAATATACCACCTATGCTGTATGGACTGAGCAATACCAATGTATGTTCTCTCTCTCTCTCTCTCTCTCTCTCTTTCTCTCACTCTCTTTCTCTCTCTAATTTTCTATTTATTTGCACCAACCAGTACTACAGTGTGCACTAAATATATATATTTTTTTCTCTTTGTTTTATTGCATATACAAAACACAGAGAGGAATTATGCTCACCAGTAATTCCAAAGTGGGGATTGGACCATTCCATTGTACAAGCTCCATATCATGTGAGTACAATTTTATCTTATTACATTTTATCAATATCATTTGGATATACTACACAATATTGCTCCATCTATTTGATTTTATTCTATAAATCTCGGATCATCAATTGAAACCAAGGGATATACAATAATCCATAAAAAGGAATTATACTGCTCACGTGCATAGAAGTGGGGCTGTTGATAGCATCATCCATTTGTAAGTGCATGTCCTTTATTACTCTTCCACTGTGTGAGACATACTACAATATATGTAGTGGCATACCCTCTCATGGCCATTGGAGGTAACTAAAAACCTTCATTTGTTTAAAAATACATAGGGATGTGGAAAGAGCTCAGGGTAACTTTTTTCTTTAGTTTTTTCTATATGTATTTTGGCTGATGTGTACTATGGTCGTTGCTGCCGCCCAGGAGTAATGGGAGTTTGAGCGCAGGACTTGTTTCTTTGTATTTGTATTCACTTTTGTATCACACAGCTAGGTTACAATGCTGCTGCCCATCTCATGTGTTCCCTATTAAGGGTTAATAAGCATTTAGGGATGTATATAACAAATACCCCTTTCTGTCTCATTAGAGATATTTTTGCCAGAAGCTCAAGGAAGCAAGGCAAATGGTTAGAGTTAGGACCCACCTAAGAGGTCTGCCTTGACGTGGCAGGTGGGCATACCCTCTCATGGCCATGGGAGGTAACTAAAAACCTCCATTTGTTTAAAAAATACATAGGGATGTGGAAAGAGTACAGATAACTTTTTACTATATGTATTTGGGCTGATGTGTACTGTGGTCATTGCTGCCACCCAAGAGTGATGGGAGTTTGAGCACAGGACTTGTTTCTTTGTATTTATACTACAATATATACTTATCTATTTTTTTTTCATCTATTTTTTTTTTTTTTTACATATACTACCTGAAAACATTGTGAGGCTTTGCTCCCTCCTCCTCACACAAGCATTCTAAAAATAAGGCCCACATTTGAAACCGTAATTGGAAAGTGGATCTCAGTACTGTCTACCAATTACCAGTGATAGATTCCTGCTGTTGGAGAAGTGATAAAAATTCACCCAATGACAGACTGCTGTTAGCACACAACTGAAACTCACTTGCTAACAGCCGGCTTGTCAACAACCTCACCTGATTGGCAAAGGTTGCAAACTTTTTGTTGCCAGTGTATATATTCAGTTTTCAATATTTTAAATGTCACATGTTTATAAGTAATAGCGTATCTTGACTTTAGAATACACAAATAAGGAAAACTTATGCATGAATGCATATTTAAAAATCTCTCATAGTATTCCTTTCAAAGTCAATGAATAGATTAAACATTAAAATTGAGTAAGTTCATTTATTTATTTTTTTTGACTCACGTTAATCGGCTAGCTATGTATGTGAAGTTTCAAATAAATGCTACACTATATTTTTTTTATGAAAAAAATCAGTAGGGAAGGGGTTAAATGTAATGATCAAAAGACAAGTATAAACATCAGCGACTTTCCATTGACCGAACTTCACTACCCCCCCAAACAAAAACCATCTTAATCCTGCAATATTTCAAACATAGCCTAAAATGTCAATGATGAAGCAAAAACAACATTTTTGTCAAACAGTAAGTGTTACAAAATAGATAAATAAAATACTCATATATCCAGCTTGAGAGTTCAAATAAATAACCGTCAGCGGGTCTCAACCTCCAAGCATGGAAGCAGCACTCTGCAGAGATCTAGGCAATTTCAAAGAACATTTTATCCATCAAAACAGCAGTAATTTACGTAGTAAGAGAGAGGCACAGACTCAGAACTGCTAACCCAGGGTAATTAATTAAACCATGAATTATTAGTTATTGGCTAGTGAATTACAGATTTTAAGTCAAAAACGCAAAACAGGAAAAAATTCTCAACTCAGCTCTTTTATTTTGTTGAATGGATGCATAATAAAACATGCTACATACTCTATAACACTTTATACTGACTCTTGTATTAATGTTCAGATTATAGATTTTTGTAAATAATCTGATGGATTTTTTAGGAATTTGAGTTCTTAAAATTCCAAGGTATGTAAAATGATGTATGTACAGTATCTCACAAAAGTGAGTACACCAAGAAGTGGAAATGTCCAAATTAGGTCCAATTAGCCATTTTCCCTCCCCTGTGTAATGTGGCTCATTAGTGTTACAAGGTCTCAGGTGTGTTAAATTTGGTGTTATCGCTGTCACACTCTCTCATACTAGTCACTGGAAGTTCAACATGGCACCTCATGGCAAAGAACTCTCTGAAAAACTGAAAAAAATGAATTGTTACTCTACATAAAGATGGCCTAGGCTATAAGAAGATTGCCAAGACCCTGAAACTGAACTGCAGCACATTGGGCAAGACCACACAGCGGTTTCACAGGACACATTCCATTCATAACAGGCCTCACCATGGTCAACCAAAGAAGTTGAGTGCATGTGTACAGCGTCATATCCAAAGGTTTCTTTGGTAAATAGACACATGAGTGCTGCCAGCATTGCTGCAGAGGTTGAAGGGGTGGGTGGTCAGCATGTCAGTGCTCAGACCATACGCCGCACACTGCATCAAATTGGTCTGCATGGCTGTCGTCCCAGAAGGAAGCCTCTTCTAAAGATGATGCACAAGAAAGCCTGCAAACAGTTTGCTGAACACAAGCAGACTAAGGACATGGATTACTGGAACCATGACCTGTGGTTTGATCAGATGGTGTCAAGCGTGTGTAGTGGCAACCAGGTGAGGAGTACAAAGACAAGTGTTTCTTGCCTACAGTCAAGCATGGTGGTTGGAGTGTCATGGTCTGGGCCTGCATGAGTGCGGCAAGCACTGGGGAGCTACAGTTTATTGAGGAAACCATGAATGCCAACATGCAAAACAGTTTGCTGAACACAGTGCATGTTAGCATTCATGGTTTCCTTAATAAACTGTAGCTCCCCAGTGCTTGCCGCACTCATTCAGGCCCAGACCATGACACTCCCACCACCATGCTTGACTGTAGGCAAGAAACACTTGTCTTTGGACTCCTCACCTGGTTGCCACTACACACGCTTGACACCATCTGATCAAACCACAGGTCATGGTTCCAGTAATCCATGTCCTTAGTCTGCTTGTGTTCAGCAAACTGTTCTATACTGAAGCAGAGCATGATCTCCTTTGGAGACTGGATCGCAGGGCAGTATTCCAACATAATAACGACCCTAAACACACCTTTTGCCTTGCTAAAGAAGCGGAAGGTAAAGGTGATGGATTGGCCAAGCATGTCTCCAGACCTAAACCCTATTGAGCATCTGTGGGGCACCTTAAATGGAAGGAGGGGGAGTGCAAGGTCTCTAACATCCACCAGCTCCATGATGTTGTCATGGAGAAGTGGAAGAGGACTCCAGTGGCAACCTGTGAAGCTCTGGTGAACTCCGTGCCCATGAGGGTTAAGGCAGTGTTGGAAAATAATGGTGGCCACACAAAATAATGACACTTTGGTCCCAATTTGGATAATTCCACTTAGGGGTGTACTCACTTTTGTTGCCAACGGTTTAGACATTAATGGCTGTGTGTTAAGTTATATTGAGGAGACAGCACATTTACACTGTTATACAGGCTGTACACTTAATACTTTACATTGTAGCAGAGTGTCATTTCTTCAGTGTTGTCACATAAAAAGATATAATAAAATATTTCCAAAAAATGTGAGGGGTGTACTCACTTTTGTAAGATAATGTTTATTGATATAATGGCTAAAACCAGACATTTGTACAACTGTGGTCTGTAATTAAGTAATGTAATATGGCAAGA
Source organism: Pelobates cultripes (assembly GCA_933207985.1). Taxonomy (NCBI): domain Eukaryota; kingdom Metazoa; phylum Chordata; class Amphibia; order Anura; family Pelobatidae; genus Pelobates; species Pelobates cultripes. The sequence continues at coordinate 76,713,107 of OW240921.1, forward strand.
ACCCTCCCACACACCCACTAGTTATTACAATGCAGCCCTGTACTTTTGAGACACTAAAGATTCTATACAGTGTGGAATGAAGGGATGGTTTGCATTAACTATGGAGATGTTTGCATCTACTCTGGGGGATGTGTACCCCTTTGGGCAGATGGGAAGATAACCTAGCTTAAATTATATCATATATTATATAAATTATATATGTAGATATGGTGAAAAATGAAAGTTAGTCTGTTTTGGGAGTTGCAGGGTTCAAAAAGACTGTTTAGTAATTTCGTTCCCTAAATAATTTAACCCCTTAACGACACATGACAGAAAGTGTCCATCATACTGGCCTTTTATTTCTGAAGCTGTGTCCTTAAGAGGTTAGTGGTATTAGTTAATATTCATAATTTACTACAATGTAATCTGCCTAATGAATCGATCTAAAAAAAATTGAGAACTATCCTGACATCCGAATAATGATTTTGGTGTTTTTTTCCTGGAGCCATGACAAAACTAAAATACCAAAAACCCAAAAGACTGTTAAATTTCCTAAACAAAAAATCCTTTCAAAAATAGAAAGAGGATATGTATTTTTTTTCTTTTTAATTATTATGTGTTTATCGGTAAACAATTTCACTAGGATTTTTTTCCTCTGTTTTGTTTAACATTCATAACTAAATATGCAAATTGTTGCAAGGTCCCATTGTATTCGGGAGAAGCGTTTAGCATGCTCATTAGAACAAGTAATTGAGAGAAAGAAAACAAAAACCATAAAATTCTATCTATTGCATTTAACTGGGACACGGGAACCGAGTACCTTGTTGCTTTATTGTTTCTCGTAGTTGGAAGGCTGAAGGCATTTTACAGCTCAAGAATCAGCAGTTAATGAAAGCCAAGCAGGGGATGTGACCATGCTGGGTAGAGAATTTAAGAAACGGGACTTTAAAGCTTGTTATTGGTAACAGTACAGGTGGCAGAGCATTCGATTTAGAGAATTAAAATGAACACATTCGCTGTTGGAAAGGCTTGCTGTTCCCTGGATAGCTACATAACTTGCATATGTTTAGAGAACAAAATATAATTACCATACAAAGTTAATAGCAAAGGGCCAGCATTTTTAGACCATAAGGAGGCGAACAGACTTCTCTTAATTGCCTATTGTTATGTATTATCAACAGATGAATTGAGAAACCTCTAATGCAGAGCCTTTATGCTTTAAACATGGAACAACAGAGAATTGACATGAGATTTGCAAAATTTAGGCTAAACTAGATAAACTGGAAAATTGCAGAAGAATGGAGAACATTTTCTGTATCCCTGTTTTGGGCGAAATTGTGCAATTGTCTTGTCAAGTTGCCATGATTCCGGCTTAGTAAATAAAACGTGTATGTATATATTTCATAGTAAAAAATGAAAAGCTAGCACTTTATGGAATTCACAAGTATTCTGCACGAATTATGATATAAAGGACTAAAAGCTAACAAAAGACCCCTAATTCTATGTTAAATTAAATGGGGTCTATTTACTAAAGTTGAAAGAGTGGTGAGTTCAGGGCCAGTTTGCAAAATTTAGATTAAAATGTTGGATCAAAAGCAATTTTTAGTGTGGTAAAATGTAAATTTGTTTACAATTCTTCCATGGTGGTCTCAATTTTCTTTACTGAATACGATAATTTAAAAAGAAAAGAAAATTCTGTTAGACATGCAGAGACAGGTTGGTCATAGGTTGAAAAGGCATCAACTGCTGCTGAGCTGAAGATTTGTTGAACTTATGCCTTTTTCAGTCTAATTAACTGTGTAACTATGCAGAATGCGAGACAACAGCATACATTTTTTTTATTCAACATCACTTCAGTTTGTTCAAGATATGTCAAGGATTGAGCCACTAAACTATGAAATTTGTATACAATTGATAATACAATTATAAATGCTAGTCTAAAATAACTGTATGGAGAATATTATCCAACTCTGTTGGATAACCTGTTTTTCAAGCGTGTAAATTTTTACCTAATTTTTTTAATTCTGTAATCAAGTCTACATGACTAACAGTATAGTAAATAAACCCTTATTTGTTTGATGCAGTGGCAGAACTACTGTAGCTCCCTTGAGATGCCTATTGCTTCAAAAATTAATTACATAAACATATATTTTATGCCTTAAGAACATTCTTCTAATTGTTACAATATGTCATATTTTTAGTCTTGATATAATTATTTTATAATTTATATAGCGCCATCAGATTCTGTAGCGCTGTACAATGGGTGGACTAACAGACATGTAATTGTAACCAAACAACTGGACGTACAGGAACAGAGAGGTGGAGGGCCCTACTCAATGAGCATACATTCTAGAGTACATATATATATATCCCATTATTAAATTATTATTGTATAAAAGTAAGGAGTGCTTTACCCCATGGGCTTCACTTCTCATAGTCAAAGTATGACAATGTAATTTGTGACAAATTAACGTCCAATACATAAATCTTCGGAGCTTGTTTTATGTGCTTACCAAAACAAGTTGAATGTTGGCTTCCTTAGCTATCAATCAAGTCATGCATAGTTAGAGATAAAAGCTAGGAACACAGAATGCCATTTAATATGCTAATATGAGAAACCCATAAGGTAAAATAGTGCCTACATTTGCACAACAATAACTTGAAAATTGGATACACATAGACACAATAAGAATTTATTTAAATTATCTTATGCTGCCATTCCAAACCTTCAACCCAGTAGTACACTATCTACACTATCTACAGGATGCATGTACACTATCTACACACATCCTGTTTAATGTGGGTATCTTGTCATCATCGCAGAGACTAAAGAGATTATGCTGCATAGCATTCAAGACTGTGAACACAGCCTGAACCACCCCCCTTCCCATCAGCATGTAACAACACATCAACTCGTCCAATTCCTGGTTACAGGCAAGCTGTGATGGAAGCTCTCAAACACACTGTAGGGCAATTCAACACTAACAATGTACAACTGTAAAAACAATTATCGTTCTTACCGTGAGATGTAGTATAAAAAATTTTTAAAAAAAGTCCCTGAATCAGCAATTGTAAGTTAGTGAAAGAATGAAGTAAGTGATTTTATGTCTGCGATTCAAATCAAGAGCTTAGAGGAAAGAGCTTCTGTAATGTTCAACATTCATAAAACCGCATAGTTTTTGTGGGACGTTCCCTGCGTACGTTCTGAACACTCCGAAACAAATCTTCCAAGCATAGAAAATGTTGGTAAAACACCTAATAGCAGTTGCTTGTCTCCCCCGGAAAAGAATGTTTTATCGCTTTGTGCTTTTAAGTGTCATGTACTGGATATTGTTTAAAGCGACTTTTTTTTATTTAGCATGCAATAATGAAAAACATTTGCATCCATTACTGTCTACGTGTAAATATTGGCGAGAACGCTTTCTAAAAGGAACGTTTAGCAAACTTTATGTATCACAAAGGCTCCAGCAACATATGCTTTAAAGCACTAGAACGCACGCCATAAAATGCGGAAGGTGCCTTGCGGACGCAAGCATAAAGCAATAAAACTTAAGCTCCATAGACAATAGAAATGGCTAAAGATCAGATGTAAATGTAGTTTTGCACTAAAGGAATGTAACAGTTTGTTGCTTAATTGTCCACAAACATTTTCAATTTCATCAGGCCTACGGGTACATGAATACATAAATACTGTAAGAAAGATGCTACAGCAGTCTCCCTTATGTCTTATTGGTAATTTTATAGCTTGAATGTTTTCATAATCTGTTCAAACGAATAAAGTCTCAAGAGTTCCCATGCACACAGTTAAAGGGATATTTACTGTTAGGAGCAAATGCACCATCTGGAAGGGAAATCGACAGAGCACATCTGGTGTGATATGAATTAGCATTAATATATATAGTAATGGCAGAATGTTAATGCACTGTTAATGCCAGCATGAAACAAAATAACAGGGCTGTAAATCTCATTATATTAAAAGCGTAATTCTACAATATTTTTTAAATGAATTTTGTACAATATAATAAACAGTGGAAGAATGACGTTTATTGTAAGATCTTGTAAAGAATGTGCCTTTTGTATTTGGATATCATTTTTGTTTTAAGGTAGGAGATACAGAAAAATTTTCAAAAAGGCTCAACAAAGACAATGTGTAGTTTTGAAACTCTGCCACTTGAACATTTAGAAGAAATGCACTCACTAAAAAAGTGGCATTGCAGAGTTTGATGTACCTTCTATTACATATAATTGATGTCAGCTGTCCTGTTCTTAAGCACTTGTTTCATTTGGTGACATACTTAACCACAAGTATTTATAGATCTGGAGAATGTTTCAATTATATCCACAGAAAGAAGGAATTTGGGAAAACGACCGATCAAACATGCTTGAGTAGTATAACGGTGTTTTTTTAAATTGGTCCTCAAGTATCCTACTGGCCAAAGAGACACATAGGGTTAGCTTTCAGTCTTGGTCCTTAATCATTTAAAGGTACACTCCAGACCCTTTAACTTTAAGGGTTAACTCTATGCCCCACTTGCCCCGATTCATAACTGTGCCAATTGTTAGGGCAAACCCTGGCAGTCAATGCTTTTCTAGTGGTGAAGTCTTAGGGCGAGCTTGCAATGTGCATTAGGTCCCCTGGCCGTCGGAGCGAAGAAGGAACGAAGGCGTAACCTGATCCAGCACTGGAATAAGGGAAGTGACAGAAGGGGGTTTTAGCTCCTTGTGTACCACGGGGGAAGGAGAATCTAGGGAGGGGGTAATATAGAGAGCTATAGTGCCAGGAAAACAACTGGTACACAAGAGCAGAGAAGGGTTGTTTTCCTAGCACTGATGGAATATGCATTGCTAACTTTCTTGTCTTAAAACCAATACACCAAACCATGGTGATTATGAAGTTGGAAATGTCACTTTAAATTGTAATATTGCATTGGGTGCCCTAGGTGGCAAATACCCATGGTACTCTTCTGTTGTGAGATGGCTTAGATCAAGGTTGGCTAATAATATCTATAATATCTTACTTGTTTCTGTATTTACCAAAAGGCACCTTGCACTCAGCATTGTAAACCATCTAGAACCTGATTCATTTACATTATGCAAATACATTTTATAATATTTTTATCCAGGCATACACAGTCCTAATACGGCTGGCAGGTTTCTGACCATCGCGTTAAAGCATATATTATTAGCCAAATTAAGTAAAACACAGATTGTTTTTCCTAGTGCACATAAAAGCTTTAAAAAGCTTATACTGTCATGCATTATGTCCATTAAGTGCGCAATAGCACCATACAAAAAAAAATATATATCTAAAAGTAAAAAATACAAAATGCTAGCACTGCACATATTGCTAACGTTAAAATAATTTAGATAATGGAGATTGATCATTTGAGTATAACTACACAGTGCTGTATTAGCACTATAGTTTCCCTTTAACCCCTTAAGGACCAAACTTCTGGAATAAAAGGGAATCATGACATGTCACACATGTGATGTGTCCTTAAGGGGTTGAACCCTAAACCACAGGTAGACAAAAGGTAGATCCCCAGATATGCAGCTGCCATGATGCTTTGGCATCTCTACCTAGAATTCTTTTTTTGCCAAAGCCTGTTCCAAACACATAAATAAAATTAAAGCATATGTTTAAAGTGGATGCAAAAATGGCAAAAATAAATGACAATCACAAGTCACAAGTCACAGAATGAATTTAGTGTCCTGATTTGTGCATCATTGTTCAAAGTCTTATATAGTCAATACAGCATGATTCTGCTTACTAGATATGCATTGGCCATTTGTGTTCCACACATGCACACACATTAGATGACAACCTTAGTATTATTATTATTTGTGGGGGTTTTTTTTTGCAGAGTGCCCCGTAAATATGAATAAAAAGATATATAAATGCAGAGCACAGCTGCCTATTTTCATGCCCATGTGATACAATCAAATTGAAATGCAAATCCAAATAAAATATATTTCAAATATAATTGTTTTTAATGTTGGGTTCTTGTATTTGGGAAAAAAACAATCTCTCAGCTTTACATTTGTTTAAAACTGGAATCTAAACTAGAATATCAACAAGATTATCCCCCTCCTGTACACCCTCCTATCAAACCATACTTTATGTAGAGCTGACGGTGGTAAATTTTGTTTGATTAATATAGAGAAATGTTTGTTTCAGCTGCAGAAAATGTATGAGATACAGCAAAATTGTTTACATTTAATTGGACATTGCATGAGCATATATTCATGGACTATATAAGTATATCATATTCAGCAGATTATAAACTGCCCACGATTGTGGGCCACAATCACAAAAGTAGAACATACTTTCTTTACTATTACAAATTTTTCAAGGCATAGTGGATTTAATTGAAGAATAGGTGTAAAACAAATTAAGGGGAGAAATAGGTGCATGGTACAAAATGCTAAATGCAAGCTCTGCAGGTAAACTAACCAAATGGCTTTAAACATGTAGCAATTCATAAAACAAAGCAAAGGAGTGATACAAAATTGTAAAAAGAATTTGCCGAAATGGAAACATTTACACAGGAACCTAACTGAAGAAATAGCACAGCAATATGTGATTCTGACTGGAGCTTTCTACAGAGCTTGCTTAACATCGAAATAAAAAGTAAAATTCGGTATATACAAGAAATACATTTGTATAAATCAATTTTTTAATCAAGGCCTCCATTTTTCATGGTCCTGAATTATTATATAGAAATAGAAACTGTGCAAGTACACGAATACATGAGAAACAAAATGTATGTGTACATTGTGTTCGTTACAGAATATAATTTATCTGGATTTGGTGGGTTGCATATGAATTGTGTAGGAAACCATGATTCATGTTTGAACCTGTGATGTAATTGAGTCTGGGTTGTGGTGGGAGGACCTAAATACTTAGCACAAAGGCATTTGAATATTATATTCAGCAGTCACCCACTGTGAACATATTTCAATAATTTAGTAAGCAGTGAAGAGGTGGAAAGTTACATCCTTTGACAAAGATGGGTTACTATTGGATCTTCAACTGTTTTGTACCGTTTCCCATGATGCTCTTCTTGGTAAACATAATCCAGAAGAAATGACATGGAAACGTTTTCCAATCTTTGTTATGTGAAATTCAGATATTGCCATTGGTAACCTGATAATGTACTTAGTTATTGAGAGTCTACATACTGAATGCATACCAAAACATTACATATAACACAATATATTTTTTAGATAAAAAAAAATGTTTTCTCAAAATGTAAAAATATTAGGAAAGATCATGTACTGATTTTACATATGGGAAACAGATACAAATTTACCAGGAAAATCACGTTAGAGTACTTACCATACTGGCAGCGAGGCCCTTGAAAACCAGACGGGCACAGACACAATTGGGTTGAACCTTGCACGCATTTTCCTCCATTGAAACATATCCCGGAGCTGCAAGCTGCTGCAAGATACAATGTATGAAATAAATGTCGGAATCTTTGTATTCAATGTAATATATAACTGCAGATGAACTGGATGAGCTCTTATGTTCAGTGAAGTATACAGTAAAACTAATAGAATTGTAATGGGCCAGGCCTTGCTCACTGCCTCAGATAAATAGCCAACATTTTCTAGCCTGCACCCCAGGGAACATTGTAAACCAGCAAGACAGTCACCCAGACATTTGGTCTCATAGGAATACATATCACATATCTGGTTTCTTTGCTGAAGGAATATGTAGCCACATGCAAACCCATATGCCTCACGCAGCATTTTTTCTGATGTGACCAGGAAGCAAAATATTCTGGGACAAATCAGAGAGGATTCTGGGTAAAGTGCAAACATTCATACCTTTGCTAACCATTCATAGCACAATGTGTAGAACCGGAATATTAAAATGTGACTCTGTCATGTTGTAAATTGAGAAAGTCCAATTTAAAGGGACAATAAACGTTTATCTTTGCACCCAGTGAGAGCTTTTTTTATTTATTGATTACTTAATTATAAAAGATGTGCTAGAGACAGTAGCACATTTAGGCCTAGGCTGGCATGTGTAACTTGAAAACTGCTAGCTCTAAGGATTACAATGTACATGGCAACTAAAGAAGTCCAATGGAGTATAGTGTGTCTTCAATGGCTTGCTCCAGTTTTGAAAATTTGCCCCAGCATCATGTTTTGCCATATGTTAAGGTTGTATGCACTTTATAAAGCATCACCATAAGTTGAATGTAGCATTCTTAAAGGTAAGTTTGAATTTTAAAAAAATCAGCCTGTTCCTTTTGGAATAGTTTTCTAATTATTCCTATTTAGGAGTAGGAGTAAAACGCCTATTTAGGAGTTTGGTGACAGAGTTTAACCCCTTAAGGACACATGACATGTGTGACATGTCGTGATTCCCTTTTATTCCAGAAGTTTGGTCCTTAAGGGGTTAAAGGGACACTATAGTCACATGAACAACTTTAGCTTAATGAAGCAGTTTTGGTGTATAGAACATGCCCCTGCAGCCTCACTGCTCAATTCTCTGCCATTTAGGAGTTAAATCCCTTTGTTTATGAACCCTAGTCACACCTCCCTGAATGCGACTTGCACAGCCTTCCATAAACACTTCCTGTAAAGAGAGCCCTATTTAGGATTTCTTTATTGCAAGTCCTGTTTAATTAAGATTTTCTTATCCCCTGCTATATTAATAGCTTGCTGGACCCTGCAAGAGCCTCCTATATGTGATTAAAGTTCAATTTAGAGATTGAGATACAATTATTTAAGGTAAATTACATCTGTTTGAAAGTGAAACCAGTTTTTTTTTCATGCAGGCTCTGTCAATCATAGCCAGGGGAGGTGTGGCTAGGGCTGCATAAACAGAAACAAAGGGATTTAGTTATTTATAAAATATTTTACCAGGAAAGATACATTGAGATTTCTCTCATTTTCAAGTATGTCCTGGGTTTTCAAGTATGTCCTAAATGGCAGTGAATTGAGCAGTGAAATTGCAGGGGAATGATCTATACACTAAAACTGCTTTATTTAGCTAAAGTAATTTAGGTAACTATAGGGTTCCTTTAAGTGCCTGTTCTCCGACAGCACTGCTCCTGGGATTTTCTACTGTGATGTAGGATCTGTAGACAAAGAGCTAGGTCTCAAAGCCAAAAATGTGTCTTTATAAAGATAGTGATATGATGTTGGGAGCAGGCAGATGGATTGACTCCTGCCTGGGTGTAAGCATGAGGCAGAGGGATTGGTGGCGGCATCAATGCATGCCTGGAAAAATAGATTGGGCAGAGGGATCGATTCATTCCTGGAGAACGGTTATAATCCCTTGTTATAATCCCTTGTGCCTAAGGGGAAGAAAACAGGTCTGAATCCCAAGTCAAGAACCAGTCACCCCTGTTCTCGTTACAGAATGTTTAGGGTGGTACAGTAGAGATATTGCAAAGGATGGAGGAGATAGAAGTGTGATGGAAAACTACAGACTGATCATACAACATGACTGAATTAAAATAGAGTCAGCTGCTCCTCTGCATTAGGGCACCATCAATCCCAAATCCTGATAGAGTATCTGATCAGTATCAGTTGCTCATTGCTTCTATAGCAACAGTCACTTTTAATAACAGATGACGCAGGAATTGTTAATCCAATAATATTTTCATGTTAAAGAGAACTGCCAGCAAACGACAATACCTCATTAATTGGGGTGCGTTCAAAGTGAAAATACCGGGTAACTGAAAAAGTCCATTGAGTTAAGTGCATTTTAAAAATGACATTTGCTTCCATAAAACAATTAAAATTACACTTACATCTTAGTGGACAAATCCCATTGTATCACAATAGCCCTGACTTGGTATTTGTTAAGAAGGTGTTATTACGTCTGACTTAGACTCTGTGGATTCTTTTACACATGCAATTAGTAGATAATGATAAATCAAATCAATATTTTTTTTCTGATATTGGTTAACACAACACTGGATCAATTTTGTTAGAAAGTGGAGTACTTGAAGCTGTCACAATGTTTCTGCATGCTTTTTAAAATTTTGTCCTGGAATCACGTCAGTTTTATAAATATGGCCCAGTATTTTGATACATGTGTATCCAATAACAGTCTGGGCAATGTGCCAATAGGCAGAGCCTACTGCCAAAATAGTAGGAATGCAATAAGGATTAGTGAACAAAACGAGAGTAACAAATAAAATGTGTGGTGGGATCGCATCATGAGCAGCAAGTGATAATATTTATAGAATGTTGGTGTCCATTTGTCCATTAAGTGTCCATTAAGTGTGTAAATGAACATGTGCGTATACATTTTTTATTGTTACAAATTTCATTTTGATGCAGGAGAAACACGTTCGTTTTTTTCTCTAATGCCTTGCCAGAGAGCTGCAATGCAGAACATTTGAGTCTGAAAAATCCTTAAGACATATCAGCTTGCACTAAGACAAAGGATACTGTGTGCTGAGCTCTCCGCAAGCTTCAAAGATTACAAATGCATGTTTTCCATTACTTCCTAAGTTTTGAGCTACATTAACATATTGATATTATTTTTTAAATCTGCAACTTGCAAAGGTTTATGGACTTATTTCCTGGAAACATTCCATCCATCCATAGCTATCTATATATCTATCTATCTATCTATCTATCTATCTATCTACCTATCTATCTATCTATCAAACATACAAATTGTTACTGACATTTTATTATCCATCATATTCTATGCTGATTTCCTTAGCTGTATAGGTACAGTATAAGGTCAATATTATGTGGATGTCCTTTCTAATTATTGAGTTCAGCTGTTTCAGCTTCACTAATTGCTTCTACATTCAGAGAGAGCCAAGGCACACAAATTCCATCATACTACAGACGTTAATTGGAATACGCACAACATGACAATGTTTCGGCCAACAGAGATGGTCTTTCTACAGAGATGGCCTTTCTCAAGTCAAGGGGGGACTGCATGCATTCTATAAGGCAGTTAATCCACATAATATACTGATGCCCCAGGCATTGCATACAAACCCAGCACATGGCCATTAAATCTTCAAAAAAACAAACGTTGGCAATGCAAGTAGTTGTACTAAAGAGTTTAGTGACTTTATAATGTAGCACTGACACCTTTGCCACAAGTCATTTTGTGAAATGTCTGTCCTACTAGATCTATTTTATTTGTTTTGTTAATTCTTTATTCAAGTTACAAGTGCAAATATAAAGTAACATCACAGCTGACAAAACAGTACAACACGTATTTATATAAAAGAACATGTTTAGAGAAACATCAAAACAGCAACAACAAACGGTTCTCAGACAAATGCAAACATTGCTATTTCTCAGAAACGGCAATGTTTTACGTTGTCTGAGTAAAGCGACAGCATAAATACACTTAAATCACCAAAATAAAATCTAATGGTTTTCATACCTAACGTGTCCCTTTAATGAGCTTGTCTAAATGCATGCATATACATAACCTTATCTAAAATGTAAACAACAACTTTAAGACCACCAGTTATGAGCGCTATTTCCTATTACATTGTATTACACTGTATTCTATTCGAGTCATTTCTGTAATGTAGGTTTCAAATAAGATAAATACAGCATAGCCTTTGGCTGCAGTTTTACAGCCAGCGAACTTTACTTTTTTTTAACAGTTTTTCAGATTTATTGAGACATTCACTACTGATATATGATAGAATGATGTTGATTGCTCAGCATCCTATAACATTAAGCCAATACTGTGTTTCTCTAGCAAAGTCATTTGTGACATTTTAACCAATAAATCAATGAGGGGCTGTTGGAAAATGCTATCTTGTGAAATTGAGGTTCATGTTTATGATTATTGGCATTTTCCCTATTTTTTTCTTATCACCACTTTTGGAAAGATATTTCATGCAATTGATGAACTTAACCAATGTTTTCCATGTTATATGTTGCATTTATTTCATGAGATAATGGTACAAAAATGTCATTAATCTGCATTAAAAATTTGAATGAACCGAAACACGTGAACTTAAAGGACCACTCTAGGCCCCCAGACCACTTCAGCTTAATGAAGTGGTCTGGGTGCCAGGTCCCTCTAGGATTAACCCTTTTTTTTATGAACATAGCAGTTTCAGAGAAACTGCTATGTTTGTAAATGGGTTAATCCAGCCTCCAAAGCCTCTAGTGGCTGTCTCATTGACAGCCGCTAGAGGCGCTTGCGTGCTTCTCACTGTGAAAATCAGCTGAATGCGCGCGCAGCTCCTGCCGCGCATGCGCATTCAGCCAAAGAGGAGGATCGGAGGCGGAGGAGAGGAGGAGGAGAGCTCCCCGCCCGGCGCTGGAAAAAAAGGTAAGTTTAACCCCTTTCCTCTCTCCAGAGCCCGGAGTATGTTTTCCTGGCACTATAGTGGTCCTTTAAAGGAAACTATAATGCTAGGTAAACAAAGTTGTTTTCCTAGCACTATAGCTTCTTCTAGTGCCCCCCTTCCTCGTGCCCCCTTCCAACACTTACCTGATTCAGGCTCTGCCTCCGCTCCTCCTCTGCAGATGTCAGCCAGTGTGGGGGGGGGGCCTAATATGCATGCGCGGCAAGCACCACAATCTCATCAGGACTTCACCCATAGAAAAACATTATAATATGCTTTATTTTGGTATTTTGGGTGACGCTGGATGTCATCATGCAAAGCGTTATGGCAGCAAGCGTCATTCAGGTGACCAAAGCTGCCTAACTACCCAGAAGTTCCTCTAGTGACTGTCTGGTAGACAACCACTAGAGGTGGAGTTAACACTGCAATGTAATTATTGCAGTTTATCAAAAACTGCAATAATTACAATTGCAGTGTTAAGGGTCCTAGGGCATTGCACCCTGACCACTTCAATGGCCTGAAGTGGTCTGGATGCTTATAGTGTCCCTTTAAATTCAGTTAGTCCAAATAATTATGATTTATTTTTTTTGATAAACTGATTCCAATTAACCAATTTGTCTTAATGAAGGTCCTTATGAGCAGCAAAACGCACATCTGGAGTTTCATGATTATTATTTATTTTATACTTACACTTTTGCATGCTGGTGTAAGGTTGCTCACAAGGCTGTTAACTGATACAGAAGCTCAACCACTCGTTTTTTGTTCCTGTAAGCACTTTTATTTATGTTTATGTAACCATGTGACCGACAAGCCCTGGTGCTGGTAGTAGTATAATCTGGTACAGGTAGGGAATACAGTAGGTTATGAGTAGGCTGCTAATCTGATAGCACCTACAGCCAAGGTATTTAAAACTATAACTAAAGCATCAATAGCCAGTGAAGAGGATTGTGTAACTGTACTCACAGCCAGGCTCGGACAGGCCATCGAGGAAACCTGGCAAATTCCCAGCGGACTGCGATGGCCATGGACCAAGACTGGCAGGGGAGATCAAAAGATCTCCCCTGTCAGCCATGCAAGGCAGCACCCCAAAACTCTGAGCCAGGCAGCCTCCATCTCTCCCTTTCACAAAGTCCGATATTGTCAGAGTGTTGCCAGGGTAACAGGGTTAAAAGAGGGAGAGGCATGGTCTGTACCCTACGGAGATACAGACTAAAAAACTATCCACTGGTCCATGGGGTATTAACATGCCCACCTCCCTGAAAGGTAATAAAAGAGGGTACAGGCCTAGCTCTTTTTTACTTGTCCCAGGCTACAGGGACCAAGCAGCCAACCAACAGGTCCCTCAACAAATCAACCAGGACACCACACTATACTTTATTTTGAACAAGGACTAGCCTTTTCTGACTAGTCTTTAACCCCTTAAGGACCAAACTTCTGGAATAAAAGGGAATCATGACATGTCACACATGTCATGTGTCCTTAAGGGGTTAAGCATGTGTGGGGAAACTAGAAAAATATAAACAAAATACATAATGTGAAAAACAAGCAACATCTCCTTTAAAAACAAGGGTATCCCAACCTTGCAACAATTGCAATCCCAAACCAGGGGGAAAGCAGTCTGATTGGCCTCCCCAAAACAGAACCCCATTCCAGGTCAGCGACCATAATCGGTGGGAAGGATTCTGACCTCTCCATGTACCAAGGTAACAGAGGATTCCGTTACTATGGGATTTTATACTGGACAAAGGCAAATAAGAAATTGCCTTTTTTAACAGACTTTTTTAAATGTTTGCTGCAATACTGTATTCTTTAAATATAACAAAAAATGTATTTCATTTTAATGTACTGTAATGAGTAGATATAATCATGTTTGCTTTCTGTCATCACATTTGTCAAATAACTATTGCTGTAAGAAAATATCTGACATTTTCATTAGCAACCTCTGAGTCTGCTTGATAACAATTGCTGCATAATTTGATACACTTAATGCTAAATAATCTTATCTATGATTTTGCCATAAAGATGTGTATTAAAACCAGTGCAATTTGACAGTTATTTCTGAATTCTTTTCATGTGATCATATTTGCAGTCAAATCATAAAAAACCTCTTACTGTGAATTAGTTACATTTGAACAACACGATCAATTTAAAATGAGTCCATCATCTTTGTCAAATAAAGCCCTGCTTGTGGCACAAAACTATTACTTGTGTTAACCGTTTTTCACAATGTTAAATTGTTCATAAGAACATCCATATCTTTCAGGAAAACTGTTCAAACTAGTAATATGACATTTATGCTGGATTGTCTTCTGCAAAGCTAACTGCACGGTACTATGGTTTTGGACTGATGTTTTGAGTAAGATCAGTATAATATGGAAAAGGATATATGCTTTCTCTGTTGGTGCACAAGAGAAGATACTTGAGATCTAATTGGTGGCTGAGCAAATGGCAAACTTCTTGAGTTTTGTCCAATCTCAATGTTGTCTTTCACACCGTGTTTTGCCTAACAATAGTAATAACTGCATAAAATATGATGTCTGTGTTATGGAATGTAATACGTGATATGGAATAAACAAAATATGATGAGCATATCTTCCACAATTGTCCAATCCAATGCTCCTAATAGAGGAGCTTTGGGGACCTAATGTGGAGTTGGAAGTGGATGTTAAATGGTTTCTCTGCCACCCATTGCCTATTCCTTCCTGATCAGAAGTTGAGTATGGCAATACAGTCTGGTTATCTATGTTAGTAAAAGCATGTAGTCACAGTACTTGCGAAGAGACATTTTCATTTTTAATGTGGTTGCATCAGTGAGATGTACTGAAAGATAAAAACAAAAAAAGGTATAAGTGTATGAATTAAAAACGTGAGAAAATCTTGGGCAGATAATAGTCAAAAGTGGACAAAAAGTAAATCCCTCTCACAACACACCTACATAGAGGAGCTTAAGGCCAGCACTATATCCAGTGCTTTTAATATCTAAATGACCACCAAAAATCCATTATTTAATATTTAGAAAAGTGGTCTTTTCATAAAACCACAGAACAGTGGTTCCAAGTGGGTCCTTTAAAACTAGTTTGAGATGTACACAAATGTTCTGTGAATTTTGCACAGAAAGATGGAAAAGTTTTAGAAGATGTGAGATAACAGCCAGAATATAGCCAGAATATAAATACAACGAGAGTTTGGAAACACAAAAGACAAAGTAGTTTTTGGGAGCAAAGAAGTTATTGAAGTATTCAATTATGTAAATTATGGAGAAGTGTCAGTTCCTCTTTAATTGTATTAGAATGTGTAATCAAAGATAAAAAGGAATTTTGACCCTGCAGTCAATACGAAAATACATTCTTAGTCAAGCGAGAAAGAACATAATTTAATAAATGAATTTTTTTCATAAGGAATGGCAAATATTTCAAACTGCTTTGTAATTGTTTATAATAACTTTTCACATCGTAGTTTATTAACAAAACAATTATATTTTGTGACTTTTTTTTTTTTTATTAAGAACATATGGTTGACTTGATTCTTCTGACAACTTAACCAAAAGTATCCTAAGAATTAATACTAAAATAAAACTAATAAAGCACATTAACATGTTAAAGCTAAAAAAAAATCTATTTGCAAATGATATAAACCATTAAAGATGTTCACTGAATTCATTTTAACGTATGAAACTAATACAAGCAACATTACTCTGCCACTAATTAAACAGTTTTATTCATCATGCGTAGGTTATTGAATTATTATCATGTAACAGAAGAATGGAATTTACAGGAAGAAGAGAAGGCATCAGATGATTGCCCACTTCATTAGAAGACAATGATGACACGCAATTGAGCATTTTGGAAACTTTTGTACTTATGGTAGTAAGAAAATGTATGTGGATTACAATGTTTATTAGAGAAAGTCCATAATTGTACTATGTTATCCTTGTTACATCGTGAATGTTCTTGACCATACATCCAGTACGTGCCTTGTGAGATGCTGTTTTCCAAACAGACAAGTCAAACTAAAAAAAATAATAATTTGGCCTTAACAACGTTTGGAGAGAAATTCGTTCCTCAAATGATTCTCCCTTGGTAACGTCATGTCTGCAGAAACATTGGGGTCTGGTTTTTATGAGTTTGACCTACCTTCCTTCTGAACTTTACAACTCATGACTGTTGGGTACATAATATTCCTTATTGCTTTGAATGTATCTGCCATTGACACAATCTCGATTTGTTTTCAATGTGTCGGAAGGTTATAGTGCAGAATGTTTAAATATATTTCTGTGTAATGACACTAAACAAGAAGCTAAACAAAGTGGACTAAGAGAAGAATCTTAAATATGCCAGAATAACTATGACAAACTATGGCTTCAGAAGAAGACACTGGAATGCAATCTAATCTAAATCAAAGTTTGGACCTAAGTTACTGGACTTAAAGGACCACTCTAGGCACCCAGACCACTTCAGCTTAATGAAGTGGTCTGGGTGCCAGGTCCAGCTAGGGATAACCCATTTTTTAATAAACATAGCAGTTTCAGAGAAACTGCTATGTTTATTAATGGGTTAAGCCTTCCCCCAAAGCCTCTAGTGGCTGTCTCATTGACAGCCGCTAGAGGCGCTTGCATGCTTCTCACTGTGATTTTCACAGTGAGAGCACGCAAGCGTCCATAGGAAAGCATTGTAAATGCTTTCCTATGTGACCGGCTGAATGCGCGCGCAGCTCTTGCCGCACGTGCGCATTCAGCCGACAGGGCGGAACGGAGGAGGAGAGATGGAGGAGAGCTCCCCGCCCAGTGCTGGAAAAAGGTAAGTTTAATCCCCTTTCCCCTTTCCAGAGCCAGGCGTGAGGGGGTCCCTGAGGGTGGGGGCACCCTCAGGGCACTATAGTGCCAGGAAAACGAGTATGTTTTTCTGGCACTATAGTGGTCCTTTAATGCAAAATAAAGAACTTCTGTAGGGGGGAATGGGTCAAAGATCCTCAAAGTTAACGTGGGAGACTAAAAAAGATTTACAGGAATTGGTTACATGAGGCTGTTACTGCTCATGAAATGCCATCAGGTATCTAAATGTTCTTATACTTTTCACATATAGATAATGAATGATAAGTCTTGTGTGGATAGATGCAATTTGACAAACAAACATATTTATGTGCCATTTATTTATTAGGACCATCTTTACCTATTATTAACGTTCATATGACAATGCAACACATGCCACAGTTCTTTCTTAACACTGTGTAAGCATTAAGCAAGTCTCTTAGATATTGGTCAATCTCAAAAAAATAATTTTACTCATATAGGACTGGACAAGTCATCTACTTATGTCAACAGACTGGTAGAGCATCATAGTCACTGTATTTCCTAAATATCTGGAGTGCCAAGAATATCCATCATGGAGATATGGTATGAGTACAACCAGGGGCGGGCTGGGCCGGGGGGCAGGGAGGCAATTGCCCCCCAGGCCGCCCTAAATTCTTGTAAGACCGGCCGCGGCGGGCCGGCCCTTTAAATACTGCAGCCGCCTGAGCGCTCTGTTAAGAGCCTCAGGCGGCTGCAGCTTCTTCCCTCCCCTGTAGCTTGGCCGAGCTGCACTGCGGTCCGCGGTGGCCGGCCGGAGTGATAGGAAGGTGCACACTGAGTGTGCACTTCCTGTCAGTCCGGCCGGTTACAGGAAACAGAAACTCCTGTTCCGCGTGGAAGGGGGGTAAGAAGAAGAAGGGGTGAGTAAGAAAAAGATGGGGGAGTAAGAAGAAGAAGAGGAGGGAGTAAGAAGAGGGAGACGGGGAATAAGAAAAGGGGGAGGGGGGAGTAAGAAGGAGGGGAGATAAGAAAAAGAGGGGGTAAGAAGAAGAAGGGGTGAGTAAGAAAAAGAGTGGGGAGTAAGAAGAAGAAGGGGGGGTAAGAAGAAAAAGGAGGAGTAAGAAGAAAGGGGAGTAAGAAGAAGAAGGGGAGTAAGAAGAAGGGGGGGTAAGAAGAAGGGGGTAAGAAGAAGAAGAGGGGGTAAGAAGAAGGGGGAGTAAGAAGAAGTAGGAGGGTTAAGAAGAAGAAGGGGGAGCAATAAGAAGAAGGGGGGTAAGAAGAACAGGTGGGGGAGTAAGAAGAACAGGTGGGGGAGTAAGACGACCAAGGGGGGAAGTAAGAAGAACACAGGGAGGAGGGGAGTAAGACGAACACAGGGGGGTTGAGGAGAACACATAGAGGGAGGAGTGAGAAGAACACAGGGAGGGTGGAGGGGGGATTAGAAGAGAACAGGGAGGGTGGGTTAGTGTGAGAAGAGACCGCTAGGGGAGGGTGGGGGAGAGGAGAGACCACTAAGGTGCAGGGGAGAGCTCTACAGGACAGAAGGGGCAGCTCTATAGGACAGGGGCCAAGACAGGGAGCTCTTTCACACTACGCGCGCACACACACACACAATGCATCCCTATACATACACAGAAACACAACATGCTTCCCTTACACACAGAGAAACACACAATGCATCCATTACACACACACACACAATGCAACCCTTACACACAAAGACAATGCATCCTTTGCACACATACACAGAAACAGACAATGCAAACCCATACACACACATGCAAACACACACACTTCTTTTCTTACATACACACAGAAACACAATGCATCTCTTACACTCAATGCACACACATACAGACACACACCTTGCATCCCTTATGCATACAAACACAGATTCACACAATGCATCCCTTACACACAACCAGAAACACATAATACATCCCTTATACACAAATACACACTGCTTCCACTACACACAAACACACTACATCACCTGCACAAACTGGTAACCCTATACACTACATACCATAAGCACACATATTAGATCCTCTACAATAACACATAACACATCCCCTACACACTCCACTCCCTGTGAGCGAACTCATGGGTGGGTGGAACTTATGAGTGGGCCTTATGGGCATACTCACCGTCAGGCCCTGGGGCCCAGACCTTGAGCTGTGTAAGGGGCCCCAAAAAATTGAGCTGCTTCCAATTCTCCCAGAACATTGAATTTTGTGACCACAGTTGCAAACAGCCTCCAGAGATCCTGTTCTACACCAGACCAGTGGAGCCAAACTGCAGCCCATCATCATCCTCATCTGCTTGTAAGTAGGCAATCTAGTATATTATTAGTGACACTAATCTATAATTTACCTCACATTAAAGGGACACTATAGCTTAATGAAGTGGTTCTGGTGTCTATAGCTGGTCCCTGCAGGCATTTTAATGTAAACAAACACTGTGTGCAGCACTGGCGTTAGTTCATATGGCAGATCATATGGGTGGGGCATTGTGATGTCACATGGGGGGGCAGCAAATTTGTATTTTGTCTAGGGCGGCAAAAATCCTGGCACCGGCTCTGATCCTGGGCAGGTGCACCAGTCTACTGGTGACCCACAGGAGGGGAGTGCACTGATTGCACTGCACTCTCCTCCTGCCCAGCCCCGTCTTTACCGCAGTGCAAGTGCCCTCTGCCCCTAATTTACAGTGGCTCACACTCACAACAAGCAGTGCATGGAGCCGTGAAGGAGCGGGTATGGCAAAGAGCTACTGATTAGCATAGCATCAATATCTGTTATAAAACCAGGAAAAGGTGGGCATGGATGGTGAACTGATTTGGTGGTGCAATGGGCCACTTGACTGGTTTTGCCCCCCAGGCCTAAGGCTGCCAGCCCTCCCCTGAGTACAACACAGAAACTTTGGAACAATATATTCAGTTGCTGATTAGATCTATGTGGTTAGCTTAATATTTCTTTCCTTCATGCACGTCTGTATTTAATGTCTTCACCAATGGTTGGTTTTATTTGACCCACAGAGTAGAATACATTGTTTATCCATATTCCACATGCTCCATATTCAGTTGTGCAATGTTGATGCAATTTATGTATTAGTAAACTTGGCACATTTTGACCTACTGTTCACTTTCTTTGTGTAATCATGAAGCTCAGCTGCTCCCATGCTCTAAATGTAAATTATTTTTAAGTATTGTGCTACAATGGCACATTTAAACATGTTATAATATTTGTGTACAAAACATGTTAGGTAGTGATTTTTTTTTTTTAATCCAACGTGACCACCACTTGTAATTTTCACTTTTGATAACAATAAAAATGTGGATCTTTTAATTAAAGGCTCCTGCATGACCATTTATCTTCAGCATTGCAATCTTTGTGATTGTTGTTTCATTTTTCATATGGTATTAATGTTGACAGGGATACAGAGGGAACACCATGTTTATATGAATACCGGGACACACCAAATAATTATGGTCTGCTTTATTGACTGAATGCCCAAGGCTTTACAAGTTCTCTGTTTATGTGATTATTATTTTCCTGAGGTCCCCATATTTAATCCACAACATACCAAATAGATTTACAGAGTTATTCACGAAAGCGAGACTGCAAAGTGAATACAAAGAAAATTTCAAATGTAAGACCAAAGTAGCCAAACTAAAAGCTTGTCCGACTTAGAGAATTTTTTTTTTCAATTCTGCTACTTTGGCCTAAAATTTAAATTTTTTGGGGAAAAAACAAGTTAGCCTACGAGTTATGACAATGCCGTCTCCAAGTTAGCAGTCCTTGGTATAGCAGTAAATCATCAACATGCCAGAATATCATAATATTGAATAGGTTTAGTTAGCACAATGAATAGAAGGAGGTTTATTCTTTTATACACTTTAATGTAAGAGCAAGTGATTCCTGTATACAAACATGAATTCCTTATACTGTAATGTTCTCCTTTCTATTTAAATTCAGGCATCGAGATGATGTGTTCTGGATGTTTTTGGTAGCCCTCTAAGAAAAACATTGTATTATTCCCTTGTGTTGTTGTACTCTGCAAAATGTATTACCGTAACTCCATTTTATGTCATAAATATGTATTCATTTTCACTTGTGTATATTGATTTATTTATTAAGAGTGTTTTACCCGGAAGGTTTTCACACCCGAAAAAGAAACAAAATATATATTTTTTAAAGTACAAGACTAAAGAATGTACTCACTAAAAGTTGCACTGTGCTGAAATGAATCGAATTGCTAAATTTAGGCTAAAAAAAAAGTCTAATTTGGAAGGTTAGCTAAATTAGAGACATTTTTCTACTACAGCTTGATGATAAAGCCATGTTAAGTAAATATGTAAATTGAAACAATTTTTTAATTTTTTATTTATTAGTTCGTCATAACAGGGAAATGGGGAGGACAAAATGTTTTAAAGACCATACAGCAGCCCATATTGTATATTATTTTGGTAGAGTTTTTAAAATTACCTTAGATGCCCTAACACTAATTTTGACAATACAGTATGATAAGTTTGGCAAAGAAGATAAATACTAATGGTTAACCACCCTGTTTCTGCGTATATGTAATAAATGAAGAGCTGTTTGGAAATGCAGGTCCTAAAAATGCCACCAAAATGAAATACAGTTAGCGTGTTGGCATAAGGCACATATACAGCAAGAGCAGTTGTAATATATAGGACAATACATGCTGCTACTTCAGCCTGCATGGAAGTCCCATAGTGTGCTAAAGTTCTCTTTTCTTCTTCCTGGTTGCTAGCGTGAACACACAGTAATTTGAACTACTAAGTCTTCTGTATGGATACAAAACAAGGTGATAGCGCATAAATGGTAAGGGTATTTCACAGTAGAAGGTCCCAACGATGTTATTCTCCACAATTGTGATCGTGAAGCAATTGTGGAGAATAACATTGTTGGGACCTTCTACATACCAACAACCTGAGTGGGGATACCATGTCTACTGAGTTCAGAGCTGACCTAAAGGGATCTTGAATATGTGAGTGTCCTTTTTATTACCTGCACGGATACCACTTTATACGGTCTGCGCTATGTCGCTTTTATGTTTTTATTAAGAGGTTCTACCTTACTTATTGCTGCTACTGTGAAATACCCTTACCATTTGTGCGCTATCACCTTCTTTTGTATCCAGAACCTGTGTATGTATAAGTGTTTTTTGGCATGGCACTTGGGTGAATTTATGCTGCACTGGTTCTTGTGTATGTATAAGTGTTTTTTGGCATAGCACTTGGGTGAATTTATGCTGCACTGGTTCTTGGGTATTATTGTGGCGCCAGCTATCTTTAAACGATTCTTTAATGTGTATAGTCATTGAGTGTCTGTGACAGCATTTGTAGACTCTGCAATCTAAAAGAGGAAGAACCAATGCAAAAATAGTTTCTATGCCAGGTAGAGACTGGTGTTGATGTAAAGGGGAGAAGTGTGGTGTTTTCGTTACTAAATTTTGTTTTGATTTGGATTGTATAGATGGAGTTGGGATCAAAGGGCTTCATACATAATGAAATCATGTTACAAGGGCAACAATATATATTATACTTATCTATATTTATATTTATATTAGGCCCTGTAAAACGATGAAATTACTTAGATATATATATAGGTAGAGGAACATGTGCAGAACGACTTAAACAGAGAATTGTGAGGAATTCACGACTTGGTTGTAAATTTTACACCAAAGTACCTTAGGGAATAATGTTCCAAGTATCCCAACTTGAGAGTGAAAAGGTAATAAGTTGTTATAGTATCTGGAGTGTCTCATTAAGAATGCAATGGAAGGCTGTTTTATATAAGGATAATTTGGTATTCTAGCTCAAGTTTCCCTCTAATATTAAATGCAGACAGAGAAACTGGATCATATTTTATTCCTACATGTGTTCCAGACAGCGAACCCTGTTCCTTATTTAAATCCTCCTCCCCAAAATACATAAACTCAAATCTATTTTTATAGCAGAAATCCATACTTGCCAATATTTTCAATTTCAACGTAGGAAATGAACGGCTTGCAGCATGGGCCAAAACGTGGAATAAAGGGTACAGGGAAAGACAAATAAACTGCAGAGAGGGGGCCAAACAGTATAATTGGTTTCAAATGAATGCAGACATAGTAAAGCGCTAATATTATGGAAAGTAGCCAAAAAAAGAAAAAGTAGGAGAACGGCAAAGATTTAATTTTACTTTAACTGTAGTTAATATTTTTCAAGTTAAAGAAAGTCTAAAGTAAATGTAAAATATTCTCTGGGCTCAAAAACCCATAGACACTGTTGCTGATGTTTTAACGTTACAATTATTGATAAAACACCAACATATAACACAGTAACATATAGTGGTTGAATTGAATAGACTCAATTAGAAATGCAATAAATATAAAAAAAAAAAAATTAGCATTGATTCAAAAAGAATTCTAAATAAATTTAGTGCATGGTTAGCAGAGATGAAAGGTTGAAAGTTGCGATACGATGACAATCAAATGACAAAATATAGATTAAAATTGTTTAATTTGACAAATCTCTAAATTGTCTTTTGTTGGCTATTTTCGCTTATATGTTGCAAGTCACTGCTTGATAACTCAATGTTTAGGTATTAGAAACCTTAACAAACCAAAGATAGTTGCTAAGGTGCGTTATCCGTTAGTTAGCAGTTTTTGCCTGATGTGTCTTTAATCGATAATACCATTTACAATATTGTCACCTCAGGTGTTTTAAAGCACTCTTTCCACCTACTGTGCTGAATAAAACACCATTATAACTAAATTAAACAGTAGGGATATCATCCATATTACTTTTAAATGTCCCAGCCTTGCTCAGATATAATTAGTCACGTCAAATGTTTTCTAATTCATACATTCTATGGGCCTCATTAGTTCTAGCCTGTAGTCATTTGACACAAAGAGACAATGAGAGTTCACAAGTTGTAAGCCTTTGTTGCCATGGCAGCACAAGAGGCTTCCATACTATTTTATCTGAGATATAGTTGCATGTGCATTGGATATTGGATGAATGGACATGTCAGTTGAGGAACTTCTATATTGGCTGTAATTTTGTTTCGCCTTTCAATAGATGTTCTACATCAAAGCAATATATTTTATAGTCAGATAATGAAACAGGCTGTCTTTTTATAGAATTTTCTAGAACATTTCCAACCACGTTCAAAATCTTCAATTGAGGCAAATGCAAGAAAATACATTGAATCTTAAAGTAACTAAATTGCATTGGAAACATTACAGAGTTTAGAAAATGACATGTATTTAACATGCAATTTCCATATCAGATTATGCTTGGCTGGCTATATCTTTAACGATGTCAAAAACTGTGAGTTGCAGGACGTTAATGGAGAATGTGAGATAAATAAAAGCATAACATTTTTGGCACATTATTGCATATAGTATGTATCTAGTGACTAAGCCAGTGTTTCAATTGGCTAACAAGGAATACTTTTGTTTTAGATCATTTTATAAAATTTTATATTATTTTGTGGTCTATAAATAGTCATTCGTTAAATTAAAACAAGTATTTTAGAGTAAAGTATTTTAATTTCCCAAACTATGTTCTAGACATATTTACGTGTAGGCGCATCGCAAAGTTTTATAAAACTCTTTGTGTCTCTTTTCCTCTCTACCTACTAATTTCTCACATAGTGTAGCGGAAGCTGATAAAGCATGTGCTCTTGGCCTTGAAAGAAAGGAGTGCTAGATACCCACCAAAGCAGAAGCCGTGGAGACTTGCTTAACTGGCCCAGGCAGATCCAGCCATGCCTTTCTGGAAATGGCCACATGCACAGGGGGAAGCAGAAAGAAGGGCCACATTTCCTCAATCAGTAGACACCAGGGAATGTGCTCCAGTTTCTGCTCCTCCAGCAAAGTGCTCATAAAGGTAGGACCAACGAAGTAGGTAGATTTGGTGACAGTGTATGCCTCTGACTGTGTTTTGTGCCTGTAACTGTGTATGTTTGACTGTGACTCTGTGTCTTTGTCACAGTGACTGTGTCTGTTTCTGAATGTGTGTCTGTGATCATCTCTGTGGTGTCTGACTGTCTGTGTGTGCCTGTAACTGTGTGTTCCTGCAACTATGTGTGATTGTATGTGTGTGTCTGTTACTATGTGTATGACTGTGTGCCCTTGACTGTGTGTGATGTTTATGACTAGTGCATGTGTCTGTGTGTGTTTGTGTGTGTGTGTAACTGACTGTTTGCAACTGACTACTGTGTGACTTTGCCTATCTGACTGTATGTGTGACTGTTTGTGTATGTGACTATGTGTGTGTACTTATAACTGTCTGCCTATGACTGTGTATGTATGTGACCAGGGCCACATTAACATAGGGGCCAATGGAACAGAAGGCCCATGCCCATGGAATAGGGCCATTGATTTAAAAAAAAAAATTAAAAAAATTAAAAAAGATATATATATATAAAAATATATATATAATAAAATCAAAAGCATGCAAAGGGAAGTAAATATATATACTGTACTTTACACACACACACACACACATATATATATTTTTTTTTATTTTTTTTAAATTGATTTTCTCACCCCTCCTGGGTGGTATGTTTATTCCTCATTCTCAGGTCCTCTACCAGAGGCCTGGGAGTTTGAGGGTTCTGTGCAGTATCTTAGCTGTTCCTAGAACTGCACTCTTCTGGACACCGATCTCAGATGTCCCACCTGGAAACTGTTGAAGCCACTCCCCCAACTTGGGAGTCACAGCCCCGAGTGCTCCTATCACAACTGGGACTACTACTGCCTTCACTTTCCACATCCTTTCTAGTTCTTCTTTCAGTCTTTGGTATTTTTCCACCTTCTCATGTTCCTTCTTCCTGATGTTATAGTCACTGGGTATTGCCACATCTACCATGACTGCAGCCTGCCGTTCCTTGTCTACCACCACGATGTCAGGTTGGTTGGCCAGCACTAGCTTGTCTGTCTGGATCTTGAAGTCCCACAGGATCTTAGCTCTGTCATTATCGACTACCCTTTGTGGTATCTCCCATCTGGACTTAGGCAGGTCTAATCTATATTCTGTGCAGATGTTTTGGTACACAATCCCATCAACTTGGTTATGTCTCTCTGTGTATGCTGTTCCTGCTAACATCTTGCATCCGGCTACTAGGTGCTGGACTGTCTCAAAGGCCTCTTTGCACAGTCTGCACCTTGGGTCTTGCCTGGTGTGGTAGACTCTGGCTTCTGTTGATCTGGTACTGACTGCCTGTTCCTGTGCTGCTAGGATTAGTGCCTAAGTGCTGCCTTTCAGTCCCGCCTTTTCCAACCACTGGTAGGATTTTTTCATGTAAGCCACATCCACTATCTGCCGGTGGCACTACCCATGGAGAAGTTTGTCTTGCCAAGGAACCTCCTCTTTTTCTGCATCCTCTATCTGTTGAAGTCTCAGACATTCCCTTAGCAGTTTATCTTTGGGAGCCATCTTCGTGATGTACTTGTGGATGCTCTGGGTTTCATCCAGGACTGTGGCCTTGACACTCATCAGGCCCCGACCTTCTTCCTTCTGGGAGGTGTACAGTCTCTAGGTGCTGGCTTTCAGTAGGAATCCTCCATTCATAGTGAGTAGTTTTCTGGTCTTGACATCCATGGTGACCAGTTCTTCTCTTGGCCAGGTTATTATCTCAGCTGGCTACCTGATGATTAGTAAGGCATACGTGTTGATGGCTTGGATCTTATTCTTGCCATTGAGCTGGGACTTCAGGACCTATCTAAATCTTTGGAGGTACTTGCATGTTGCTATCCTCCTTGCCTTTTCCTCATGGTTGTCAGGTACTTGTAGCTGTTCTCTACATCTTCTATTTGGCCCTCTGGAACTTCAACTCCTTCTGTCCTGATCATCTTCCCTCTTTTTGCCATTATCTGCCTCACTTCACTAGTCCAAAAGACATTCTGATGTCCTTACTGTATATTCTAGTTAGGTGGATCAGTGAGTCAATGTCCCCCTCATTCTTGGCACGCAGCTTGATGTCATCCATGTAGAGTAGGTGGCTGATGGTAGTTCCACTCTTGAACCTGTATCAGTATCCACTCTTCTTAATGATCTGGCTAAGGGGGTTGAGGCCTATGCAGAACAGCATTGGAGATAGCGCATCACCTTGGTATATGCCACATTTGATGTTCACTTGAGTCATTGTCCTGGAATTGGCTTCTAGAGTTGTTTTCCACTTGCCCATCAAGTTCTTGATGAAGGCTCTTATTGTCTTGCTGACCTTGTAGAGAGCCAAGCATTCCAGTATCCATGTGTGTGGCATTGTGTCATAGGCTTTCTTGTAGTCAATCCAGGACGTGCATAGATCGGTCTGTCTGATCTTAGAATCCTTGTGACTGGTTGGACTAACAGTAGTTGGTGTTTTGATCCTCTGGTGTTGTTTCCAATCCCCTTTGAGTATTGTTCATATATTGGCTCACATGCCCCTGGATCTTGGAGGCTTTGATGCCTGACAGGAGTTTCCATGTTGTGGGGAGGCTTGTTATTGGTCAGTAGTTGGATGGTGTTGTTCCCTTGTGAGTGTCCTTTGTGATCAGTATGTTTCTGCCTTGTGCTAGCCAGTCAGGGTGGGAGCCTGTTGCTAGTACCTGGTTCATTCGTGCTGCTTTATCCAGTAGCTGTGGATCATGTCAGGTTCTGGGACTGACCAACTCTTCATGTGTGCTGCTCTCTGTTGGATATCTTTGACTGTAATGGTGACTGGTTCTTGTTTTGGCAGCATGCAGTGGTCTGCTTTCAGGTCTAGTAGCCACTGGGCCTCAGTGCTATGAGGTGCTTTTTTCTCCCAGATATTCTTCCAGTGCTGTTCAGTCTCAGCTCTGGGTGGGTCTTGCGAGGAGATATGGTGGTTACCCTGTAGCTGTACATAAACCTTGAATGGTTCTTTGGTAAAGAGGCATTGATTCTCTTAGCCTCTGCTTCTCTGGTGTATCTGCTCAGTCAGGTTGCCACTGCTGTCAGTCTTTGCTTAGCTGTTGCCAGCACATCCGGTATGGGCGTATGCTTGTACTTCCGCAGCAGCCAGGATCTATATTTGATCTTTCCACCTCTATTAAGTTGATCCAGCTTACTAACTTCCTTCCAGTCGTAGTCTCCATGGTGAGCATTGCTTCTCTTTGAGCCTGATATTGTAGTCAAGTAGTTCAAGGACCACTAATGCTGTGGCATATATGAGCCTGTTCGTCTCTGTGATGGTGCAATTTGGGATTGTGGACAATGGTTCATTAACTGCAGCTAGCATGCTGTCTGGTGGTAGCTTTTCAATGATCTTCGTAGTCTTGTCCGCTGGTCAAAGACTGCTAGTTTTTCTAAGATAATTTCCCTTATGTCTGTTGTTATACCATCTTGGGGTATGGAGTCAGGCTGGCAATTCTCTGGTGCAGGTAAGAATGTTGGTAAGGTAATTTCTTCCTCCTCATGGTGCATGATTGATTTCTTCTTTAGTCTGTTTAATTCCAGTTGTGACACTAGATTCTCTTGAAGATGTTCAAATGTTGTGTAACCAGCTGTTTTGGTGTTTTATGGTCTCTTGTTCATCCATACCTCCCACCAGTGGTGTATCCTGGTATTGTGCTGCCCTTTTTTTATTTAACCCCCTTCTTTTTCTCCCTGAGGGTCCAGTGGCTGCCAGTCAGGCTGATGGGCTGGCTGCTGGGCGCTGGTGGGCGGCTGACAAGGGAGCACTTTCCTTTGAGCGCTCTGCTCAGCTCCCTCGCGCGCCGCCCGCAGAGTGAGGCTGGGAGCCGGAATATGACGTCATATTCCGGCTCCCAGCCTCACTCTGCAGTGCGCGAGGGAGCTGAGGAGAGCGCTCAGAGGAAGTGCTCCCTCGCCAGCAGCCAGCCCAGCATGTCAGTTAGCCGCAAGGCTAACAAGGCTTTTGCCATGGGCATTTGGGGGCGGCTTTTTTTGCCGCCCCCTGGAAAATGCCGCCCAAGGCAAATGCCTTGTTTGCCTCGCAGTTAAAACATCCCTGCCTCCCACATATGTTTAATGTAGCCTCTCTCGTTGGGTCTGCTGTTGCAGTAGCATTCAAGCAGGTCAAGATTCTCGCTCTGTGTCCAGTAATGATTTGTTTATATATATAAAAATATATGTACTTTCCTTTACATGCTCTTGATTTGTGCAGAGGGAATTAAGTATGGAAACTTAGAAGGGATGTAGTGTAATAAAACTTGTGTTGACTGGCTAACTATAAATTAGTTGAGGTAAAGCTAACGTTGCACACTGTGCAAATGCTCTTGCTACTCTAGTCTCTCTAAAAGTGTGTCTTGTCCCCTTAATTCTACACTCTGTCATCTGTCCATCAAGGGCCACTAATCATGGCCTTGACTAACAGAGTAGAGCCTCAGGTATGAAATGATACCTGGAACTTCCTCTTACAAGCATGTTTCTAACCTTACTGATACCCTAGAGACATGAAGATCTATTCCACCCTTGGACATTCCCAGCCCTCTACTTTATTCAGTCAGTAATTGGGTAAGGAAAGAAGAGTGATAAAGGGCAAAATGGTGGGCTTATGGAGCAAAAAAATAATGTTATTTTTAGACTTGTACATTATGGAAAAATATGTTTAGCCCAAACTGATTCATAACAAAATGGGGCGGTTCAGGATTAATTTATGAGACTTATTATTTTAGACTAATTTTGTCTATGCAAGTATTTTACATAAAATGATTCAGAAGAACTAAAAAGGAGCAAAAATAATAAATATTATTTGTGATAGGGGCATAAAAGGCCAAAGCAAGAGTGTAAGGAGAGTAGGAAGGTGTAGCAAGGTGTAAGAAGAGGAAAAGTCGGTTGTGGTGTGCCGGAACCGACGTAGCAGTAGGCCTGTAAATAAAGAGGGCCCACCCAGTAAGGAGTAAAGAAAAGTATAAAAAGGGAGAGGTGGGTGGGGACAAGCAACGCTAAGGAACGAACAGGAGATGTGGAGGTGAGTAGTTGGCATAAATAGGGGACCATGCCCCTCCCACAACTGCAGGCCAGGCCTTCACATGTGTATATTTTGCAGTACACTGATAGGCGCATTTATGCACCATTTATGCACCATCCTCTGAATTTAATTCAAACCGCCAATCACCCAAAATGTAGACAATTGTAGTTCTAAATGCAGAAGTCAAGTTATTTTTGTAAACTACTAGAGAAATTATCAGTCAGCTATATCTTCAAGAGAAAAAAATACAACTATCTGTGAAGTATAGGCGCTTAAAATGTGGTGTAATATAAACTCCAAAATGTGATAAGCAGCTCAACACATGTGTAGGTACCTCTAACCTTAACACAGGAAAATATAGCTGAGAAAAAGTAAAGCGTTATAGGTGAGACAAATTGTCACAACCAACAAAGCCCAGTGGAGCGCTAATATGATCATATTAGCGCTCCACTGGGCTTTGTTGGTTGTGACAATTTGTCTCACCTATAACGCTTTACTTTTTCTCAGCTATATTTTCAGTTTACTTATTTTGGTATAACATTTTACATTAACTTTGAATTCACTTTTGAAACCCAGTAGTGCACACATTAGGAAATAATCCTTTCAGTGTTTGCTTTTTGCATTTTAAAAAGCTAGTACTTGCACTTTGTTGATGAAATCTGTTTGAGGCTAACATAAGTATTTGAGGTTTCTGTATTTCTTACAGAGAGTGACCTGCCTGGATGGTTCTTGCAGGTGGTATCATCAATATAGTGCGGAAATGGCATAATTTCCCCCTCTAATGTCACAGAGCATTTACGAGACATGAAAGCAAGTTAAGTGTAGGTTAAAAGAATTCTCCAAACACTTCAAAAGGCTGTAATGCTGTAGTGGTGATGGTGTCAGGAGTGTCCACACCCCGTCCCCCTGAGGTCTGCGTGGCACCATTCCCTGTTCCCACTTCAGCTGATGGAGAGTTGGAAATTCTAGCTTAGGTAGCTACCCTTGAAGTACAGGGCTAGCTCAATGGCTCAGAGCATCAGTTACAGTGGTTATGGTGCTTGGATGTTTCCTTAAGCTATTAGCCCCTTCCCTCTCAACAATGTGTATATATATGGGTTAAGTTTTATTTGTGACAATATATGAAGGTGGTATCATTACTAATATACTAATGCTTTAGTGTATCCTATGCATTTTCTGCTTAAAGCACCATGAATCAATGTATCTATATTTTTTATAATTCCATTAGTATGATCAATATAAATGATGGCTCATACAGCAAAATATAAGCTCAAATAACAGAACAAAATGAAGTGCTCGTTGGAGCAAATACATATACATGATTATAATCCTTGAAATGTCATTGACTGCTTATTGAGACAATAATGAACATATTAAAAGCCCAAGTTGTATTTTGCGAGAAGGAGGCTAATTTCAGCTATACGGTATAATATGATCATCTGCTCTTCATAAAGAAGTCACTTCTCAGGGGGGGATTTAGCAACTATTATTATTATACATCATAAATTCGCCATGCATTACTATAGAGTAGTAATGGGCAAAATCATCCTTCCAACAGAACTAAATTGAAATAGATTGTTCTCTTTTAAAATCTCTTGGGAATTCAAGGAAAAAATTGACGCGATTTACTTCTCTGTGGATTTTATATAGAAAGAAATTGTTAGGCAAATGTTTGAGCTAAATGGCAAGCATAGTTAAAATATCTGATGTGCAAAGATTTGACATCAGAGTTCTAGATATTAAATTAGTGATGCCAAAACATTGGTATTAAACTGTTGCTAGACTACATTTCCCATAATACATTCCTGTATCATGTTAACAATCTCATTCCACAGGTCACCTCTAGTACGCCGATCGTCCTTGAAGATAAATGCATTAAGTTGTAATCTCCAGACATTTGAGTAGAATGTTATTTTTAATATTAGTCCTCAACAGGGTTTTTTTGAGGACAGCACTACAAAAAAAAGAAAAAAAAGAAAGAAAAGTACTTCTTTATACGGTTTGCAAGGTACCACTGAGCTGAAATCATCTTTCTGAAATTTCTTTGCTTCCACTGATTGGATTTACATATAGATAGAGGCATGGTGCATATAAAATAAATACATAAATAAGGCAGTTGCAATCCCAAATAACTCAATGTTTTGAGCAAACATATTCCAAATTACATTGTTTTCTTCAATTTCTTGTAAGTTAGTAATTATATTTATTAAATGCATCTTCTGAGCCACACACTCTCTTTATCTCTCTACATGACCAATTCATAAACAAACACCCTCTAAATCTTTTTGGGTACTTGAGTCACTCTCGCAGCAGACCAAAATATAAAATAAATAAATAAGCAAGGCAACATCCATAGACAAAGTCATAGGATGCTTGCATTTCGACAAGTCAAGTCTATCAAGTGTCTACCCTGCTGAAGTTTCATCAGTCAGTAGTACATGATTTTATTGAGAATGGAAGTATCTAGGAGCAATAACAGCTAAAATGCTTAATGGTAAGCTAAACACAAGCACGTCCCACAGGACCTCTTGATACTGCAGTGTTCAGAGCATAAAAGTTTTCTGTTATGGGTTATATCACTTACTCTTCCACTTGCACCAACATCAGAGCTGTTCTTGGGAGCATCGTAGAAGGTTTACTGCTAACCACTCAATCTCCCTAAGACCATCATACACAAATCCAAAAGTTAGCTAAAGGTGTGCAAAGCTCGCAGCCATTGCACATGGTACCTCATTTAGCAATGCAATAGCCAGACATAATGCCAACTCTAAAACCGAGAGAGGAAAGATAGCTGTTTGTGGTTCTTTTTCATTGTTTAAACTAATCCCTTAGTCCGAGGGAAAAGTGGTATAATTAAGTGTTTCCAACATCTTGGCCGTAGGGAAGATTCTTTTCTGTTTTAGCATAACAATGCCATTTCCAAACCTTATGTAATTACTTTTAGGATATCCATTTGTATATTTTAGTATCTTGATGCATAATGGTGGAGCTTCAGTCCTGTTTCTTGATAAACGAGCTATGGACATCATGCTCTTTCCATCTCCTCAATTCCTCTCCCACAATATAGGAGAAGGCTAAATTAAAATGGGCATTGGTTGCTACCCAAACGTTTAACGATGTAACTAGCACTAACTTCTATCAGAGCTGGCCATGTATGATCTGTCTCTGGTCAATACATATACAACAGAACCATCACCCAACAGGGGGTGGCAGGATATACACATAGACCGTGTCTTTCATGGATATTGCATTATCTTGCTTTAGTTATTTTCCCTTAATGTACAACTTGAAGGTATAACCAATCTTATTCAGAATGCATGGAACATAACTAATCTGTTACAAGTTTTTAATTGAAATATCCTCTGTTTGCTTTACACAATCTCAGCCGGAATGTCATTATATTTTTTAAACACATTATTTCATTACTTTTTTTAATTTACTTTTTTCAATCTGTTGAATGATCAAAATTCAAATAACATACCAAATCAATTTTCTTTTCTTTATTTTATTTTTTTATTTCATTTTTCTTTCAAAGTGATTTTATGAGTAAGACTTTTTGTGGGATGACATCGCTCACTGAAGTCTTTACCATTTCTTTGCAGGAAAAAAA
The DNA here is from genome assembly GCA_933207985.1 of Pelobates cultripes. Taxonomy (NCBI): domain Eukaryota; kingdom Metazoa; phylum Chordata; class Amphibia; order Anura; family Pelobatidae; genus Pelobates; species Pelobates cultripes. The sequence goes on from OW240921.1 coordinate 76,746,746, forward strand.
ATATCTGGTTTTATACAATTTTCATGCTGGTTTAGTTGCCGAAAACTATTCATCAAAACGGAATGCATTTGGGATACACACACTTGAAAATGATAAAAATAAATGAAAATAAACTAATTTAGTTTCAGCTCTGGTAGTAAAATGCTGTTAATTCTAAACCACTACTTTCTTCTTAATAGAGGTTTAAATTGCCAGTATATTTATAATAATATTTAAAAAATGGCACCCTTTTTTGTTTTATCAAGGTGACAAGCAGGGAATATTCTAATGTATAATTTATGTCCCTGCATTAAGATGGTTCAATTCACCACCTGAAGGTAACGTGGGTCCCAGTGGAAAGATAACGTGTAATGTGAAATAATCTATAAAACTGTAGTAAAGTTTATTGCATGCCCATAAGCAGAAATGCATCAGCATACAAGACCGTAACAAGAATTCTACAGATCACAACAGAGGAATCCTGCGGCAAAAAGGCAGTCCAAATATAACATAACTCTGCTAATATCAGTGACATTTGTTTCAATGTAATATTATATTTACCTGTTATAAATGTTTCATGATTTATTTTATCTCCCCTATAGACTATAAATGGAATTTAGACAATAAAAAATGATATGAGGCAATTTGCAGTCCGTGACTTAAAGGGGAACTGTTACCTTTTTGATATGTTGAAGAAAATTAACATTATACTTTGGAACGTTTAATGGTCAAGTCTTTAATTTAAAGGAGCTTATATTTATTTTCTTTAATATATGTTTTATGATGTATGTTTCATTGCATAGGTCAAGTAAAACATACATGACATTGACAAAAACAATACTGGCAAAAAGTTACATTTTGTTTGGGATATGTGAGCAAATTAGGTAAGGGTTCCATGACTACTGCTTGAATGTTTATGAACATGATGATCACTGCGGAGCATATTGTGACCTTCAAGTGGGTAACTAAATCTTCTCAGTCTCCTGTTTAACAGAGTGGCTCTAAATGTTAATGGTGTCCGGACATATTGATAAACAAATCAGGTACTTTGGTGGTGGAGGTTGTAATGATATCTATAATGGCAAGTTATCAGGGAACCTAGGGTGGAATTCTTGGAAACCTATATTCAGGCCCACTCCCTTCTCTCGCTTGGTGAGTCAATGGGCTCAATACGCTCTGTAAAAATGATGCTTGAAAGGAACCATTATGCCAACACCCCACCACTGCTTCTTCCATGAAGTTGGAGGATCTATCAGAGCAGCTTCTTCCAGGGTGAATGATGCAAGGTCCAGTAACCAGATCCACCTCTGAATACTAGCATTTTGATTTCATCCTATAGAATCCCTTGATAACACTGCTAAAAAAATAGTGATAGAGGGTAATTGACCCTTCTCTATATGGTGAATATTTTGCTTCTGTCAGGGTTCCGAACAGACAGGCCAACTACTGTTTGTAGAATACTCAGGAAACACAGCAGCTAAGGATAAAGGGCTTAAAACCGAATCACTACTGACATTAAACCTCCGCAAGCTAACATGTATTACTACAGTATTTGCCACAGCTTAATGGAAATACAATTTTATATTAGTTCCCCTTTATGGATATCTGTGTTTCAGAGATATCCATAGATGGTAGCTTATCTAATTAAAAAACACCAAACTCTAGATATCTTTTTTAAAGCACATCTTTTTAATGCTTAAGAAAAGTTACTAACTACACTACCTTGTAAAATCACCCAAAAATATATTTATCGCAGTCATCATAGCCTAGCAATTAGTGAACCTGTTTGATCAATATGACAGCTTGGCTTAGATTTGTTTAGGCATATTCTTAATATACAAAAAAATTGATAACCTAAAGAAACACTCCAGGCACCATTACCACTACAGTGAGCTGTAGTGGTTATGGTGTTTGGAGTGTTCCTTTAAAGAACCATGGAAGTGGAACTACAAAGTAGAGCTTAGATGATCAAAGGTTAGTCTTGATCTAAATACTTGCTATATTTTTGCATTCCATTTCCTATACTCAAAAAAAGGCCATTTTATAACTTGTAGAACGTGTCATGCAAAAGATGAGTACGTGCTTATTTTTACAACCAGTTGACATTTTCATGATGAGTGCTATCCTTGAATAATGTAACTGTGATTTCTATTCCTATTTTCTTCCTTTATCATGTGAAAAATGTGCAGAAAGCACTGAACGACAGTTCCCAGTAACCCTGTTATAGGCAGAACTTAGGCCATGCTAGTTAGCCCTTCCTGCCCTACCATTTAACCCTTGCAGTGCTGGGTTTAATATATTTAACACTTCAGAATCCAGGATCCAGCCTGGAACCACCCCTTAATAAAACAAAATATCCTTAGCTTTACTTGAAATTGGCCTAGCAGAAATGGTTGGGATCTTGTCTTGTTAAGTTGTTTTTTTCTTCCTGTGGATAGAAGAAATTGGATTTCTAGCGCTTGTGCAATGGCTGCTCGGACTTCCCAAACCAGAGTCTCTTCCTTCTGGCTGGAGATAAATGTGAAAAGGTGATGTAGGGAAGCAGCGCCTTCAGTAATGTCCTCAAATCTAATTGAGTATAGGGTGATATGAAAAGATCAGAAAACAATAAAATGAAATGTAGCGCAGTATTTTCATTGCTTTCACCAGCAATAAAAATACTGCACTAGATTTGGTTGTTTCTTCCTGTCCTTTTTTGAAATGCATCCTGTCCAATAAATAATGCGTTGTTGTTTTTTTAAATCATTTTGGCTTCTATAAAATATTTTTTTTTTCTGAAATATAAATTGCTGTTTTAACTGTATTTTATGTTTTTCATTTTTCATAGCTCATTCTCAAGAAGCCCCTGTAGGCTGACTTATTCGAAACATAGACCAGACATGATTAGTCAGCATTCCGTTATTATTGGCTGAGAGGAGATGATCTCTAAAAGTGTCTTGACATTACAGCTTGATATATTCATTCCTGACAGGTCCCGGGATACAGCTTCTGTTTAAAGATTGAGTAACAATATATAGAAAGCTTGATCTTACTGAGGAACATTCTTTTCTCACCTGAGGCTCAGTTTGAATTATTTTGGTGATATCTGCCAAATCTTTCCATGTAACGTATATTCTTTCAAAGTGTACATTTTATTCTGCAAAATATTTAAAACTGCTAAACTTCACAATGAGACTATAATTGGGTGTTTGAATCTACAAGACTTAATTAGTTTAGTCTTCTATTATATTTGTTGAATTACAGATTAAAGGTACACTATAGCCACTATAACCACTTCATCTCATTGAACAAGTGCTGCAGGGCCAGATTAAGAGCCCAGTGGCCCTGGTGCTGACAATTATGACAGGCCTCATTACAGAATCTTATCGACTAAAAAACACTAAAACACTCCCAAGCATCATGTATCTGATAGAAATGGTGCTGGAGGGAAATAAAACAGCAGCTATAAGAAAACACATACCTTATGCTAATCTCTCTCCAATTTATGTTTTCATCTTTCAACTAAATCCATAACCCCTAACAGCAGTGTCCAGTGAAGCAGGAAGTCAATGGGCGCGGTAAAAGGGTGTGCCACTGACGCAAATCATGTAACCCGCCAAAAGGGGCGAACATGGCCAAAAAGAGTGTATGTCTGCCCAAAGAATTGGAAGGCCAGCCTGGTATGAATGCATGTTAGGCTGCCTGTCTATCATGCAAGCTGGCCAACTAAGGGCATACTGTGCAGACAGCACCCTGAGCTTGGCATAAATGCATCTAATGATGCGCTCGCTATGTGAAAAGTAGTTAGGGTTGCTACCTTTCTTGGAAAAACATACCTGCCTTACTAATTTGCATAATTAATTATGTATGGGTGACATCACATGATGTAAATCATAAGGAGTGACAAAAGAAAATGCTGTAAAATCACCAAAAAACTACTTGGTTTGATTCTGCTGTATAGATGGATTGCTCCCAGTGTCCCCATGTCTCACAGTGTCCTCATGTCTCCCAGTGCCCTTATGACTCAGTGTCCCCATGTGTCGATTACCCCAGATCTCAGTGCCCCATGTTACTTAGTGTCCCATAGGTCTCCCAGTGACCCTATGTATCACAGTGTCTCATTGCCCCATGTCTCCCTGTGTCCCCCAGTATTCCCATGTGTGGGTAGACCTGGGGACACGGAGACACCAGGGACACTGGGAGACTATGGGACACTGGCTGAGACATAGGGAAACACTGGGACAATAGGGGACATTGAAGACATGGGGACACAGACACTAGGTACACCTGCTTGGGGACATGGAGACATGGGGGAACTGGAAGACATGGGGACACTGAGACACCAGGTACATGGGGACATTGAGACAATTGGGGGCACTAGGAGACATAGGGTCACTGAAACACTGGGAGACTAGGGGACACTGAGAGACATGGGGACACTGAGACACCTTGGCTGGGAGACATGGGGACACTGGGAGACATGAGGACACTGTGTCCCCATGTGTCCCTGTGTCATAATGTCTCCCAATGTCCCTTAGTGTCTCAGTGTCCCCATGTCTCCCAGTGTCCCAGAGTGTCTGTCATAATGTTTTCCAATGTCCCTTAGTGTTTCAGTGTATATCTCCTTACAGCCTTTCCCCCCATCCCTCACTTTTCTGAGCTGTAGGCTGTCTCTGCAGGGTGGGAGTTGCTGTCTGGACTCTCTGTAGCTGCTCCCCTATGGATCAGTGAGTAGAGATAAGCAGGTAGGGATATGCTGGAACTTCCTATCCCTGCCTCTCTCCACACACCCCTACTGGCCAGTGCTGGTATTGCATAGTAATCTCTGTTGATACTGAGAAAAATACCAGCATTTGTATTGCCACTATGACTGCAATATCGGCACCGGCCAGGCAGCGTCAAATACTGGATATGCCAATAAAATACCAGCCAGGTGGAAATCCTAAGAGTGGTGTGTAAAAAAATCAATGGGCCTATTCCATGGACCTGGGCCTGGAGCTGCAGCTCCATCAGCCCCTATGTTAATCCGGCCTTGAAGTGCTGGAGTCATCAGGTACTGTTTCTCTATTCAATATTAAACCATTTTTATAGCAGTTTAAGATGTATTGAGGTTCTCTGGTCATCCACAGCCCAGGGGCTAATAGGAGAGTTCTGTACTAGAGGTTGAGGACTACAGTTCCTTCCTACACACAGTCACACACTCTGCTGTAAACGTCCATGTTGCTTATGAGAAATTGAGCAGGCAAAGACTGCGAGCAAAAGGCCCACATGGCCCAAGTTTGCCTCACATCACTCACAGTTCAGTAATGCTGAATGTGGCAAAGCTTGGCCAAGTATCCTTATGGCACCATGACTCCTGTCTAACCACTGGGCCATAGGGTTCTAGGTTCTTTTTATGGTTAATCCAACTATATTATGAGAAGTTTGATAATATTGAGACTTAGATTTGATCTGTACTTGAGTTGAGCTAAATTCTAGCAAATTAGATTTAAGAGAGAAAACGTACCATTTAGTGAATGAGCCCACAATGGCAAGGTAGCTTTATAACTCAAATTGCAGAATGGCGTTTTATTAGTTGCTGTTTAACCTTTTAAGTGCCTGTGGTATTTTCCTCTGAATTTTAAGTATCAGCCATGCCTGAATTCTAAATCCCTTGTATTGATGGCTAGGCATGACATAGTGATGTTTAGCAGTACACACATTGTTGGGCTCTGATTCAACTAATAGAATTGGCATTTAGAGACTGTCTAGCAACAAATCAATTTCTAATCCAGCGCTGAGATCAAATGAATGATGTTATTTTACCTGTGTTATAATATCTCTGCACTCTGTACTGATACAGTCAGTGCTAGTACACTGAGTATCTTCTGGGGATTACGGACATAAGAAAACTGTTATTTATAACACAGTTACAAGTCCTGTGTGTTTTTAAACTCTGTCTGAGTTGTTGATTGCAGAATGAATAAGCATCGAAAGAGTGAAGTCTTGGGGTATGTATGGGGTAAGGACCACACTGCCTCACAATACGTTAGTAAAATACAGCTCCTGTGAAGCCTGGTCCATAAGGGCAGGAAGGGGTGCCCTCCACCACCAGTTTTTGTTGCAGAGAAAGAAAAAAAATTGAATGGCATTGTAAAGACTACTGATAAGTGTGTTAGACAAATATGTCTGTCATGATCATATCTGCAGTTTCCATCCTTCCTTTTATTGATGGCTAGAAATGCAGTTGGTTTTGAACAGGTCATGGCATCTCGTGGGTTAAGTGTTCAGAGTCCAAAAAATCAGTGGGGTTGGTGCCCTATCGTTCTTAAACTTCACCAGCCACCACTATACAGATCTGCACTCTTGTTTAGGATGAAATAACTAATTATGCACATTTCATTGTGCTCCCTGTGTTTATGATAGATCTCTTGGCTTTCTTGTAGTATAAATACAGTATAGGGGAAATTAAAAAATATCTACAAGTGGAATGAGAAAAAACTATACATAGAGTAGCACAGTTTAAATGTAAGTGCAAGGAATGGTTAATGGTTGCACTCACTAGATCATGAATAATATCAGGCACTTCTCAGATACTTGAGTTTTGGAGATTTCCTCGATGTAGCATCAAGTGGATATGTGTGGAAAAAGGACACAAAATATATGGCAATATATCAAAAGTAAAATTTATTAGTAAAAACTTACAATTAGGACAAAACAAGTGAACCCCTCAGTGGGAACCGGAAACACCCCTGCACATCAGCACTTTTGCATCTAACGAAGGGGTATTTCCGGCAGTGTAGTGTACCTTTAAGGTGAATAATTAACTTGCATATATATAGTTCTATGATACAGTATACTATCTAAATAAACATGTGTACTTGGTTAGAGGATTATAACTGTTAAAAAGAAACATTACATAAATAAATTCAACCCAAACCCACAGAAGTAGGCTAGACCTTCCCAATCTCGATTCTCTGTCTTGGTTAATGAGTAGACAAGGTCATAAGTCAAGTAGCATTTTTATAACAAACGCAGGTTAGTACAAACTCAGGAAAATCTCAGTCTTTTAACATCACTGCAATTTGACATCATTGTCTGCCAACAAATGTAACTCTTTGTGTGCCAACGGTCCACCACAGAACCAAGGTAATTAAAGTGAAAATATCAGTCACAAATAGGGTTATCGTAAGGTTCTCTTTGACTTAGTAATTACATTTTAGTCCATATATGTTGTTATCAAAATTCTTCAGGCATGTATATTTTGAAAGAAACACATACCTGGATTCTCCTTTCTGGATCCATTCTCACCCTATCTGTCTGTGCAAAAAGTTGAACTGCCTTTATTGGAAAGTATGAATTAGGGGACAAGAATGGGGCATCCCAAAAAGGGACACACATAAAATGGCACTCTTGAGGAATAGTGGAACCATTAAAAGTGGTTGGTCTGCTTCAATGAAGGTGTGTCGCTTGCATCTAGGCAGATAGCATCTGGGCTGGCCAGCCCTACTCAGAGATCCCCATGCACAGAGCACTGTTGAAGCACACTTGTACGGGCTCATTACTCTGAGTCTAATTTGCATAGTACGTGCAAGTCTTGGTGATTTGAGTCTCGTATCCCCAGAAGCCATTCCCGGATTTCAGTTTGATACATTTTGGACTTGTGAATAACCCAGTTTCATTTTACATTTACTATTCCCTTGTCAGTTCTCCAAATTCTCCATTCACTAAATAAAGCCTTTATTTATACTAAGACGTCTCTGTGTTTAGGCACTAGAACCGCTTTAAATTATGTTTACCTCTTCCAACTTCAGGATTAGTTTACACAGTTTGAAGATAGCATAACAATTGAGAAAAATTCATTCTTCTAAAATTATATGGTAGCCAGGAGAAACCTTACTCTACACATAATTTGAGAACAACAGGCATTCAATTCCCCCTTTTTATCTCTTTATCAAGGTGCTAAAATCAATTGCTCAAGCTGTTTGAAAAAGAACTACTTATACCTGTTACGGCGATAGTGCACACTAACTATGCAATGTCTGAAAAAGAATGTGTGTAATGTCTGTGTGTTAACGCAGCATGACTGCTGTTTTATTGCTTTTACTGCTAGAACATTAAAACAGCAGACTCTGGTTCCACTGCGTGTTATAACACACAGTAGCAACATTTACACAATAACAACATTGCATTGCTACATGGTGAGCAGAGTCTGTTCGTGGTTAACCTCGTCACTGCGGAGACTTGTGGACTACTTTTCCAAAGATGCTCAGCCAGCCTGAAGCTGGCTAAGGATTGTGGGAAACCTAGATGACAAACCTCTGCAGTGCAAGGTTAGCAATGGCTGCACCAGGCACAGTATCAGCGAGAGCATTGTCACTATCAGAGGAGCTGGAACAGTGTCAAGACACTTCTGCAACCAGATGGAATGTTAATGGGCAGAAGCAGCAGGGAAAGAGGAGGGGGTGACTAGCCAGTTCTGATAGAGTAACTCCTATCTGGCTTGGGATCAGGGAAATCTTACTAACTTTCTGCACTAAATATAAATTACAGGCTAACCTGCCTATTTTTAAAAGAAAAAGGACACAATTCTAGTTATGGTTTAATAGTAAAATGACTATTGCAAATTTATAAGTGTGTGTGTGTGTGTGTATCTATGTTTAATTTATTGTAATACATAATGTAAAGTGAGCATTAAAATGCAAAGACAATACAATGTTAAAAATAAAACAAGATGGTCTTCACAGTTGAAGATCTTGCATTTGATACTCACATGTCACCTAATCCCAGTACTGGTCTCCCCAACTCTCACACTCTTAAAAAAATACAATATTCACTGTGTGTTGACTTTCCATGCCGTGTCTCCCAAACCAACCAGACTTGTTCGTGGCCCCAGAAGCAGCCTTTACTGGCCAGAAAGCCAGGAAGACACAGTGCCCCAGACCAGGAGTAACTCTGAACCATAGAGCAGATCTCGGAGTCGCCGTGGTCCGCTGAAAACTTCAGTCAGAGCACTCTCGGTCCCTTAACCAGTAAACAGGGCGCTTTTTTGAGAGTTTATAGAGGAGGTGATGATGCATCCAATGACACCAAGAATTTGGGGGAGCTTCATGTACACAAGGAAAGCGCTATGGTTTTAGGTGACCAGAGATCTCTACCCAGCACTCTGGAGCCCTGTGCTGGAGGCAAGCTGCATCCTGCTGAACTTTGGACTTTGTCTAATTCAGGCTAGACCTGTCCGATCCAGGTGCTTTTTGGACAGATTGGGCGCTTCCAATAGACCTTTCCGAAAATGTATGATATGTGGAGGTGCTTCTCTGTAGTCCAGATGTTTTGGGGGGTTTTAGGTATTCAGCTTTCTGTGTCCGAGCGCTAATTAGTTTAACCGACAGCTGACTCATTTATGTCCCAGTATTAGAAAAAGTGTCCAGGCACTCCAATGTCTTCAGGCACCTTTATTAGAACATGTGGAACACTGCAATGTTTCGACTCCCAATGGAGTCTTTGTTAAGCTTAGATTACACATATACCCTTGAAAGGTCTTCTCTCTTGCCACTACTAATAAAATGTTAGTTTCTCATTAAAACACACTTTTTGCACCTCATCTTTACTTATATTAACTATGCCTCTGTGTTTTGTTCAGTTCTAATATATTTGTATAACTTTTATATTAATTAATTTTGGTCAAGTGACTATGACATCACATGACTGTTAATTTCACAACCCCATTTAAGCAGCACAGGTTCCCTTCTTTCTGTAAATACTTATGATAAAGCCAGATTCTGGAGAAAAGCGTTAAGTGTACTGAAATATTGTTTTTATTTACTTTGAATTATTTGATATCTTTATTTTATTTGTTTTTATTAATAAAAATTGCTGCTCGATTCCTGGACTTCATACCCTTGGTGTAGATAAGTAAGTACCACCTACACCTATGGGATTGAGAAAACATAATCTTGCTCTACCCCATATGAGTAGGTTTTTAAATGTTTTCTACACTCTGATTTTTTGATCTGCACTGTTATTGTTATATATATCCTAGGAGCCATTACTGGGGTTCCATAATATATGAGTGTACATTTTTATACCTTCTTACTCTCAAAAAATTTCAGCTTAACATACTGCACTATACTATTTTATTGTGTAAGAGAATACCTGCTACCATAAGGACTGCCTACTGAACTAAAACTACACTATACCCTTAGGTGGAGATCATTCAATCTGGAACTAGAATCTAAGCTCCTAAAAAGTATGAGTGCACATTTGATCTACCTCATTCTTATCAACTTGCTACAATATCAATTCCTGCTATGTCTCTTTTTTGTTGTTACACATATCTCTTAAGGACACCTCAGGTGCTACACCAACCACTCTGCTTTATTTGACTTTTTACAGGAGAGACACCAGATTTGGTGGTTACACTGTCCCTTTGAACTATACCAGTATTTTACAAGCACTGAATTTCCTGTTTTTACCAGGATGGCAATCATTGTCTGAGATTGCTTGTTAAATACTGAAAAGACAGGCGCTTTGCGTTTCTAGTTAATTTGTCAAAACATTCTAAAACAGTTTGACTACTTACATTAAGGGCGCTGGGGCAGCCCTGGCTCCATAACTATAATAGTGCACTATAGTGGTTATGTTACTTAGAATGTTCTTTTAATTTAGAGTTTGACTTATTTAATTTTTTTGTAGCAATTCTTAAGTAGTTAATTTTTTTATATATATTTTATATACATAGATTTTTTGTTTATATATCATTGTTCCTCCGATGTATAATAACACCCATTCCTAACCTATATCCTCCCCCAAGTGAAACTAACCACCTGAGAAATGTACAACTATATATTTTACCTTATTACTACTTTAGTACATTTGTAAATAACTGTATATTACTATTTCTACATATACAGTCCCTTGTGACCATATTTTAATTTAATTGCATCATCAGACATCTTTATTTATTTCCATGCCTTTTATATGTATTTTGTGTATATATTCTCATTTTATATATATACACTTTATTTATATTTTTTATGGTATTTATTCTATGTATGTGCTTATTATTGACATGTATACAGAGCTGGCCTTAGGCCTTTAGGCACCCTGTGCATAAAATCTTCACCAGCCGCACGGGAATCTCCGCCCCCCAATTTTTTTTTTACATTCCGGTCGGCTGTGCAGCCACACGGCGCCCCCTGCTCCATGGCGCCTTGTGCGGCCGCACAGCTCGCACACCCCTAAGGCCGTCCCTGCATGTATACTATATACCACCATTCCGATACTATGTATCCATTTCTTTCCATGAATACAAGTGTCTGATACATTCCTTCTCCTTCCATACATGTTGCCCGGCTCCATAATGGCCGCCAGGATACTTCTGGTATACCGAAAATATTTCCGTGAATGGAGCGTTATGTCATTTCCACCCTCATGTTTCTCCCACTCCGGACTTATGTTGCAAAAGAACATCTATTACAAGCTTCTATGGCAATGTAAATATCAACCTGTATGATTGATATCTCTTCTCCTTTACCATTAAGACTTTATAAGTACGGCGGGATTCGCAGAAATGACATATAGTCATTTTTGCATTCCAACCTGGAACACATCATATTACCAAAATGGCTACATGCCGCGTCACTTCCGGTATGACGCATGCGTTTCACCATGGAGACAGGAAACAGTAATTAACACACCAGGAAGTGATTTTCAGCAATAGACTGCTTATATAAACGATACTTCAAGATGATGAGACCACACTTCTGAAGAAGCCTTTGAAGAGGCGAAACGCGTAAAGTGGACTCTTATAATTCATTTTTATTGTTCTTATCCTTTTTTATGTTTGGTTTAATAAATAGTGTATTTTATATTTATATTTTACTCTTTTTTAATTTTTCCAAACAACACTTCCTGGTTCCAACTTCATTCTTGGGTGGGGATTATACCAACAACCCCAGTTATACTAGAGCAAGTGCTGCTCTAGTAAATGTGAGTAAAATACCATTCTTTATTTTATTTGCACCTTAGTATACTTATTTCACCACTGGAGTATTTTTTATGCTTATCTCCACACATGTACCTTACACGACTACTCATTTGAGTCATTTGGACATCTACATCTACATATATCCTTACACGGGGATTGTTCCGTCCAAGCGCTATCCCAGCTGAGCTCTGTTATAGCTCAAGCACATGTGAGTTCTATCACTATAGACTATACGCTATTTGCTGATTGTTTATACTGTATTGCACTATTATTCATTTTTTTCATTTTTTTTCCGAGGTTCAAAGTATACATTACTTATATAAGATTGTGTACATATATCACTTTATTTATACTCTTTGGGCGCTGCTTCTTTCTTTCTTTTGTTTTACTTTGCGTTTATAGCTAATTTGTCAAAACATTCTAAAACAGTTTGACTACTTACATTAAGGGCGCTGGGGCAGCCCTGGTTCCATAACTACTACAGTGCACTATAGTGGTTACGTTACTTAGAATGTTCTTTTAAATATAATTTGCACAAAAATTGTGCTAAAATAGCGAATTACCATCTATTTTTTAATAAAAGTTCAGAGACCTTAATTAGTTTTAATTTGTGAAAATATTTGATCTGCTATTTATCAATTACTCATTAATTTGATATTTAATGCGGAAATATTAATTTTTTTTTTTGCACTTTAAGAGCATGCCTCCAAAAATCTCAAGCAGCACCAATGAACACATTCATCTTTATTTCTACATTTTTTAATTAGTCTTCAAACAAATGTTATGTGAACCAGAAAATTCTGCAGACCCATGCTTTATATGGGGAAGATGTTATACAGAATTGGCATCTTGTTCTGCAATGTTACTCCCTGAATCATACTCATTAGAAATATATATTTTATAGAAAGAAATAAATCTTTATTTGAACCAGAGAAAAATGTGTCAAATTAAAAACAAGCTACAGCTAAATATTTCAGCACTTTTCTGAGTAGTTTAAGATTATTTGGAAAGTTCTGTAATTATAAGGTGAAACACCCGGAGCTTAACACATCCTGTTTAGAGGAACATGTTGAAAGGAATGGTAGGACAGGCTGTACGAGGAAATTGTTGATCTCCTGATTCCCTGGCTGAGAGTGATATGAATGCCAGTTCAATTACACCTGCAGACATTTCACAGCCTTGTACCAGATTCCACTGATCCCTCTATCCTAATTTTGCAGGCAAACCAATATAATTTTTTCTTAGGGATTTATTCACTAAGTTGTGTATTGTGATGGACCAAAATAATGGCAATTTATTTTCATATAAGCAACATTTCAGAATACCAATAGGTCTTTATTAAGCATGATAAATCTGCAACTTAATACCAATGTTGGGTTGACATAGTGGGCCCATTTGTGCACTCACACGTAGCGAGCAAGTGAGGGCTAAAATAAAATTTAATGAAAGGGACTAAATTTCCCTCCACCTGTACTCAGTTGGTGGAGACTCTAACTAATAAACTGTGGACCTAATAACCCCCAGCTCCAACCATGGATGGGGGTTGGGGATTGGGGATTTAAAAATTATAAAGGGGCAGACCACAATGAACTCTGTGACCCTCCCAGTACACACCCATGGACAGTGGTTGTGGTTCTAAATAAATATAGAAAGGGGGTATGGACATGCCAGTGCCCAGCCTCCCCATTGTATTTAAGTGCCCCCTCGGTGACTATGTGTCCCCATGAACCTGGCCACAAAATAAAAAGCCTATCTACCCGCTCACCATAATAATACAGTCTTTGGGGTACCAGTAATACTAAATCCTTGTATTAATACATTCATACTTACCATTAGATCTTTTGTTTTCTTCAAACTTCTTGTCTTCAGCTGAAAAAAAAGAACCAAATAAAAATCCATGATGTCCCATTGCAACTTTAAAAATGAATAAGCTATTAAAATAGCAAGGATCACAAAAAAAACATAACGATAATTATAGAGACTTAACGATAATGATACCTACAATACATTGGACTCTGATCCAACATTTAGATTTTTTCTCATTTTGAAGACGGTGCAAGAGGAGGAGTGGGAGATAAATTGGCTGAATTGTTGGTCCCTCCTTCTCTCATTATGCATATCTTCCACCATCTGCCCAAAATTCACAAGTCTCTTGTAACTCCACCAGGTAGGACCATAGTATCAGCATTGGATCTTTGAATGAAAGGTTGTCTGAACGAATTGATTTTCTTTTGCAGCTGTTGGTTGTCAGCCTTTTTAGATACCTTAGACACACCAAACATATTTTGTGCATTTTTGAGGAATTTACCATGATGAAGGATTTCATCGTTGTGACATTGGATGTCACATCACCATACTCGTGATCGCACACAAGCTGGGTTTGTAAGCTTTGGAATACCATTTAAATCACTATAGTAGCTATACATCATTCAATTAATTTTGGTGATTGTTAGGCCCTTATTGGAACACATTTTTTTTTTTATTTCAATCGTGTATGCTATGTCCAGAGGAATGGGACTTCGATGGGTGCTAAATTTGCCCTTTCATACGCCAATCTATACATGGGTGGGAAGAGACCCTCATTTATGGAGATAACAACCTTTGCTCATATATTATTATTTTGTAGATTTATCGATGAGTTGATCTTAATATGAGATGGAACTGAATAAAGTCTACAAGAATTCCACATGTATGTAAACCATAATGATTTAGGATTGTGGTTAACAATTAAATACAACACTGATTTGATCCATGTTTTTAGATGTGACATTGACTAAAAGTAATGATGGGGTACAGACTTCCACATACAGTAAGAACTCGGATGTTAATTTCGTTTTGAAGGCCACCAGCCATCACCCTTTTCACACAGTAAAAGGTATTCCCATGGGCGAATTTACTCGCCTACTTGGAATTGCACCAGTGTCAGTTTTATATTTGCTTCAAATTGAAGAGTTAAAAAGAAGGTAATTAATATGAAATATCCAGTATGGGCTTTAGAGAGAACATTTAATATAGCCAATAATAAAAATAGGAAGGATCTACTAAAAAAAAACATAAGAGAAAAAAGATATATCATCGGACAGTATCATCAGACAGTATACATTTCCACATCTTATAGTTGACACTTTAATGACATCAAATGTATAGTTAAGAAAAATCTGCCCCCTCTGTATGGAGATGAATTTATGATTCCAATTAAACCAGGTGATATTAACTTTGTGACAAAAAAGGCCACTACTACTAGGTAATAGTTTAGAATAAAATTTCCCCATTTGAATCATCTATTTATTATTGACGGTATGCTAGTACATAGGTTGAGTCCTGCATTTGAGGATAAACATGTACATTTAAAGAAATAGAACAAATAAAAAAAGAGAGAAAAAAATGGAAGAAAAAAAGAAAAGAAAAATATATATATATTTGGAGCTCACTTATGATTTTGAATTTACCCTCATGTCTTGTTGTGTACATATGTTTTTATTACATTTTTGTGTATATTTTTTGTATTAGGTTGTTCTCTTTCTGTGTGCCTATGTTGCTTATGTCCATCATTATTATAAATTTTGAATGCTATGCATTCAATATATGTGATTGTTTTGCTTATGTCTTTACGCTATTTAGTGGATATGCGCTTGGCCTTTATTTTATTTTGAAGTCCTCGCTGCAATGCTTGATTTTCAGGCACAACCCATACAGTATATCTTTAGATGCCCCGCATTATGTAGCTTGTGATTAGCATTGTGAGACTACAAGATGGCCAGTGGATTTGCACTAAAAGTGGAGTTTGGCTAAAGTACAATGGTACATTATTGTTATCTATGACTTTGCATGCAGCATGTTGCTGAATCAATTTTAATACCCATACATGGAAGAATAGAGAAGATTCACTTTTTATTGTGAAATCAGGTGGCTGTTGCCCATTTATTTTGTGCATTAATTTGTGTGGTGGGACCACCACATTCCATACATCTAAGAATTATGGTTACCGCAGAAAATCAGGTATGAGCCGCCTGTGGATTTAAGTCCTGTGTGCATAAATTGCTGCAGCATCTATGGATAATTGATGATTATTATTGATTTGTAGATTGTTATAGTGAGGGGTATTAGGCCTCCATTTATTAACTGGAGCTGTCACCTGCTGACCAGGGATGGGGGCTGAAGGGGTGGGACACTAAGTCCACTCGTTCATTTTAAATTTAGTTTCCACCTGCTGGCCACATATTTAATAGGAAATCTTCAGTGGGGGAGCTTCATTTTATTTAAAGTCCTACCATGGAAGGCACAGGTGTTAAACAGTCATCTGTCAACCACTTGTTCTTTAAACTGAAGTATGTTAAGGAATACTCCAGGTACCCAGACCACTTCTGCCCATTGGAGTGGTCTGGGTGCCAACTCCCACTACCCTTAACTCTGCATCTGTAAATATAAGCAGTAACTCCTCCTCTAGTGGCTGTCTATTAGACAGCCACTAGAGGGCACTTCCGGGTTTATAGCACATGTTTTCTGTGCTATAGCGCCGCTGGACGTCCTCACGCTATGTGAGGACCACCAGCGTCACTAAAGTCCCCATAGGAAAGCATTGAAAGCATTTTTCAATGCTTTCCTATGGGGAGGTCTAATGTGCGTGCGCGGCGGGGGAAGCGCAATCGGCGGGGGAAGTGCAATAGGTCTCCCCCGATGGATGAAGTTGGTGGGGGAGGAGCATGGGCGGACCCTGAACCAGCGCTGGATGCAGGTAAGTCACTGAAGGGGTGGGAGGAAGAGGGGACCTGCAGTGCCAGGAAAACAGATTGGCACTGGAGTGTCGCTTTACTAGTGACTGGACTGCTCTGCTGGTTGGTCCCTGTTTAGCAGACATCCCCCACTCACAGCATTGCAAGGGTGGGCATAGGCGAGGTATAATCCTTCCCTTATACTAATATGCAGGTCATATTTTCCCACATATGCTTTAAACTATTTAATGTGGTGGCTGACCAAAAATTGCAATTTTTTTTTTAAATAAACACAGTCCTGCGGAGGTGTCCTGTTCAGTCGATATTTGGTATTCCAAAATAATTTCAGCTGGACTTTGACTGGGTCACTTTAAGATATTCATGTTTCTTATTAATATACCATCCCAAAGTTCTTTTTTCCTTGTAGTAGAATTAGTGCCCCTGCTGAAAGGAGAACGTTCACCCAAGCTTCAGCTTTTCAGCTGTCGAAAAAATGTTCTCCTACAGTATTACCATGCAATTAGCTTCATTCATTCTTTCTTTAATTATCACAAGATTCCCAGTAACAGCTAACGAAAAGCCCCTCCACAGCATGATGTTGTCATCACCATACTTCACTTTATTTTTTTTAAATATTTAGTTTTTATTAATTTATTTTATACAAACATTTCATGACATACACAGCACATTAAGCCAATTTATCTGTTACCATCAATTTGCTAAATATTAATTACAGATAAGACATCATCATACACAACAAACAAAACAAAAACAACAAAAAATATCAATCTAAATTCTCTGCTACAAGGAGGAAGTGAAATAATGGGTTGGACATATCGCATCATATTCTGAGTTGAAAAAAACTAGAGAAAAATCATTTGCCATTTTTACTGTATGACGTCGTAGGGGGATATCTCTGTCCTAAATTTTCTCAACCTGTTTCAACCATTTTTTATACGCATCATATGATGTTCTACATATGTCCATCTCCATATTAATTTGATAAATAATTAGAATTTTGACCTGCTCCCAATAAGGTGCTGAAACCATCTTCCAGTTTCTGGCAATCAGCATCTTGGCCGGCTGCAAAAATATGTATCACAATACTTGAGGCAGGGCCAAAAATATTTTGAATATTTAGTTGTAATAAAAGTAATCTAGGTTTAAAATCAAAAGTTTTTGAAAGTAGAGTTTGAATTTTTATATGTATCATTTTCCAAAATAGTTGGATAGGATGACATTCCCACCATATATGCAGGAAATCTCCTCTATGAATTAGTCATCTCCAACATCTATCTGAAGCATTGGGATAGATTCTAGATAGTCTATTGGAACCAGTTACCATTCATTTAAAGGTTTATAATATATCTCCAACAGATTTAAGCAATTAATATTTTTGTTGACCATTTTCAGTGATTCTATCCATTATTCACAGCTAATATAAATTTTTAATTCTTGCTGCCATTTTTTGTATCGCTGGTAAAAAAAGGTTTATTAGGGTCTTCCTTAATTAGATCCATACAACCTGCAATTAATTTGTTCATTTTCATACCCTTAATCATTTTTCCCAATTTAGTATGTTTGATTGGACTGTCCATAATTAAATGTTCTTGTAGATATCCCTTTATTCTAATATAGTTAAAGAATTCTTTATTATTTAAACAAAGAACTACATTTAACTGAGTGAAATCCCTAACCTTATCATTATCAAGTAAATTTTCAATTCTATTAAGGCCAGTCTTTATCCAATTGGAAAGATTTAAATCAGCAACATTGTACATCAGTTGGGTTATTGGAAGACCTGAGATAATTCTATCTTGGAGATGACAAACCCCTCTAAATTTTCCCCATGTGTTCAGAAGGTTATTAAATACTATACTTTTTGATTGGATCTTTTGTCCCTAGTCCGCCAAAATATTGATCTCAACTATTTAGTGCATCACTAGATTTTGTCAAGCACATTTCTATTTTATACCAAATTTCCTCTTTAACATTATCAAATTGAGTATAATAATATGTGCTAACATACAAGCTTTCCAGTAATATTTTATCTGGGGTAACCCCCAAACCACCTTGACTTTCAATGCTAAACGACTGGTACTAATACGTGGGTGTTTACCCAACTATACTTCACTTTAGGGATAATGTTTGTTAAGCTCTGGCAGTGTTTCATTGGTTCCATACAGCGGACTTTGAAATGTAGCCAAACTGTTCTATCTTGGTCCCAACTGACCACAAAACATTTTCCCATATCTTTTTAGAAAATTCCAGATGAGCTTTCACATTGCTGGTTTAAAGTAATGGCTTGTTTCTCGACATTTTACAAGCCAGCTTGATGCAGAGCTCATAGAATTGTTGACTGGTTCCCAATTAATCCAGTCTCAGCCACTGACCTCTGTAGCTCCTTTAAAGGGACTGATAGCCTCTTCTTGGCTTCCTTCACAAGTCACCAACTTGCTCAGTCATTGGTTATTTGAGGACAAACTTTTCTAAACAATCTACGCTGGTGTGACGTATCATTTCCAGATAATTGATCCAGCACTGTTAACTAGGGTTTCTAAACACTTTGATACTACTTTGTATCCTTTTCCCAACCAATCTATCTTACTGTTGTTGAATGTGCTTGTTCATTGTCACAACCTTCCTTCAGATCTGCAGCCTACCCAATGATCCTTATCCAGAGTAGAACTTTTATAAAGAGAAAAATGCTCATTACTTTAATGTCTCACAGGTAGAGGCAAACTGTTTGGTAACTGTATTGCCATAAGAGCTTATTTTTAATCTGTGTAAACATGGAGCAGAGGGGCTGACAGTGTGTGTGTGTGTCTGTTAGTGTGTGTGTCTGTTAATGTGTGTGTGTGTGTGTGTGTGTGTCTGTCAGTGTGTGTGTGTGTGTGTGTGTGTCTGTTAGTGAGTGAGTGTGTGTGTCTGTTAGTGTGTGTGTGTGTGTGTGTCAGTTAGTGTGTGTGTGTCTGTAAGTGAGTGTGTGTGTGTGTGTGTGTGTCTGTTAGTGAGTGTGTGTGTCTGTTAGGGAGTGTGTTACTATGTGTGTGTCTGTTAATGTGTGTGTGTGTGTCTGTTAGTGGGCATGTTAGTGTGTGTATCAGTTAGTGATTGTGTATGCATGTCTGTTAGTGAGCGTGTATGCATGTCTGTCTCTGTTAGTGAGTGTGTTAGTATGTATGTCTGCTAGTGACTGTGTATGCATGTCTGTTAGTGAGAGTGTATGCATGTCTGTTAGTGACTGTATGTGTCTCTTAGTGAGTGTGTATGTCTGTTAGCTAGTGTATCTGTGTCAGTGAAAGTGTGTGTCTGACACTGAGTGTATATGTGTCTGTCAGTGAGTGTGTATGTGTATTTAGAAGATGGGGCGGGAGGGTGGGGGTGGGTTGTCATGGCTAGGGCAGCACAAAACCAGGATACACCACTGGCTGAATATGCTTACAAACTGCATATTTTAGTTTAAAATAACCTTAAAATAACTTAAGTTTAAATGCTTTCAGGTAAAGTATCACAAAAAAAACCTAAAATACTAATAGATTATTATATTCAGGTAAATATTCAGATTAACCAAAAGCGCAGGAATAAAAAAGACACTGATTACACTGTAGTAAAGCTAAAAAGGCTACATGAATATTGTCTGGTGTACTATACTATTATAATATATCTAGGCTAAAAAAATAATGTGAAAAAACTTTTATTTTATTTTTGTTTCTTTTTTTTTTTTTTATAATGATAGGTTGTTTTCCTTTTCCAATCTTGTATTATTATTAAAATATGGGGAGCAGCAGCAGGAGTAATTAGAATCAAAGGAAAACACTTTCCCAAAAAATCCAGTCTGTAGAGTGATTTTTTCAAAAGCAGTGCCCTAACAGCACCAGTAATTTACTTTGGGAAAAAGGGATTTTTTTGAAGAATGAAAGTTAACAATGGATGAGTGGGCCATCAACTTCCCATTTACTTTTTTTTTTTCTTCATTTTTTTGAAAGATCCTTTTTTTTTATTTAAATTCATCCTGCTGATACTCCCCCTTTTTACAAATGCTTTTATTATAGGGCTAGGTATTAGACTGCTTGAATGAGTCTTGCGGTGTGACTACTCCTGGTTCCTCCGCAGGCAAAGTTAGTATAAGCTGATAGGGTACTGTTGTTTTTCCATACTGAAGGACAGTCATTCGCACTACAGACTTATGTGCGAGAAAGATTTGTTCTTTTCAGGGTGGAAGGGGTGAGTGGGTCATCAACTGTTCAGTGGCCAATCACTTTTTCTTGAGAAAAAAAGTGGCCACCCTTCATTGTGGAAATAATGTGATTTCATTAAGTGATCCATTACAAAAGAAACAGTGGTGGTAGTGTTGGTGAATAGTAGAAAGAATAATGACTGTGGATGAGCTATTTTCATCCCTGGTGGCCGATGGTGTTACAACTGTATTCTTTGGATGGGGCAATTCAAAAGCCGATATAAATGGACTTGGCCAAGGTCGGTAAGGTACAGCAAGAGAAGAGTGCACACTAGCTGGAGAAAATACTAGTGAGTACTGTGATATGAACTGCAACAAGGAAGAGTCCATTAAAGTGGTGGAACGCATGATGAACGTAAATGGAACGTAAGCGTACCAAAATGGCGTCAGACAGAAATGAAAGCATTGAAGCTTGTACACAGTTAAAAGAGGGAGGAGAATTCTAATGAAGAATAACAGATCCACCTGTGAATAATATTGGAATCAGGAAGGGATTGGTGGAGTAAGGGTCATACCCATTGGTAAACCTGTGGAACATTGGCACTGTGACAAACTTACCTTTTCAAGTGAGTTTGCCACGAGTTCCTGGATGAGCCTATTTGCCAGCTTCCTGCCCACAGACTATGGACCTTGTAAAATGTTATAGAAAAGTCTCCGATATAAAAGTTTGTGTATTTGGACTATATGGTTCAGGAACTGAACAGCCGCATGAATCGGAGACCACCCTGGAGCTTGTTAAGCCTAATTGCTACTTTGTATCAATTTCCACCTCAGTATTCTAAGAGTTTGTCTGGGTGGCCGCAATTCCTATGGATGCCCACGAGGTGGCAGCCATCTTGTTCGCATGAACGCACAGAGCGGTGTTTGATCGTCGAGTTCATGGAACTATTTTCGGATACTGAAACTCCTGAACACCGCTGGACTTCCATGATCGCCTGCGTTCGGTTCGACAACACTTAGAAAGACACTGTTCGGTGGAAAAGTTCCCACAAACAAGGGGAACAAGATCCAGGGTAAGACTATAGACTATGTTTGGTAGTTTGTTTGTTTTTAAACTACCGAACTAGACCGACCTCAAGCCTTGATTCTCTGGAACTGTTTAGGGCATGGGACCATGCGTGCGGTCGGTCAAACAAATGACTTCCAGGAAATTCCTGAACCCCTGAACTGATCTGGGTGACTTTTTGATGTGTTGGTCACCCAGATCAGGGCTATCAGGGGATGTAACTTTTGTGTGTTTTTTATGTATTTTTAGGGTACATTTGGGGTGTTTGGGAAAAAAGTATGTTTTTTTCTGTGCTTGGAGGTAATTGGATTAGATCAGTACAGTTCCTGATCCAATTATCTCCCAGGCACAGAGGAGGGATTTAGAAATAAAAAATTATAGGTCGCGCTACAAAAACCAGTAAAAAGATATGATAAAACCAATAATAGATAATAAAAATGATGAGGATATATCACACCACAATAGACTGTAGGGTAATAAAAAATACAATAATGTACTTACATATATCAATATAAGGTAAAATATATAATAGTCCCGATAGAAATGGGCAGATAGAAAAACAGGTCCACTTGCAGAAACTTGAGTGTGGGTCTATTTAGATTGTAGATCTGGAAGTGGTCGGGTTCTCTTGATCCAGGTAGAGATATGTAAATATAAAAGGAAAATTCCAATACTGCAGACTGCAACTGAAAGTCAGGTGGAAAATGGAAAAAAAACTTCACAGCAGGTTGGTATTTGAACTCACCTATTAGAGAGCTAGAACTAGCTCAGGTATGACTGGCATTCAGTGGCGTCGATCCCCCACTGGTAGGATATAGGTGTTGGTAAGCAGAGGAGGTCCTCAGCAAAAAAACAGAGCTTCCGAGATGCAGTAGTAGTACACAGTAGTGGACAAGGTACAGTACCTGACCTCGGAGCATGATAAGATTCTCTATAAATCTCTCTAAATAGATCTTGCCGAAATAACATCAGTTTCCGCAATATACCATATGATTCTCCAATCTAAAATACATTTACCTTAGACATGTTGACACTGACACACACACAAACATACACGTACAAGTCATAATTTCCATTATTATTTCCTAAGTACGAGGAACACATGATGGGTCCCAACAGCCTCAGATGAAGGAAAAATGGAAGTCAGATAATCAGTCATTCACAAGAAGTAGATAAAAAATAAACCACAAATCAGTAAAATAATTTGATCTAAACTAGTGAAATAAAATGTGTGTAACTGTGTAACCACTATCTCACTAGGATCAGTTACACTGGATATCTCCGACTCAAAGTTGGTGTAAGTGGCAATGGCTGTAGCTAGGCAAGATAAACTATGTTTTTTTACTGATCACCCTCGTAAAAAAACAAACAAACAAGAATTGTCTTTCTACAAAAAAGACTTGTCGCACTCAAAATTAGTGAATCAAAGTTGGTGTGAGAGGCAATGGCAATGGCACAGCAGTAACCTAACCCAGTCTCACACTAGGATCAGTTAAACAATTAAGCATGCTACCAAAATGGGTGTAAGTGGCACTGTGCCAGGCACAGCAGTGACCTGACCAGTCTCACACTGGAACTAATGACCAAGGCTATCTTCCACTTAAATTTTATGTACGTCGCACTGGCAATAGCTAGACAAGAGGAACTTTTTTCTTTTGTTTTTTTTTTTTTCTTTACTGAGCACACACACAAAAAATAATTTCTTTCTACAAACAGTTAAGAAAAACCTGTCTAACTCTGAATCAGTGAATCAAAGTTAATGTAAGTGCCACTGGCAGTAGATATGTAGATACACCAGTAACCTAAACACTAGGATAAATGGTATGGGCTCCCACTCCAAGTTTAAAAACAGGCAATCACTGTCTGTTTGACTCTCTCCCTCAATAGCTGAATGCAAAGTGTCTAGAAAACTCCTGCTTGAAAGTACATTTTTTCCTTCTCTTGATTGGACAAGAGGTAGAGCCCACATCATTTTGTCCATCATGCCAAGCTAAGCCCCCACTGCTGGCTCTCTATTCCATTGCCCATTTTTTGGCATCAGGCACATCTTCCTTTTTTGCCGTTAGAAATCGAACTCTAAATCACAGATCAAACGAACATACTCATCTATTGTGCAAGTTGTTTTTCAGTTATACGTGGGTATGGTTCTTCGAACAAGTGTACTGATACCAGCTTTCTGCTACTGGATTTGCCTTCTGCCCCCACAATAAAAAAATTAAAAAATCTAAAGCAATTGTCCTTTCGCCCCTTGGGTAAATCCCATTCCAAAGTAGAATGGTGAACAGACCAATACAAATATTTGCTCTTTGTAGTGTTTCTATAGAAATAGAGATAACAATACTACATTCATCCTAGCGAACATGCCAGTTCATGTATATGGAAGTGACAAGCTGAGAAGGATTCTTATAGAACAATGTTGTCTAACCTTGGCATTGCGAATACTGTGCCAAGGTCACCCTTCACTGCTACATACACTGTAACATCTTTTGTAAGGGAGATTGGGCATATTCAATTATAGTAAATCTTACTGACGGAACTGTTACTGTGACACATGAGGGTCTTTATATCAAAGAAAAAAAGGCAATAATATAACATGCCACTTTGATTTTTTTTTTTTTTGTAGAATAACATAATTTAGTGGACAAAGCCCACTCTGTCTGTTTAAAGGATGCAAGTTGATGATTTAAAAAAAAAATGATACAGAAACAAGATTCATTTTGACGATTTCTTTATTGGAAGCAGCACAACATCTGTTTTACCTTTATAATACAAAAACATTCTGATTTCAGCATAGACACACGGCGTGAGATATGACAAGTAAATGATTCTTGTGAAGAATACAATGTAATGCTCCAGGCATTGAGTCAACCTTGGTACACAAAGGATAAACAGATCTGTAATGCTATTTCCTCTTTTGAGAGGTGGATGGTGACTCTGTCGAGCTGCAAACCTTGAATTATATTTGTTCTGTGACAGAGTTTACGTTTAACTAGTTCAACTTCAAATTATGTAGTTGCAATCAACACAAACCACAAAAACGAATTCAAGTATAAATAATTAATACAAAATAATAGCAAATAATAACATGGGAAGACTGACAAGTCACTTTGCAGGGATCCTGAGCAATAAATAATCAAGGGCCCCAACCAGTCATCCTTATCCAGATGACTATATTCAGCTACATACTCCAATACAGGACCGCACTCAACAAAATGAGAGCATTCAGCTCACAATCTTAGCCAGTGAGTGTGGTCCTGCATGGCTCTGCTTAGCATAGTAGAGTTAACTATATTCTCCTGCAGGACAAATCCCAGAAGTAGGGTATGCCTAGCTTGTACTAGGTAAATTGTAAAGTTATACTAAAATGGTTTGCAAAAATACTCTGGAGTGATGCCAAGATGCTCCTGGGACCATAACAACTACAGTTTGCTTAGTGCTTGGAGTGTTCCTTAAAAAACACAAGCATTACTGGCATTTGAAAAGCACCAACATATTTTGCAGCTCTAATGCACATTTAAATTCATATGGGGATTGAGTGATAACAGCATATCTCCCAATATTGTGTGTCAGTTAGAATAGACATGGCAAGTGATGGGGAACGTTCATACAACTCAGAGACAGCAGAGCTGCAATGCAGTATAAAAAACATATGTTGACCAACTGCATACCTCCCAAAGTTTCAAATGGACATAGAGAGACACTTTAATTTTTACAGGTGTGGGTAAGAGTGTGTCCAGGGGCAGGGATGTTCTGATAAGTTTTAGGTGACTTACTAACAACACTTTATGCCACTAAAATTTGATCAAGAACAAGGACAATTTATCTTATTTACACATTCTGGTTTCTACACATTTATTCTAGTTTGAAGACACATTACTGTGATTATAGCTGTGGAGCTCTGTGATACACTCAGACCCACCAACAATATGATGCTCCTGGAAGAGGTACATTAGGAAAAAAAGGAGAGCTGGATTTGAGCCCAAAATAGAAACTCTCTGGAGCCTACTATTTACTTTCCGCATTCCCAAACCAAATCTTCCTCTATACTACTGGTGTCAAAGGGATTGAAAGGAACGCATAGACTAGGGGGTAATCCAAGTATTTAGCCACAAGTTCCACTGTGGCCGACTTGGCCCAGTGGAATTAGAGGTTAGGAAACAATAGAACCTACAAAATCTTAGGAAATAAATATTTATGTGCTTCTGTCACCTCAACCTTTTGTTGCTTCTACAGGAGGACAAATAGACTATAAACCAGAAAAAACTAAGGCAATGCTACTTGGAATGGAAAGTAGCAATGCCGTCAGTTTTTCTGTTTTGTATTAGTCTTGTTTTTTATTTATGGAGAAGTACAATTGTACTTTGGGGACATCCCCATAATTTTGCCAAGCTGTGGAATACTGGAATAGATAGATGCCATAAGTGTTTTTGTCTATTGATACATGCTTGAGAAAGTTGGACACTTTTTTCTGTATTCCAGGTAGATGTATTGCTGATCATGTTACAACTCGGTGGTTATTATATGAGACAGTTCCTTTATTTTCTGAACAAGCCATGTTATCCATTAACCTGAAATAATGCCTTTGGAACTGTTGAATGGCTCTGGCTATTGTCCCAAAAATTAGGATATTGCCTGGGAGGGTTGCTTCCTGAGGAGTCCATGCTCCCTGGACTACATAATGTAAATAGTAGGCTCCACAGATTCTTGAACTTGTAACTATCTGGTGGGTAAGGGTATGTCCAGGGGCAGGGATGTTCTGATAAGTTTTAGGTGACTTACTAATAACACTTTATGCCACTAAAATTTGATTAAGAACAAGGACAATTTATCTTATTTACACATTCTGATTTATAAACATTTATTCTAGTCTGAAGACACATTACTGTGATTATAGCTGTGGAGCTTTGTGATACTCAGAACCTCCAACAATATGGAGGAAAGCCCTTATTTTATTTTTTGGATGCAACCACCAGTTTAGGTGTATCAGAAATGATTCTAGATTGCATCCAATTCCCTACTCTCAAATTGAAGTGGACAAGGAATCATATGCCATTGTGCCCATCTCACAAGTCTTATGGTAGATGCCAGAATGCCCAAGAGTTGCATTTATCTTTTTTTTGTGACAATTTGTTCAGTCTTGAATTTGGCCACAAATATTATCAACTTGTGAATTATTTCTTCTCAAAGGGAAACTCTGTTGTGAAAACTATTGAAGGATGCTCCCAAAAAAAAAAATTTATCAGGCTGGAACTAGACTGCTTTTCTGATGGTTTATTAACTATCTGAACTGCAGAAGCTCCTTTATAACAAAACCCTTTTGTTGTAGGGCCTTCTGGAATGTTGGTGCAACAGGCAAAACATTGTCCAGATAATGGAAGAGGACTATTCCCTGCGTTCTTATTCTAGCAATGAGAGCCACTAAAAACCTTGGAAAATATCCTGGGGGCTGTGCTTAAGCCAAAAGGTAGGGTCCAATATTAGTAATGACCTTCTTGTATTGCAAATCTGAGAAGACAGAAATGCTCTGGAATTATTGTACTATTATAATAGATAGATGTCTTTTAAGTCTATCAAGATAGATCAGGATAAAATATCCTCTTTGGACTGCTGACACAACGTTCTTTATCCAAAAGAAGGAAAAAATATTAAATTATGCTACAAAAATCAAGAACATTTATATTGACACCATAATGGCAATCAAATTTATCCTTGGATCAACACCCTGTTAACATAAATTTCAAATATATCCTTGAATATTCTGTTTTTGACAAAATAAATTGGGCCTTTTTAAAAAAAAAATATCTTAGGCGGACAAAATCCTTAGGTGGAGAATTTCACATCTTTATTTCTCTTACTGTAAAGAACCTCTGCTGTAAGTGGAAACTCCTCTCTTCCAGTCTCAATGGGTGACCTCTATATTCTTACTAATGAACAGGTTAGAACACAGCAGTTTGTACTGATCCTGTATATTTCTATAGTGTTATCATATCCCCGCTTTTTTTCTAAAGAAAACCAATGCAGTTTTTTCTTAGCCTTTCCTCATAATTAATATTTTCCATCCCCCTTATTCATTCTGTAGCTCGCCTCTGCGCTTTTTTCTAGCTCTGCTATATTTTTCTTTAAAACTGGTGTCCAAAAAGTGCACCACATATTCAAGGTGGGATCTTACCATTGATTTATACATATATTTTAATCACATGAATCAATACCACTTTTTATACATGAAAGCACCTTACTAGCTTTTGCAACCAACAAATGACTTGCAATGCCCACTTTAAGAATATTTTTAAATAGATTAAAGAGATGTGGACCCAAGACAGAACCCCGAGGTACTCCACTTGCCACTTTTGTCCACTTTTGTCCAATTTGCACATTTTCCATTTACAACTACTCGCTGCACTCTATCTTTAAGCCAGTGTTCTATCCAAGATAGATAGATTTGTTTAAGCTAAACCAACTGATTTCAGTTTTAATAGTAACTCTTTGTGTGGAACTGTATCAAATGACTGGGCAAAATCCAAGTAGATCACATCCAGTGGAACACCCCGACCTATATTTCTAGATTTTTTGGCTCAGTTAGTTCTGGATGTGAAGTTTTCTTCTAGTAAATAAAGTCTAGACAGCTTACTTTGGGGGGAATTTATCTATTATCTATTAAGATTTGTGAAATGTTTATGTAAGGCCTCTGCTTTTTGTAATCCTTCTGGAATTTACAGTCGGCTTTGCCTTTACTGTAATCCACTTGGTCCATGATCTTAAATTCCCCTAAAGAATCAAGGATATCAGGTTCTAAAATACCAGAAAAATCTTCTGTGTCTTGGTCTCTTTTCTGAGACCAAGTCTCCTTGATGTAGAGGCAGATGCTGCCACCTGTAGGCTGCCTTGACATCAGTAAATGTATCAGATTTCTATTTATTTTATTAGGAGGATGGGAGACAGGTCTTTCTACTTATATTCTTATGTAATAATATTCTAAGTATGCCAGAAGCATATTAAAATTATAGCCTGATTCACCTGGAAATTGAGTGAACTTTATAGGATCTGGATTAAGAAGCAATCTGGGCTCCTTTTAAATATGTGTCTTGTTCCTTGTCCTGTCAGCTTTAAAGGACCACTATAGTGCCAGGAAAACATACTTGTTTTCCTGGCACTATAGTGCCCTGATGGTGCCCCCACCCTCAGGGACCCCCTCCCGCCCGGCTCTGGAAGGGGGAAAGGGGTTTAAACTTACCTTTTTCCAGCGCTGGGCGGAGAGCTCTCTGCCTCCTCTCCTCCTCCGTTGCCCTGAATGCGCACGCGCGGCAAGAGCTGCGCCGCATTCAATAGGAAAGCATTTACAATGCTTTCCTATGGACGCTGCGTGCTCTCACTGTGAAAATCACAGTGAGAAGCACGCAAGCGCCTCTAGTGGCTGTCAATGAGACAGCCACTAGAGGATTAGGGGGAAGGCTTAACCCATTAGTAAACATAGCAGTTTCTCTGAAACTGCTATGTTTATTAAAAAATGGGTTAACCCTAGCTGGACCAGGCACCCAGACCACTTCATTAAGCTGAAGTGGTCTGGGTGC
This sequence comes from Pelobates cultripes, assembly GCA_933207985.1. Taxonomy (NCBI): domain Eukaryota; kingdom Metazoa; phylum Chordata; class Amphibia; order Anura; family Pelobatidae; genus Pelobates; species Pelobates cultripes. Next base: position 76,776,198 of record OW240921.1, read on the forward strand.
CTAGAGTGGTCCTTTAAGGAACAGCGCTAACCCATTAGTATATGCTACCATGGTTAGCCAGGAATGTATTGTTCTATTATTATTATTATTATTTATATAGCGCCATCAGATTCCGTAGCACTGTACAATGGGTGGACTAACAGACATGTAACTGTAACCAGACAACTGGACGTACAGGAACAGAGGGGGTGGAGGGCCTTGCTATTGACCTTCATGCTTTTGATAACGCTTCTCTTAATTTGCCATCAAATGCCGTATCTCAAGACTCCCTTGGTTGATAATTTCCATGAGTTGGTCTGAATTTGCTTTTTGGTTTCTCAACTCAATTCACTTGGCTGCACTAGTAAAGTGACTGAAAGGGATTAACTCACTTAGCCAGAGTTCGAGAAATCCAAGATTGCGGAACCCTTGAGATTTGGAGCTATCTCTAGAGCTCCCACCTCTAAATTTAAGGATATTAATGAACCTCCAACAGTTTTTTTGTTTTTCTACCACCACCATCTGTCATGAACAAGATTGTGGTGGAGCCAGTGATTACTTATGTCCTACCTGGTATGTTTTCCATACTTTGAAGCTTTACTTATTTTTGTATTTCTTCTTCTCATTTTACGGAGTTGGGACAAGACAATGAATTTGGTTTTTCATGTGGAATCTAAAGACCCCAATTTAATGCTTTTTGGTTTATTTGACAACTATAGACTGTAAGCTCGTTTGAGCAGGGTCCTCTTCAACCAATTGTTCCTGTAAGTTTTTGTATTTGTCTAATTTATTGCTAAATCTCCCCCTCTGATAATATTGTAACGTTCTACGGAATATGTTGGCGCTATATAAATACCAATAATAATAATAATAATAATAATAATTTGATCAAAGACAAGGCTGCACAGATAATATATATATATATATATATATATATATATATGAATATATATAATTTTTTTTATTCTTTATTTTTGTTATGCAAAAGTTTAATATACAAGTTGTTATGCCACAACAGCAAATACAGGTATTGCAAGATGCATAAAACTGCGGCATGTGATAAGAATGCACATTTTTTTTAAGGTGTAACAGGCTTGTTCAGGTTGTGTCAGCTAGTGAAAGGTAAATAACGTTGCATGAGAAATTTTATTTAGGCTGACATTAGAAAAGTCAAAGAAACAAACATAAAATAGTACAACATGCTAATCCAGTATTAATTCTTTAGCTCAGTTGCCGCTAGGAGCTATTCTTTGCGTAGTAGCTTATAAGAAAAAGAGATTTCAATATCTTAGATAAACCTGTGCTGAGATTTATCAATAACAGCAAATGGAAAGTCGGCTAAATAGACTGGAGTGGCCCAGAACAAATGCCTCTAAGGTTAGGATCACCTGTGGGCCAATTAAGAGAATCTGAAGCTGATGGGCACAAGAACTCAAAACTATACCGAGAGAGATGAAAATTGGAGGCATTGACCATGGTCTATGCAGCCAGGCCATTCCTGGTAACAGTGGTGAGTAATGCAAGTCCCCATGGCCGTCCGCATCAGTCTGCCGATGCCCACCCAGGAGGCCTGAGACGGCAGCTAGGCGTGGAGGTGTAGCTTCAGCAGTTTGCTGGTATGCTGTGTGTCAGCCAGTGGGTATGTAATAGCGCCTTTCAGTCCCCTGCAGTAGGTGTTGGGCCAGGGCGAGCTTCCACGGCTTTCTTTCCAGGCCTGTGGCATCAGGGTGCCTGATTCCTTCCTTTGCAGGAAGCGACAGGAAGCCCTCCATCTACGTCGTGGATGATGGTGGTGTCTTGTGGTCTTCTGCCTGTAAGAGCTTTGCGCCGGAGCCTTGCCCCTATTCTTTCTCTGCCGCAGAGGGTGTGCGTGTGTATTTACTACTGCGTGGGAAGTCACCTTGGCCAGTGGAGGCCTCTCTAGTTCCTCTCCGTGGATCCTCTGAGCCGCCTGTGCTGACTGAGCAGCTGGTGTCAGCATTCTCGAGCAGGCCTCAAGTTTTGCCCAGAAATGCTGGAAGATCGCATTCTATATCATGGGTCAAATTCAGCTGCTCAAGGTCAACATTTCACGCTTTACCTGCTTATATCACAAGATAATCGGAAGAGCTCCCTCAGCCTGCGTCCTGCTCGCATGCCGGTCATGCCCCGCCCCCCACAGATAATAATTTTAATGCAATATAAATACACTACTGTACACAAGCTTGTAATGCAATAGTGATCGCACAGGAGTTGATGGATTAACAAACTGTTCTATGAGGACATGACATTATCTGTTGCACAGGATCCAAAGCACAATAAGAACAATAGGTTTTACCAAGAGTCTTTAGCCACCTGACAGTACTTAAAAAAACAAAAAAAACTATGCTTAGAAAGAGCCCTCTAGCATAATATAAAAACTTGCATGAACTATAAGAGATTTAATTACTCAAGGCAAAGGTCAAAGATTGATGTTTGGTGGAGACTTGTAATGACATCTACCAAGCTAAAATTATGTTAACCAATCCAAAATAAGGCTTTCAGAAAAGTGAAGTTCCATCGTCTTAAATGAAGATGCCAAATACAAAATACATACGGCATTTCCCTCTGGGGATTATTTGACACCAAAGGGCATAGACCTCAAATCTTCAAAGCATTTCTCAATGTAATCTTGCACACTAATGTTCCTGTATTGAAAAGTATTTTGCATTTTAGTGATGGCTGTAATTTCTAGATTATAAAACCATCACCAAAATTCCCAATGTGATATTTTTACATTTAGTTGCCAGATGTCTGTTGCTACAAACATGACATAATATTGTAATCAGCACTATATCCTATAACCCAAACCTGGAACTTAGAAAGTGTAGCACAGAACCTTGACCCTAGAATGCGGCATTCATATAATCAGTTAATGGAAATATGTCTCTTATAAAAGTAAAAAATTCAATTTGTGCAAAGACATACATTTTATTTTGAGATACTGGAGCTTAGGGTTCCTAAGGTTGAATCCCACCAAATGAAATAGAAAAGATCAGTGTGGTGAAAATGTGTTAATCCAAGCTACAACAGGTAACATTTAGGCACTGCAAGTATCATACGAGTTTATAAAAAGTCCTTGAGTGCCGAAACATTGTTGGATCCACCCGTTGTGGTTTGGATGAATACATTCCACCACTAAGAAGATGTAGCGTTAGTAAACGTTGCAACTTGGTTGTCAATCATCGACAAGGCAGGAAACGTAGGTTAAATAACTACAGTTGTCATATATACGTTAATATATATTGGTTTCTTGTGCAAACTCTCAAAATTAAACTGAATTAGTATTGTTAGATTTACCTGGATTTACAGCTACTCAAATGAATTATATTTATTTTACTGGCCTTGGTGAAAGGCTGAGTTGGTCCTCCTGAAAACTAAATCAGTTAATTGAGCAATTGATCTACTTCGCAAACTTATGTATGTAAAATTAATATTTACTGCTCATCAATAGTGAGTTTTTTTTAAATTAAAATGTTTAAAGATTTACATTTTTGATCCAAAAGCAAGATAGTGTTGAAAACTGTTGCGTTACCAAAGTTGTGGGAGTTTTTTAATTTTTTTTCACACCCTGTTGGTCGGTGTCTATCAATGGTATGTGCTCTATGTCCAGCTGTGTGATCACTGTCCATGAGAGAAACATCGACAAGGCTTTGGAATGTCTAAAAGGGCAAGGAGAATACGATTAGGCTTTCAAAAGAAGGGAAGTAAAGATTAGCTCACGGAGAGTAAGAAGGATGTTTTGGCAACATGTTCCGCTTTGGATAAGTCATGCTAAGATAGCTTCTCACAGAGTCATTCTTACCTTACATATGGGGAATGATTACTTAGGTAGTCTTCCTGTGAGGGATTTAATTAAAAATAGAAAAACTGATTTTTTTCTCACATGTGGTCATTCTTTCCCGGACTGTTGGTGCATTACTACACTGGAAATGTATTACGGTTAATAAAGCTGTTTGGGGGGGAAAATACGCTTTTTTTTCTTTTATTGCTCTCGGTATCACTGATTTATTTACAGTTTTAGAAATTGTGTGAGAGGACTCAATACTTTTTTTGTCAACAAAAAACTTTTCCAAAACAGCTATATTGATCCAGATTTAGCATGTTACATATGAATAACTTAATATTATCAATTATTATTATTAGTGTCACTATCTTGAAACTATTAGACATTTCTGTTTTTATATATTGTTTTGTGTGTGGGGAGTCTTTTTATTTCCAAGTTTGGAAATTCCCTATTTCTCTATCAATTAATGTATCTTGTCTGTTTTATCAATACTAGTCACAGACAAAAACAACTAAATCAGATGTTTTATTTTTTAAAATTCTTTATTTTTGTTGTGCAGTTAGTTACAAGTTATCGACATACGCCACAACAGCGTGTTTGAAGGTGTATTTAGGTTTGACAGTGGCATGAGAAATTGCACATTTTTATATAGGTATAACAAGATTGGTTAAACAGCGAAAACGTTAGCATAATGTAGGGTGATTCACGTTTAACATTGCTAGAGTAATGTAATTGTAGTGTGGTTACATGCGTCTAGATTAGCAATGGCACAGACAGCACGGGGATTCAATGTTAATGAACAGGCTAGGCATAAATCAGATGTTTTAATTATAATTCACACATATTATGTAATTTTATATTACTATTATAAAAAAAAAAATATGAAGTGCATTTCGCCAGGAGCGTGTTAATATCTTTCCATTTTGATCATGTGATAAAATATGATAAAGATGAATTATTATAGCACTGATATAGCAGCGCTGCATTTCACAATAGTACACAGCCACTATAGCTCATTTATAATAAGTTCGTTATTTCATTGTAACTGCATATCTTTAGTGAATGAGGTATAGCTGTTTACTCTTTAATCCTCTTGCACAATGGATGAGCTATAGACTATAACACCTATCACCGTTAGCCAGAAAATGATAGGAGTTACTTTTCAAATCCACTTGAATGGTTCAGCTGACCATAAACTAATTTAACCCTATGTACCCCAGCTCTAGATTCCTCAATCCTAATTCCACCATAAACCCTTAAACCTAAGTTCTCTCGAACCTTATAGTAGCTATGTCACTTTCTGGTGACTGTTTCACTTGCATTCACATCTAAAGTCTTCTTTCTTCAAATTCTTCTGCTCTCCAGCTTCATAAAATGCCAAATAAAAAATCATCAATTTCAACATCACTAATGAAAATGTAAAAAAAAAAAGATTTACAAAAAGAAACAAAAAACAAACAAACACATGCAGCAATAAAATTAACTAATCTTCACCCATTGAGGGCTCTGCACAGACTGACAATCATTTCTCTCGAGACTTGGTTGTTAGAGTGCTCTGATTGGTTGGTTTACTAGCCAACCAATCAGGTAATTCTTACTCATATTACATAGTGCTACTAATATTGTAAGCAAGGCAATAGCTGACATAGTTTTATATGGGCTTTCCCTGTTATCAGAGCTCAGTCTGCATGGAGTCCTCAATGGGTGAAGACAGATTAATTTAATTGTGGTGTGATTTTAATTTAATTTTATTATACTCATGAGTAATGTTGAGATGTATGGATTTTTATTTGCCCTTTGTGGGGGCTGAAGAACAAAATAATTTCGAAGAAAGAAGTCTTCAAATGGGTAAGTATAATTTTTTGTCTTTTTAGGTATTATATATATTTAATAAAATAGGGGGAGTATGGTAATTTATTTTTATGGGGTTGGCTAAGGGATTGGGAACACCTAGACACTAAGCGGTGAAGGAGTGTGGATGTACTAATGTTCAGGGCTGGACAATAGTGCGTCCACCCATCACTGTTTACTTAATTTGAGTCCCAACCTGCTGCTCATAGGTTGGGGCAGGAGAGGACACTAGTTCCTCCCCTCTGAATAATTAGGGGTCCCGTCCACTGCCAATGGATGGGGGCCACAGGGGACATTAGGTCCTCCACCTGAATATTATATTAGCCATGGCCAAAGGATGGGGACAGAGGCGGGACAATATTCTGTCAACCTGCCCGTTGCCTATTTAAATGTCCACCACCTGGTTTCCACAGGATGAGGTTTTTCTATCGACTGGACAGCAATGGTTGCACAGTCACAAGGTTTAAATATTGGACACATGGGGTGGCATCTGTTATAGTAATATCGGGGTCTTATTGACCAGAGGATTTTTATTTATTAATCTTTTTTTTTACTTTTTTAATGGTTGCTAGTAGTGATGTCCTGAACGGTTCGCTGGCGAATAGTTCCCGGCGAACATAGCGTGTTCACGTTCGCCGCCGACGGCGAACATATGCGATGTTCGGTCCGCCCCCTATTAATTTACTAATACTAAGTAAAAATTACTTAGTATTAGTAAATTGTGCCCCTACTCGCAATACCGCGAGTAGGGGCATGTCTATTAAACAGTGAGCAGCCTGTGGCTGCTCACTGTTTAAAAAAAAAGGGTCCCCCCCCCGGTGGGGGTCCCCCCCCTATCTTCCTCCCCCCGGCCCCCACCCCTGAGCGGTGGGTGGGGGCCCTAAAAATACCAATAAGGGGGGGACCTATTGTCCCCCCCCGGCCCCCACCCCTGAGCGGTGGGTGGGGGCCCTAAAATGAAAAATAAGGGGGGGACCTATTGTCCCCCCTGCCCCCACCCCTGCGCGGCGGGTGGGGGCCATATTGATAATGAGGGGGGACCTAATGCCCCCCCGGCCCCCACCCCTGCGTGGCGGGTGGGGGCCATAAAGACTAATGAGGGGGGGGGGACCTACTGTCCTCCCCCCCCAGCCCCCACCCCTGGGCGGTGGGTGGGGGCCACAAAGATAATGAGGGGGGGGACCTACTGTCCTCCCCCCGGCCCCAGCCCCTGGGCGGCGGGTGGGGGCCACAAAGATAATGGGGGGGGACCTACTGTCATCCCCCCCGGCCCCCACCCCTGGGCGGCGGGTGGGGGCCACAAAGATAATGAGAGGGGGGGACCTACTGTCCTCCCCCCCGGCCCCCACCCCTGGGCTGCGGGTGGGGGCCACAAAGATAATGAGGGGGGCCTACTGTCCTCCCCCCCGGCCCCCAACCCTGGGCTGCGGGTGGGGGCCCTAAGTAAATCCCCCCCACCCAAGGTGACTAGGGGTCCCCAAGCCCCTAGTCACCCCCCCCCAAATAAAAAGTCCCTACCTACCCCCCTCACCCTAAAAAATAGTGAGGGGGGAATAAAAAAACTAACCTGTAAAATAAAAGTAAACTTACCATTCGACGTCTTCTTTTTTCTCAAATTTTCTTTTTTCAGCCCCAAAAAAGGCCAAATAAAAAACCATCATAACCGTCGAATTGAAAATAAAATAAAAATCCTGAGCGCAAAAAAAAACCTGACGAAAAAGAAAAAACCTGAGCAAAAAAAAATAATCCATCTTCACCCATGGAGGGCTCCGCGCAGACTGAGCTCTGCCGGGCGGGGGAAGGTTTATAAAGCCTTGCCACGCCCTCCAATTAGGCTAAGAACACTCTGATTGGTGGGTTTAAGCCAATCAGAGTGCTCTTTGTCATTTTACACAGCGTGGGAAATTCAAAAGAACTTTCCCAAGCCATCCAATCACAGTGCTCTGTGTCATTTTACACAGCGTGGGAAAGTTCAATTTTCCCACGCTGTGTAAAATGACACAGAGCACTGTGATTGAATGGATTTCAAGCCATCCAATCACAGTGCTCTGTGTCATTTTACACAGCGTGGGAAAGTTCTTTTGAATTTTCCCACGCTGTGTAAAATGACACAGACCACTGTGATTGGATGGCTTGAAATCCATCCAATCACAGTGCTCTGTGTCATTTTACACAGCGTGGGAAAGTTCTTTTGAATTTTCCCACGCTGTGTAAAATGACACAGAGCATTGTGATTGGATGGATTTCAAGCCATCCAATCACAGTGCTCTGTGTCATTTTACACAGCGTGGGAAAGTTCTTTGGAATTTTCCCACGCTGTGTAAAATGACACAGAGCACCGTGATTGGATGAATTTCAAGCCATCTAATCACAGTGCTCTGTGTCATTTTACACAGCGTGGGAAAGTTCTTTGGAATTTTCCCACGCTGTATAAAATGACACAGAGCAGTGTGATTGGATGGATTTCAAGCCATCCAATCACAGTGCTCTGTGTCATTTTACACAGCGTGGGAAAATTGAACTTTCCCACGCTTTGTAAAATGACACAAAGCACTGTGATTGGATGGCAGTAGGTCCCCCCCCTCATTATCAATATGGCCCCCACCCGCCGCACAGGGGTGGGGGTGGGGGGGACAATAGGTCCCCCCCTTATTGTTATTAGGGCCCCCACCCACCGCTCAGGGGTGGGGGCCGGGGGGGAGGAGAGTAGGTCTCCCCCCCCCTTCAACCAGTAAGAGTCCCTGTGGGTTTTAAAATTCGCCTGCCCATTGAAGTCTATGGCGGTTCGCCCGGTTCGCGGGTTCGCGAACATTTGCCGAAGTTCGCGTTCGCCGTTCGCGAACCGAAAAATTCACGTTCGCGACATCACTAGTTGCTAGTCAGCGGCCACATAATTAACCATTGTGTCACCAAGGTTTTTTTTTTAACTATCTATAGATTTGTAAATTACCGTTCGATGGTTTGAAAGGAAGTGAACAATAATTAGTGAATGTGCATCCTGCCATATGCATTTGGTCCCGAATTTAATTGAAACATGTGCTCTGTGAATCTTTAGAATTATATACTTTGTGTTGGATTTAGATGCAAAAACACAGATGATTTTAATCCAGCCACCGAATGCATCCAAGCAATTGCTGCAGATATTTGAGGGGAAATTTCACTAACTTTCAACAGATTTTGTCAATCCATACAAAAACTGGTATTTAGTGAATAATGGTTGTATAGGGAGAGGTATTAGCAGTAGAAAGAAGGAAGTGCTCATGCCCTTGTACAGAACACTGGTGAGACCTCACTTGGAGTATTGTACACAGTACTGGAGACCGTATCTCCAGAAGGATATTGATACTTAGAGAGAGCTCAGAGAAAGACTACTAAACTGGTTCATGGATTGCAGGATAAAACTTACCAGGAAAGGTTAAAGGATCTTAACATGTATAGCTTGGAGGAAAGACGAAACAGGGTGGGTATGATAGAAACATTTAAATACATGAAGGGAATCAACACAGTAAAGGAGGAGACTATATTTAAACGAAGAAAAACTACCACAACAAGAGGACATAGTCTTAAATTAGAGGGGCAAAGGTTTAAAAATATCAGGAAGTATTACTTTACAGAGAGGGTAGTGGACACATGGAATAGCCTTCCAGCTGAAGTGGTAGAAGTTAACACTGTGAGGGAGTTTAAGCATGCGTGGGATAGGCATAAGGCCTATCTATAAGATAAGGCCAGGGACTAATTAAAAGTATTTTGAAATTTGGGCAGACTAGATGGGCCAAATGGTTCTTATCTGCCACCACATTCTATGTTTCTATGTTTCTAGTCTGATAGAGGTATTCACTAACAGGATCATTATGTAACCATATGGGCCCATAAAACTCCTAATTTTAGCAAACTAAAATACAAATGGTGACTATAGGGTGAAATAGTCAAGCTGTGAGTAAAGCTAAATTGGAGATTTTTCTAGATCAGCTACTTCTGTCTAACTGTGCCATACATATCTCAATTTATTATAATTTGGAGTTTAGTAATTATTCCCACAAAGTGTGATTTGTTAGGAATTTAAATTATCAATCTAAATTAGCTGAATCATAAAAATGATCAGTAATGTTTTCAGTTTAGCTATCTAGGAAAAATCAAAAAAAATGTACTTTGCATTTATTCTGAATTCCTCATAATTCACACTTTGGTGAATAACCCCTTAAGTATTTTGCTATTAATCATTACCTACACAGTTCTGGAGTACAGACAGCAGATTTAAAGGGTACCAGCAGCCTAGACAATTTGCAAAACTGTACACTTGTAATGTATTTTTAAGAATACTAAAATCTTCATAAATCAATTTATAAAACAGCATTATATATGTCGTGAACAAGTAACATTTAGGGAAGATCAACTCAATGTGCAGGGAATCATGGGAAACATACAGCTTGTGATAGTGGCCCATGCAAGATTCATGAAAATGACATCTTTTTTTTGGTCGATGATTCCATCAATAGAGAGGGACCAGAGCCTAGGAAACTGATTTTTTTGTAAAAGGATGTTTTTTGTAGTTTTTTTTTTACTATTTTCTCAACAATGTATGAAAACAGGTAATCACATTTCCCCAAAGTGTCTCTTAACGCAAGTTCTCTGAATCAGGCAATGTTAAATGAAGGTGACAGTGAATTACAAAATTTCTACTGAAGGATAGCTCATGAATTGGCCTTGTTTAGACTCCACACTGTGTTAAAATAGGGCTATTCTTGCACAGCTTGAAAACTACATTTTGTTTGAAACATCCTGAAACTGTCTATGATATGATAGTGTTTAGCCGCTGTCAAAAACAGTCATTGAACCCAGGGCCGGCCTTAGGTGATCAGACGCCCTGTGCGAGCCCAACATATGGCGCCCCCCCCCTTCAGCAAAACCTCTGCCCCTTCTACAATAGCCCTGTTCCGCCTTCTACAAAACCCTTCCACAAACCCCAGCCCCCATTTCTACAAAAACCCTGCCCCCCTTTTTACAAAACCCCTGCCCCCTCTACAAAACCCCTGCTCCCCCTTTAATAAAACCCCTGCCCACCCTTCTATAATTTTTTTTCTCCCCCTTTAACAAAACACATGCTATCATTATATATATCAACTATACAGCAATGTTCACATAATATCACTAAAAACCTTCCCCCTCCACCAAAACCACTGCCACCCTCTACAAAAGTCCTGCACTCATTCTACATAAACCTCTGCTCCCCTTCTACAAAACCCATGCTCCCCTTATACTAAGCCCCTGCTCCCCTTCAACTAAACCCCTGCTCCCTTATACTAAACCCCTGCCCCCCTTATACTAAACCCCTGCTCCCCTTATACTAAACCCCTGCTCCCCTTATACTAAACCCCTGCCCCCTTATACTAAGCCCCTGCTCCCCTTATACTAAACTCCTGCCCCCCTTATACTAAAGTCCTGCCCTGTTATACTAAACCCCTGCCCCCCTTATATTAAAGTCCTGCCTCCCCTTATACTAAACCCCTGCTCCCCTTATACTAAACCCCTGCCCCCTTATACTAAACTCCTGCCCCCTTATACTAAACCCCTGCCCCCTTCTACTAAACCCCTGCTCCCCTTCTACTAAACCCCTGCTCCCCTTATACAAAACCCCTGCTCCCCTTATACTAAACTCCTGCCCCCTTTACAAACCCCCTGGTCCCCCTTCAACAAAACCCATGCCCCCTCCACAAAATCCTTTCCCCTGCCACTTCACCAGAAATGCCTGCCCCCTCTTCTACAAAACCTCTCCTCTACACCAAAACCCCTACCCCCTTTTTTACAAAACCTCTAACCCCTTCTATAAAACCTCTGCTCCTCCCTAAACCAACCCCCTTCTACAAAACCCCTTCCCCAAAATCCCAGCGAGAAAACCTCTGCTCCCCCTTCTGCAAACCCCCACACACACACACACAAAAACAACAATCTATTTAATTAAAAAAAAAAAAAAGCAATAGTTACAACAAGAATAAACAGACTCACATTAAAGCTTGCTGCTCCCTGGAACCTCCTGACAGTGTCCCAGTCTGCCGACCTTGATACCAGCACTGACCTCCTCCCTCACACTCACTGTGCGGATCCTTCCGCGGATGACTGTGGAGGCGGAGCATGCTCTTCCTCCGTGCTCCTGACCTCCTCTCTCTCCCGGCCGCTGCTCTCTTCATAATTTGCAAGTCAAGTGCGCAGCATAATGCACTTGACTTGCTCTGCACATGACTCGGGCCGGCATGTGAGTGACTGAGTGCGAGCTGTGCTGGCCGCCCGGCGCCCCTGTTGCCATGGCGCCCTGTGCGGCCGCACAGCTCGCACACCCCTAAGGCCGGCCCTGATTGAACCCATGTGACATTTGAACTTTGGTACTATCCTATACAATAAACTAGTCTCTCACTCAGTTCAAGTTATCTCCCTTTACATTTTTGCTTACTCCCCTTGCCAAGATTCTTATCACAAAAAACAACATAGACCTCACTGCTACAAACATTTTAGCTCAGACATGCAAGTGTGTGGGGAGATTGCCTAGAATTCCTTGTTGGAATTCCAAAGTTATTAAAGACTACAGTATTTTTACTAATCAAACAATTCCCAACAAATGCCTCCTTCATATGCGTGATCTCAACTTAAATAGAAAGAATCCAAATTAAAGGAGCATGGCACACTCATGCTTACAGAACCCGAATTTGTTACAAAACAGCAGGAAATGTACCTCTCTCATAAGACCATTAAGTGACTGAGAAAGGTATTGTGAAGTATTGTTTTTATACCATAAATATCCACAGAATAAGGGAATATGGGATTTGAATTTCAGCCAGCTGAAGAAATGGCCACATTTACGTTCAGTTATCAAAACAGGAACGTTTTTTAAAAATGTTTATGTGCTAAGTAATCGAAGCATGGTGCCAAGAGCTTCATTGTTCAAAGTTATAAATTAAGGTATTTGAATAAGATAATAGAAGCAGTGGCTAGGTTTCCGGTATATTACATGTGGCTAAGTGGTAGGTAGTAGCTCTGTATGCGATAATGTAAAATACAGCTGAACCATTGCAGTAGAAAAGTAAAAACTGTCTGAAAATGCTGCAAATTAGACAGACCTTGGTGCTTGATGTATGTTTTTAAGGCATTTCTGTCACCTTCTGGGGTTTTTGAATATTTTACAAAGATCCCAGTTGGTGTTGTCGTCCCTTGAGGTGCAGCGGCCCGAGGGTGCAGCAATGGTTATACTTACCTGATGCTGCCCTCATCCGCTGCCGCCATGTTTGATCTTCAGTTCTTGGCCCTTCATCTGCCAGGAGCCCACATCAGTGTTATACTGAAAGGGGACAGGTTCTGCCTGAGTACATGGCAGGTCCGCCCGAGTTAATGGTAGGTCAGCCTGATGTGAATAACTGACAGTCTGCCTGTCCATCACTCAGGCTGGTCCACTGAGGGCAGGACGTGCAGAGAGCCCTGTTTTAGTGCAGGGTCCTAGTGCCTTAAACATAGCGAGAGTGCATCCAATGATGCATTTGTGCTATGAATGTTAGGGACAGTTCCCTAGTGTCCCCAATAGCAGGACACCATGGAAGTAAGATGAGATGGCGCGGCAGGACACTAAAATCGGGACTGTCTTGCTGAAATTGGGACAGTTGGGAGTCATGCTCTATGGAGGACCATGTGGGACCGCAGGAGCCAGCATATGTATCATCGCGTGATAAGCAAGACAATGCCTAATTTCCATAAATGTCACTACCCACAGCTGTGGAAATTGATGAAACTTGAATGCGTTAATTCCACCTTTTGTTAAGTTTTATCAATTTAGCCATTTACCATGAAACAAAGCTGCCCCTGCTTTGTCTTATGATATATTGATATTGAATGAATATCCAACACATTCATTATAAGCATTTCATAAAGATTGTATCTTTATTTTAGAACAGTAACACTTATAATGAAAATCTCATCGTTGAAAAGACAGTTTTTGTGTGAAAAATGCAAAGAACAAATATGAATACTAACATTGGCCAGGTTTTATGGCTACTAACAATGGAAGAAGCTGCTAAAAAAGACTGAACATATCCCGTTTTGAATACCTTTATTCATCTTGTTATCTAGTGTTGCAAATGGTTTGCCATGATGGGGGTAATTGTTGCCTTCGGTTGTCAGGCTGTTCCCTCCCCCCCCCCTTCCGATCAGATCTGGCGAAGAAGGTATGCATTCTGGCTCCCAGGCAGTCACGATAGTTAGGGCGTGCTATGCCTCCCTAACAGCATTAAATCCCTCCATTTGTAGGATGGCATAGTACTTAGTTGTTAAGAGGTTAAGGTTACTATACAGCCATGATGTAGTGTTCTTATTTGGGGGTAAGAGCAGTTGCCATTCTGGGAAATTTTGTAACATTTCCCCAAGCAAGGTCATTTATCTGACCTTCTTTAAAATACATCCTCTAAAGTAAACAAATAGTCTGATTTTGTATTTCTCCAAGTCTCTTTAATCTAAAGATCAAGGATTCAAAAGAGGGACAAACTAGTTATCTATGTAAGATACATTATCAAGATATGAAACACAATTGATTTAAAAAAAAGATGCAACCGAACAACAGAAGGCAACAGAATCCACACACTTCCTGTTTCCTCCGTGTCTGCATTCTTGACCCCTGGTGATTCCTTCCTGGAGGAATTGTTTTTTTTTTTACAAATGTCACACTCTGGTCAAGCAATCTTTTTTAGTTACCATTGCTTCTAGTGTTTGAGTTCCACAGTGCATTGTTATTAATTTTGAATCTCATTTTTTCCCGACGTGCTGAAAGGAAGAAGTCATCATATATTTAACCATTAGTTTTATTATTTATAATTTCATGTCACCACTATTGTATGCTAACAATGGTATTTGTCCTCTTTTTCTAAAAATTCTCAACCAGTTTGAAAGATTGTGAAAGCAAAGCTAAATGATCACCATTTTATAAGGTATCCTTGAATAGCTGTCTATACCGATTAACTTAGGTTTCATTCATATGCTTGATAGATGCCACTTCTTTCAAATATGGGTCATGATTCACTATTTCTACATCACTTGTTCCATGCTTCAGAGGGGACAGAAGACAGCCAAAACCTACATTTCCACTGTATCAGCATAAAACAATACAAATGAATCCTTTAAATAATAAAAAGACCAAGACGAAATAGTTAAAACTAATGAGTATTTGATTGTTTGAAAAGAATATTAGCATAACTTTATGTGAAAAATTTATAAAGCATATTTCGCATATAAACATAATAAAATAGCAATTTTCTGTATAGATCACTTTCAGATAAATTTAAAAATGAAAAATTTACGCAAATTTTGTTTCATTCATTCAGTTATATTTTATTTGTTTTTTTGGGGGTGGGAGGGAGGTTAATGAAAACCTTTAGACAATATACATAGAAACATAGAAACATAGAATGTGACGGCAGATATGAACCATTCGGCCCATCTAGTCTGCCCAATATTCTAAATACATTTTTGTCCCTGGTAGTGATGTCCCGAACGGTTCGCCGAACAGTTCGCCACGGATGGCGAACATATGCACTGTTCGGTCCGCCCCCTATTCGTCATCATTGAGTAAACTTTGACCCTGTACCTCACAGTCAGCAGACACATTCCAGCCAATCAGCAGCAGACCCTTCCTCCCAGACCCTCCCACCTCCTGGACAGCTCACTAAGAATGCAGCTTCACAATGATGCTGTCCAGGAGGTGGGAGGGTCTGGGAGGGAGGGTCTGCTGCTGATTGGCTGGAATGTGTCTGCTGACTGTGAGGTACAGGGTCAAAGTTTACTCAATGATGACATAGGGGCGGACCGAACAGCGCATATGTTTGCCATCCCTGGTGAACCGTTCGGCGAACCGTTCGGGACATCACTAGTCCCTGGCCTTATCTTATAGTTAGGATAGCTTTATGCCTATCCCACGCATGCTTAAACTCCTTTACTGTGTTAACCTCTACCACTTTAGCTGGAAGGCTAATCCATTATTATTATTATTATTATTTTATTTATATAGCGCCATCAGATTTCGTATTTCTGTGTATCCACTCCCCACTCAGTAAAGTAATACTTCCTGATATTATTTTTAAACATTTACCCCTCTAATTTAAGACTATGTCTTCTTGTTGTGGTAGTTTTTCTTCTTTTAAATACAGTCTCCTTCTTGTTCTTTATCTTGCAATATTCCACGAAGGGTCGAAAGGTTAGTATAAAAGTAAAAATAAAATGTTCTCATAAACAGTAGCTGTGACAAAAATAGATATTTCAAATAACCTGCCTATTGGTATTTGTAAGGCACTAATAGAAATACAACTTACTGAAAATGGCAAGAGAATATGAAATTAATGTCTGCATTTAAATGTAATGTCCAAATACATTACATACAATATATTCATAAAATAAAGAAAACTAAAATTATATATTATCAATCTCTGGAATGCTAATGTAATGTTAACAGTAAAATTGTAGAGCTCCTACACTCTTCCCACTCCCGTTAATTGTAGAAATGGTATCACCTATTGAATCCATACTGTTTGGAATGATGTGATGTAAGAACGGCTGAACATGATGGACACATGTCTCTTTTTAGCCTATGTAACTATGTAGCTATGGATGGTAGCTATCACTTTCAGCACACTTTAAGGAATTCAATGAGTGGTCAATGGCTCCTCGCAAAGAAAATGTGTTCTTCTGCAGGCTGGCAGTCATTCCTGGAAAAAAAAAAAGGGAGACGCCATGGAGAAATGCTTTCCTATGGGCTTTTTAATGCGTGCACGGCTCTGGCCACGCATGTGCATTCTGCTCCACTCGGGAGCTGACGTCGGAGGAGGAGAAGAGGTCACCAGCGCCGAGGGAGCCCGGCACTGGATTAAGGTAAGTGGCTGAAGGGGTTTTAACCCCATCAGCCCAGCGGGAGGGGGGCCCTGACGGAGGGGGGAACCTAAAGATTATATAGTGTCAGGAAAAGTTTGTTTTCCTGACACTATATTGATCCTTTAAAGTGGAATTGTTACTTTTGTGTTTTTTTGCACTATCCAATATTTAACTAAAAGTTAGCAATAGATTATGCTTTTATTTTTTTCTCAGTATTTTTCATTAATTTACATAAGAAGCCTGAGATTACATTACCACTGCTCTGCCATAGATGTGTCCACATGCATATGTAATTTCTGTGCAGATGTCCACACACAGAAGTACCACCGAAGTAAGAATGTTTTTCATCATATCTGCAACACTAATTACACCAGTAAATTGTTCAAGAGATTTTACTGTGATACAAATTGTTTTTATTTGTTTTCCATAAATCGTTTTCATCTATTCACTAAATAGCTAGACTTGGTGACTTAAGAAATGTCTTACAAAAAAATCTAGGCCAAAACAGAAAGAAAAACATCAGCTTTATCAGAATTGGAGAGTTTTAAAATGTTGTTATCTTGGTTTAAATTTAGAAAGCTGAATATTATGCCATCTCAACTATGTAGAGAACATACCCCCAGAAAAACAGTGGATGCAGTTGATGCCTGGGGTTCAAACATCCTCAAAAATGCAAGCTTCAAGCCAATATAGGCAAGATGAAAAAATTTTGAATTTAAGACTATTTACAGCTGAGCTCAAATTTTCTACTCTCCCACGAACCACTCGTGAGTGAAAATTCTTCATATTTAGAGCCCTGATTTACAGTTCAGCTACTTTAGCATAAAACATGCAATTGTCCACAATTCCTCCAATTCCGAATTAAACCCCAAATAGTCTCCTTGCAGACATTTCTTTTCTAACAATATATATATAGTGCTCTACTAGCAACAACCAGTGCACCATCTGAAATTTCCCAAGGTGGACAGGAAGAAAACATAAGAAATACAAAACAAACAAAATTTTCTTTTTTATTTACGAAAATATAAGGGGCAGGTTTTACTGTTGTTTTAGTGATTATTAAAATTCTACGTAAGTATTTTGCAAAGAGAAAGAATATTTTAAATTCTAGCAGAAAGGTCTTTTGTACAGTAAAACAAATAAACTTTTGAAATAAACATGACATCTTATATTTTAATGCATTACTAATGCTAACCCTTTCACATATAATCTACTTCCCCTTATCCCCAAAAGACTTGTATGGTAAACTAATTACTTTCACACTTTAAATTGCTCTTATTTTTACACCTTAAACATAGATTATATAGCGGTACGAATGCCAAAGCACATAACACTTTTCTAATTAAAACGACATTCCAGAGACAAACGTGTATAAATCTAAATATATTTTCATTTAGAAATTAAAGCTGGAGAACATGAACAAGAGAACATTTCTGAACATAGAAAGAACAGGGTTGTTTCCTCAAAAACACCATTAATTAAATAAAAACAAAACCCATTGAAGCACGAATGATTGTGTTATTGGGAATGTCTTAAACTTCATGTCCTTAATGAAAAGACTGCCTAGTGACCAGAGACACACATCGTTGGCAGTCTGACTGGCTGTAGATCAAGAATGGCTGGCTCAACCTCATGGGAGTTGTACTAGTAGTTGGGCTACTAAGAGTTTGTTTTTCATGCTTGATAAAATATATACTTTTTAAACTTGGATCATGTTCTTAAAAATAAACTCTCTTTCTTCACTTTTGTTGACAACTAGAGTGTTAAGAAATACTTTTTTTCCAAATTGTATCTGTGATGGACCACCAGGCACCTGGACTGGGTACCTCCGCCAATCGATGCTTGCTAGCTGATGCTGAGGACCACAAGCACCGCACCAGACACCATAAGCACCGTAGACCTCACGAACCGCCACAGCTTGGTTGGGGTCTCGCCGTCCCTTCCCCCCCCTGGACCAAACTCCTGGATCCAGGGACTCGGTGGGAAAGCCACTCCTCCAAGAGAGTATAGCTGTGAAGCTCTTACAAGATCTAGTGGTATAGCTGTATAGCGGTTCCCTACAATCACGAGACGAGGCTATGTGTTGAGGGTTAAGCAGGAATGAATTTCAATGGTGCCAATCCTCATGCAAGTGGTATGGCTACATGGACCTTGTTGGGGAGTCAAACACAAAGGCACAAACCAATAAGAACAGTGATTAAATGCACGACACTCCCATAACAAACATACAATCCCTCCTATCTGCCTGGGAGATAATTGAGTCAGATACTGCATCAATTCAATTATCTTCAGGCAGAAAAAAACACATATTTCTAAAAAGTCTAAAAAGTACACCAAAACACATAATATCCCCAGAAATGTGACATTCCCTAAAAGCCCTGATCTGGGTGACCAACATATTCAAAAATCACCCAGATCAGTTCAGGGGTTCAGAAATTTTATGGAAGTCATAGTTTTTACCGACTGCAGGCATGGTCTCATAGCCGAAAATAGTTCCATAGAATCGTGGCTAAGTGCCGCTGGAGGAAAAACCAGGAACCACGAAGTCTTCAGGCCGAAATTAGTTCCATAGAATCGCAGCTAAGTGCCGATGGGGAACCGACCGGGAACCACGAAGTTTTCATGCCGAAAATAGTTCTAGGGCATTCGCGGCCAAGTCCCCCTGAAGCCTATTCGCGGTTTTGGTCCATGCGAACAAGATGGCCACCACTACATGTTCAAATGCCATTTCGAATGGCTTTGGGAGTTCGGGAGTTCGAAGTGCCGCTTTGAAAGTTCGAATTGTTCCTGTTACAAGTCCCAACAGGCACAAATAGTGGTTTAAACCAAGTTTTATCCCAGGTGCCATAGTCACATGGTAAGAGGCTGGCAAGTATGCCCCTCCAAGAACCTGTGACGAGGTCCAGTTCGTCACAGTATCAAAGGGTATATTACATATTTTCTTTTACTAGGGAAAATATTGTCTTAAATAAGTACTGTTATATATATATATATACATATATATATATATATATATATATATATATATATTATCCATTACAACTGGTATTTAAATCCTTAAATTTGTCAATATAAAACCTGAGAAAATAAATGTACATATATATTGATGTTATTGGTTGTGTTAGTTTACAGTTGAGAAAAGCCGCATAGGGGCTTTATTTCTTAATCCCCAACTCGATTTCTACTGTTTTTGAGATCCCTGCATATAGCAAGAAAGAGCCGATTTGCTGTTGAACCCAGAGGGAGAAAGATGATAAACTCTCTTATTCCTTCAGTTTTTAATTTTTAATTTAGTTATTTTTTTAATTGAAAAAGAAAGTGTGCATTCTACCATATCTCACTATTAAAGGAGTATTCTAAGCACTATAAGAAAAAAGAAAAGGCTGCAGTGGTTATGGTGCTAGTAGACTGTAGATTCCATGCCAAATGTATTCTTTTTTTAGATCTTACATATGACCTGATTTATTATGTCATTTTTTTTTATCGTATTTTTTTGAGTTTTCAGTTTTGATTTATTATAAGTTAAGTACTAACATGTTTTTTGTATCACATGTGTTGCAGTAATATATATGTATATATGCATAAAACAGTATGCATTTATATACATGTATTTATGAAAATGTACTTTTCTGAAGCATTATTCATTACAGGCCCGGACTGGCCATCGGGCATACCGGGCAAATGCCCGGTGGGCCGCGATGGCCGTGGGGCCGAGGCCGGCAGGGGATCTCCCCGGCCGGCCCCTGCAGGGCCAGTGCTACCAGAGCGCCGGCCCCGCTGTGTGCCTCCTTGGGCCGGTGGGGAGATCAAAGATCTCCCTCACCAGCCCACAGACAGGGAGATGCGGCCACCAGCAGGCTGGGGAGGGAGGGAGGCAGGAGAGAGGACCCGGCGGAGCTCTAACCAGCAGCTCCGCCCGGTCCTCTCGCGGGATTCTGAGCGTTGCCGCGGTTACCACGGCAACGCTCAGATCTCGTGAGAGTGAACTCTAACCTGCAGGTTAGAGTTCACTCTCACCACTGGACCACCAGGGAAGCATGACAGCATGTCCCCCTCATGGCAACACGGCTACCCCCTTCCCAGGCAGAACGGCTCCCTCCCCCTCCCAGGCTAAAGCTAAGAAGGGAGGGGGGACGACATAACTTTAAAAAAAATTATTAATAAAAAAATATATATATATTTAAAATTAATTCCCAAACAGCACCCCCAGACACACACACACACAGCACCCCCAGACACACACAGCACCCCCAGACACACACAGCACCCCCAGACACACACAGCACCCTAGATACACACAGCACCCCAGACACACACAGCACCCCAAACACACACACAGCAGACACACACACAGCACCTCAGATACACACAGCACCCAAACACACACAGCACCCCAGATACACACACAGCACCACACACAGCTCACCCAAACATACAGCCCCCCAGACACACACACACAGACTCACACACAGCACCCCAGATACACACACAGCACCCCAGACACACACAGCACACCCAGACACACACAGCACCCCCAAACACACACAGCACCCCAAACACACACAGCACCCCCAGACACACACACAGCACACAGCACCCCAGATACACACACAGCACCCCCACCAGACACACACAGCACCCCCAGACACACACAGCGCACCCAAACACACACAGCACCCCAGACACAAACAGCAACCCCAGACACAAACAGCAACCCCAGACACAAACAGCAACCCCAGACACACACACAGCACCCCCAGATACACACACAGCACCTCCAGACACACACACAGCACCCCCAGACACACACAGCACACCCAGAGACACACACACACACATATATATATATATATATATACATATATATATATATATATATATATATATATATATATATATATATATATAAAATAACCCTCAGTGAGTTAACAGACAAAGAAAATTAGAAACCTAGAATGTGACGGCAGATAAAAACACCCTCACACACAGCACCCCTCTTACACAAACACACTGCGCACCTCACACATACAATACGTCCAAATATATATATATATATATATATATATACACACACACACTACAGCACCCCTCACACTGCACCACTACACACATTACGCTCCAGATACACGCTAGATCCCTTACCCTATATGCACTCTTAATCCTCTACACACATACACACACACACACACACACAATCTTCTATACACACTCTGGGTCCTTTACACCCTAGATCTCTTACACACACACAGTGCACCACCTACACACACACTACATTCCTTGTAAGGAAACACATACAACATTCTCTAAACACACCCTCTCTACAACCCCTACACACACTACATCACCTATACACACACTACTGCCCGTATGCACACACTCGCTACATCCCCTATAACACTATGCCCCTATACACACACTCTCTACAGCCCCTAGCCACATATATTACACCACACATATTACACCTATTTACACAATACCACACCACACTCTACACACAGGCAATCCCACAAGCAGGCGCCAAACACATGCACCATACACTTTCCTGGCCCTTTTGTCCTCTGGTATCCCACTTGTGGAGACACCAGAGACAATTTAAAAGCAAACACAGTGCAAGTATGTTATTACATTTGCTTGCGCTGCGCAGAACAAATACAGGGCCTTTTTCTAATGCCAGAGCTCTTCAGCGGGGCTCTGCGCATTGAACCAACATGCTCACTTTGAGAGGGGGCGTGCTTGTCATTAGTGATGACAAAACACACCCTCTCTGGCCCCGCCCCCTTCTTGGGGGACGGCTCTAATTGAAAAATGCCCGGGCCTAATTTTTTTCCCAGTCCGGCCCTGATTCATTATGTCCAGTCAGTGATGTGCGGAGAATGTCATCTGAGGCCAACATTGCTGCTCAAACAAATGCTTCTGTATTTGTCAGTTACAAAGCAGAAAAAGAAGGACTGGATCTTGGAGAACTCCCAGTGTTATTTTAATAATTATTATTATTACTGGTATTTATATAGCGCCAACTTATTCCGCAGTGCTTTACAATATTACGAAAGGAGAAAATTTTACAATAAATGACATAGGTTGGGATCCTGGGGGGAGGGATTAGCAAGACTAATAGATCTGCAAGATGTATCGATGATGACATTGTACCAAGGCCCGAACTACATATGCAATACTAAACGTATGCAGGGCAGATACAAGTCTGAAATAAAAAATAAAAAAATTAAATAATTTTTAAAAAAACAATAAATGAGACAATTCCAAAATGATGCAGGAATAATAGGTAGATGAGGACCATGCTCAAACGAGCTTACAGTCTTAAAATGGTTTAAACACTTGAAGGCAAGAAAGCACTGTAAGACTGAAAGACTCTGGGCAACATAACTACTTAACACAAAGTTATTTCAACATCTAAGAATAAACACGTAACTTTTTTTATTTTCAGCAGGAGTGCAGTAGCATATAGTCATCATTTATTTGTGTCCAATACCAAGACTTTTCGCAACATGTCAAGATACTGGCGCTGGGACATCGATATGATTATTTACTAAGGTGAATATTGTTGCAAATTCAGAGGGAATTCAAAAAGAGAATTTCAAGTTAAAGGTCAAAATAGCTGATCCGAAAGCACAGATATTTTGGAGAATGTGTTCAGTTTGCTTTATTGGCTTTAAATTCCCAACAATTCTCACTTTAGTGAATAACTCCATGAGTGTATTCTGTTTAACTTCTTCTTAGAATAAAACTGTGGTTTTGTTAATTTTGAAGTAATGCGAGTGCAGTCCTTCATATTGGATAAATCATTTTCAATTTTAAGTGTTTTTTATGCACCTCTACATCCCACACACTATATTTTACAATGTATTATTGTCACATGTTCATCCTCACATTGTGGTGTCCGTAATGGCAAATGCCTTTCTGGCATTAACGGAGGTGCTCCTCGGCAGCCCTGTGCCGGTGTGACTCCTGCGGCATGTTGAAGGGCGCCGATTGCTGTGGGTCCACTCCCATTTGTAGCAACACGTCCACGCACGGTATTGACGGCATCAGCTTGCGTGTGACGTCATGCAAAGGATGCGTGCGCACGTTCTGGTGTCAAAGGCCGGGTATGGTCAGTCGGATCTGAAGGAGGCTTATTTTAACTCCTTTTTCCATTTCCTCATTGCCGTGTCATGGTTTCCCTTAGTGGTTGTCCGAGAGTCTGTTTCTAAATGGTTATTTCTAGTTATTGACTTTGGCTTTGTTTTGACTTCCCTGTATTCTGGTATTCTTGACTTTTGGCTTTTCCTTATCATGTGTCTCTTTCTGTGTCCCAACCTCGGCAAGTATTCTGAGTATTCTCTGGTATGTTAAGTCCGGCCATTCTAAAGCCCGGTAAGACGTTACCTGTAGTCCTACGGGTGACACAATTCTGCGTGCTGGATCTACTAGTAATCCTGACAATTATAGAGCCTACATAAACATTTTTCCATGGCTCCTTTTTATTCCCCATTTGGCTCTGTCTACACCCCCTATTTGGCTCTGTCTACACCCTCCATGCCCCTATTTATATTCACAGTATTAAGGCATGGGGTGTTTGAAAACCTCTACCCACATCTACAGGAGGCACAGCTAAAAGAAATCACTTCTGTATTATACCTTCCCGGAGTTTTGAAAGTGATTATAAGATTCAATGCAGTATAATAATTAAATATGTAGGATATCGTATTTTCATGTAAAAAAAACAATAAATATATTTTTTGTTTGTTTGTTTGTTTTTTGCTTTCAAAAAGACTTATTTTTTTGCCTTCTATGATAATTTTTGCAAAATATCAGCTTCGGTTCCAAAGTGCATGGCTCAACAATTAATTCATACAAACAGTAATTAGATTCAGCCAAGTATTATTTATGACATCGGCCAACTGGAAAAAGAAAACTTGACAATGAAATTAAATAGTGAAGACATAATAATGAGCTCACAGATACAGTTGTCAGCGTGTATTTATGTGCTTGTAATAAATATGGTTTTGAATAAACAACCCATTTCGTTGAGATTGTTTTATTTAGCAGCTCTGAACGGCTAGGTGGGTGGAGGAGTATTCTAACAAATATGTAAAATGCAGAATTTTATTGTTTCATGTTATAATGCCTTTCAGCTAACAACGAATGCATAGTCCCGAGAGTATAAATTAGATAGGGATATAATCGGTCTTTAATTTGGCTTAGTCATATGCAATTGGAGACATAGAACGATAGCCATCAGAACATGCTATACCATAAGACAGACTGGTACGTGTGTGAATCCAAAGGAAAATGCACGGTTATTTTTCTCATATTGGTTGCACCTTATTTAGTAACTCCAACATCATTATATTATCATAGAGGTATGTAAACAGCCTGGGGAGTCCCAGGCTCCCCATTGAGTTCTGAATATTACAGTTTTTTGTTGGACTACTGGGACAGGCAAATAAACTTTGGATGTAAGAAGGAAGTATTTAGATTCCTCTCGCTCCAAAACCTAACATCCATTAAATATATCCCACCCAATTTGAGGATTATCCAACAGAAAATGTGGCAAGCATTTTCCTCAACTACAATGGCAGCAAATATAATAATGAAAGACATTATTGAAACATTTTTAATCCGTTTTTATGAATTGGGAGCTACTGATTTGCTTACAGCAAGGGTAGGCAATCTTTTAGCAGCACTGTGCCGAAATAAGATTGTGATAGCATGCCGGTCCTATTTTTTTTTTTAAATTGAGGTGTGTATGTTGCCGTATTCTGCTTGTGTTATTATACTTCAGTTGCTTTGTATCTTTGTATCATTGTATTTGTGTGTGTATATGAGCTATTATATTGTATATGTTTATGAGTAGTTTGCGGTATCCCGTATGATGTCTATGAATGTGGGCTGTGTATGGGGGCTGCTTGTGGAATTGTGTGTGTGCATTGATATGTCACATTGTGTCTTTCGTAGTGTGTGTATGTGTGGGGCTGTTTAGGGTATTGCATGTGAGAGGCTGTGTGCATGTATGTGCATTGTTAGTGGTTTTGAGTTTGTGCGGGTTGTGTGTATGTTTGTGTGTGAGCTGTTCATATTATTTGCATGAGGGGAGAGTTATTCTGCCACTCTGTCTATATCTAGCAGTGTGGGTGGCTTCCTTGGGTTCTAGGGGGGCCAGGCTTGCAAGGTACAGGTCAAGGACAGGAGCTGCAACAGCAGCCGCGGGCTCCTCTACTCCAGTGTGGATTCCCATTCACAAGTGCTGCAATGCATAAACTGAGGATCGTCCTTCACCACCTTTTCTTATATCTGAAGTTTCACTGGGACTGCTGATAGGCCAGAGCCTGTTTGGCTCTAGCGGCTTTCAGTGCCGTGCAAAGACACATTGAGTGCCGTGCATGGCACAAGTGCCAAAGGTTGGCTACCCCTGGCTTAGAGCATTAGCTGACCGCTCTAAGCAATCAGTGTTGCACTGCCCAGCAGCTCGCCCAGACTATGGTTCTGAAGAGTTTAAGAAAGTGGATGTGGAGGGAGCAAAGAGAAACAGTGCTGGAGAGAAGACTTCAGGGTTAAACCATTCGTGAATAGTTTAACACCTAAAGATAAGCCAGTGCTAGGTACTTCCAGGCACCATAACAACCTTTCTATGATGTTATTATGGTGCCTAGAGTGTTATTTTAATAAAGGCATCCATGCCAGAATTATATTCCTATTCTTTGGATGATGCCCACTCCCTTTGGGTGGTGCCAATGGCGTAGTTCATGTAAGTGGTCCACCCCCTTTTTGGCCACCAACGAGTCCTGCTTTGTAGAATGAGAATGGTTTGCTGTATGACTCATGCCTAAATTAAATCAACTGCAGTATATGAAATCGAATGAAAGAGAACATGCATTTAAGTATAAAATATAGGCAACATAAACTAACGTTGAACATATAATGCATATAAAAACATCACACAGGATACCAGTATGACATGAATATTATTGCTGGTGTAAAATGTAGAAACTATTTCAGTTGTGCAATTGTTTTGCAACAAGATCAAAAATAACAATAGATAACAGGTCTTTTCACACTGTCAACTAGAATTATAGCTTTCATCCAGCCTGCCACGTTTAATGTGGTGTCCGTAACTACTTAGGATGCTTAGTCCTTTTAAGTAACGTTCATTAACAGAGCGATACTTACAGTAATGACAGCCCTTTTCATCATTGAGTTGAGACCATCCTGGACAGCACTTATTAACCATCTGATAATCCATGCTGTAAACCTGTCTGTATGTTGTATAATAGGCTGTTCTGAAAGAAAAAAGAAAAAACAAAATGAAAAGGTATAAAAAGCAACAATTACTCGGCTTCTCTAATCTAGAGCAAATTGTTTTAATGCATCACCTCTAGGTACTTATACTATGTTTCAAAGGAAGATGATGAGTAGTTATGGATAGGGTGAGTGTAAAAATCTGAGTGTTCCAGTTACCAAAACCAGAGCAATTCTAAGTTATATGAAAGGGAAGTGGACACATGGAATCCTCTTCAACAGAATGTCACACATGAAAGTTCTTTAAAAGAACACTATAGTATAGCGTTAGAAATACAAATCTTTAGTGTTCCATCCCCGGTGCAAATTTTTAAAAATAAATAAATAGAGCTAAGTCGTTCCAGTGTCTAGGCTCCCTCTGCGCTGCTCATCTCTCCGCCTACTGCAACAGTCGATGGTCCTACCCAATACTACTTATAGAGGAGCATTAAGGACCTAATTCACATGTGCTGTGAGCTTGGTGTATGCAGTCTTGAATCAATGCTTTCCTATGGGGCTCCCGCATCATGTGACTGAGTTTTAGTGCCACGGAAGCGCCTCTAGTGGTTATCATACTAGCAGCTACTAGAGGAGGACTGAACCCTGCAATGTAAACATTGTACATTCTCAAAAAAAAATGCAATGTTTTACACTGCAGGGTTAAGGGGACAAGGTGGTTGGGTGCCTCTAGTGTCCATTTCAGAGCCTATTTTATAGAACTGCAAAATATATTTTCACTTTATAAATACTAATAATACCAGTACTCATACCCAGTAGATGGTATTGAGGGTATTACTTGGGTAATGCATGAAATGGAAAGACATATAAAACATGCTATAGCTCTGCTGCACTTACACATAATGGCAATGCAATTTGCCATAGAAAAGGCACAGCATTAACACGAGTTAAAGAACATTAAATGTGCTTGTGTTATTAAAGGTAAAACATGTCTTCTTACATAGGAATATTGAGTAGCCCTCTGCACATGTTGCAAGTCAAACCATTGCACTGATGCACCCCATCTCTAGATACTGAAGACCATGTTTCACGGGCAAGCTTCCACTTCCACTCCAGCTCCATCTCCACCTAACATACCTTCCATAAAATTAAAATGTGGGGCAACTGTTGCCGGTCTCCTAGTACCTCCAGCTTGTACAAAATACGGATTATGGAACAGCACGCACACAAATATACAGCTTTCCATTTTACAAGGCAACTTAAAGTAATCTATTTCAGCAAACACATATGGGGATTCAGTTACACCCTTTAGCCATATTGGGCCAATATCTGGCAGAGATCTTCCTTAAAGAAAGAAGTCTAATCAAATTTTAAAAAATAATTCCAATTTATAAATGAGACTTTTACTATAATACTTAAATGCATCTGAAACGCTGTCCACAGAACTTTCAAAGTGGCATCCAGCACCCACTACAATATTTCCCTTTATGGCTTGGCTTTTTTGGAAACCAGTTTGTTAATTTACCCCATTTTTTAATATATTTTTCTTTGATTTCATTTTAAATGTCTAATTCCCATGCTTATCTTCTGCACATATTTCTTTGATGAAATTATAAAGATTAATATTTTCTTTTTATCAGAAAAAAGTCTACCCATAAACCTAAAATAAAAAAATGTATCACGGAATCGGCTGTGTAGCTCTCATGCAAGCCATTCCATTGGGTTTACAGAGTGATGGATTGTTTGAAATAGTTTACCAGATGGGATAGAGAATAGAATTCTGAGGAGGTACCAGCAGCAATATAGCAATAGCTAATCATAGGCCCCTCATTCCGAATCTCATATTTCTTGCCTTATTAGGCAAACATACTTGGAATAATATTTCATAGTTCCTTTGTTTGAGCAGTGAAATATTTTTAGATTGTTTTGAATACTAATGAGCAAATATGAGAATTTAACATTTTCTAATTTCTTACGTTCAGGCTGCAGAGGCCGAATAAATCCGGTCCCAAATTATGCCTCTGTCTATGAGTAAAGCCTCAAAGGGGAATCATCATTTCTCTGGAAATTAAACCACTAATACATCATTGAAAATCCCCTATATCCGTTTTTCCATGTGATACTCCATTTTGTTTTGCATATATTAAAGATTTAGCAATTGACTTCACAATCCAGTTCAGTCCTGGCACAGACAAAGGATATATTGCATTGCAGGAGACGTGGTTACATTGTTTCTATTTCTTCTCCTCACTCTATGCTCGCTCTGTGTTGACTGACAGGTGCAAAGGACAGCATTCATAACATTGATTGACAGGGAGCTTGGTTCCAGGACAGAGGCAAGAACATCAGTGTAGGTTTTTACATTTAGTTTTATTCTTCATACCTCACAAACACGTTTGTTAAATATAGCATATATGTAAACACAGCATTAAAAAAATCCCAGGAAGTGACAAATCTCTGTTAACTCTGTTAAGTTTATTTTCTAAGGTGAAAATTCAAAGTGAATTTCAAATTCAAGGTAAAAATAGCCGAACTGGAAACATTCTCTAATTCTGCTGGGCTTTCGGTTCAGCTACTCTGGACTTAAATTTTAAATTCACTTTGAATTTACTCTGTATTCTCTTTTTAGTGAAAAACCCTGTCTATGTGGGAGTTGTAAGTGCCACAGGAAAATTCTGACTCCTCTGCTACTCCCATCATGCCTTGACCAGAGAAAAGCTGCTAGATGCACAAGACAATGGACCACCCAGTGATAAACCACATCCAGCTCTTCAGTTGCTCTGAACTACAACTCATATCACTCTAAGACACGCACAGGCAACCTCAAGAATTCTAACCCAGCCAACATTGTTCAAGAACTACTTTCATGGTCAATTAAATCAACTAAATTGGCGTTCATGGAGGTCACCCTTTCAGGCAGTCATTGAGCTTAACTTAACAATAACCAGGAGCTAGTACATCAAAAGATACTAACGCTGATTGTCAATGGACAAGTATTCAAAGTGGGATTTATTCACAAACAATCATTTCAGTTGCTAAGACACTGGTATCCAATCCTGATACCACCTGCCTTCTCTTCGTTGACTTTCATATCTAGGAAGTGACACTCACTTGACTTATCAAGTTCTCTTAGCTCCAGCTGATTAAATCCTCTCTTAAACTGACACATCCAGCCTCCTGCCAATGTATAAAGCTGTCTGTAAGTGGGGTTAGTATTCATTAGATAATAATGCAAATAATTCCCAGTAGGACATGCACGAGAGGCGGCATGGACTGCTGCACTTTAAGGATTGACTTAATGGTTTTTGGATAGAGACCCATGCCAGTTTCAGAGAATTAAAAGGCCAGCTTAATGAGGTTCTGGCAGAAGGTTAATGGAACCGTGAAATGCTTAATGCAAACATATCCATGAATCACTCCAATAAATAGCTCAGACAATTTGGCTATAAGATCAGGCAGTCGATGGTAACATGTTGCCAATGCTTCTGAAATTGCATGTGTGGTCTCCGAACGGCTTTATACATAGCACAGCTCTTAGCATGGGACTTGGGGGAAAAGCAATAGACACAGTTTGCTCATTCCCAGGACCTAAAAGATATTGGAATGTGTTATTTGCC
The DNA here is from genome assembly GCA_933207985.1 of Pelobates cultripes. Taxonomy (NCBI): domain Eukaryota; kingdom Metazoa; phylum Chordata; class Amphibia; order Anura; family Pelobatidae; genus Pelobates; species Pelobates cultripes. The sequence goes on from OW240921.1 coordinate 76,806,576, forward strand.
AGATGTTTCTAGCACGGAATGAAACGTGTCCAACAATTGCTACTGGTTTATGCTATTTACGCAAAGGCTTGAAATTTTTGTTTGTCGTGTTTTATTGTTTTTGTGTTTCGCTTTTTCTTCACAGTTATTAGTTATGTGAAAATAATAATCCCTGCTTCTAATTTAAAGAAAATATTATGTAATTATTTGTCCAGCTGTGCTGAAGTCACCGTGAAACAAAGCAGAGGCTGATAGAAGAAAGTGAAATGTGAAGGATTTTATTACGAGTGCGGTCACAGGGGATCTGTCACTAAACTAAAACTTTTGAACAGACCTCGGAAAGAAAGTGTGTTAAACAAAATGTGGCTTTAGGTCATTTCAAGATGATTTCTGGAAGCTGACAAATTCTCTACAATTTAAATAACGCTAAATGTTTTTTCTGTTTGATAACTAAAAAAATACACATCACATATACAGTAATTTAAAGAAGTAAGCTTCAGTTTTTAAAAAATTTTTTAGTGTTCATTACATAGTTACATAGTTACATAGCTGAAAAGAGACTTGTGTCCATCAAGTTCAGCCTTCCTCACATTTGTTTTTTGCTGTTGATCCAAAAGAAGGCAAAAAATCCAGTTTGAAGCACTTCCAATTTTGCAACAAGCTAGGAAAAAAAATCCTTCTTGACCCCAGAATGGCAGTCAGATTTATTCTTGGATCAAGCAGTTATTACCCTACATTGAAAGATTATATCCTTGAATATTCTGTTTTTGCAAGTATGCATCTAGTAGCTGTTTGAACATCTGTATGGACTCTGATAAAACCACTTCTTCAGGCAGAGAATTCCACATCCTTATTGTTATTAGAGTAAAAAAAACTTTCCTTTGCCTTAGACGAAATCTTCTTTCTTCCAGTCTAAACGCATGACCTCGTGTCCTATGTAAAGTCCGGTTAGATTTCCACACAATGGTTTGTATTGGCCCCGAATATATTTGTATAATGTTATCAAATCCCCTGCGAATTGGCATTGCACATTGTTGCCTAGTTTGTTGTCTATAACAATTCCCAAGTAGTTTTCAGGTTTTGTTATCCCTAATTCGCTTCCATTAAGGGTATACGTTGCTTGTGAATTCTTTACGCCGAAGTGCATAACTTTGCATTTTTCAACATTAAAGTTCATCTGCCATTTGAGTGCCCAGTCCCCCAGTCCATCTAAATCCCTCTGCAGCAAAGTAATATCTTGCTCACGTTGTATTATTTTGCAGAGTTTTGTGTCATCTGCAAACACTAAAACATGACTTTCAATGCTGTCTTCAAGATCATTTATAAATATGTGAAATAGAAGGGGTCGCAGAACAGAACCCTGAGGGACACCACTTGCCACCTCTGTCCAGCTAGAAAATTTACCATTAATGACAACTCTTTGTACTATGTTTTTAAGCCAGTGTTCTACCCAAGAACAAGCATTTTCATCTAGACCGATTTCCTTGAGTTTGAACACTAATCTATTGTGTGGAACTGTATCAAATGCCTTGGCTAAATCCAAATAGATCACATCCACTGCAACACCCTGATCTATACTTCTACTTACTTCTTCATAGAACTCAGTTAAGTTAGTTTGACATGACCTGTGCTTCATAAAACCGTGCTGATTTTTGCTGATACCCATGTTCTTCTCAAGGAATTCTTGAATATTATCCCTTAATAACCTTTGAAATATTTTCCCAGCCACTGAAGCTACTAAAAACGAACAAGTGAATGTACAGCCGCTAATAATACTCATCCTCTGGATAAATTTATAAGACGTAACACAATATTCTTTAAAAAAAACAGCACCTTAAGCAGTGTTATAACTCATAACAACAACTCACACAATAAATTAAAAAAAAACTATATATAGGTGTGCTGTGCCTTTAAGACAGAGTTATTTAAAGTGTAACAAGTGATTTATTGTGTTAATTAAGCAACTGAAGCAAAGCACAGATTCTCTGTATAACATTATTCTGTCATTGGTTTCCTTTCTAAGACCTTATATTGCTATATAGGTAATGATATCAGTCACAAGCTTCAATTTAGGAGTTAAATCACTTTTGTTTCTGTCCATGCGGCCCTAGCCACACCTCCCTTGGTTGTGACTCACACAGCCTGCATGAACAAATAGCTTAATTTTCAATCAGATTTTAACTTGCTTTAGACGTTTTTAACTCCTGCTCTGTAAATTGAAATGTAATAAAATATGGGAGGCTCCTGCAGGGTCTAGAAGACTATTAACAGAGCAGGAAATAAGAAATTCTAAATTAAACAGAATGAACAATATAATGTAAATATTAGATCTCTTTACAGCACGTGGTTAGGAATGCTATGCAAGTCACATGCAGGGAGGTGTGACCAAGGCTGTATAAACAATGTGATTTAACTCCTAAACTGAGTAGTGAGATGTAGGGTCATAAAGCTAAAGTTGTTTTGTTGCCTATAATGTCGCTTTAAGCCTTGCACCGTCGGGCTTAGCTCAGAGTGAGATTCTGGCTCTCTGTCTGATGTAGTGGAGACGGAGAACTGCACCCAGCAGACCCATGATAGGTGTCAACAGTTCTAAAAGAGTTTGACTAGTTACACTGCACAGGAATGCCAGCACCTTAGCCACTAAAGCACTCTGTAGTGGTTATGGTTCCTGGGGTGTTAATTTAAGCTCATTTTATTTTTCAGCTTAGTAGTTTATTGGAGAGGGTAGAAAATACAGTGCTTCAAATTACTCCTTGATTGCTTCCTGTTAATCCTTTACTACCTTGTCACCTTCCAAAAGCCTAATTCTAGGTTTGCAGTCGCTGAAAACATTGTCACCATATTATTAAAGGGACTTTCCAGTGCGAGGAAAACAAATCCATTTTCCTGGCACTACAGAATTCTGCAGTGCCCCCTCCCTACCACACCCCATCCCATGTTGCTGTTAAAACCCCTTCAGTACATTACCTGAATCCAGACGTCAGCGGGGTAGACTTGCGCACATTAGACCTCTCCAGAGGAAAGCATTATTCAATGCTTTCCTATGGGGATTCCAGTGACGCTGGAGGTACTCCTGCATAGCGTGAAGACGCCCAGCGTCATTTAAAACACTTTTCGTGTTCAAAGAACACAGAAGTCCCTCTAGTGGCTGTCTGATAGACAGCCACTAGAGGAGGACTTAACCCTGCAAGGTAAATATTGCAGTTTATAAAAATAATTACACTTGCAGGGTAAAGGGTGATGGAAGTTGGCACCCAGACCACTCCAATGGACAGAAGTGGTCTGGGTGCCTGGAGTGTCCCTTTAAGTGTATTTATTTCTTCTGTAAACTATTTAAGTACTAATGCATAAATGTACTATTTGTACTATTTTTATGAGGTATAAACTGATACTTTGCTCATTGTAATTGTTGAAAATTACTTTTTTTAACTTTTTTTTTTTATATACTTAAACTAATAGTAATCTTTATGAGGTTTCTAGATGCTAAATTCCACCCAGTTTTAAAAAGGCAGCTTTGTCCACATTTTCTCAGTGTGAATTCCTGCCCAAGGAACAAGAAGGAAATAAAACAGTGATTGATTTGCTCTTCCTAGTGAAAATTTCAAACGGATGTATTAGTTATGCAGAATGAACAATTTCTTTATTCTTTACCATTAAGAGTACAGCAGGCCTTGGACACATTTTAAATTCAATGCAGTGACCTCCAATCCATAACTCTGAACGACCAAAAAAGATCCTTCGACACATAATTTAGAAAAGAAAAAATTTCAAAGAATTCCAACAACAGAAGGATTTCAATGTCAAAATTCAAAACCCTTCATCCTTATAATAAAGTAGGAGCTTCATGTAACTTTCGTAAGCGATAATCAACAACACTCCGATCTGTAAGGATTTCTACATTCTGAAATGATGGAAAAACATAGCTCTGGGAACAGCTACTTCTATTGTAGACCGAATCCTGGGCCCATATCCCTATCATATCAATTGAGAATTGACTTTACTTAGCTTAGTAATATTCTGTGATAAGACAAGTAGACTGATAATTACAGAAAGAATGGAACATTCTAAAAAAACAACACTTATAAAATCATATAATATTTATTACAGTTTAATGGGGCAAACTTGGAAAAAAAAAAGTACGTTGGGGTTCTTTCCCTAGTCTGAACCTGAGATTCTGCATTAACTTTTCAACCTTGTACAGCAATTATATTCTGTGTGCACTTAACCCTGGGCATGCAGGCTATAATTGCCATACAGGATTGGACAGTCCTAAACATGTTTGCACAGACAGTGTAGAAGATCAATGGCATTCATGGTACAAAAGTTTTATGAAATGCAAGCACAGGGCTAGCAGTGTATCCATACCAATTGGTCTTTTGCATACACTAACAGAAACTGATTGGAATGGATAATCATTGCAATCCTGTGTGTAGCAGTGTATATGAGGCAAATCTAGGACAAGGCTATATGTATTGTAATACTGCGCAATCGGTTGTGCCTCTATTTTTTCCCTATAGAACAAGATCCATATTGGGAATAGGAGCTGGGTCTATAGCTCTCCGTTTGTGAGTGTACACATTTTGGAATTATTATACATTATTTTATCATGTATGATCTACACTATGTCTGATTGTGTTTTTTTAGGCATCCATATGTTTGGCTTGTTAGGGTGAACCTTCTCCAAACAGTTAAAAAGGTGATTAATACATATTTCGTATTTTACATAAGCGCTACGTTCTTATTTTGTTTTTATTCTGTATTTGTGATATTGTAAGGAATCACTTGAATGTTTAGCAGCTAACTAAACCTATCCACAAAGTGGCATATTACTATTTAACTATATAAGCACTGGTTCCGTTTTATACATTGTTACATTATATGTATTGTATGCTGATATAAATTATTAAATCCAAAGCAAATGTAATACACAATACCTCAAAATTCTCAACACAAATTCAATAAAAGCTATCCAAAACATTTGAGTGACTACTAGACTGAACTGGCTAGAAAGTCAGTATGAATTTCACATAGGATATAAAGTTATCCTGAAATATTAGCTGCAAAAAATGTGTTGGTGCTCCCTCTGGTAAAATGTAGAATTGCATATAAAAATAAATATCGATAACACTATCCTTAAAGGAACACCCCACTACCCAAATTAAAAAGAAAATTATTGTCTCATAGATATACAACCAAACATGTATGGATTTAATTATGCATTTTTTCAATGTTGTAATATCTAAACACAGCAAGCAAAGCCATTAGATCTCTTGCCCGCATACTTTAAAAGCCCTCCCCTTATAATCCCACCCAGACTTTCTGTGGCTGTCCAATCACAAGCTTCCCAATGCTGCTCAATGAGAAGTCTTTGTAAGGCAGGTGCTCTGGACAATTACCTGTCTCTTGAAGTTATTTCCACTGAGCTAAACAACCAGGATGTTACAGCTCTGGTTGTCTAAATGACAGCTGGGGTGCCACAAAGTTACTTAAAGGGTTACTCCAAGCACCATGACCATTTCAGTTATTTGAAATGGTCATGGGGCCTGGAGTCTGTATGTGCAGGCTTCCGCTTCATAGAGGAGTCATCAGCAAGTCCACCCTTACCTAGCAGGGACCCAGGTAAGTGAGAAAACAGTTTGCCCCTTTACCGGGGAACCAGGCCTGGGTACTCTTGGCACCATAACCACTATATAGCAAGCAGTGGTAGTTATGATGCTTTGCCCAACCCTTTAATGAAAGTGCTAATCCCTATTGAAATCTGCACCTTTTGTAAAATAAAAAAAGAGGACACATTATTCACACATAAAACTAGGGGTCTGAAGTGTCCGTTTAATTTCTAAACTCAGAGCAGACAAGGGGTGTATTTCTCTCCCTCTACATGTCTCATCGGCGGACTTTGGTGATGTGACACATTTAGCAAAGGACTGTAAATACGCATATAAAACGACACATTTTAGAGAGAGTCTGCCTGATATACTGGATCTAATTTCCCAGTAACGACTTTAACAGTAGAATTAAAGCACACTTTTGTTGGAGAAAATACGCACATTTCTTTTGTTGGTCAATAATAAAACCAACCTGCTAATGTACAAAAAGAACCTTGTCTTCCTTCCGTACCTGGAGGGCTTTTTCAATTCTTCTTTAGTGTTTCTGAAAAGAACCCTTTGATGAAATCATTCTATCTTGGCATCTGTACAAGAACCTCTTACTGTTTATCAGTTTCAATTTCATGTTCGGGTTAATTATATATATTTTTTTCTTTATCCGATGAAAGAGAGTTAGGTGGAATAAAGGAAGTCATTCTGAAAGACGGGTATAAGACAGCTCAAAAGAATAGGTGTAACAGATACAGTTCTAATCTGACAAAAGATTTATACTGTGTTTATAAAGATAAACTACAATATTTAATTAATAATCTGTATGTGACGTTGGGTGATTCTTTGTATGTGACTGCGTGACTGTGAGTGTGTGGCTGTGTTTATATGACTTTCGGTGACTGTGTGTGACTATGTATGACTGTATGTGACTATGCATCACTGTGTGCATGTGACTGTGAGTGACTATGTGTGGCTGTGTATGACTGTATGTGACCATGTGCATGTGACTGTCTGTATGTGACTATGTGACTTGTGTATGTGTGCAACTGTGTGTCTTGGTATGCATGTGACTGTGTGTGTAGTCATGGCTGCCCAAGTGTTAAAAGTTTAGAAGACAAGCCCCCACCTGCCACAGTTGAAAATGTAAACACAATTTTTTTTGCATAATCGCTAAAGCCGATAATTGGCTTACAAAATTGTTATAAGCAAAACACAATGCAATGTATTATATAGCAAACAGGCCTAGAGAACTGGAATTGGCAACCAGGGCTGGATTTCAATTCCAGATATTTTTAGGATCAAATACAAGCAACATCCTTACCCTCCAGGAAATCATTATAATATTGCATTACAAATTGTGGAAAATGCATAGGTAAACAGAAGTGAGTGGGGTAATAGTTTAACATGTCCGTTGTTCACAAGGGGCTTTTCTCTCAGAAATTAAAGGAACACTCTAAGTACGATAAACAGTGCAGTTTATTGTACTGTCTATGGTACAATGAGACTTTAGATGAAGTTCCTCTGTTTGAAATTTTTTGAGCAGTTTGATAGAAAATGTAACTCATTTGACAGCCAAACCAACTCCCCACCCCTTTCCCAGTTCTCCTGTGCCCATAAATGCTCACAGGTTCTCACTGCAACTCACATTTGTGTGGATTTGTACAGATAAAACAGAAGTGAATCCTCCACATTATTTCAGCAGCTACAGAGGGGATTGATTTTGGATGATAGGAGAGGAACTGTTTTTGTGGAAACTGTTAAAGAAATGCACCCAAAAACCTTTTGCACCATAACCTCTACAATAAACTCTAGTAGTTTTAAAGGTTTGAGTTTCCCTTCTGATTGGTGGGCTACACATACATCTATTTTGATCCCATCAAATATGTATGCTTTTACATTGCGTAACAAGTATTATAAATATGTCTCCAAATGTAAAATCAAAATAAAATATAATTTTTTTAAATGTATTTTCATGGAATATATGTTTCCTTGTAAGATAAACTTGTTTTTTGTAATCCAAAGTAAATATTTTTTCTCTGCATAAATATAAAACTAGTAATTTTTGAAGAAATAGCTTACCTTCTCTCATACCCAACGCACCACAGTTGTCCTGCGCATCCCTGCTTCCATACTTTGACCATGCGACTAAACGCTTGAACCATGGGTTGTTTGTGTGCTACTGCTACCAGCTCTCGCTCTGCACATACATTTGGCCTAAGGAAGTACAAACATGGGGCAAAAAGGATTAATTTTGGGTCTTAGTAGGTATTTGACATTATACAGTATTCGGTGCAAACAATAATTCGGTGACACACTGATTATTTTTAGATCACTTTGCAAAAAGATTGTATGAAAAAAGGAATTCTCTACAAAAAAAATCTAAATTAAATTATGTTTAAAATCAATACATAAAAAGGCACATTGCACTAATTGTGTTAAAAAAATATATTATTGCATTATTACAATAAAGAGTTACATTTCAATATTAATAGAATTTGTTCTAAAGGTCAGGTATGGCCAGTATGACCTTCCTCAGGCCAAACAACTGTTTCTCCACACCGTCTTTGTTCTTCCACACAATTCTTCAAAATACAATGCGTCATTCTTATTCAGAGCTGCTTTTACCACAGGGCAAAAGGGGCAGTTGCCCAGAGATAAAGTTCTTCACAGTCAGTGCCATGTAAGTGCTGTTTTACTTAAAAAATTTAATCAATGTTTCACTTGCTGGTTGCCAGCTGAGTAACATGCCATGGTGACTACAGGCTAATCCTCTGTCTACAAACCAAAATTTCCTTATCTTCTAATGCTAACATCACATATGGTCTCTACTTTCACCTTTGAGGTATCCCAGTCAGCAGCTCTTCCTCTTCCCTGTCGGCTAACTCCAATGTCACATTACATGTGGAGAGCCAAATTCAAAGTGAGACACACCTCTGAGGAACAGTCAGATTGAAGACTACATTTCATGTGTAAGTTCTCTATATATGTTAAGTTTCAAGCCTGTTCTGCATTCTAAATGTGTATTGTAAATACATCTGCTACTCATTACCCTCACTCAGTAGTGTAATATTTCCCACAACTTAAACTCAATATAAAAAAATATAAAAAATCCAACCTGGAAGAATTGGTCTTCACTTCTTGCATCAAGGTCTAAGAAGAAAGATAGGGAGTAGTATGGTAGTATGGTTATATTGTAACCTTTATTGTTGAGAAAATATAGTTATAGTGTGTAAAGCTCTCTGCATAAATGCAGAGTGGTAAAGAGTATATGTGTAGTTTATATGTTGTAACATGATGTCCCTAGGCCTTGGAGTGTGGGGCGGGGGAGGCGGTGGAGGCTGTGGTGGCGACATGGTGTGTGTTTGTGAAGTTTGTTTGGTTTTGGTTTGTCTTGTATTTTTATTATTGTCTTGTATTAATACTATTGCCTTGTGTTGTAAAAAAAATGTTTTTAAAAGAGTATGTGTGTAATTTGTTTGTGTAGATGGAGAACATTTATGAAGTTATCAAAGTGTTTTTTTAAGGGAGCGGATGATTACAATGCTTACATAAGGTGTGTATGCCAAGTGTTTTGGTTTATTTGAAGCAGGCATTTCAAACTCTGGCCCTTCAGATATTACTGGACTACAACTCTCATGATTGCCTGGCCATCTGTTGCATTAAAACTATTCTGGGAGTTGTAGACAATTAACATATGGAGAATCCCTATTCGCGATAATGGCATGTGGGTTGAATTGTGGGGCTAACTTAATGGTCATAAATACCCTTAATAATAATAAAGGACCTTAAGTCATGTCCGTTGAAGGGTCCGGTGCCCATGAGTCAAAAACCCTAGTTACAATAAAGACAATTCTGATTATATTTTAAAAAATTTTAACAATTTAAGGTATATTCATTGAATTAATCTGTAAGTGGAAACATTGTACCCACTTTTGGTACATTCAAATTTGTATGTGGTGTAAAGCAAGTGAGATAGCTCAAGTTCGTGTCATTATTACTAGCTAGAGTTGACAGAGAGGATTAGTAAAGTCAAGAATGAGTGGGTGTGGATGGTGTTTATCAAACAGTGAAATTATTTCCAACAGAAAAAAAAACTCATAGCTCCAAACTCGCATTTACATTTCCTGTTTACCCATAAACAGAGTTTAAACCTTAAGAATGCCTTGCCTTTTATAACAATTGCTAAAACACCATTGAAAGCTGTTCTCTGTTCAATACAGAAATAAATGCATTATCTGAGTCACCAACACATTAAGAAAATAAAACTAAGCAGAGTTTCTACATTTTGTTCCTAAAGTAAACAGAAAAAAAAATATAACAATTCAAATAAGAAACTTTTTTTTCTGCTGCTCTGGCAACCAAGCCTTTCAGCCTATCATTATCAACTCTTTGCATCACATGACAACTGGAAGGACTAATCAGGACAGGGGAAAAAAAAAACGTGGGAGTTATTTACAAAGAGAAATTCTGGGCAGAATTCTAGTCTTTTGCTCAGAGTAAAAATTAGCTTCCTCCGTATTGATTTATCAAAAAAATAAATAAAAAAAATATGTGTTTTCGAGCAAATCGGATTTCTACTTTGTAACATTTTAGATCGGACGGAATTTCAGATATTTCATCTATTTAATAAACATATAATACATAGATATAGATTATTTTACTGCTTCTTCTCTTTTTCCCCTCTATTGATCACTTATAACTTGACCTGTGATTAAAGGAACACTATAGTCACCTAAATTACTTTAGCTAAATAAAGCAGTTTTAGTGTATAGATCATTCCCCTACAATTTCACTGCTCAATTCACTGTCATTTAGGAGTTAAATCACTTTGTTTCTGTTTATGCAGCCCTAGCCACACCTCCCCTGGCTATGATTGACAGAGCCTGCATGAAAAAAAAAACTGGTTTCACTTTCAAACAGATGTAATTTACCTTAAATAATTGTATTTCAATCTCTAAATTGAACTTTAATCACATACAGGAGGCTCTTGCAGGGTCTAGCAAGCTATTAACATAGCAGGGGATAAGAAAATCTTAATTAAACAGAACTTGCAATAAAGAAAGCCTAAATAGGGCTCTCTTTACAGGAAGTGTTTATGGAAGGCTGTGCAAGTCACATGCAGGGAGGTGTGACTAGGGTTCATAAACAAAGGGATTTAACTCCTAAATGGCAGAGGATTGAGCAGTGAGGCTGCAGGGGCATGTTCTATCCACCAAAACTGCTTCATTAAGATAAAGTTGTTAAGGTGACTATAGTGTCTCTTTAAGTCAATATTTAGTGGCTGCCCCCTAACCCAGTGGTTCCCAAACTTTTTAGGTTCGAGGCACCCTTAATATTTCAGTATTTTTCCAAGGCACCCAAGTCAAAACAAGTCAAAATTTCTAGGTTGTATATCTGTACAGCGCTGTGGCATTTACTGGCGCTATAGTGTAATGTACACTGTTGGTGTTTGAAGGGGTGCTTGTATATGGTTATTGTGTTTTAATACAGGGTGAGTTTGTATGTAATGTTTGCGTTTGATTGCAGGGGTGTGTCTGAATGTAATGTTCACTTTTAAATGCGGATGTACATTTTTGTGAAGTATTTGTGTTTGAGTGAAGGGATGTGTTTGTATATAATTTTTACGTTTGAATGCAGGGGTGTGTGCAGGGGAGGGCTGGCACCCTTAGGCCTGGGGGGCAAATCCAGTCAAGTAGCCCATTGCACCCCCGAATCAGCTCACCAGCCATGCCAACCTTTTCCTGGTTTTATAACGGATATTGATGTTATGCTAATCAGTAGCTCTTTGCCATACCCACTCCTTTGCGGCTCCGACTTTCAATGTTGTTAGAGCGCAGGCCTAGAATCTCTGTGCCTGTGCTCTGACTCACTAATTGAGCACCGGAATCACAAGGGAGAGGATATGATCTGACTGCACCTACTGCTGGTGTGCACCAATGGGAATCGTTTAAATTAAATATGCTGGTGTCCCAAACTTCTTGTCATGGCGTTGTCATGGTGCCTTACGTGACCCCACACCTCAAAGGCTGGCCCTGCTGACAGACACACTGGCACTCACTCTCAATAACACACACACACAAACCCTGACAGACACACACTCACTGACAGGCAGACACATACACACACACACACTGACAGTCAGACACACACATTCACTGATAGACAAACACTTACTTGACAGACACACTCGCTGACACCAATGCCATCTTAACAACATTATGGGCCCCTGGGAGAAGCAGTGCACTGGGACCCTGCCTACACAACTTACAGGAATAAAAACGTAAATTATAGATACAACAAAAATTATATTTATAAGTACCTCCAACAAATGCAATGCATACATACAATACATACACACAAACTGCTGAATACAGTCACAGACTGCTGAATACAGTCACACACCGACTGCTGAATACATACACACGACGACTGCTGAATACACGCATACAGACTGATGAATAGACACACACAGACAGACTGCTGAGTACACATAGAGAGTGCTGAATACATACACACAGTTCGCTGAACACAAACATACACACAGACTGCTGAATACATACACAGTTTCGCTGAATACACACACAGACTGCTGAACACACACACAAACTGCTGAATACATACAGACTGCTGAATACACACACACTGCAGTGAGGGGTGCAGTGTATGTGTTTGTGTGTACGGGTGCTGTGTGTGTGTGGGGTGCTGTGTGTGTGTGTGGAGTGCTATGTGAGTGGGGTGCTGTGTTTGTGGAGTGCTAAATGTGTGTTGGGTGCTGTGTGTGTTTTTTTGAGGGGTGCAGGTAGCAAATGTTTTTTGTTTTTTAATACTACTATACATTAAATAAAATCTATATGTCCCCCCACCCTTCTTCTTACCTTTGGTGAAAGAGGCTGGGACACAGCTAGCCCTGGTGGTCCAGTGTGAACACACACTCACTGACAGGCACACACAAACACTTCCAGACACACACACTTCCAGACACACACACTTACTGACAGACATACACTCACTTCCAGACACACACACTTCCAGACACACACACTCACTTCCGGACACACACAAACACTTCCACACACACTTACTGATAGACATACTTACTTTTAGACACACACACTCACTTCCAGACACACACACACACTTCCAGACACACACACACACACTTACTGACAGACAGACACACTCACTAACAGATACACACACTTACTTTCAGACACACATTCACAAATTAATTTTATTGCTCCTACCTTTAGGAGTCCTCTGGGTCCTCTCCCTGGGGTCCAGTGACTTTCATGATCTTCCTGCTCCTCTCTGCTCCCTCGCACTGTTTAGTAATGCGGGGCCAGAATGATGTAATATTCCAGCTCCCGGCATCACCCTGCATCACCAAGGGAGCGGGAAGATCATCAGCAGAGGCAGTGCTCCCTCGCTGCTGCCTGCCTCCTTCCTCAGCCGCCAGTATATTGCTGCAGAGTAGGCACCTTCCATCTGGGACAAGCATGTGCCTACTCTGCCTTGCTACCGGGGCACCCTAGGTGGCCACCTGCTGGGCTCTCTGTTGCTGTTCCATGCTGCGCCCTCCACCTAGTGGCACATGGGCGCGGTGCACTAAGTGCACCCGCCCAGGATCGGCCCTGCAGCGGCCATTTTTCAAATAATTTAGGGCGGCCTGGGGGGCAATTGTACATTAACACACAGATGCATATAAATACACCGACACATACACACATATAGATACACACAGACATATACACACATGCACCCTGACATACACAAACATTGATACATGCCCACACCATGACACAGATACACACACTGACATAAAAACACACACCCTGACACACAGATACAAATACACAGATGTGTGTGAAGACACAGAAACACACTGACACTGTGTCATATACACAAACACTGATGCACACCCTGGCACACACACGCCCACAAACACCCTGACACACACTCACACACTCATACATGTACACACACTCATACTCACACCCACTCATACATACACACACTCAAACTCATACACACACTCACACACATACACATACTCATACTCACACTCACAGACATACACACACACAAACTCATACACACACATACACACACTCATACTCATACTCACACATACTCAAACCCATACACACATAGAAGTGATTTTTTTTATATCTCCAGCCACCCTCCTGTTAGCTTACCTTATGTTCACACACACACAAACCCTGACAGACACACACTCACTGACAGGCAGACACATACACACACACACACACACACACACACTGACAGGCAGACACACACACTAACAGGAGCCCTGCTGCTGGTGGGAGTGAGGGGTCTGGAGCTCTTCGTGCTCCTCTCCCCTTATGCTGCGGCTGCCTCCTCCCATGCTGCCTCCCTGCAGGATGCTGGGAGAAAGTGACAGGCTCTCATTTCTTCCCAGCCAGCTGTCATAACAGGGGTCCGGTCGCAGTCTTAAAGGACCGCGACACCTGACCAGGTCCCTGTTCAGCAGTAATGCTGCGGCACACAGTTTGGGAATGACTGCCCTAACCAATCATCTTATTTTGCATCAGTCAAACAAAATGGCTTATTCATTTCTTGTTTCATTTGTTTCGTGATTCGGCATATGGCAATTCAGGATTACAGAATTCGGATGAATCGCAATTTATTTGAAAGCTAAATCAGTCTACAACTGCATTACAAGCTAAAAAACACTTTATCCAAGATCATATTTGGCATGATTGAAGGTTCAGGATTTTTTGGAGGGGATTCTTACACATTTAGCAAAAAAAAAAAAAGAGAATAAATCCAGCTATTTTTGGCAATATTGCAACTATATTGTGAATTTACCACAGTTAAAAGTGATATGTTCAGCAAAGCAGGTGGGACATCACCTTCAAAAGCAAAGAGTTTTACAGAACATATTGCAAAGTGATGTGTTAATCAGTCCTACAAGCAATCAAACAGTTAAAAGCACACAGCTCATTTTAAACTATTATTATAATATATAAGTGTGGGGTTAAGAAGAACTGCATACTTCTTGTGATAATATTTGAAAGAATATTCATTTTTTTTCCCAATTTTTTTTAAACAGTGGGGTTTATTCATTATGCTGATCAGTCACAACATTAAAACCACCTGCCTAATATTGGTTAGCTCCCTCTTGTGCTGCGAAAACAGCTCTGATGCATGGAATACCTCTGAACGTGTCCTATGCTATCTGGCACCAAGACACTAGCAGAAGTTCCTTTAAGTCCTGCAAGTTTCAAGGAGGGACCTTCATGGATCAGATTTGTTGTTCCAGCACATTCCACAGATGCTCAAATGGATTGAGATCCGAGGAATTTGGAGGCCAATTTGTCATGTTCCTCATATCATTCCCTGACCATTTTTGCACTGTGGCAGAGTGCATTAACCTGCCATCAGGGAACACCACTGTCATGAAGGGGTGTATGTGATCTGCAACAATCTCTAGGTAGGTGCTACGTGTCAAAGTAACATCCACATTGCCCAGCATAATACTGCCCCCACTTTATTCTTCCAATAGTGCATCCTGCTGCCATCTTTTCCCCAGGGAAACTATATACACGCACCAGGTCATCCACCTGATCTAACATAAAATGTGATTCATCAGACCAGGCAACCCTATTAACCAATAATGCTCACACCCTATTGAAGGCGCATCCTGTTCCTAGCTACAGATTATTCTGGCAATGGCTTCTGGTATCCAGTACTCTTTTTAAAATTCTTGTTTAGTTTATCTTGGTTTTTCTGGTTTTCTATTCCATGTGTGGTTTTCTTTATGCTGGGATTTCTGGGTTCATTCCTGTATTCCGTCCCTGGAATTCCCAGTCTCCAAGATTCATTTAAATGTTTGTTTTGTGTTGCCACACCCATTCCTTTTCCATGATTCCTTTTGTTTCAGTTGGAGCCTGCAGGCAGTTGCTCAAGCCTTCTGTCCTTTCTTGCAGTTAAGTGCTATATGTGTTTTTTTATGCTTATTTTAGCATACATTAGGCAGAGTAGGACCTGCCAGATATGGGATACATTCCTGCTGCAGAGCCTCCCTATTCAGCTCCTGGGAGGTCTGCTTACTTCCTAGCTCAAAGTTCCTGGGATCCGCTGTAGCTGCATCAGGGTTCTGGCCGCACAAACGCTGGTGCTCAACACCAGGGGGGCATGTGTTTTCCCTGCACCAGACCCTGCTAATCCACCTCCACACTGTGACTCCTACTTTAACATCAGGCATACTGGGTTCTGAATTACCAAATTGCCAAAGTGTCGAAATGCCGAAGTGCCGAACCGAAGTGCCGAACCGAATGCCATTGGTCCGAATAGCCGAAGCAGACAAATTTTTTTACTTACATGAATTTCGGAACCTAACCAAATCGAAATTTTGCCCATGCACATCCCTACTTAAGTGAGAATTGTCAGAAATGTAAAGTGAATTTTAAGTTTAAAGTGGGAGTCAGGGTACTTAAAGTCATGTTACTTAATTTCTTTAGATGTGGCAGTCAGACCTAATAACATTCAAAGCAACTGGTCAAGGCTACCATTGCTCGGAGGGGATACACAAATGTATAAACAGGGAGAAAACAATCCAGTACCAATGATAAATAGTTCCTCGGGTAGATGAGTTCCAACTGGCTTTAGCTTAATCTGCATATAACTGATATAATTGGTGTAGGAGGACATTATCTGGCAGAAGACAGCAGCAAGATCAGTCCAACAACTCGGAAGACTGCAATTACAACATTTTATGCATGTGTGGTCATTTGACATAGTGTTTGATCACGAGTCCTCTCTTGCCCTTTCACTACTGTGTTTTTTAATGGGAAGAATGTCCAAAATGCCTCTCATATCAAGTAGATGAAGTTTAGACAAAACAGTCAGTTTCTATATAGAATGCTGCTCAATAAATTATTATACAGAGCTTTTATCTCACTACATTTTTATTAAAAATATGCATGAGTACAAAGCATTTGACGATACCAGCTATAAAAAGTTACATCTGTAGGAATAATGCGATGTGCATACATATCACATAAACGATGAAGGAAAAAGTCACAATGTCTCTTATGTTCTATGATAAAGTATAGAAAAAGGTATACAAAACGATTTAATGAATTATACTATCATGTGATGACAACAAGGAGAGGACAAGAATCATATTAATATACAATTCATCATTTAATTAATGAATTAATTAATTAATCAATCACAATATATTATAGTATTAAACAAGTACCATAAACATGTGCAGGGAGCTGTCACTTCTTCAAACAGTTAGCCAGGTCAGGTAGAAAATAGTGGGATGTGTGAAGACACATAAAGTGGTTAGAAATAAGTGAGCCTGAGGTTATATTTATCCCTGGAGATATTTCTCCATCTGACAAATGTTTCCACCCAGTTTAAATCAGCTAAGTCTGGTATTGTCTTATGTTATTGTTTAAAACCAAATTTCCGAACAAAATCCATTGAGTGCCCTCATCTTCATTATTTCCTATATATATATATTACATTATTTCCTAATATATATAGGAAATAATGAAGATGAGTGCACTCAATGGATTTTCAAAGTGAAAAAATGTATGTAAATGTCTTTATCAAGATGTGTATATATATATATATATATATAATTTTATTTATTTTTTAGATGGTACAGGCTTTTTAATAAAAGGGCTTTCTGAGGTGAAGTAACAAGGTATCAGTAAGATTGTGGTGCAGGTAGATGTCACTTCTTCAGACAGAAGTCTAAAGAACTGACAAACATGATAAAACTCTCCACAGTGCAAATAGAGAAACTGCTGTTATGCATGGCCTGCATGTCTAAACGTTCATTGCTAAGGGTATCTACAGGAATGCAGTATGAAGTCTGAAACACGATGTCTGTCTGTGCTCATTTGCATGTTGGGAACTCTGGGATATTTGGGGAAATATGGTTTCTCGAATTACTGTGCCGAAAGAGGACTTTTCAAAGTTTAACTTGAGGTATGTAGGTGATGCATAAAAGTAATGTCTCTATTTACTATTTACTGTGGGGAGTTTTACATGTTTGTCCTCACCACAATCTTTTTGATGCCTAGTTATATCCTCTCAAAGAGCCTTAAACCTTCAGACCAGAGCTGGTGAAATGCTGGTGAGATCCACAAGGTTAAAACTGCAGTCAGGGCCGGCGCTACCATAAGGCGGCACAAGCGGCCGCCTTAGGGCGCACGGACCCAAGGGGCGCAAAAATGTCCGAGTGACTGGCGGGAGCAAGGAGAACTCCGCTCCCGCCGGTCAATTTCTGCAGCAATCTAATCAGCTGGCTGAGAAACGTGCATCCACTGAGGGAAGGGGGCGGAACAGCGAGGAGCGACCGCGGCAACTCTCTTCATGAGCTACAGGCCGCTGGGATACGTGACATCATATCCCGGCGGCCAACTGTTGTGGAGGAAAGCTACAACAGTGCAGCGGGACCTCTGTTTTGCAACTATAAGAAACAGTAAGTGTGTGTGTGTGTGTGTGTAAGAGTTAGTGTGTGTGTCAGAGCCAGTGAATGTGTGTGTGTTAATGTGTGTGTTAGAGCCAGTGTGTGTATGTAAGAGTTAGTGTGTGTGTGTAAGAATTAGTGTGTGTGTATGTAAGAGTTAGTGTGTGTGTGTTAGAGTTAGTGTGTGTGCGTGTTAGAGCCAGTGTGTGTGCGTGTTAGAGCCAGTGTGTGTGTGTGTAAGAGTTTGTGTGTATTAATGTGTGTGTGTTAGAGCCAGTGTGTGTATGTAAGAGTTAGTGTGTGTGTGTGCGTGTTAGAGCCAGTGTGTGTGTGTGTTAGAGCCAGTGTGTGTGTGTAAGAGTTAGTGTGTGTGTTAATGTGTGTGTGTTAGAGCCAGTGTGTGTATGTAAGAGCTAGTGTGTGTGTGTGCGTGTTATAGCCAGTGTGTGTGTGTAAGAGTTAGTGTGTGTGTAAGAGTTAGTGTGTGTGTGTGTCTATAAACTGTGTGTGTGTAAGAGACTGTGTGAGTGTAAAGCAGTGTGTGTGTGTGAGAGACTGTGTGTGTGTTACAGCTAGTGAGTGTGTATAAGCAGTGTGTGTAAGAGACTGTTTGTGTGTGTCTGTTAGAGCCGGTGAGTGTGTATAAGCCGTCCAAGTGTGTAAGAGACTGTGTGCGTTAGAGCCAGTGTGTGTGTATTAGCAGTGTGTGTGTGTGTAATGGTCAGTGTGTGTGTGTTATGGTCAGTGTGTGTGTGTGTATGAGTGAGTGAGTGTGTGACGCAAGGGGGTAAAGAAAAGTAGGATGAAGACACAAAACACGTAAAAAATAATGCCAGACAGGATACAATATACAAAAAAGGAAAACAAGAGAAAAGGGTGGTAAGATGCAAAGGGGCAAAATAATTCGTAAGAGGGGCAAAAGTGGGAATATTAGACAGACAGGTGAAGATACATTTTGGGGGCAGCAAAATGTGTCTTCGCCTGTGTAGACAGAAGTCCTTGCACCGGCCCTGACTGCAGTCCACGGCTGTTTTCTTATCTCTGGTCCTTTTGGATTATAGCCCTTGCTTTTGTTTTAAAAATGGTGTTTTAAACAGCATCCATTGCTAAGGGTATCTGTAGAAATGCACTGTGAAGACAGAAACACAATGCCTGTCTGTGCTCATTTATATATCAAGCTGGGAACTATAGGAAAGTTATGAAAATGTGATTTCTTAAATTACTGTACCCAAGGAGAACTCTTTAAAGTTCAACTTGAGATATGCAGGTAATGCATAACAGTAACTTATCTTGAGGGGAAAATATTTTAGGAAACTATACATATTTTTTTTTGTTTTCATTTATTCTTTATCCTTTGCAGAATTATTATAGCTCATATGTTACATGGGATTTTAAGATATTCATTATTTTTGCAAACATTTTGACAGTTCACAAACAGGTAACAGAGAAGAATTACAAAATAGTAATTTGGAGTAATGCAGATGCCCATAACACTATCTGAATTAGGGATGTGCATTGGCAAAAAAATTCAGTTTGGTTTGGCACTTCCAAAATTCGTGAAATTTGGGACCCCTAACCTTACCCCTAGCCCTACCCCTAACCCTACCCTTAACCCTACACCTAACCCTTACCCTAACCCTACCCCTAACCTAACCCTAAAGGTTAGGTTAGGGGTAGGGTTAGATTTAGGGGTTGGGTTAGGGTTAGGGTTAAGGGTAGGGCTAGGGTTAGGGTTATGGGGTAGGGATTGGGTTAGGGGTAGGTGTAGGGTTAGGGGTAGGGCTAGGGGTAAGGTTAGGGTTAAGATTAGGGGTAGGGTGGGCACTTCAGCAATTCGGTTTCGGTTTGCCACTTCCGAAATTCGACACTTTGTCAATTCGTGACTTCGGCAATTCGGCACTTCGGCAATTCAGTTCCGTTTGAGACTTCAGAAATTCAGCATTTTGGCACTTTGAAAATTTAGCAATTTTGTTCATTCTGAAGCATCCGAATGTCCGAATTGCTGAAATTCATCCAAATTTAAATTCGGACCGAAACGAATTGCACATGTCTAATCTGAATTAAAACCTGCATGACTGTACATGGGTCCTACATCACTTAAACAGTGTGACCTGCTTAAAATCTGAGTTTTAGAGCCTTCTTTCCTTTCTCCTCCCAATCTGCAATTCAACAGCGCTGCACACATTTAGTTTAGAAGAAATCTGGTAAAACACCATTGTATCTCTGCTCAAGGTTGATGAACTGGAATTTTATTTTTAATATTGTATTAACTCAAGATTGGGAGGGGACTGAGAATCAAGATTTTTAGTTATGTTTTTTTTTTAATTATTATTATTTTCTTTGTGCATGGATAAATCACATCAGGCTTTCAATGCCACAACAGCTAGGGTAAGCAGTTTTTCTAACATAGTATTACATTTGTTAGGCATTAGAGGGTACTGCACATTTATATATATATATATATATATATATATTGCTTGTCAAGGAGTTTCTTCTATTCCGCTTAACAGGGAAGGTAATGTACAAGATTAGGCAGAACATATTAACATACGTTTAGCACTAGAGGTTAAAGCGTTGCTATTGCAGGGTATGCACAGGTGATAGGTAAATACAGTAAGTTATATTATAAGAGTAATATACAAGCAAGGTATGCCACCCTGAGTGACTTTAGTAGCAGGTGCTAGTGTGAAGATATTTGGGACATATGGTGCAGTCAGCAGATAAGTAAGGCGTTCAACAGAAATGTCAACTGTAGCATACAGTGAGGTCAAGAAGGGAAGATTTCTCCTGGCTGTGTGTGATGTGCGTGCGGGTAAGACCGTGCATTCAGCCTATGGGTTGGGCAGGGTACAGTACCAGGTGTTGGGATGAGGTAGGAGGCGTAGGGACCCAGATAAAATCAATGCCGCGTCCATGTTATATGGTTTCTTCTTCAGTATCCCTTGCTCTCCTTTCCCTGTGTTATCCTGCTTGGCATTCCAACTGCTGGCTCTATAGTCACCCCTTTCTGATGCAGGCCTGCACTTCCCGCCTTCTGTGCTCCGCCGACCCCGGTTTTCTCTGCCGACCCAGCCATTTTCGCACTTTCTTTGTGCTACACCAAGTTTGAGGCTGCCGGGAAGCGGTTTAGGTGGGTGATCCTGCGAGATTTGTAGGGAGGGTACAGGTTGTCGGAGGTACAGTGTCCCCCAAAAGTCGGCAAGAAGTTTGTCCAGGAAGGACAGTGTTCTGGACATCACACCGCCATAGTCAGGCGTGGGGTCCGCGGCGTCCGCCATGTTAGGTATTCCATGCGGGATTACAGCGCTGTTTGAGGCAGGATCGCATGGCCCTGGTGAAGTGAATGAGCCGACTGGGTGGGGACCGGGATCTCCCCTGCTGGTCCAAAGGGGAGGGTAGCAGGGCGCCATCAAGATTTGGATGAAGGTCCGTCTGAGCTTGGCTGGGAGAGTGGCGGCCTCTCCCTTCCACAATGCTTGCTATGCCTCGCTCCAGCCCGATGAGGGCTTGGTGTGGACGGCTGCTACTGACCGTATAAAGCCGGTCACTTTGCACCTGACGTTCAAGCTTCGCAGCCTGACCCAGAGAGAGCACCGGGAATACAGGTAAGTAGCTTAAATTCGATGATTTGCCCAGAGTTCTCTGAAAATGCGTCCAGCCGCCATCACAGTCAGGCCCCGCCTCCCTTTAGTTATGTTTTATCTGAGAAGCATAGCTACGACTAAACACCTGATTTCTCTAGATGATCTGACAATTTTAACACATATTTTTGTGTCATCACATATAGACTACAGCATGCCTCTCAACTAACCTGATTTCAGTGGGACATTTCAGATCTTGTGCCTGCTTAGTTCCCTGGTGTCCCACTTTTAGGAACACCAGGTAACTGTCCTCACCATTAGAGTATTAGACATGCTTGCTCTATGTTAAGGGTACTAGGACACTACAGGAAGCATTGCACACCATGCCCTCAGTGAGCCGGCCTGAGTGATGGACAGGCAGCCTGATTTGTATAAATGACCTGTCATCAACTATGATGGACTGCCCCCTTATGTAAGGTTTGTCACTTTGGGGGCAGAGCTTGTTATGTGTTCAGGTCACTGACCTGCCCCTTTTACCTCCCTCCCAATGGCATCCCAATCCGCAGGGAGGTATGCTAGAGTAATGCACTTGCGCATAGTGCTTCAAGGTAAACAGCTATACAATCTACATATGGTACTCAGTGGCCAGGTCCATATTCTGAACCTAACCAGACACACTCTAGTCACATGATGCCTATTCTGCTTTCACTGCACTGAAATCCTCAAAAATTGTGAATCTATTTTAAATGTGGCTTGCTGATTTGTATGGATCTACACAACCAAAGCCTTAGATCCTTCAAAGGAGCTTCTGGCTGTCTAATCCTCTATATCTGTTTGATCAGAAAATTCATCACAATTGAAAGTATCAAGAGTTCTTCTAAAAAAGTCTTGAGCCCTACTCTGTAAAAGTTTTTTCCACCTTGTTATCAAAGAATTTTCTATAGAGGAACTTTAAAAAAAAAAAAAAAACACTGATGACCCATCTCTTATCTCGAACCATAAAGGATGTCTATCAGTATAACCGTTAGCTCAAATTTAAAACTTCTACTTTGATATAAAACCGTAAAACTCTTTTTTTTTTTTTTAAGTCTGTCCAGATGAAAAGAGTTAAGTTCATTTTTGCTATATTTTTCATTATTGCAATTACTACGAATCTATTATAAGCCCCTAATCTGCATAAAATTACCTAAAAAAAATTCAAGCATAGCGTCTCCTGTTTTTTTAAAGAGCTTTACCTTTTTTTAAATTCATGTTTAACTTTATTTGTGTGTTTATTAAATGTACTCTGTTCCATTCGCAAAAAGGAATTTATTGGAAAATCTTTAAAAAATTATTTCATTCTTTGGAGAAATGCCATCAGATCATTAACGTCTCCTACTCTCTATGTTCTACAGATTAATATCTCACCAGTACCAATTCAAAAATAAATTGCCCAGCACATGCTTGTTTTAAACAAACTCTACAGCAAAGGGGCGAAATGTCAAAGATAACGACTGAAATGGTAAACCAATAAATCTTCACAACATTCAGCAGAGTTGTGAAATTGCTAAAGCCAGGTTGCTTAAATCTTTTGTATACAATGTACGTGAAGCTAAACAACATTTGTGAGATCTTTATTACATTTTATTTTTACCTAATTTAAAATCTATAGACTCATTTCCCAGAAAAAAGGTTTTCGTCCATAGAAACTCAGAGCAGGGTCTTTGATTTCATTTATATCATTACGCTTTAATATGTAATATGTCTCTGCGTCACCATACTCAAACTCTAAAACACAACAGAGTTTGGTTGTGAATGTGAATGTTTTTGCTAGTCTATAGGAGCACATAGGAACTCAGTTTAAATGTCAAATTAAAATTGAGGATTGAAAACAAAATAGTGTCGATCACCAGGGAAACCAAACACGCATGTACATTCCATTATCGACTCCTCCCCTTTTACATTTTTGTACCATTTTGTGGAACAGAACATTTTGATAAATCTCCTCTAAACTCTCACAAGATCAGTGCATATGGGACTAGCACTATATGCATGCCTTATACTGTGCATATGTGATTTGCCTACCAAGTCAACACATTTGATTTTGTGAAATACTTTGTGTCCAATGTACTACATGACAACTCCACAAGGAAATTGAATGTTTGCACATGTAATACCATGCTTATTTCGACAGCTATTAATTTGATGTTGATATTTCTTGCTCTTCAATAAAAAGCAAATTTAACAAAAAAAAAGATCAATGCATACACTAGCTCGGTTCACATACGAACATTTTTTTAAAAGGATGGTACAGAAATCCCATTAAAGGATCACATTATGGATCCAGTTATGGTGAAAAAGCACAGATCATATGCTACATTTTCTTTTCAATGACCTCCATGAACATATTTGAAGCTTTAAATCAAAGAAATCAGGTTTCGTTATTTTTTTAAGTATAAGCAGTCCAGTGCAAATGCCCAAGTATTCATTTTCTCCTAGGAGGTCGGTTGCCAGGGCTACACAGGTTGTATCCTCTCCCCTCCTTGCTTCTCACACCTGCACCATCTCTGCTCACACTTAAAGGGAAATTATAGCTATGTAGTTGTTCTGGTGGGTAAAGCACGTTCTTACAGGCATTTTCATGTAAACTCTGCCCTTTTACAAAAAAGGCAGTGTTTACATTGCTGCCTACGGACACCTCCAGTGGCAGTCCCTCAGACGGCCACTAGAGGTGCTTCCTGAGTCAGTGCTGCATGTCCAGTGTATCCCTGCTCTGCATGGAGATGCTGAACATTCCTCATAGAGATGCATTTCTATGAATAGATGTTCTTTGGCAAGTGCTGCGTTTGGTTCTGCCTCGCCTCATTGGTTGAGATCATCAATTGTGATGATCTCAGTCAAGGAGGCGTATCGGGGGCAGAGCTGGAAAAAAGCTGAGATCAAAGCTTTTTAAGGGGGGCAAGAGATGCCGGCAATGTTAATAGTCTTTTTTAACACTATAGGGTCAGGAAAACAAATGTTTGTATTCCTGGCCCTATAGTGTTCTTTTAAGTATTTGCACACGGTTCCTGTTGTCCCTTCACACGCTTACATTATGATGTTACCAGCATCATTAAAGTATGGTATAGAACTGCAAGAGTAGATTAATTCCAGAACAAATCTTGTATGTTTCTTATAAATAATTGAATTAGTACAACACTTTGAATGTGAGACCAGGAGAAAGCACAGCAAGAATAAATGTAGAAGTGCACAAAATGCTGGGGGGTCCTTGCAAACTATACCAGCTGTGCCTCCATTACAGGTCCTGTGTTATTTTCATTTTATATGTTTAATTAAAAGGGTGAAGGATCACCTGTAGAATTTATACCTACAGGCATTCGATGTGTAAATACAGCCCTCCAGGTGCCTTCAAACCTGTCACGTTGCTTGCATGAGGGAAGGCAGTTCATTTGTGTAAACAATGGAGACTAGATATTTTTGTCTAATCCAGGTTATACACAGATTAAGAAACGCTCTGTAGTTTTATTGCTAATGGTCCTTTGGCTTCAACGCTTTTAGCCAAATTGAAAAGTACCCTATTGTTTTCTACAATTAACAGCTGATCCAACAAGAAACGTTTTTTTTACAGTAAGAGTAATAAGGATATGGAAATCTCTGCCTGAAGAGGTGGTTTTATCAGAGTCCGTACAGATGTTTAAACTGAAATTGGATAAATACTTGCAAAAACATAACATACAGGGATATACCGTATTTATCGGCGTATAACACGCACTTTTTCTCCCTGAAAATAGGGGGCAAATTATGGGTGCGTGTTATACACTGGACCTTTAAATGCTGCAGCCGCCTGAGCGCTCTGTCAAGAGCGGTCAGGCGGCTGCAGTTGGTTCTCACCTCCCCTCCCCTCCCCAATAGCGTGGCCGAGCTGCTCTGCTGTCCGCGGTGCCCGGCCGGAGTGATAGGAAGGTGCACGCTCAGTGTGCACCTTCCTGTCAGTCCGACCGGGTACAGGAAACAGAAACTCCTGTTCCGCGTGGAACAGGAGTTTCTGTTTCCTGTACCCGGTTGGACTGACAGGAAAGTGCACACTGAGCGTGCACCTTCCTATTACTCCGGCCCGGCACCGCGGACAGCAGAGCAGCTCGGCCACGCTACAGGGGAGGGGGTAAAAAGAGAGTGGGGGGGATAAAAAGAGAGTGGGGGGGTAAAAAGAGAGTGGGGGGTGTAAAAGAGAGTGGGTGGGAGTAAGAAGAGGGGGGGAGGAAGAGGGGAGGGGGGGTAAGTACAGCGGAGTAAATAGGAGGGGGAGGGGGCAAGAAGAAGTGGAGGGGGAAGTAAATGCTGGGGAGGAGGGAGCAAGAAGAGGGGGTAAGAAGAGGGGGAGGGGGGTAAGAAGAGGTAGAGAGGCAAAAGCGCAAGAAAAGGTAAAGGGGTAAGAAGGCGAGGGGGAGGGGAGGCAAGAAGGTGCAAGAGGGGAAGAGGGAAGTAAGAAGAGGGGGAGGGGGGGAGTAAGAAAGGGGGTAAGAAGAGGGGAGGGGGGGAGTAAGAAGGGGGTAAGAAGTTCTTTATTTGAAATTTAAGGTTTTTTTTCCTGAAATTTCCTTCTTAAAATGAGGTGCGTGTTATACGCCGGTGCGTGTTATACGCTGATTAAATACGGTAATTTCTAACTAGTGGGGTAATAGCTGCTTGATCCAAGGAGACATCTGACTGCTATTTTAGGGTCAAGAAGGAATTTTTTCCTGGTTTGTTGCAAAATTGGCAGCGCTACAGTACAGACTAGGTTTTTGACTTCTTTTGGATCAACAGCAACAACATATGTGAGGAAGGCTGAACTTGATGGACGCAAGTCTCTTTTCAGCTATGTAAGTATGTAACAATGTATCTGCCTGCTGGTTCCACTGATTTCCATGGTGATTGTACTCACTTTGAGCACTTTACACCAGTGTTATTACTAAGAGGAGAGGGTTCACTATGGGCTCCCACACCACATCATCTCAATGAAGTCTTCCTCTTTTTATTCCTGTAAATGAAAACATTGCTGTTCTGCAGGAAATGCTTTTAGTGGCTGTCATACTGACAGCTTCTAGAGGTGGTCCCACAAAAATAGCTGAGTGAAATTTGGTTATGTCAATCAGATGGTCTCATACAGACCATTTGATTGGTGCAGTTTGGCATTTTGCCGCATATGCACACTAGCATCCTAATGCCTTGGAGGAGGGGTGACAGTTACCTAAATAGTGACTAGGATGCTATAGCGTTGGGCTGCTCATAAGGCAGATCCCCGGATGTTTTAAAACTACAGATTCCATGATGCTTTGTCATTCTAAAGCATTCTAAAGGCATGCAAAGCATCATGGGAGTTTTTGTTCTACAACATCTGGGGATCTACCTTTTGAGCACTCCTGCTATAGTGTTTGGAATACACATTTGTGTTCCTAACACTATAATGTTCTTTTAAAGGGAAAATCGCGTCTTCCTCCCATATTGAGCCGCCTCCTGGCTCTCTCCATTGCTTATTGTTTTTTTTGTTTTTTTGGGGGGCGTGGGTTCTAAACCCTCCCTCTTCTCCACTCTTCTATGAGAAGCCTGTGATTGAACCATGCTCGACCCCAGGGATGTCAAAGGTGGAATCCAAACTTTGCCCAGCACTGCATACCAGCTAAGTAAAAACTTGTTTGCAAGTTATACTACAAATTGAGAGCGGGGACTTTCTCCATGGTGCCCAATAGGGCATATCACACCAGAATAATCCCCCATTTAAAAGGGTTATAGTAACTCTTTAAGATGAAGGGAGAGTTTAGTAGGATGCAGGTCCTAATTTGATGGGTGTGGGTTTTTGTGGGTGAAAGAAATGCCACAAATAAATGTATCAATTGCTAAGATGGAAGTGGGGCTAAGATGATCCCATGATAGACAGGTAATGAAATAAAAGCTAGCAATGCAGAAATGCCAAGGGGATACTTATGGTGCTTTAAAAAGTTGCTTAGAGGAAGGCAGTGTGAAGGTTGCTAAAATAAAGTATATAAAGTGTATGTGCTAAGGTAATTTCACTGAAATTGCTGCTGATGTTATGAAGAAGGATTACTGTGTCACTAGGAGCAAATGCATCAGAGTCTTAGAGAAGCACAGAAATGTAATCCCCACACAGTGATACATGCCTCCGGACACTTCAAATGGACACTTTAATTTTAGTGGTGTGACTGGAGGTGTGGCCAGAGCGGGCTGTTCTGAGAAATTTTAGGTGACTTACTAATAACAATACAGGGAGTGCAGAATTATTAGGCAAGTTGTATTTTTGAGGATTAATTTTATTATTGAACAACAACCATGTTCTCAATGAACCCAAAAAACTAATTAATATCAAAGCTGAATATTTTTGGAAGTAGTTTTTAGTTTGTTTTTAGTTATAGCTATGTTAGGGGATATCTGTGTGTGCAGGTGACTATTACTGTGCATAATTATTAGGCAACTTAACAAAAAACTAATATATACCCATTTCAATTATTTATTATTACCAGTGAAACCAATATAACATCTCAACATTCACAAATATACATTTCTGACATTCAAAAACAAAACAAAAACAAATCAGTGACCAATATAGCCACCTTTCTTTGCAAGGAGACTCAAAAGCCTGCCATCATGGATTCTGTCAGTGTTTTGATCTGTTCACCATCAACATTGCGTGCAGCAGCAACCACAGCCTCCCAGACACTGTTCAGAGAGGTGTACTGTTTTCCCTCCTTGTAAATCTCACATTTTGATGATGGACCACAGGTTCTCAATGGGGTTCAGATCAGGTGAACAAGGAGGCCATGTCATTAGATTTCCTTCTTTTATACCCTTTCTTGCCAGCCACGCTGTGGAGTACTTGGACGCGTGTGATGGAGCATTGTCCTGCATGAAAATCATGTTTTTCTTGAAGGATGCAGACTTCTTCCTGTACCACTGCTTGAAGAAGGTGTCTTCCAGGAACTGGCAGTAGGACTGGGAGTTGAGCTTGACTCCATCCTCAACCCGAAAAGGCCCCACAAGCTCATCTTTGATGATACCAGCCCAAACCAGTACTCCACCTCCACCTTGCTGGCGTCTGAGTCGGACTGGAGCTCTCTGCCCTTTACCAATCCAGCCACGGGCCCATCCATCTGGCCCATCAAGACTCACTCTCATTTCATCAGTCCATAAAACCTTAGAAAAATCAGTCTTGAGATATTTCTTGGCCCAGTCTTGACGTTTCAGCTTGTGTGTCTTGTTCAGTGGTGGTCGTCTTTCAGCCTTTCTTACCTTGGCCATGTCTCTGAGTATTGCACACCTTGTGCTTTTGGGCACTCCAGTGATGTTGCAGCTCTGAAATATGGCCAAACTGGTGGCAAGTGGCATCGTGGCAGCTGCACGCTTGACTTTTCTCAGTTCATGGGCAGTTATTTTGCGCCTTGGTTTTTCCACACGCTTCTTGCGACCCTGTTGACTATTTTGAATGAAACGCTTGATTGTTCGATGATCACGCTTCAGAAGCTTTGCAATTTTAAGAGTGCTGCATCCCTCTGCAAGATATCTCACTATTTTTGACTTTTCTGAGCCTGTCAAGTCCTTCTTTTGACCCATTTTGCCAAAGGAAAGGAAGTTGCCTAATAATATGCACACCTGATATAGGGTGTTGATGTCATTAGACCACACCCCTTCTCATTACAGAGATGCACATCACCTAATATGCTTAATTGGTAGTAGGCTTTCGAGCCTATACAGCTTGGAGTAAGACAACATGCATAAAGAGGATGATGTGGTCAAAATACTAATTTGCCTAATAATTCTGCACTCCCTGTATATGCAACTAAAATTTAATTTAGAACAAGGACAATGTATCTTATTTACACAGACTGATTTCTAAACACATTAATTGTATTTTTAAGACACATTTCTGTGAGTATTATTACTGGGAAACTCTGTTATACACTCAGACACACCAACAATATGGAGCTCCAAAAAACCAGATCCAAATTCCAAACGTCTTTTCTGATAGCGTCACTTCCTACCGTGGCCATTTCAATTATGGGAACAGACCTTCCGAAGGATGGTCATGTGTTCTGGTCCCGGATTTCCTGTTGTGGCCATTTGTAGTATGGTCATTTTCTCCTATTCCTATTATTTCGTATTAAAGCAAAGTCCTGGCATATAATACCATTCAATGGGTCCTATGAGTTCTCATCCTTTCTTTTTTGCTTTAATTCATTAACTTGGCTCACCCTGCTTTAATTCATTAACTTGGCTCAAGTTAAAAGGGTAATCCAGACGTGGACCCTGTGTTCAGTGTGTCTAGAGGGATATCAGCTGCACCTCACTGACAAGGCCCAAAAGAAGGCCAAAACGATCGTCTGGGGTTGCTGTATCTCTCGTGCAGAGAGAACTTGCTGGCATTTCGGATTTGGACTTCCCGTACAAGTGGGATCAGTCTGATATGCTTCAGATATGTTCTCTCTGTAATGGCACAAGTGAGCAAAAACTATTTTAAGACCTGAGCGGGGATGTACCGAAGGGCAAGCTATTGAGTTTCTCTAAGCTTTTGCCCGTTACCAGAGTTCTCATCGTTTCTTTTTTATCTTGGAAGGAATCTATTTTATTATTTTTCTGTTCATTTTTCAAAAACTTATCTTTCCATTACATTTGAAAAATGTAATATCAACATATTGTATAAAATATAAATTTTTTTTGTTTCATGATATGCTGGTTCCCACTCACACACTTAGCAAAACCAGGCTCCAAATAACATTTCCTAGATGTAAACATAGATAGCAGACTTGTCATCCTCTTAGTATAACAGATGCTCATGTTAAATAAAAACTTTATTACTAAAATAACAAAATATTTATACCAACAAAGATAAGAAAGATATTAAAATAATAAAATATCTTTACATACTTTTTGGTGTGGGATAATGAGTTAGTGCCATAAAAGTTTCCTATTTTTCAAACAGTTACGTAAACATTCCTAAACGTTACAGATTCGATTAATTTTTTAAACATGTTTTAAGTCCCTTTGAGTGCCTTCATATAAACATTGGGTTTTGCTTTATGTCCCCCTTTGGATTTTAGACAGTCCACATACTGCAGTTTCATCATAATTCCTGGAATCTGGCTGGTTTTGGTTGGAAATTAATTATGGGTGGGTTTGGGAGCAGTAACAGTTCTAAACACCTGGATCTCTTATGAAATCAGGAGTTGTGTTTATTTAACATTTTTATTTAACGGTGCCCTGAGCACCGGAAACCAGATGGAGCTTACATATAGGGATATAACTGTCAATTGCAACACAAGGGGAGTGGATGGCAGCAGGTGCATGGGAATTATTTACACAAGAACAGTCGGAAGATTGAAAAGGCATCTTCGCAATCTCCAAACATACTTTATACTATACAGATTTTGTGATTGCCTTGGAATCAGTGAGTGTAACCATAGAAGGTGGAGTTTAGACTCTTAAATATGTGCATTCCCATTTCTAAATTAGGCATGGTGCCGTTTATAGAGGGCTGTTTCACCCAAAGCCTGGCAGTCAAAGTCGGAGGATATAGGTGAAGTCGGGTATGGTTATATGTCCAGTTGCTGGGCAAGTTGATTTATTTATTTAAAGTTGACCTCTTCCACTTGGTTAACTTTTTTATCACAAGTTGTGATATATATTAAACCTGTCCATGCGGGTCAATAAAACCATTTAAAATATAAATGTTATTAAGAAACCATGTGAGGCTTAATCAAGATAAAGAAACTGTTTTTATAAGCTTGATGTCCATATGAAAACTACACATAGATTCAGACAAGAAGTTAGTCATGAGGTGCACACAAAAAAATATAATGATACATATAGTTAGCAAGCCACAAACTAATTTCAAGCAGGGTTATTCTCCAAAGCGAGAATTTGAATTGAGTTTTAAATTTAAGGCCAAAGTAGCTGAACTGAAAGCTGTTTTGACCTTAAGTTTGACCTTCACTTTGAATTCACCTTGTATTGTCTCTTTAGTGAATATTCCTGATAGTGTATGCCACAAAGTGACGGATGAGAGTCTGTGCCTTCAGAATTATGTGGAGTATGTAGCACTACCACCTGGGTTTGCAACTGCAATTGGACACTGGAGTTCCACCTGTCAGAGGGGTCCATTAGAGATGGAAGCAGCAGCAGATAACTTACTTTACTTCCAGCACTAGACTTTACTCCTTCAGCCAGGGCCCAATGAAAATGATACCCTGGAGGTCCAGTGGTGTATAGCATGGTTTGTACCTCCTGGTGATGCCCCCTATCGGATTATCTCCATCGCGCTTCTGGCACTCAATTAGTGTGTCAGAACACAGCCAAGGGGATTCCCAGCCTGTGCGCTGAGCACCGGAAACCAGATGCAGAGTATATTTTAGAGGTGATCAGTGGGAGCTGCAGACAGAGCATGTGATATCGCCATCGGACTAGCAGGGAATCGATAACAGGCCGCAGCAGGACTACCAGGGTAGACATCGAACTCAAGTGCCACAAAAATAGCAAACGAATGGAAAGTACTGGAAGTTCTAGTGCAGGCAGACCTAAGGCAGCAAACTCTGAAACTAGGGGCCCCTCTAAGTCCGAACAAGAAGTAAACAAATAGTAGCTATCAACAAATATCAAACTTATGGGCCGTGTGGTTGTGCCGCTGAAGTGATGGAGACAGGGCTGCAGGCAAGCTCCTTTGGAGTAAAACACAACAGGGTCTAGCTAGAAGAGGCAGTTGAAGACCACAGGAGAGAGAGCTGGACTGGAGAGAGAGAATAAGTGTTTCTTGTTTCAGTGCTTGTGTCAGTGTATGTATCTGTTCATTTGTGTCAGAGTTTGTCTACATATTTGTGCATTTGTTTCAGAGTGTGTGTGTGTGTGTGTGTCAGTATATGCATCTGCATATGTTTGTCAGTGTTTGTGGATGTGTGTGTGTGGCAGTGCATGTGTATTTGTGCATACATATTTGCATACAATCACTATTATTACACACAAACACGCCCCTGCATTCAAACACCAACACTGTACACAAAAACAGTCCTGCATTCAAACTCCAACACTTCACACAAATAAAACACTACACACAAAAACACACCTTTATTCATACACGAACTGTATAAAAAGACACTTTCCTTTAAACACTAACACTAGACTCACACCTCAGCATTTAAATGTCAAGACTACACACAAACAGACCCCCTGCATTCGAATATCAGCATTATACATGAATACACAAACATTCACACAAATATACTCTATACAAAAATACACCTACATTCACAGGTACTGCATATAAATAGAACTCTGCAAGGATGGCTAACTAGTTGATCCACAGCTTGCAAAGCATCATGAAATTTGTACAGTAGCTGTGGATTTACCTATTGGCCATCGCTGCTCTATAGGTGCGGTGGGTGGGGGGGGGGGTTGACCTTGAGGTTTCTAGTTACACCACTCACTGTTAGGGCCCATGATTGTAACCAAAAATGGTTGGGGTCTACCATAAATGCACAGGAAGGTTTTTGATGTTGTCAGACTAACCTAATGTCTGCTCAGTTAAATATTTTTCTTTGACAATAGTTTAGTTTTTTTTTTTTCTATAGGTTGTTAAACCTCCAGCATTTATTATATTAAAATCATAAATAGATTCAGCGAAAAACAGGAGTGCTGTACTCACCAAATTATTTGAGAAATGTTTTAGGAGCATTACTGTTTGTTAAGCATTGCTATGTATGAAATGTATTGCATTTTAAACATAGCAGTTTCAGTAGACAATTATAAAATAGCACTTCTTGTGATAACCCATAAGTCATATCTGTGTTGGCTTTTTTTTCTTAGGTTTTTTTTTTTTCCCTTTGTTTTCAGAATGACAAGAATGAAAAACATAACTGTTAGGCAATCAGGTAATCAGAAGTTGCCTGGAGCAATCAGTTGTAGATGTATGCTAGTGAAAAATAAATAAAAGTAATACAAAGAATGTTATCTCGGGAAGGTTGATGGTTTAATAAAGTTAATATTATTTTTTCACATTATTTAAAAAGTGTTAGCTAATGGCTTTTGACCACTCTTTTTCCATCAGTAGCATAATGCGCATTTTCTCTCTATTTCAATTTAGTTTAATCATGCTTGGATGAAAAATGTGTAAGTTTGAAGAGACTTTGCCTTAAAAGCTATTATCCTTATCTTATGGCAAATTAAAAAAATAATAATTTCATAAATCTTTTCTTCTAGTGAGACTTATAAAAGCTAAAAAAATGGAAAACAAGAAAAACACAGCAAAACACAATATAATTGTAACTATAACATATACAGAGAAACAATTTAATTTGCCTTATTTATAATGGGGCTTTAAATATAGATAGTATCGCTTTGGAATGTATCAAGAGATCGCTGTCTGAGAGTTTATCAAGATACAAAAATGATCCCTAATCTTAATAGGTTGCAAACGGAGAGTCCTGAGGTTTGTGAGCCTCAAAGCCACATGAACATCTGATCTGGCCTTACAGGACTTATGCGACCCATATGGCTAATCAGAGTGAAGCTAATACTGGGGAAACAAACATCAGAAAGTGGAACTGATGGTAGATGAGAAATAGCCTAAGGATACAGCCATGTCCTGGTTAGAGAGTGACAACAATATACTAAAGAATATTCAGTACAATGCTTCAAATTACCAGTACCAGTAATGGACTGAAATCACTTCAAATGCCTTAAAGGACAACTAAAGTCGGGGTGCAGTGGTCCTGTCCTTGCAAGCCTTTAAGAAACTGCAATGTTTACATTGCAGGGCTAGATCCTCCTTCAGTGGCTGTCATACTGACAGCTACTAGACTTTCAAGGCACTAAGTAAAACTTGTTCATGTCCATTGAAGCCCACACAAGAAAGGATTGATTCAGTGCATACCAATGCATTCCTACGGGGAAACTTGCATGAATTTGAGGCCCCCGATGCTCTTCTATGAGGAACATTAAACATTTGACTTCAGTAGAGGTGACCATGCCTCCTCTTTGATGGTGCGGGTGGTGGAGGCGTAAGCAAGGCCAAGGAAGCCTTGACTCTGGAAAAAGGTAAGTAAAACATTTAATTTTATTAATTTAAATGGCAAATGGGGGACCTATTTTTAAATAGGGTCAGGGACACTAAAGCATTAGGAGTACAAGTTTCTATGTCTAAGTAGTGGTACCTACAA
The DNA here is from genome assembly GCA_933207985.1 of Pelobates cultripes. Classification (NCBI taxonomy): domain Eukaryota; kingdom Metazoa; phylum Chordata; class Amphibia; order Anura; family Pelobatidae; genus Pelobates; species Pelobates cultripes. Next base: position 76,841,383 of record OW240921.1, read on the forward strand.
TGTTAATGTGTCAAACTAGTGCAATAAATATGTCTGTGTGGAACAAAGAAGGGGTACACAGGGATATTTATTCAGAACCGGTTATGCAGAGTTAATCTAAAGTTTTATGTAATCTAAAGTAAGAATTATAGTTCATACATGTCTACTTCAATTCAAGTGCATGTTTTATATCAATTGTTGGTTTGTTTCAAGCAATTTTCCAATAATGTAGTGGCGCATGTAAAATTCAACTTAACTTTAAATAAATATACTTTAACTGAATACAAAATAATGAAAATGTCAGATTGTAAAATCTACGTTTAACTTTTAAATATGGTTTTCTTTTCGAAAATAACTGAGTCTAATATTTGTGTCCATGGTTACTGAGAGTAAATGAGATAATTATTTAATTGTTGAGGGTCACTGATTGTAGGCAACATTTGTTGAAGAATTAAAAAGGAAGATGTCTCAACATCCCATACTAAATACAAGCTCACACCAGCTGTGACACACCACATATTGATAGAATTGATGAATCAGTCTATTCCAAGCCAGTAACACGCGTTTTAAAATGTGTTCATTTATTTTAATGATTGTGGGTTACCAGCACCTAAACCACTTTAATATCATCTCACAACTCCTGGCCTGATGAATTAGGGCTTATAGCTGCTCAGTTTTGTTTGCCCTTAAAATGATTTGACTATATCCTATTCATTTTAAACCACCATATTTAAAAAAAATAAAAACAGATTGTGTGATGTTCTATAGCTGCTGTTACCTAGGGATCTCCCACAGTGGGGCAGGGATGGGGTAGATCTTGGCAAAAAGAGCGTTAACATCCTAATAAGTGAGTAAAGATCTAATCATAAATGAGTGGGAACACCTCAATAAGTGAGTAATTAAACGCCAAGAAAAATGGCGTTGGGTAGCATCTATAACAGTGCCATGCAGGAAGTGCGTGGAAGGACACATTGTTGTGCCTAATCATTAAATTCATGAAGCACCAATATCCAAAAAAAGTAATAATCAATACCTAATAAGGTTTAAAGCGATATTGGTGGGCATACAACCCAGTTCGGGATGAGTATCTTGGACAATAATAAAGAGAAATCACACAGAGACCAAGCTGAATATAAGAATTCACATCACACTTTATTGTCCATAAAGGGACCCAATACAAGTTGTACTCTCATTTAAGTTATTGCATGCATTCACATCAAACAGCTTAAGTATCTAGATATCAGCTTAAGTGAACATCACCATTAGAGAAGCTTGGTTGTCACTCTGCTGCACACGACTGGGGGAACTCTGGCAGTCAGGCTTGGAGGAACCCTCTCCACTGGGAACCTCAGAACCAGCAACACGCGTCCGTATTACAGGTGGGTAGTTCTCAAAGTAAGTGCCAAGTTTCACTGTCTCTTATACCTTTTCCAAAAGAGTGGGCAGTCTGTACTTTTCCACCTAGTTTCTTATCAGTAAGCCCAGCAAAGACCCGTCACGAGCGCTGGATGGAACTGGCAGCTGGCCAGGCTGTTCAGGACCACCAAAGATGCCTTGTCATGTCTGTGCGGTTAGTGCTATCATCTAGCACTATGCTATCTTCGTGATGGTACGCAGCCCCTTGATGTTGAGTCATGCTGTTGCTGTATTTTCATACTGAATTATTAACTGCGACATCCAGGCCTGTGTCTTGGGACGCTGCCTGTATGTGCTAGCACCATCTTGTCTATCTTCTTATATTAATATCAGGTTTACTCAGGAGTGATCAATTAATTCCCAATATTATTACTGCACACATCAAAGTCCAGATCTTCCTCTGGCAAATATGCAGTTTCCCACCTCAGTTTGCCACATCTCATTTTAGTCACTTTTTCCCATATTTTTCACAACTCTAATTACTCCCTCTGTCAACCTCTTTTTCTTCTTTCTCCATATAATTTTTCTATTTTACGGAGTACATATCCTCACAATATATTTTTTTTAACTTTTTGTCTTCTCGGGTCTTTCTTCAAACTATCTTAACGTCTCTTTACCGTTATTCCTCTACCAGCTTCTCTTTCCTTCCTCCATCAATATTTCATGCTAACTAGCATTTTCATTTTTATCCAGTGTTGGGATCTTTCAGTCTGCAACTCCCTCAGTGCAGACCTCTTTAAGCTCTCCTTCCTTCCTTGTGCTTCGAGATCTGACAAGGCAGCCAGGGGCAGTTCACGGACCTGTGCTGACCACCAGTTCACTTTCTGTAATAATGACATCCCAGAAATATTTTTTTGATCTCCCAAACAGCCAGTGGAATAGTGGAGCTGCAGAGTGCCCACTTTGCTTCGGTGCTCAAAGCAAACAATACGGCAGTACTGGCTCTGCCAGCATTGCCATGGCTTCGTTGTTTTGGTGGGAAATGTGGACGTGAGCACACCACTTGATCTCATTGAGAAGAATTACTTCACCGTGTAATATCAGTGAAGGTTGCAGATGAGCATTGCCTGGTGTATGTAGAGTGTGAATTTTATTAACTAAAATAAATTGATATTTGCAGAAATGGCCAATACATCCATATGTCCATTTATTATGTGCTATAAGACATGTTACAAAATACCTGTAGAAGTAGCCATTAGAAGATAGTTAGAATGTGGCCATAATTGGGAGATGAATGAATTGACAAACAATTCTTGAACAAACAGTTTTCTTGCAAATATGCTGGGTTTTGTGTATATAAAATCTCAAAATATGAAGCAGTCATTGGAAAAATTTGATATTTGATGGTACCCTCATAGTTCAGTGTTTGGTCTTGATTGACATGTTAACCTGTCTGTCTGTCTGTCTGTCTATCTATCTATCTATTTATCTATCATATATCTATCTATCTATCTACAGGGTTTGTATAGCTGTGTTCATCAAACATTGCAATGAATTTTGAATTTTACTCACACAAGTTAGGTTCCTACAACCATGGTCTCTATTATTAAAACCAACACATCTAAAAAAAAATTAAGCAAACTTAATGAAAACTCCATAAAGATTAAAGGCTTGACTGTTTATTATTATTATTATTATTATTATTATAATAATTATTTATATAGTGCCAACAAATTCTGCAGCGCTTTACAATGGGTGGACTTTCTAACACATAATTGTAACCAGACTAGTTGGACACACAGGAACAGGGGCATTTTATGCCATGCTTCCAATCATGTTAAAAATGGGATGTCCACTTATTTAAGAGCATTACAGAGCTGCTCATAATGATTGAGTAGGAAATGTCATGCAGGAAGAAGTTCTTTAAATTATGACAGCAAAAATTATAATTGGGATTCATGGGGTTAATAATAATTACACACTACAGGAAATTCTCATAAATGCTTATTTTGATGGGATATAAAAAGCTGCATAAATGAACGTTCCATTTCAAGGAACATTAAGAAGGTTTGCCCATTGCACGTATTAACGTATTTAAGAATGCAAAGCTTAAATGAAGAACAATAGTGGCCATTTAATCCATGGGTGGGGGAGGGGTCTATATCCCAGGGTATTTAGCATCACATCTGTGCTCGTCCATCTTCTGCTCACAAGAGAGATGACTTATGGCTGCTAAACTGTTTGAAGGATAAAAGGGCCAAAGTTCATTCGGAAGACGAGCTTCCCCAAAGATGCCAAATTGGCTTAACCAGCCCTCCCTCCAGTAGAGAAACAGGAATTGCAGTTGTAAAGTGTATGTGTGTATATATATATATATATATATATATATATATATATATATATAATAAAGGTTATGTTATATTACAGGGGTATACTAAAGGAACACTCCACCACTGTCCAATACAAAATAAAAATCACTGTTTAGTAGAAATGCCCGAATGAAAACATTTAATTATGTAATTTTCATTGGGTTATACCTCAAAACAGCATGCAAAAGTCACAGCTCTCTTGTATGAAGCCTTTGTAAGCCATCCCATTGCTCCCCAGCCCAGACTTTCTGTGGCTGTCCAATCACGGACTTCCCAATGCAGCTCAATGAAAAGACTTTGCAAGGCAGGTGCTCTGGGCAATTGCATGCCTCTTGAATTCAACTCCACTGAGCTAACCAAACCAGGAACATCAGCAGAACTGCCATGGACTAAGGGTCACCCAATATGTATTGCTGAACAGGAGCTCGGCCAGACTCCACAGCCATTTAATAGCGCGACTGGGCCCCTGTAATAATGGCAGTCTGGGAGGAAGTGAGAGATGATCCTCCCAGATACAGGTCGAGTGCTTCGTGGGGAGGAGGCAGAATAAACAACAAGGAGAAAGCTGATCCCGACTGAAACACATATTGACATATACTTACACAGATAAATACACACATAGATGTCATGTCTCTGTTTGTTAGTGTGTGTATGTGTATGTGTGTGTGTGTATCTGTGTGTCAAGATGTGTGTGTACGTGTCATTGTGTATATCTGTGTGTCACTGTGTGTATCTGTTAATGTTTGTATCTGTGTGTCAGTATGTCTCAGTGTGTATCTGAGTGTATGCATGTGTTAGTCTGTGTATCTGAGTGTGTGTACTTATCAGTACAATTTATATTTGTGTATCTGTGTGTGTATGAAGTGTATGTGCATACATCCCAGAAAACACCAATACAACATTTAAACACACCCCTGCAAACAAACACAAACTTTAAATGCAAATACACTCATGCATTCAAACTCTAAAATCATATACAAACACACCCTTTCATTCAAACACCTACACTGCATACAAATATACAACCACATTTAAAACACAATATTACATGCACACACACCCCTGAATTAATGTAAACAAATTGTAATTTATAATGTGTGAAATGCATGGTCGAGATAGAAGATTAAATTGTGTTAAGTACCCAAAAAGGTTATTTCCTCTCTACCATCTAGCTCAGGCCTTGGCATATAAAATCCAGATTTTTCATTATGACGACTGGGTGACTTGTTCTTCTAGCAAAACGTGGGAGTTCATTACAAATTCTCAACATGAACTAATTAAAAAGAGAGGATTTTACACGCGAAATAGCACAGCCATTTATACCTGTATATTTATGTATTTCTGTATTAATTTACATACTGTAAGGAGTAGAAAGGGCAGGTGGGGTTGCTAATTTGTATCTTTGTTACACTGTTTGATATTTTATCTGTCCTGGCTAGTGCATGGCTTCACAATGCTTACATTGTTATACTACACAGTTTCTTGTTTCTCTTTTCCTTCATCGAGAACATGTAATTAAACATATATTCCCCCCAAGAGTCAACTGACTCGAATAGGATATATTGAGAAACTTGTGAGAGTCATTATCTTTTCTTAATGATCATTTATCACACTTCAGTTAACAGATCACATAGCAACAATACAATGATCTGGGGACACACAAATGCTAAGAATTACTGTTTCAAGTAAACTCTCTGAGCTTCTTTTTTAAAGGAACACTGTAGTGGTAGGAATACACAGCTGTATTCATTACACTATAGTGTCCTTCTGCTCCATCTGCCCCCACCCCACAGCTATCACTTTTTTCACTGAGGTGCTGGCTCCGGGTCTACCACTAGATCAGGGGTAGTCAACCTTTTTCTACCTACCGCCCACTAATGCATGTTTCTTGATGGAAAAATGTCCTTACCGCCCACCAGTTTTCGCGCAAGTGCAGAATATTTTTTAGAAAGGAGGGTGTTTTTTTTTAAGAAAAAAAGTTACGTACATTTATCTTTTTATTTCTACGTTATGCATGTTTATAATGTTTTTAACTTTATAAAGTTTAATGAGAAAGCAATAAAGTAAATTGAAATTACCTTTACTAGTGATTAATGAGATCCTTGAGGTTGATGCTGCAAGACTAAATATTTGATATCTGGTTTGGTTTTCGTAAGGAACAAACGAAGGTCTCCTCTTTCGGTGATATTCAGACGACTTCTCTGTTTGCACATAATATGATTTCTCATCCGTGCATCAGCTCCCCTCCTCTTCCTCCTCAATTCCCCTCCCCACCTTTTTTTACCCTTTTTCCTATTTTTTTACTTTCATTATAGCAATGCCCAGCAGGAAGGCTGAGCTAGGTAGCCCACTTATTATTATTATTATTATTATTATTATAAGCCAACAACAATTTTCTCCTTTTTCTTTTTCTTTTGCTTCTCTCTCCTTTTTTACAAGTACTCTGCTCCTTCTTTCTCCAATGCTACAAGTACTCTGCTCCTTCGTTCTCCTTTTTTACAAGTACTCTCCTCGTTTAGTTTATCCCCTTTCTCTATTTTTCTTCCCTTTTTTTATTTTTTTGATCTTTTCCTTTTTATCTCCTTTTTTATACTTTTCTTTTACCTTCCTAAAGGCAATGTACAAAAGTAAGGCTGATGTATAGTGGGTAGGGGGGCTGTATAGTGGGTAGGGGGGCTGTGAGGTGGGTAGGGGGGCTGTATAGTGGGTAGGGGCTAGGGGGCTAGAGGGGGCTGTGCTAGGGGGGCTGTGTATAGTGGGTAGGGGAAGTGAGGTGGGTAGGGGCTCTATAGTTGGTAGGGGGGCTGTATAGTGGGTGGGGGGTCTGTGATGTGGGTGGGGGCTGTGAGGGTGGAGTGCAGTGGCCTGTGAGGTGGGGCTGTGAGGGTGAATGCGTGGGCTGTGGGGTGGCTAGGGGGACTGTATGTGGGTGGGGAGTGGGGTGGGTGGGGGCTCTATAGTGGGTGGGGGGCTGTATAAGTGGGTAGGGGCTGTGAGGTGGGTAGGGGGCTGTGAGGTGGGTGCAGGGGCTGTATAGTGTGGGTGGGCAGGTATAGGTGGGTAGGGGGCTCCATAGTGGGTGGGGAATATAAGCGGGTAGAGGGCAGTGAGGTGGGTGGGGGGGCTGTGAGGTGGGTAGGGGGGCAGTATAGTGGGTAGGGGGCTGTGAGGTGGGTAGGGGGCAGTATAGTAGGTAGGGGGCGTGAGGTGGGTAGGGAGGCAGTATAGTGGGTAGGGGGGCTGTAAAAAAGTACCTTTTAGTGTCCTCTTAGTCCGGTGGGCAGCTTCCCAGTAGTGTGGGGGGCGGAGCTTGTGGGCAGGAGGCGGAGCTTCCGTTTGGGGGCGGGGCATGCGGCCAAAATGATTTTAGACTGTGCAGGGCATTGGCGGATCCAGGGGGGGCAATGGGGCAATTGCCCCCCCCCCCAAGATTCTCCCCTGCCGGCTAATGCAGGGCTGGCATTGTCCAAGTGCCACCCTACCCTCCTTCTTCCCCCATACACACATACACTGCCCCCCATACACACATACACTGCCCTCCATAAATACACTGCCCCCATACACACATAAACTGCCCCCATACATACACTGCATCCATACACACATACACTGCCCCCACACATACACTGCCCCCCACACATACACTGCCCCCCATACATACACTGCCCCCCACACATACACTGCCCCCACATACACTGCCCCCATACACACATACACTGCCCCCCATACATACACTGCCCCCCACATACACTGCCCCATTCATACACTGCCCCCCACATACACTGCCCCCCATACACACATACACTGCCCCCATACATACACACTGCCATACACACACCTACATACACACACTGCCCCCATACATACACTGCCCCCATACATACACCCCCATTCACACACACACCCATACACTGCCCCCATTCACACACTGTCCCCCATACACACACACACTGTCCCCCATACACACACACTGCCCCCCATACACACATACACTGCCCCCATACACACACTGCCCCAAACACACATACAGTGCCCCCATACACACTGCCACCCTCACACACACACGCTGCCCCACACATACACTGCCCCGTAACACACACTGGAACCCTGACATACAAAGTGCCCTCCCCATACACACACTACCCCACACAGACATACAGTGCCCCCATACACACACTGCCCCAAACACACATACAGTGCCCCCATACACACTGCCACCCTCACACACACACGCTGCCCCACACATACACTGCCCGTAACACACACTGGAACCCTGACATACACTGCCGCCCTCACCCACTCACACACACTTCACCGCTCACACACTGCACCTTTCACACACACTTCACCTCTAGCACACACCATTGCTCCTATACCCTGTATCCCAGCAGACCCCAGGTAAGTTGTCAAACTGTTCTTAAATGGTATGACTACTTACTCTGGGGTGGGATCCTGGCACTACTGGCACCATAACTACTACAATGAGCTGTAGTGGTTATTGTGCCAGGATTATTTATTTAAATAATCTACAAGTGCCCCTCCCGAGATCAGGCTCTGGATCCGCCACTGGTGCAGGGAGACTGACAGGTCTCCCTGCGGCCGCTGGCAGCCGCACCAGCCCCCAGCTCCTCCCTCACTCCTCCCCTCAGACTGACAGGCTGGCACAGTCGGAGGGGAGGATTTATCAGAATGATCATTAGGGCTGTCAGCCCGGCCCCAGCTGGGCCAGTCCGGCCCTGCCACCCACTCTCTCAAACGGAGGATCCCTACCGTCCACCTGGAATCCTGAAACGCCCACTAGTGGGCAGTAGGGACCAGGCTGATGACCCATTCGCTAGATAGATAGATAGAAAGATAGATAGATATATGTTAACTACGTAATAAAGTTGTTGTGGAAGACCAAACACTAAACTATTAAGGGAACTATGAAATGTCACCTTTTCCCTATGACTGCTTCATATTTTGGGATTTTATATACACGAGCCCCAGCAATTTTTTTTTTTTTTTAAATACTGTTTGTTCAAGAATTGTTTGTCAATTCATCCATCTTCCAATTACGGCTACACTCTTAACATCTTCTAATGGCCCATTCCACTAGTATTATGTGACATGTCTTATGGTGCAATACATCTCAAGCTGGTTCCATAAGTATATAACAATGAAATCCATAGTCATTGGATCTAAACGTGGTAGATAAGCATATTTAGAAGGTTTTGGAATGAGACAAATATGTAATCAGCTAATCTACACCTTCAGTGTGATGCTATCATGCCAACATGGACTACAATCTCTATGGTATGCTTCCAGTACCTTGTGGAACTCATGCTACAAATATTTCAGGCTTGGGGCAAAGGGTGTCCTGCACAGAATTAGACATGTGTACCTAATAAAGGAGCCACTGAATGTATACAGATATATAAAGTTAAAGTGTTACACCTTTGTCAGTTTGGTATATTCCTATTCTATTCATCTTAGAATGTATATTCTGTATCTGTAATTATCAGACCAATGGGGCAATAATTATTTGATCAAGTTTGGAGGTAAATAGATTTCTCACCCAATGTGGTTGTATATGGCTGAGGGATCCTTTCATATTCTAAAGTTGGAACACGTTTTTCTCATTTATACACATACTTAATTTGAAAATAAATAAATAAATATATATATATATTTCCTTTCAAAACTTTATGAAAGGATTGTAATATTTAAAAAAAAGTTTTGACGCTACATTTGTCTTTTAAGTATTACCCGATTTTGCTTGGATGGGGAATTCATCAAAACAGGAGTTGTAAGGCACTTTCTTATGCAACCCATACGCCTTTATATTCTATGTATGTTTCTCTGTGTTTGATTTACATTTCGCACTAAAACAAGTGCTAGCCTTTTTTTTTTTTTTTAAACCATTACTATTAAACCCCCAACTTTTAATATACCTTAGAATATTTTAATAGATATTTAAAAAAAAATGTAAAAATGTTTTTCTTTTCCCCAATTGATTGGGTTAAATTCAATTCTTGATCCTAATCTTCAAGAGCAGATGTACCTGCCAGTGAAAAGGGTATTTTCCATAATCAGTTTGACTGTATCTCCCCCTACATTACACCAAGCTTAAAATGAGAAGAACTGTTGACTCAGCTCTGATGATTTCTGCAATAAGCTTTAAATATGAAGATTAGATCAAGTCACTTTAATGGTTGGCTAGGCGCTCCCTAAATTTCCCTGTTGGAAAGTGAAATATGTCCTGCTTTTCATTAGCCAATCCCTTTGCCAACTTGTACGTTTTTTCTACTATTCCTCTTTGCCCTGTTTGCTTTCCCTCTATGGAACTATTTATTTGCAATATGCTTTCTAGAACGAGTTCCCTTTTGAATTTAAATGAAATGTTCATTAAAATGCTTGCTGATGTTGAGCTATTCAAATTTGACCCTGAGAATTAATATGTTTAGATTATCATATGTTTCTCTGGTCCTTTGCACATGTTTACAGCTCTGTGAAATATATTGCTATTTCATAAATAATAATTTATAATTATCTTCACGCTGGTATCATACAAACCACACGAATCACAGAGAATTTCTGGCTAAGAGCGATTAGGACATGTTAGTACAGCGCTATCCTTTCAAGCAATAAATGAGAACAGACCTTTGTGCTTAGAGAACGCTTTTAAATTACAGTATTCTACAATCTCGCTGCATTCCTAAGGTTTTCAAAAACAACTCCATTTAAAAAGAAAATGATCCTATATACGTTCTTTGAAAGAATTAAAAATAATTCTTTCAAAACATATTCTATGAGCATGATGGTCATTTAAATAATTAGCTAATTTGTCAGTTTTCTGAACCTAGTCATTTGATTAGACTCATTTTTTTTTTTCATTTACTACGTGAACTTGTAATCTTAATTATTTTTTTTCTAAAATGTATTGATGCATGTGTATAAAAAAAATCTAACAGGTTGTCAGTCTAAAATCAAACAGGTATTATTAAGATCAAAACAGAGCAAATAAAATTAATAAAATAAGAAATAAAAAGTCTTATTTAAGTTGTAGTGCTGTGTTTCCTACATATTTATATACCAAATAGGCTAAATTGACCAATGATCTGTAAAGTTAAGGATTTAGGGCAAAAAAATCTAAAATAATTATTATAAAGGTGATTATTTTTGTAATTAACTAGTTTGTCCTTTTCTGGAAAATCCAGGTTCAACTTGTGACATAACATGATTTAACAAAAAAATACGGAAAAAAAGATATCCGCACACATCTACACAGGTATACAAAAGTTATATGTACACTAGCAGAAAGAAAAGGTTACTGTAAAATATATTTTATTAATAGATCACACAGTACAGAAGGATTATTATGAATTAAAGAATGAAATAAAAAGAATGATTCACATGAGTCCAATTAGAGCCAACATTTACAAAAAGAAAAATAATAAAAATTTTAGTAATTCTGTTCAAGTTCCAGTGTAGTCAACAAAAATCTGCAGCCAATAAAAACTTAAGTCCTGATTTATTATTATTATGAATGAGAAATATTATTTTGAACTGGGGACTTTCCAAATACATAGACCATGAGTCACGTATACACCCCAGTACAACCATTAAAATACAAAGCAGGTTCATTGTAAATCAGGAAGTATCTAACCTTGGCACTGTAACTGTTATTAAACTAAACTGCCCATAGTACTCCATCTGGGCCTAGCAGAGAATTATGGGAAATGCAGTTAAAACATATCTAGAGAGCCAAATTGCCCTCCTTCCCTTTGTTAGTCGTGTCCCCGGTTATTGCTAGACTATCCGTCTCTCAATCTGGATTTTTTTCTGATCTGGGATTATGGGAGATGCAGTCCAACAGCTTGAATTTTAAAAGCGATTTAAAGGTTTTCAAATCACTCTTAGATATTCTTTGTGAAATAAGAACTTTGTTCTTTACGCACAAATTCCATTTATAACCACAAACAACAGACACCTGTTTCTCAAAACAAGAATTTAAAGGAATGTTTAAAAAAAAAAACTATAACCATTATTTTTCTGTTGTGAATTCCAACAAAACATTCACATCCTTTGAATACCTGCACAAGTCGAAATGTTTCTCTCTGCTTTTTTTCCATAACTGTTTTTTTGCATGCAGTACAATATTTGCAGAATATGATTGTATTTCTGCACAATGTCTTTGGAGGCTTGTTTAAGAAGTGATAATACATAGAGCAGGGGTGCTTAAATTAAAGACAATATCTAATGTATCTGACGATAGCCAAGAGAGGATGATGATCACCTAGGTAATCGCTGAACTTTACTTAAGACTGAAAGCACCAAGACGTCACCACAAGTGTTGGCAGACATCCCGGCTGTACTAGAGCCTAGACGTTCCAGTCTGATTGGTTGTCAGAGCCACAGTAATAAACTATCAAATAGTTTCTCTACTAAACCATAGTAGCTAGGGAAGCTGGAACAATGACTTTCATAATGGGGTGGTTTACAGGGATATGTCACTTTTTATTAAAGTATAAAGAGAATGTATTATAAACATAGATGACAAACAAAAAAACAACTTTAAAATATACTCAGAGATACAAGTAACTTTAATTAAGAACTAAAGTATGCACATGCATGATGAGAGAACCTACTCATGTCATTCAGGAGTTCAATGGCACGCACTCGGATGTTCTTAAGTTGTAAAATACTGCCTAATTGCCCAGCATTACCCTATATAACCCTACCTCCCACTGATATGGTGCTCTTTTCCCTTCTGTTCTTTGTTGACTCCATGGCATGTTCTTTTTTGTTCTGGTGTATTCTGAGTTTGACCTGGCAAATTTACACACTCTGGGATCCGTGGTTCAGCATAGCTTATTCTGCTTTTCTCTGACATTACCTTGACCACTCTAAGGCTCAGTAATGCTATTCTGTAGATTTCTCTACTTTGTTTTGGTTTCGGTCTATACTTTGCATGTAGGATCAACTGCTTACTGACACCCCCATCCCCCCCAGAACTCACCAATGCTCTCATCCTATCACCAGTCAGATAAAATTGACAGTGGCAATGCCAACGTGTATTATTGTTTTTTCAAACCACTTCCAAGCAGTTTAACAAAAAAACTGGGGGACAACCACTGGTGGAACTACCAGTTAAGGGGCCCATTGAGTTTCTCTTACTCTTAGGGCACCCAATGGGCATCGCTAATCTTGAGCTCGGTCGAGGGCTACTGCTCTTTAACAGTTGGACTGGGTCCCTTCTGAATGGCAGCGCTGGGAGGATGTGAGATCAGGTAATTTATTTCTCGCTAGTTTTGAGGCTAGTTGGAGGCACAAAGAAGACAGGGAAAGAGTTCCAAGACTCTTGTTAGAGTTCCAAGACTCTTGGACAAGACTCGTGTTAGCCTCAGCCAGCAGCAATTTCTAGGCCCCAAGGAAGTTGCCTTCCTGCACCCAAAAGGTAAGGAAACAGGGGGATGGTGAAAAATATTGACCGTTTGTGTCACTATGTGTATCAGAGTGTTTAATTGTGAATATGTATCTGTGTCAATATGCATGTGTGACAGTGTATCTGTTTGTGGCCATGTATGTGTATTTTTGTATCAGCATGTGTGTGTGGCAGTGTGTATGTGTATGTCTGTGTTTCAGTGTGTATGTATATTTATATCAGGATGTGTTTATCAATATGTATCTGTGGCAGTGTGTGTGTGTAGCAGTGTATCTGTGTGTGGTAGTGTGTATGTGTACCTGTGTTGATTTGTGTGGCAGGGTGTATTTATATCCATGACAGTATGTGTGTAGCAGTGTATGGGAATATCCCAGCATTAAAATGTCAACACTGTACACAAATACACTCCTGCATTCAAACTCATACATTATATATAAACACACCTCTGCATTCAAACTCCTACATTATATATAAACACACCCCTGCTCTCAAACACCAACATTATATACAAACACAAGCCTGCATTCAGACAACAATTATCTACTCAAATGCACAGCAGCATTTAAATGCAAACACACAAAACCTTGTATTTGAACACCAACACTACACAAGACGTAAACCTGCATTTAAAAAAGCACAAATGTACACCTAGCTTCATATGACAACACTATATCCAAATGTACACCTGCATTCGAATGCCAACACTACATAAAAACTCATTAAAATTGTAACAGCACATAAAAATGCACCCCTACATTCACACACACACATACTTCATACAAAAACATTGGTCCACCACCAAAAGACTGTTGGCAACATGACCACCGCACTGAGCTGTAAAGGTTATGTTACTTAAAGTGCTCCTTTAATGATTATAAAGAAGGGAAAAATTAAATAAGGGCTTATTGATTTGCAATCCACTCCACTGTACCACATGGGAGAGAAGAATAGTAGCTAGCAGAAGGCTATTAAATTTCTTAATGAATTATTGTCTCTAAAGCTATATTAGAGGAGCACTATAGGCACCAGATTGAAGTGGTTATGGTGCCTGGTGTCTGTCGGTGCCAGCTCTTACATCCCTACTAAACTGTTTAAGCACTATTTCGTAGACATTTTCAGTCCTTGGCAGCCTGAAACCTGGAACTCAATGATGATATGGAGGAGAAGGTGGAGCTATGGTTCAGCCTTGCCCCATACCAGCTAATGCCTGGAAGCTTTAGCAGAGACCATTAAGCTAACACTCTCAGCCAATCACTACTCACTATTCTTGGTATGGCATGAAGCAGTGCATAACTCCACCTCCTTCATTTCTACATTGAACGCCAGGCTGCCACTCTGTAGGGAGCAAGACTCTCCACCACATGATGAGTAAACCATTTATTAGTTAGGTGGTGCGGGCTCCACAACTGCTTCCATCAGATGATGTGGTTATGGTGCCTACAGTGTTGCTTTAATAACAATAATAATGCAGTGTCCCTTTGATAGCATTGTCAGCACACAAAAAAGTATGTAAATTACAATAAGTTTTAAAGGCTTAATATAGTGTCAGGAAAACATAGCGGTTTTCCTGCACTATAGTGCCCTGAGGGTGCCCCCACCCTCAGGGTCCCCCTCCCGTGGCGATGAAGGGGTTAAAACCCCTTCAGCAGCTTGCCTTAATCCAGCCCCAGGCTCCCTTAGCGTTGGTGACCTCTCCTCCCCCGCTGACGTCAACTCCCCCGTCCGACGTCAGCGGAGCCAAATGCACATGCGCGGCACTAGCATTTCTCAATGCTTTCCTATGGACGCTCTGCGTGATGGAAGTGAAATGTGCCTGCAGTGTCGCAGATGCACCTTTAGTGGCTGTCTGCAAGACAGCCACTAGAGTCTGGATTAACCCCAAATGTAAACATAGCAGTTTCTTTGAAACTGCTATGTTTGCATCTGAAGGGTTACAACCTGAGGGACCTGTCACCCAGACCACTTAATTGAGCTGAAGTGGTCTGGGTGACTATAGTGTCCTTTTAAAGCATGGGTCGTCAACCTGGTCCCTATCGCCCACTAGTGGGCGTTTCAGGATTCAAGGTGGGCGGTAGGGATTTCGGCAGCTAAATACTCTGTTTGAGAGAGTGGGTGGCAGGGCCGAACTGGCCCAGCTAGGGCTGGACTGACAGCCCTAATGATTATTATGATTAATTCTCCCCTTGGACTTTGCCAGCCTGTCAGTCCGAGGGGAGTAAGGAGGGAGGAGCTGGGGGCTGGTGTGGCTGCCAGCGGCCGCAGGGAGACCTGTCAGTCTCCCTGCACAGTCTGAAACCATTTCGGATGCATGCTTCGCCCCCAAATGGAAGCTCCGCCTCCCGCACAAAGCTCCGCCCCCACACACATTGCTGGAAAGCTGCCCACCGGACCAAGAGGAAACTAAAAGGTATTTTACTTTTTACAGCCCCCTACCCACCATTCAGACGCCCCCCACCTCACAGACAGTCCCCCTACCCACTATACAGCCCCCTACTCACTATACAGCCCCCTACCCACTATACAGCCCGCCTACCCACTATACTGTCCCCCTACCCACCTCACAGCCCTCCCTACCCACCTCAAATCCCTCCTACCCACTATACTGCCCCCTACCCACTATACAACCCCCTACCCACCTCACAGCCCCCTACCCACTGTACAGCCCCCTACCCACCTCACAGACCCCCCCAATATACAGGCCCCTACCCACCTCACAGCCCCCCTACCCACTATACAGGTCCCTACCCACCTCACAGCCCCCCTACCCACTATATTGCACCCCTACCCACTATACTGAACCTCTACCCACTATACAGCTGCCCTATGCACTTTACAGCCCCCTACCCACTTTAGAGCTCCCCTACCCACCTCACTGCCCCCTACCCACTATACAGCCCCCCTACGCACTATAGATCCCCCTACCCACTATAGAGCCCTCTACCCACCTCACAGCCTCCCTACCCACCTCACAGACCCCCCAACTATACAGCCCCCTACCCACCTCACAGACCCCCTACTTACTATACAGCCCACCTACCCACTATACATCAGCCTTACCATTGTACATTACCCTAAGGAAGGTAAAAGAAAAGCATAAAAAATTAGATAGAAAGGAAAAGAAAAATAGAAAAAAGGGGATAAAATAAAGGAGGAGAGTACTTGTAAAAAAGGAGAACGAAGGAGGAGATTACTTGTAGCATTGGAGAAAGAAGGAGCAGAGTACTTGTAGAATAGAAGAAAGAAGGAGCAGAGTACTTGTAGAATAGGAGAAAGAAGGAAAATAAAAAGGAAAAGGAGAGAATTGTTGTTGGCTAGTAATAGTAAGTGGGCTATCTAGCTCAGCCTACTGGGCATTGCTATAAGGAGGGTTAAAAAATAAGAAAAAGGGGGAAAAAAGGTGGGGAGGGGAATTGAGGAGGGAGAGGAGGGGACCTGATGCACGAATGAGAAATCATATTATGAGCAAACAAAGAAATCGTCTGAATATCACCGAAAGAGGAGACCTTCGTTTGTTCCTTACGAAAATCGAACCAGATATCAAATATTTAGCCTTGCAGCATCAACCTCAAGGATCTCATTAATCACTAGTAAAGGTAATTTCAGTTTACTTTATTGCTTTCTCATTAAACTTTATAAAATTAAAAACATTATAAACATGCATAAAGTAGAAATAAAAATGTATGTACATTTATTTTATTTTTAAAACACCCTCCTTTCTAAAAAATATTCTGCACTTGCGTGAAAACTGGCGGGCGGTAAGGAAAGTTTTCCATCAAGAAACATGCATTAGTGGGCGGTAGGTAGAAAAAGGTTGACTACCCCTGCTTTAAAGTATCACTCTTCCTAACCATGACATCATCAACAAGTAAAACGTTACTCAGGATGGGAATGTAAACAGGCTAATGATGTCATAGGGAATGTTGGGCTGTTGAATATGAAACCCATTGTACTATTTACCTGCACAGATTTGTTAATGATTCTAAGGGTTTATCGATATAGTAGAATTAATAGAAGTCTCTCGCTGCACATTGATAACACAGTGTCAGTCTGGCAGTGTGGGAACGTTCCAGTATTAGAACAGAGAACTCAGATATTTATTGTATAGCAGCAGCTGCCCAACCCAGTAAAGATGTAACAGCTATCTCCTTGGTACCAAGTGGCATTAACCTTAGTATAAAAGGACAGGCAAATAAAAATATGTTTACATCATCTTGACCCATACCAGCATTGGTCCTCTGTCTGTATAATTACTTGAAATAAGGTATTACCTGTCTGAGTACAGGAAGTCAAGGGCTTTAGGGGGGTCATGGGCAGCGTGTTCATTAGTGTGCAAAAAAATACACACAGTGCTAGATTTTGCGTATTTGTTTGTTACACGTTTGTTTGTGTATTTGTTTGTTTGCCTTCTATTTGGTAAAACTGTAAATCTATAGCCAACGTGAACGAGTAAAGTAGCGTGAAGCAACTATCTTAGCTTACTCCCACCAGTTCCACATCCCCCAGGACACTGCTAAATTGGCACCAGCGTCCTTACATATCTCTTTTCTTCTCTGGTACTCAGCGTCTGAGACTGCAGAAAAAAAGCTGTCACTATTGACATTCATTGCAATCTATTCATCTATCCATCTATCCATCCATCCATCTACCTAGCTATCTGTCTGTCTGTCCATCCACAATCTATCTACATGTCTATCACTTTATCTAGATATAGATATATACACACATATTTAGATGAACAGAAGGTCACATTCTCCAGTCTTCTTTGGTGGTTTAATCAGAAAATAATAAAATCACCATCATAGAAACCATATTTAAAAACGTGGCTATCAATTGGGACTATTTATATATTTATTTATTTTTACATAGGATATGTTTTTTTACTCATTATATGTTTTTTTTTTTTTTGTCTTTTTAACCATACATTTACTTTTGAAGAATATTTTGTTTCATTTTAAAGTTTCTTATTCTGTGTTATTTTAAGGATTACTGCCCTGTGCTTGTTGCACATACTTTATTTACTCCTTCTTCCTATTAAATTTTGATCACCCTGTATTTCAGTCGGTTTGTTATATTATTAATATAAAACCTACAAGCACTGCTTTCTAATAAAACCCAACAAAAGTTTCAGTAAAGCTTTAAGTAGCATCAGCACAACGCACTAGAACAGGGGTCTTAAAATCTGTCCAGATATAGATGTAATACAACTCCCAAAAATCTTTGACAACAACAGATGGGATGATAATTTGGGCAGCCAAAGCTTGACAATCAGTAGAAAGTAGTTAATTAGATATTGTCTCCATTTTTCCAAATTCCATTTTCTTAAATGGCTCAAAATCTTAATTTAATTGTTCCCATGGCAATGACATTGTATTCTAACTTCTTGTCACTAGCCCCTGTACAGAGCATGACGAAATGTGTCAGTAGATTTGAGAGACTCGAGATGTTATTTGAGAGACTCGAGAGGTAAGATCTGGCTTACCTGGAATCGTAACTATTATATTTTGTCTTAGGGAAGAAAGCCACACACAGTTATTTCGCATCATGACAAAACAGAAAGAATTACGTTTACAGTGTGGAATGATGGACAGATTTTTAAATGACACTCACATTTCTACAATTACTATTTGTTCATTTATAATACTTCCAATGCTAATGTGTGTACACAAATGGGAATCCCTGTTTGTAAGAGAGGGTGTCTGAACTAAGCATGTCTACTGCATCGTCTGCCTTGCAGGAGGCAGAGGTGGAGATTAGCATACTGAACAACTTTGTGAATTAGGAGAAAGAATAATGAGCGAGGCAGGACAATAATGGGAGCATTCCAGGTCCCCAGCAGTAAATGGGGCATGTCATTCTTGGCGTGAGTGCATTATTGGATGGCAGGCCGCCTGAAAAGCAAATTTCAAAGCATGTACCAGAACTCTTCTTCATTAATGTTTTTTTCATTACATCTATTTTAAAAAATTTTTAAATTTTTTTATTTAAGGTACAAAGGGAAGTGAATGAGTAAGGTCACATGTGTTTTTTAACCCATTAAGGACCAAACTTCTGGAATAAAAGGGAATCATGACATGTCACACATGTCATGTGTCCTTAAGGGGTTAAATAAGTCACTAGAAGTAGGATTAAACATGTTTAAAATGGCTGACTGCACAAAATTCAGAAAATGTGTTCCTTATTGCCCATTACAGTTGAATCAAGCAACGTTTCAACTCCATGTGTGCCTTTATCAAGCCATGTAAATGGTCAGACTGCTCTCAGCCCATGAATTAATTTTGTATGTTTGTAGTGCCAGGTAATAGTTTGACAGCTTACCGAGTATTGGCACCAAGGGACTCCAAGCACCATAACCACTACAGATAACTGTAGTAATTATGGTTCTTAGAACAACCCTATTATTATCTGCAACAAATAATATATTTGTAAAGGTTGGGCAACACAAATCTCTCTAAGAATAATGTAAGATCTACCTATTGCCTATCTCTGCTTTTGGTACATCTCCACTTAATCTACCAAAGGAATTGGAAAGCATTGGGAGGTGAACCACTACATGAGCTAAGGGCTACCCACTGTGAAAGAACTGCATGTTTACACCTTGAAATAAATCAAATACAAAGACACATGAGATAACATTGGCCTGGCACCCCCAATCTGACTCTAAGGTAGTCTGCACGCAAAGGCGTTGTGCATCGATGCTAAAGGATCGCAATAAAGTTACAGAGTTTACAATCTACCAGCACTGTTGCAGGACAGGATGGTGAAAATACAGCAAAATTAAATGCAGCTGATAAAATAACAATTATATGTATATAGTGCCAATGGCACTTCATTAATACTATACAAAGTATAAAAATCCCATTTTATATGTTTGGTTTTTTTTAGAGACTAGCGAAGTGAGTTCTGCCAGAGATGGGTTCAGTACTGAACCCGAGGATCACTCTATTTGTGCCAAGTGTATGGAAATGTGTCTAAAAAAGAACGGGAGTTTCTTAGAAATGTTGTATTTGATGCTCAAAGAGCCAGGAAGATTGCTTTTTTACTGTAATATCAAATGTATATCAATATGCGTGCAGTTTCTATTACAGAATTAATTAATAATATGTGTGCCATCTGTTGCTTTAATTGCTTTAATCACCTACTGATGAGAAAGGAAACAAAGAAGGTCAGGATCCACCCCTGACGGGGACAAGACATTTATTTAGATCTCATCCAAACTTAAATTCACACTTTTAAGAATTACATATATGATAAAAGATTTTATCATATGCTTTATGCTTTATATTCATAAGCAACATTTACAAACAAACTAATAGTGTTATATAGTACAGTGAGAATTTAAAGTGAATTTCAAAAGTAAGGCAAGAGTAACTGGATCTACCAAAGGTAGGCAACCTTTTGCACTCCAGATGTTTTGGACTATATTTCCCATCATGCTCTTATATCTGTAATGCTGGCAAAGAATCAGTGGAGATATAGTCCACAACATCTGGAGTGCCGAAGGTTGTCTACCCCTCTTAGACAATATTTCCAGTACAACTATTTTGACCTTAAAGGGACACTATAGTCACCCAGACCACTTCAGCTCAATGAAGTGGTCTGGGTGTCAGGTCCCTCTAGGGTTAACCCTGCCTGATGTAAACATAGCAGTTTCTGGGAAACTGCTATGTTTACATCTGGGGTTAAGCCAGCCTCTAGTGGCTGTCTTTTCGGACAGTCACTAGAGGTGCATCGGCAATGATTGAGGCATATTATGCCTCAATCACGCAGAGCATCCATAGGAAAGCATTGAAAAATGCTTTCCTACGGACACTTTGAATGCCGCGCATGCACATTCGGCGCCGGTGACGTAGACAAGGATGCTGACATTGGCGGGGGAGGAGAGGTAAGGGAGCCCAGCGGGGGAAAAGGGTGAGTAGCTGAAGGGGTTTATCCATGGGAGGGGGACCCTGAGGGTGGGGGCACCCTCAGGGTACTATAGTGTCAGGAAAACCAAGCGGTTATAGTGTCCCTTTAATATTTATTACAGAATTTGCTTTGAATTCTCACTTAAGTAAATAACCCCACTGGAAAGGACATATTGTTCACAAATCATAATATTGGGAGCAGATCCGAAAAGGGTATTTGGCAGTTTGTGAGCACCCTATGATTATGAATTTAGCATCTGATAGACTTGTCCACAAATTCTATTCAGCTTGCATGACCGAATCAAATTCATGATACTCTACAGCCGAACGAATCGATCCATCCAGGATTTACATGAGGAGTTTCATTCAATTCATTTGACTTCACAGCTAAATCCTGGACGGACCGATTCATCTGAGCATAGATTAAAAGGAATTTAAAATTCATACTAGCTGAAAAGCCTTTATGCACAAGTCTACAATCTGATAGTCGATCGATGATCTTGATGCATGCAACAGTGTTCAGCAAGTCGCATCCCCTTTACTAATAGACACAGTAACACCGCACTGCTTACTGACATGCAATACTATAAGACACCACAGCATGCACGTCACATCAATATGTAAATGTACAATTACACAGCATGAATTATCAATTGACTGACTGGCATACATTTCCGGTCATTAATCTAATGAATTCACTTTTACAAAAATATATGTTTATACTAATTCATACAGAAAACAAACAAACAAACACAAGAAATGAATACAACAACTCATATAATAAATGCCCAACAACTCATATAATAAACGATAAAATCATCTAATTCTCCAGAACATCTTCAGAACTACTAAAAGAACAGTAATGTCACCAGGGCCATCTCGGTAACATGCCAGGCTCAATAACTCTTCCAGTGACAGATTGGGAAAACTCGCACCGCCTACAGGCTATAAAAAATAGTTCCTATGTATTGATCAATTGAAGAACATGTGGATTGTCTGGGATGTAAAGACTCACCATTTTCTGCTTTCTATTGTATTTTAAAGCGGTCAGAGAGAGAAAGAGGAAGGAACATAGAGGAGAATAAAACAAATAAATTTACAAAATTTTAGTAAAACCTCTAAGAAAAGCCTTAGTAAAAAAAATAAAAATAAATAAAGTATACCTTTATCTGAAATTTTCTTGGGTAATGGTATGACAGTTGGATTTTTCTAACAATGTATTCTTTAATGTATACCTTGCCTACAGCCCAGTGGTATTTGAATTCTTCCTGTAAAGGCTTTAGGTACATGATACAGAGGCAAAGATGTGTTTATAGATTGGTTTAACAGAAAGGAAGCAGTGTATCAAATACTGGACACATTGTATCCAAGTGCAGAGTCTACTCTAAATAAACAGAAGTGTCAGTTCTAGCCTTTTCTTTACCACTACTGTTTGTACATCTTGACACATACTGAATAAGTATACATTAAACATACTTACATATATGACTGTAGTTGAACTCCATCTGTTGCTGAGCATCCTTTCATTGTATTAAGTACCAATAGAATCCCCAATATCTTTAGCCACATTGTGGGTAATATGATCCTTTTTCTTCTCCACCAGAAATTAAATTCAGATATATATATGTTTTTCCTCTTTGGGTAACAAAGAAAGGAATTGGCATCAGCAGGAAACCAAATCTGCTGAAAAGTGATTTTATTTTTTTAAATCTTCTTTTTTGGGTGCTATGAAGATTTGCTGTGAAGTTACACTTGAAAATTAGCATGGATTATGTAAACCAGTCTTTTAAAAAATCATGTTTTTTTTTTTTCCCCAGAAAGAATTGATCTCTCTGTACAGTCTGTAAGTCTAAGAAGAAGAAAAAAAGTTACAAAAAGCAATCAAAAAATGTGCTCAGACAGCTGTTTTTCATTGTTTGCTTGTGATGTGAGATATCCAAAGATTGTTGAATTTTTAAAGTGCTTTCTCTTCTGTAGGAAACTCGTGTGTGTCTGTGTTATGGAGTGAAGAATCAGATCCAGTCCCATTTACAAGCACAGACCAGACCCCCTCTAACAGGAGCCAGTAGGCAGACAGAAAGAGGAGGGGATTTAAAGACAGGTCAACTCCCTTAGGACACATTAGAAAGATATTCCCTGTTTTACAACCCTTTCTCTCCCTTTTCTTAAAGGATTCACTTCAGCCAGTGAGCAGAGCTAGCTGCTTGCTTTGTGAAGATCTTTGCCACACACAGAACCAAATTCATTTACCTTCCTGTCTGCTTGAGAGTCTCTCCCCCTTCTAGGTTTCCTTGTATATAATGATGTGAAAACAGGAATTCTTATTCTGCTTGTGCATTGGAGAGGTCTTAAGGAATCTCAGGTGTAATACAGGGAGAGCTACAGCTTCTGACAGCAAAGCAGGTCTTGGAAAATTCATTCTTTCTTGTAGAAAGCTGACGTGCTAGGTTTCTGCCTTTGGATGGTTTGTGCTGCTCTGCAGTTTATTCCTACACCTCTATCTGTATCATGTCTTCTGGGCAGACTGTTGAAGTTCTACATGTAATAAGTAGTGGGATCTGTCAGTTGGAGCCTAAGGAATGTAGCACAGAGGTTAAATAATGAATGGATGGGGGGGGTCATTGAGTGAACTCAAGGGGGTTTATTCACTAAACTCTGAACGTTAACAAATTAAAGTCTCAGTGGAAAAACTGTGGCTTAAATACTAATCTGTGACTGTAGCTTAGTTGGAGAATTTATGCAGATAATCTATTTTAGGCTAAATCTTGGTGTATGGGTTTTTCAGTTTGCTTCAATTCAGAATTTAGTGAATAACCTTTTATGTGTTGTTTTCATGTCTATAAACCTACAGACTTATTCACCGAACCCTAAATTGTAAGGAATTGAACCCGAATCGTAAAATTGGTGGTCGTTCTCCAACCTGTGACAATAGCTGAGTTGAAGAATTTTCCACATCACCTATTTTATCCTAAATCTTGCCATTCGAATTTCAGTTTGCAACTGTTTATTGAAAAATTCTGCCATTGAATAACGTTATATATTTATAGACAACGAATTTGCTAAATGTGCTATGCTTCCTAAGGAGGGGTATGGACTAGAATGATTGATCTTTTATTTTATATTTTGGAATATTATGGTTCTGTTTAAGAAGATAGCTCAGTGGTTTGTGCTCCAACTACCTATATTTAGTCTCCTTTCAATCTACAGGTTCTATTGGGGGCAAAGTCACCTCCATTTATCCATCCAGGTACATTTAAGTGTGTCTGTATACTATGATAATGGCGACCAAAGACAGATCCCCAGCTATTGCAAAACTAAAGCTGGCTGAGCATTATGGGTAAAAACAGCAATACACTTTTTGAAGTTGTCGATTTACCTATTGTAACATTCACACTAGAGTATATTTAAAAATTAGCTAAAGCCTGTTGTCCTCTTTTTGGCTAAATAAATAAACAAACAGTATTATGAAACAAAATGTGTATGGGATAGGTACATTACGATCTGTTTCCCAGACTTTGTGTGGCTGTCCAATCACAGACTTCCCAATGCAACTCAATGAAAAGTCTTTGCAAAGCAGGTGCTCTGGGCAATTGCTGCCTCTTGAGTTTAGCTCCACTGAGCTAACCAAATTTAGGAAGGAACAATTGCTGCTTCTTGAGTTTAGCTCCACTGAGCTAACCAAATCAGGAAGTAACAAGACCAGTTGTCTGATTGACAGCCAGGGAGGTGTAACCAGTATAATTTTAAGTGCCAATTTATATTGAAATAAGTTTTTTTTTTCCAAAATGAAAAAATAGGATACACTCTTCACAAATAAAGCTTTTCAGCATGCTGAAGGGGTCTAAATGGTCCCTTTAAGCAGATGGTAAGTCACACATACAAACAGTAATCCAAGATCAACAATCTGGTTCATGTGCCATCGAATGCAGTTTTATTTATTAATACCAACAAAAGGTGGAAGAGAAAAACACAAGAAAAGGAGGGAGGAAGGAGGGAAATAGGGAACTCCACGTTGCACCCTGAAACAAGTGTGATTCAATAAATATTAGGAATCATTGTGATAGGGACTAGCAAGCCACAGGCCCCAGATTTTATAGTAGGATATGGAATAGCCATGAACTTTGGCGTGCCTCTCAGGTTTAACTCCCATTATAATTTTGTATATATCAACTTACATCAACTGTATTACCTCTACTGTATTATTACAAAAATTACCTCATTATTTTTTTTATTATAAGGTCTGGTGAACAGATATTTTAATGATATATGAATATTTGCAAACATCTTTGAAAAAATGTGTCCAGTAATTTGCATGCTTTCACAAAAGCCAAATATTTGCACATGCTTAATGGTAGATTATTGGGAAAAGACTGACAGTAGTCTGGGCCACAAACATATATGTATTCCATACCCCAGTTGTGACTCTTCTTGCATCCCAGACCCCAGTTGTGCCTTTACTGGTGTCCATCCCCTCCTCTCCCATAGTTATACCCATTTTAATAATTACAAAAATCATACAAATATATCATGCATAAGACAATTAAATTCATCAAATGTGAAACATGTGAATCAAATAGACTTGTTTTCTAAACTATCATTTATAAAAAAAAAACTGCTGTGAATTGGTAAAATGAAAGGTTAATGCCTCACTTGAGATGTTAGCTGAGCTGGGGTTTTAATCTAGATTGCAATGAGTTATCAACTCATAACATCTCGTTGTTCAGCAAATTAATCTCTATGTGAAATTAGAAAGAATACCAATTTATCTTAGCATAATAGCTACCATTGGACCGGTGACCTCATCATGAACAGGATAAAGTTAAAGATTTCTTGGCTATGTGACATATTTTTCCTTATGCAATGCCAGAGATTTTCTGGTGTATCTCCCCAAACTCAACTGCTAGTTTTCTAAGCAAATGGCCATTTGTGTTGGCTCAGCACAATAGTGTGCTAGCGACATCAGTCTCACCCTACGGAAAAAGTCAGTAGACTCCCTTGGCTTCAGGTATCAATCCGATTAACATGCCAAGTAAAATAACAAAGCCTATCATGTTAAATGCTAATAACACATATTATATAATGCATGGTAAGGCATGAGAAAATACTGATTAATATCGTGCATGCCAGACTTGGCACAGTGTGATCTAAACATGCTAATTAAAGATTAGAACGCTCACGACTCCGCGTAATATATGCTTTCTATGCTTAATTTCAATAAATGCATAAAATACTATTTTATCAGCAATTCAATGGTTGGATACATCATTATCACCTGTGCGAATGTGAATATTAATGAGTAATGCTTCATTGGAATATTCATTAATTTATCCTTCAAACAAAATTAGGCAGCGCAAAAACTGTAATGTATATAACAATGGATAAAGGTTAACAAGAACAAAGTAACGATTATTGTGTTAGAAAAATCAGTAAGTCCCCCCATTGGCTTTCAAAGGATGAGGTTTAATATTTTGGGTCATTGACCACCAAATGATCTCCTCAAATTCACCTATATGTGCATAATATCTAAGAACACCCATTTTACATTGTTTTATAGAAATAAAACAGGTTAGAGGAAAAAGGGAAATTGATATTATAGGTATGTTTTTTAATACCTGTTTATGTTATTTTAAAATTACCTGCTTTTAGACTTAAGTTCAATATCAAGTCTTAAGCATTTCTGTCTTAAAAAGTAAAACTACTCCTGATTAAGCTCAATATTGTATTTTATTTTATTTATTACAAGCATTTATAAGACACCAGCATATTCTGAAGCGCTGGACAATTGGGGAAAATACAAAAGAGGGCCCAGCCCGTGAGCTGAGGTCTACCCATTGAAGCTCTTTTATAAAATCATCATTCCAAACTACCATTAGTGCAATTAACAAGGGCAAACATCACAGGGCAAATAACTCATTCAGCTGTGTTTGTATAACAAATCGCGATAGAGAAAATGAATCACACCCATTTGCTGACAGCTGTGAGCACAAAGGCTGCCTTGATGCTTCCATCCTAATGTTACATTTTCTTTATTGTCTATTTATATGTAGCATCCTATGATGTCCTCCTTGGTAGTAAAGATGATACTATAACCTACTATACTACCAAACCCTCTGTAAATTTTACTGATTGGTAATTTATTTATGTTATTAATCCTGTATTTTGAACTACATATGTCTATGGTTCTGTGATATGTGTTAAGTATAAAATAAAATAAAACACACTGACACTCTACCTTTAAATCCAAACGCCTTGGTGCCTCCGACACTGTATTTGGCGTTCAGTTTAAAAAACTGGAACGTTCGTATGACTTTTTTATGCAAACAAACAAACAAACAAACAAAATCTTCTTTAATTCAAATCATCAAACCATGACTGTTACATTTGTGACCAATGTTTTCAAGTATGTCCTTTTAGTTTTAATTACATTTCAATGTATGATTTCACCACAAAATATTTTTACATTTTTGTTTTACTTTGTTTTCTTTGAATTTTTCAACTTTTTAACCAGACGAGTTGGACACACAGGAACAGATCGGTTGAGGGCTCTGCTCAAATGAGCTTTTATTCTAAGGGGAGTGAGGTAAAATGACACAAAAGGTAAGGATAGGGAAGAAACGTAGGTTGCCAGAATAGTTTTCAGTGAGGGCTTAGTTGTGTTTTTTTGTGTGTGGTTTTTTTTGTTTGTTTTTTCAGATCACCAGCAAATCCGGAAAGAACAGAAATCCATTTGAGAATTTCATGAAAACTCCTGATTAGTGATGTCCCGAACGGTTCGCCGAACGGTTCGCAAATGGTTCGCCACGAACGGTTCGTCACGGACTCATCATTGAGTAAACTTTGACCCTGTACCTCACAGTCAGCAGACACATTCCAGCCAATCAGCAGCAGACCCTCCCTCACAGACCTTCCCACCTCCTGGACAGCATCCATTTTGAAGCTGCATTCTTAGTGAGCTGTCCAGGAGATGGGAGGGTCTGGGAGGGAGGGTCTGCTGCTGATTGGCTGGAATGTGTCTGCTGACTGTGAGGTACAGGATCAAAGTTTGCTCAATGATGAGTCCATGGCGAACCGTTCGTGGCGAACCGTTCGGGACATCACTACTCCTGATCAAGGATTTTCTCTGTATCGAGTTCCTAAAATATTCCTTCCATTTTTTTCATGATCTTAAACATCCTGGTGCAAGGCCGTCATTATATATCCTTGAAAATCCAGTGTCTGGTTAATCTTTTTCTTTTTTTTTCCAGTTGATTATTTTTGGATTAGTGTGTCAACCTACATTAATGAATAATTTGTGGCTTATCTATAAAGACAATAATTTCATCCACAATTCAGATCGATTAATCACCTTTTAAGATTGATCAATTGCCTATCAAGATTGGCAATCAGCTTTAAAGTTTGCTTATTCATCTTTAATGATTGAGCATCTGCCTTTTAGTCAATCTCAAAAGGCAGGTCAATAATCTTTAGAAATTAATTATCCGTCAAGTATGTCCCTTCAATAAAGGTGCATAATCAAATCTAAATTATCTATGATAGTGAATCTGCTTCAATATATTCATTAATAGGTATCTCTACGTATATAGGAGGTAGGTCATAATATATTAATTTAATGGACTGATTACTCCTGATCTTACATGTTCAAACAACAGTTACAGTAGTTTGGAAGGTCGACAACAATAAAGTAGTTTCAAGTAAATCAATGGAAAAAGTAATTAAGTACATCTATAAAGGATTGCTTAATCTATCCGGAAACATAAATTACCTGGCCATATATTTCTTAAAGAAAGGTTGAAATTGAAGTTGATTCCAGTATAAGAAGGATGTGTAACTATTTATAGATTACAGATCCATTCTTCCAGGGTTTCATTTGTTACTCTCTCAGAGGTATACTGTTACATGAGTTTAAACATTTCTTCAGTAGAAATTTACCCCAGTTTGCTGGTTTCGATCACAGTCTTTAAGGCACACCAAAATTTCACGTATTACATTAATGAGAATTCTAAGTGAATTTAAGGTGAATTTAAAGTTTAAGGACAAAGTAGTCGAGCTAAAAGCAAAACTGACTTAGAGAATTTTTCCAGATCGTATTTTTTAACTTAAAATTAAAATTCACGGGGCACGGAGCCTGACTGCTGAGCCAACCAGACGTGCTCCACGAGAGCTCCTGAGTCAGGTACTGATAAACTGGGTCTAATTAGGGGCCACTTGACCAATCTGACCACAAATAATACTCGCCCAGTTAAGCAGGTGTCGGTGCACAAGTGAATACCTCACACAAGCGTTTCCAGCACCAGATCATCTGGATCAAGCCCTGCGGCCTAACCAAGTTTGAGCTGAGTAAAGGCGGCCGCTCTCTCACTTCCCCACCTCTCGAGGTGACACCTGTACATAGCTGTCCCCCAACCCCCTCTAGATCGTTGGGGGTTATCCTGGTCCCCACTGACTTGCTCCACATACCTCTGCTGATTTCAAGTGCTTGCACTGGCACAATCCAAGACCACAGTGGACCCCCTCAAGATGGTGGACGCGCAGTCCCTTTATGTGCATGAGCCTCTGAACAACCAGCAGAATGCAGCTGATGGAATCTTAACACGTCTGAACGTGATATTTGAGAGCTTCTCGGCAAAAGCGGAGGCTCGTCTTCTTGCAACACCGACTCTACCTCAGGAGAAAGAGCAGAGAGAAGTGGTGCAGGAGGTGAGGGACCCCCCGGGCACAACTACCGTGCAAGCACTTAAGTTTCCCAAATTGGGCCTACCTGGACTGAAGGCCAGACAGGATACACGTCCGCCGCATCGACAAGCTACGCGGAAGAACCAGCGCCGCTGGCGGCGACAATCCACTAGGAACTTCTGCCATTTCCCAATAGAGAAGAACTTGGACACACCAATGAGCCCCCGAGTTTCTGGATCAGTAATGCAGGCCCTCATAATGGCCTGGTGCTGTATGGTGCTCCTCTTGGCTCCCATCTCAGAGTGCCGTTCACCTACCTCTTCCTGCTCTGAGCCAGGGCATCAGCTGATGGGGGACTTAACATTTCGGGCCCACTGTTGGAAGCTACCCAATAGCCTGCCTGATTGTCTCCTGTATGACAGTTCATGACATGACAGTCTTATTGCACTGATGGGCTCACAATCAAATCAGATCACATTGTTCTTGTTTATATTTTACTCTATCTTTTGATATGCCGTTACTCTACTATGTGCCTTCTTGTGCTGAGTCAGAGGGGGGCGTCAGTGGCATTAACACCCTGTATATCTAGCTTTGTGCCCTCAAACACACTTAATTCAAGTTATCCGTGCTTTAGATCCCATGTTACACTGATAATGGCCACTGATAGCATGTTCGCATAGCCTGTTAACACTAATATAAAATGAGGCTCCCTAGCTATATTTGTGCCACGCCACTAGACATTCCATAGCATCCTATTGTGTTTCATGCATATTTATATTGTTTCTATTGATTATTTGAGGATATTATTGTACTATCAACTGTTTTCTGTACACTTGAATATATACTCTTTATACCTTATGACTCAATAAAATAATGATTGACAAAAAAAATAATTAATATTCACATTGAATTCACTTTGAATTCACACTTAGAGGAACACTATAGTATCAGGAAAACAAACAGGTATTCCTAACACTATAGTGTTAAAATCACAGTTTAGGCATCGGACCCACCTTACCTCTCTTTAAAGAGTTAAAATATCACCTGACTACCAGCGCCGCGTGGGTCCGTAGGACATAAATATAGAGGAAAGTAGTTTATGATCTGGTTTAGTAATGCGTCTCATACTCTGATAATTGATAAAATAGTGATAAAATATTCAACCTCTCAATGAGCAGTATTTCACTCAAAAAGTAATGCTTTTGAAAAAAAGGCTTACCGCTATAACCTGAATTAAACCTTAATGTCGGCTGGAGATTTATTTTATAATCAGTTTGTTTTGTCAAATCAAAAATTAGATTTTTACCAAATTTGCTGATTTGAAAGTTTGCTAAAACATCTGAATTACAAAATTAGCTAAAGTGTTTTAAATTTAGCAAATATATTTTTTTCAGTTGACCAAATAAATTTTTCTTTCAATAATCTACAAGAGTATCTTACTTCTAGAGCTGATTTTATTTCATTTATTGAAAGCAGATGGATCGTGGGTTTTTTCACAATCACTCCAGTTTTGAATTTGTGAATCTTTCTCGTATTTTACACAAACCGAGCGTCTGTTCTGCCTTTGAAAATATTATTCAGTTACTAAACACGGTGCTTAGGTTCTGTTATGTTTGTGTTCTGGGCACTGTGATACATCACACCTGCGATTCTTATTAACTACATTGTTATAGATTTTGGCTGAGAAAACTGCTTGCTCAGAACACGTTTTAGGTAGGCGATGAAGCAAAAGCAGTTCAAATAATATATTTCAAGTTACAGACTTCCTGTGAATGGCTATGAAATGTGAATCTCTTTCTGCATGAAAAGTCAATTTTTGATTGCTGAAGCTTGGAGTAAAAAGATAAAATAATCATGCATATTTTAGAATCCTTTGTAAGCTCTAGGGCATTGACAGCACAATCTCACAACTCAAAGAGCATCTGTAGGACATGAAGGAACATTGTCCCCTTTATGCATAAATAATCACAGGTCAGATATTAGAAGACCAAATCAATCAGAAAATGTGCCATTCCTAAGAATAATAATGTAAAATTCTGTTTTGGAACACTTTTAGGTAGTTTGTATCGCCCATGCAGGTCTTTTCAATACACTTGAGTTTAACCCTGTGAATAATCACTGCAGGAAACCATTAAGAAGGATCTAAGGATATCTTTGCAGAACGGAGGCTGTACCAGAAAAATTATGTTTAATTTAGATTTCAATTCACCACTATTCATTGTTCAGTGAATAAACCTTAATGTGTTTAACATGCTTCCTAAAAACAAAGATCTTATAAATCAATCAGTTGTGATTGTAGAAAATATTTAATCACAAGTGACTGCACTAATTTAAAAGTTTAAGTTAAAAAAACATTACAGAGACCCAATAGAGGTAGCCGTTTTCTTTAAGGTGGCAAGTGTTTAGTGTCAATTTTATTGTGGTGAACCAACCCGGTATGAGTTCAACCACAGGACTGAGCCATGATAAAGTCAATAGTTATTCCGACTAGGCAAAATAACACACAAAGCCTTCAACTCCACATTGTCTGCAGGACTTTTCCCTGGAAGTTTAGAAAAGAAGACCAAGGAACCTTCTCTAGTTCCGCTCCACCATTGTCACCCCCAGTGCAATTGGCAATGGTGAGCTGCATACAAATACCTGTCTATATTATGACCATAATGAGCTTAGCCTCCCATCATGTGAAAGTTACTTTGTTTGAGCAAGCTCCAACCTTATTCAAGTACTTTAAAATGCAGTTCATTGAGATTTCTTTACCTTCTAAAGCCATCCCCATCATTCTACTGATACCTCTCATTATTAGGATAGATGCATAATTTAAGAAAAGTGTCTGAGTCAATTTGCATGGGCAACTGTACTGATCAACCACAACATTAAAACCACTGATAGGTGAAATGAATAACATTGATTATATAATTACAATGGCATCTGCCAAAGGTAGGCTATATTGAACAGTCAGGTCTTGAATTTCAAGTGAAAAATGGGTAATCAAGACAGATCTGAGTTACTCTGACATGGGCCAAATAGTGATGGCTAGATGACTGGGTCAGAGCATCTCCAAACCTGCAAGTCTTGTGGGGTGTTCCCAGTAAGCAATAATTAGTACCTTCCAAAAGTTGAATAAGGAAGGACAACCGTGTCAGTGTCATGGGCATCCATGGCTTATTGACCACGTGGGGAGTGAAGGCTAGCGCATCTGTTCTGATCACACAGACGCTCAAATTGATGAAAAACCTAATGCTGACCATGACAGAAAGGTGTCAAAACACACAGTGTGTTTGCTGCATATGGGGCAGACCTGTCAGAGTTCCCATGATGACCCCTTATTACTGCCGAAAAAACACCTTCAGTGGGGAAGAACTGGACCATGGAGCAATGGAAGACGGTTGCCTGGTATGATGCATAGTGTTTTCTTTTAGATCAGGTGGTAGGCCGGGGTGTGCGCGTCACTTACCTAGGGTAGAGATTGCAACAGGATGCACTATGGGAAGAAGGCAGGTAGGCGGAGGCAATTTTCTACTGGGAAATGTGGATGTTACTTTGAAACATACCACCTACCTAGAGATTGTTGCAGACCACATACACCCCTTCATGGCAATGGTGTTGGCCTCTTTCAGCAGGATAATACACCCTGTCACACTGCAATAAATGTTCAGGAACGGTTTGAGGAACATGACAAAGAGTTCAAGGTGTTGCCTCCATCTCCAGCTTCACCAGATCTCAATCCAATTGGGCATCTGTGGTATGTGCTGGACCCACATATCTGATCCATCAAATCGTAGCTGTTTTTGCAGCATGAGGGGAACCTACACAATATTAGGCATGTGGGTTTAAGGCAGTTGATCGGTGTAATAGACTTGTGCATAGCGGAATAATCCTGTTCTTCTGAACAACTTCGACTGGGGAAAAAAAAATTGTGACTGCAAAATTTAGTCCATGCCATGGTTTGGCCCTGAAGATTTCGGTGGCAAAATAATTTTGGTAAGCAAATCGGCCAGCCATAAAAAACAGGAAAAATCGTGAAAAAACTGGTGAAACATTTTGCAATGCTGATTCTGAGTTGCCAATAACAGATTATTATAACTCTGTGTTAATTATAAATAGAAAGTGTGAGGACTTAGGCCTGATTTTCATATTGTTAGATAAATGTTTTAAATAACTTAATATTGTGGATACATTTTGTTGAATGTTTTTTTGAATATTATATATAAAAAATAAATCATATATAATATATTTGTATATATATCAATATACCAACAAATATAAGAATATTAGAACATTTGTCAAAATATTAAAAAAAAATTTAAAAAGTGTCCAAAAAAATTTAATAATTTCAAAAGTTTATCCAAAAATATTAAATCAATGCCTTATAGTTTTATACTGATTCCTTGTTCTCGTTTTGCTATATTGTATTGATAAAAAATGGGGAGCAGGATTAATTTCAAGTTGCATATAGAGTATTTTTGTCCAAAAATAAAAGGGAAAAATCAGTGGGCAATTGACCACGCACTTACCCCTTGCACACTGACAAGAACAAAATTTTCAACATACTGAGTCTGTAGCTTCTGTAACCATCCATCAGTGTAGAATAAAAACAATGTCCTATCAGTCCTTTGAGACACACTGGAGACAAGGTTATTATTATTATTATTTTATTATTTATATAGCGCCATCAGATTCCGTAGCGCTGTACAGTGGGATCTCTCGTGCATTAAGCTGCAGCTACACACTGTACATATTACTGCAGAAAGAAACTTGCCATTTCCAAAGCAGAAACATACTGCAATATATAATTATAACCAACTGCACCATAACCACCACATTTTAGAATATTGTTTTTCCTACAAAGAAATAAAAAACAGACCTGGCACACACATTGCATGCAGGGTTCACTTGTGCTATAAGCTACCACACACTGTGCATATTACTGAGAGAAAAAGATTGCAATTACCAAAGTACAAACAGTGGCACAGAAGCACACTGCAAGTCAAATAATCCCTCTCTTACTAAAAATAACAAATAAATCAAAATCAGTAAAACAATTCTAAATTAGTTAGTCAATGATGATGTAAGTGACAATGGCAGTAGCAGCTATGCTAAATGAACTTTTCCCCCCTTTTTTAATTCACCAGATTATGAGGGATCCAGTTGTTACTGACCAACCTGACTCTTTTGGCTACCTTACCCCTCTTCCTGCTCTGCCTACGGGTGGTGTTAGTAGTAGTGGAGGAGGTGCCATTGGTGTTAGGTTGTAACAACTGCGCAGAATCAGATACATCGCCATAATTTTAAAAGTTCATCCAAAATGATTAAATCATTTTAAAAGCTCATCCAAAAAAAAATTTATGGTGATAATGGTAATATAATTGAAATAGCGGAGACAATGGCAGCGAAGGTGTCAGCAGTCTTCCTTGCCGAAGAAGAGATATTCAGAATTTTTGAGACCATGGCACTACTGCAGATGGTGGATTGGGGAACAGGACTCCTTCCCCCACCCTACGTCAAGTTTGTCTTGGATAAGTATGTGACATTATTGATGGTGAGTTTGTTTTTCTTATTGAAATAAACTTTGGATATGAATAATTGTGTATTTTTTAAACTAACAACTTTATTCAACAAAAAAATAGGTGTTTGTGTTGGCTGATGACCATCATGGTGTTATCAGATTCTGCCCACATACAATTTAACATGGCTTCTATAATACTGACTCTGGCTCATTCTGATTATTCCTAGTCTGTTGTCTGCCCCCGTTTGGCTAGTTTGACCCCCTATTCTGGTTCCCTGAATTTGATTTGCCTCTGTTTTATGAGAGTTCTTACCAGTCGTTTGGTATTCTGTTCTGCCACTTTTTAATTATAGCGAATTTATAAAATATAGAATTTAGCCTGGCCACCTCTTAAAACCTGTAATCTGTCTACTCTATACTGTGCCCTATTTTATACACTTAGAGATTTGACACAACCAATGCTAGTCCATCCTTATATTGCTCAAGCATATATAATGTACCTCCCAAAGTTCGGAGATACATAATTGCGAAGGGAGGGTGTGTGACAGAGCGTAGAGTGCTGGTGAAGTAGTGCATGTCACAGATTATGAAAATTTACCAAAATTAGTACATATACCACCAAAGAGTGCCCATGAACAGAGCACTATAAACCAGCTATTGCATAGAACAGAACAGCGCAAGAGAACCATCCTAAGAGGGCAGGACAAGACCGAGCATTAGCTGGACAACAGTATCAGTTAGTGAGTTAATATCGGAGGAGCCATAAGGACAAAACCACAAGTTATGATTTGTCATTATTTGGGAAGAGCATGGATTTTGTAATTTAGAGAATGTCAAACGTGGTGTTTATCAGCTCCCAATATGTAGCTAAAGATGTGGTTGCAGGAGAAGATAGCTGGAATACCAAGAGATTGCTATCCTAAATTCTAATAAATATGGTTTGCAAACGCACGTAGTATACACTTTTTGCTGTGTGGATTCCCGTTGTATCTTTTTAGGGCCCTTGAGGAGCTTGCACATGTTTACATATGATGGATTCCATCTGCAATTTGCTCTATCTCTGAGGATAGTCCTGGCATTGGAATGTGAAACTTCATATACAGAATAGACACCCACTGGGAATAAGAACTACCTTCAGTTTTATCTCATTATCTCTGAAATCTAAATGATTAGGAACACTCAGCTGTTTAATTCATATTATTTGCACGTTTATTCAGGGTGCGAAGACAGCACAAATGCAATCCAATCCATCAAATCCTTGTCTTTTTACTGCATTCGTTAAGGTGTCTGAAGGATATGTGCCTTTTGTTAACGTTTTTAAGAATTCCAGTAGATAAACTCACCCGTGACAAGGAGTGACGTCAATCCCTTAAATACACACTTTAATGCATTTGATAGTTTCTAACCTTTTTAATATGCTGTATTTTTTTTTTTTTTTTTGCATGCTCAAAACTTTTTACATAACAACAAAAACAAATGTTTTGCAGAATCCTGCACCATAAGTCTGCCTCCCTAGCCATGCCCCCTCATAAAATGTATTGTTAATAGCACCATTTACTGGCATGGTACCCTAATGGGGTTGACATAGGTAATAGGCTAGCTGACAAAATCACAATTCCATCACAATAAACCATTAAACCATCTGAACATTGTGTGACAGGGGAGAGGGCTGTGACTGCAACACTCATCTGCTGTTTGATGCCTTCTGTGGACCCCTGCTGTTTATTATTAGCTTGCTGAATATTGTGTGTAGCAAGAAACATAATTTCTCATATAAATAAGCACCAACTATGGTTAATCTGAAGGTAGGTTGTCTGTGTTCTCTGTTTCTGTACTGCCATATGTATTATGATTTATCCCTTACCTTTGTATCATTTTTTTCTTTGAATACAATATTAAACTTGGGAACACTCTAAGCACCATAATTACTATAGCGTGCTGTAGTGGTTATGGTGCCAGGAGTGAATTCACATCCCCCAAAGTAGTCAAATCCTCCAGGCACCATTTTCAGCCTCCTCTCTAACCAGAAACTCTCTTCATTGATCTAAGCCCAGCAGTACAAGGCTTAGCTCTTGGCTGAGAGTGATCAGCTGACACTCACAGCCAATGAGTTAGCCCTGCAAGGCAGGGTTTAACTCAGGAGAACTAACAGAAGCTCCATGGAAGCTGAGACTGAGTCCTAGCAGACCCCAGGTAAGAAGTCAAGTTGTTATCAAACGTTCTAAATACTTACATTTGGGGGGAATGCCAGTACACACCTTGCACCATAACCACTACAGCTCTCTTTAGTAGTTATGGTGCTTTGAGCAAGACTTAGTACTTACAAAAGCAAGACTTATGAATATATGTATTTCTCCTACTAAGAGCAAATTCATATTTTTCCACTGTTTATGCATCATCCGGGTTCCCACAGTAAAATCTTGGATGGGAGAAAGAGCTAAACCACTCCGAATTATCAACCTATACCCTGCCACACATGGGAGATATAAAAAGTAGGACATTATACTGGGGCCCTCTGGTAAGTAGGGGATTACCGCTTCATTGTGTCTGAAAAAAACAGGTTCATAGCATTCACATTTACAGCATTGTGGAAAACTCCTGCGGGTGTACATTCTCTGTACATTGGATGAGCGAATTGGTAACAGTTCCGGCTTCATTCATTCCAGTAAGCAGCTGCCGTGCATTGAAGATAAGATTATGGTCCGACATTGTGCCAAGATGTTCTAAATTCATAATCTCCAGCATCTTCTTCCAATAAATCTGTGTAAACATGCATGTGTGGGTATCCTTCCATTGGTGTCTTTTGAACAGCATCTTGAGGTACATATGGCAGTCAAGCAAAATTGTACTTAGCTATCGGGTTGTGTAAAAATCTTATAACCGACAGTTCATCATTAAATTTCTCTTTACACTATACCCACTGACAGGCTATACATTCAGGAGGCGCACTTATGTTATGCGCTGAACTTCTTTTTGGGATCATTTAGCGCCAATTGAGCTTTGGGATGAATTTGGCTCAATTTTCAAGGTTATTCAAAGTAAATTCAAAGTGAATTTCAAATGTAAGGCCAGATTAACCAAACTGACATATGTAATAATTAATTGTACTAGTTCAGCTACTTTGACCTTAAATTTGAAGTTAACTTTGAATTTTCACTTTAGTAAAAATCCTCTTGGGGTTTATTTTGTTCAGCTCAGGTCATAGTAACATAGTAAATAGAGCGAATTTAACTCATATTATGATATAGTCATTCGAAGTCTCTATAATGATAAACTCAGTCCCAAAGGAAAAGCATAACATATAGATAATGGCAACAAAGCAGAAATTGCTGTGAATGAAAACAAACAAAATGAAGCCGTGCACTCAAACCCTCTCTCCTTTTGGGTGGTAGCAATGACAATATGCATAACAGCTTAAATACATAGAATAAAACACAAAAATAGCTACCTGTGCACTATCCAAAATCCCGATCCATATATAAATAAATTGAGTTTTTTTAGTATCAATCCAATGGCCATTAAAGGACCACTATAGTGCCAGGAAAACATACTTGTTTTCCTGGAACTATAGTGCCCTGAGGGTGCCCCCACCTTCAGGGTCCCCCTCCCGCCCGGCTCTGGGGAGAGGAAAGCTTACGTTTTTTCCAGTGCCGGGCGGGGAGGATGGATTAACCCATTTATAAACATAGCAGTTTCTCTGAAACTGCTATGTTTATAAAAAAAAATGGGTTAATCCTAGAGGGACCTGGCACTCAGATCACTTCATTAAGCTGAAGTGGTCTGGGTGCCTAGAGTGGTCCTTTAAAGGGTAAGCTCACTTGTGACGTCAAGGCAAATCCTTTTAGTTGAGTCCTACACTAACAATTTGCCTTGCTTCTATCACCTGTGAATGAATTGGCTTTTAGCAAAAATTCTTACGCACCCTCTACTTTCCACCCAAACAAATCCAGTACAACACAATTATTGAAGAATATGCTCTTATTTGGTCAGCGTGTGGATTAAATCTCTCTTAGAGAGGTGTTTGTTGCTCTACACCAAGTTAGTGGTTCCATGTGGACAAACATGTTTAAAAGAACACTCAAAAGTCCTAAAACACCTCAACTTGCTAAAGTGCTTTATATACGAAGTTACGTGTGCAGAGTGTGTCCTCTTTTTTTCATTTTACAAAAAGTTTCAATAGATATTGGCATGTTTATAAATTAATATTGTTACAACCTTGTGTCTGTCAGTCAAATAATCAGTCCTGTTAGTTCCTGGTTGCCTAACTCAAGAGGTAGCAATTACTCAGAGCACCTGCCTTGCAAAGACTTCTCATTGAGCTGCACTGGGAAGTCTGATATTGGACACCTTCCGAAACTCTGGGCGGGGATAAAAGAGGAGGGCTTGCAAAGGAAGCAGACAAGAGATCTGAAGATTTTGCAAGCTATATTTAGATTTACCCCCAATGAAAAAAATGCATAATTAAATGCATGCATGTTTTCATTATTGGTATATCGCCTATATGTCTCCTTAAAGGGACACTATAGTCACCCAGACCACTTCAGCTCAGTGAAGTGGTCTGGGTGCCAGATCCCCCAGGTTTTAACCCTCCAGATGTAAACATAGCAGTTTCAGAGAAACTGCTATGTTTTCAATGCAGGGTTAATCCAGCCTCTAGTGGCTGTCTTCCTGACAGCCGTTAGAGGCGCTTCTGAGATGCTGGATGCTTGAGAAATGCTTTCCTATGGACTGTTTGAATGCTCTTGCCGCGCATGCACATTCCGCTCCACTCGGGAGCTGGCATCGGCGGGGGAGGAGAGGTCACCAGCGCTGTATTAAGGTAAGTGGCTGAAGGGGTTTTAACCCCTTTAGCGCCAAAGGAGGGGGACCCTGAGAGTGGGAGGTTCCTATGGATGATATAGTGTCAGGAAAACAAGTATGTTTTCCTGACACTATAGTGATCCTTTAAGCAAGTACACTATATAGATAAATATGTAATGTCTTTCTTTTCTAACAGAAGCTGGGATTTACAATTGGAGCAAGCAAACTTTTTTATAAGTATTATATTTTTCTGATTAGATTTCTTGTTATTAACTAGATTAACACAATGGTATTATGTACATATACATGTATAGGTTTGTTGTAAATATTTAAATGTAGCACAGCACAATATATTGCTGTATTGTATTTTAAGGCTCTGATTTGTCCTAAACAATTCCTGACCGGTTTTGCTAATCTAGAATTTCCAATCTATAAATGTGTTTGAATTGCATTAAACTTAGTTCCTTGACCTTAGTCTTAGTGAATATATCGGTTTCGAAAATATTAATCATTAGTTTATAAGTTGATTCTCTAAAAACATATCTTAAACTCCCAGCATTTATTGTTATTGAATTTCCTGCATTGCCAGTAGAAAATAAAAGACTATTCCTTTTTACCATTAAATGTAATAAACGTATTCAATTATAAAAATGTCAATCCCTTTCGTTCGGCATAAGGAAGGATAAAATCCGTGTCTTCTTGCATGGAAAAAAATTGAAATAGATTTCCGTTTGTTATGCTGAGTGTAAAATTGTGACATTTCATGAGATGGATTTAATGGAGTCAAATACTCGTTCGTTCGATACACCGCATCTAAAGGAATAAAATTCAAGTGCGTTAGTTTGGAATATACAGAATGAAACATGTCACCTTGTCAAGAATGTGAAAGATCTAACATTATGCTGTCATTAACACTTATGGAAAATACACCTAATATCCATTCAATGATGCTTTATACTTTTAATACACAAAAGAATTAGGAAAAAAATGTAAGTTCAATAACAGTTGACTAGCTTGGAGGAAAGACGAGACAGGGGGATATGACAGAAACATTTAAAGGGACACTATAGTCACCAGAACAACTACAGCTCATTGAATTTGTTCTGGTGAGTAGAATCAGTACCTTCAGGCTTTTTGCTGTAAACACTCTCTTTTCAGAGAAAATGCAGTGTTTACATTACAGCCTCGTGATAACTTCACTGGCCACTCCTTAGATAGCTGTTAGAGATCCTTCCTGGGTCATGGCTGCCTAAAATGCATCCAAACATTCAGTATCTCCTTCCTCTGCATGCAGACACTGAACTTTCCTGATAGGGATTCATTGATTCAATTCATCTCAATGAGGAGATGCTGATTGGCCAGGGCTGTGTTTGAATCATGCTGGCTCTGCCCCTGATCTTCCTCTTTGTCAGTCTCAGCCAATCCTATGGGGAAGCACTGTGATTGGATCAGGCTACCACTTCTAATAATGTAAGCAGACTGCTTGTTTTTTTTAGTCAAAAAGCATGCAGATCTACAGCTTCTGGCTTGAATACAGTAAGATATATTTATGGAGGCATGAGGGACCCAGGGGGGCTAGATAGTGATTTTAACACTATAGGGTTAGGAATACATGTTTGTGTTCTTGAACCTATAGTGATCCTTTAAATATATAAAGGAACTCAATGCAGTAAAGGAGGAGAGTATATTTAATAGGGATGTGCATGGGCAAAAAATTCGGTTCGGCACTTCCGAAATTCTGGACTTTGGCAACTCGGCACTTCAGCAATTCAGTTTGGTTCGGCACTTCTGAAATTCGGCACTTCTGAAATCCAGCACTTCGACACTTTGGAAATTCGGCACTTCGGCAACTCGGACATTCGGAAGCATCCAAATGTCTGATTTGCCGAAATTTGTCAGAATTTAAATTTGGACCGAAACGAATTGCACATGTCTAATATTTAAATAAAGAAAAACTACCACAACAAAAGGACATAGTCCTCCTTAGCTCCAGCACTAGTCTTCACCTGGCAGAGTAATACATTTCCCTGTGGAGCTACATGCAGCCTCACAATACTGACCATTAACCCAGGAGCCCCCGCAGGCAGGTATTAGGGGGACCTTCCTTAACACTCCCTTTGAGCAGAGAAGCAATGACTTCTTGCACCAAGATGGTGTCCATGATTTTGTCAGTCCAATACTGGTCCCCATTTTTTCACAAGTCTGTAATCTGAGCTATCCAATAAATCTATCATGGTCTTGATATATTTCTCACTGACTATAACATTGTAATATGTAATTATGTTATTAACAGTGCCATAGTTCTGCAGTGCTGATTGGTTCAAATAATACCATGCATCTTATAATTTTTATTAACCTGCATATCATAAGGAAAAAAAAATTAAGTTTTTTAAAATAATGTTGGGAAATATTTTTCAGCTGCTGTTTGCTGCCATCTCGTGGCCATAATAGATACTTGCCGTTTTAGGTTTGAAAATAGGTTCAATGGTAGTGCATGAATATTAAACTGTGGACAACATAGATGATTAGATCTAACTAATGAATCGTGCGTATCTTTGAGATATATGGGGAAAAAATATATCAAGAAAATGTATAGGTTCTAATTGCTTACTATATAATGCGGAAACATATTGTAAATTTTAAACTGATACAATCACTATGATATGTTACTCTGGTAAATGATATATTATAGTATTACCAAAGAATACAATGTTAAGATCTAATTATTCATAGAAATAATTTGCAATTTTCATATTATTATTAGTGTGTAATTGACCTGATGCTTTAAATAGATGGCTTGTTTTGTTTGATATATTGCTATGTACACTGACATATAGTGAGTTACTTTGTACCATTAAAAAAATATTT
The DNA here is from genome assembly GCA_933207985.1 of Pelobates cultripes. Taxonomy (NCBI): domain Eukaryota; kingdom Metazoa; phylum Chordata; class Amphibia; order Anura; family Pelobatidae; genus Pelobates; species Pelobates cultripes. The sequence goes on from OW240921.1 coordinate 76,884,265, forward strand.
GATGTAATCATTAGAGCTCTATCAGAATTATATTATCCCTGCATCTTTATTGGTGTTTAGAGACACACTAACTCCAAATAGAAGCAGTATTAGTAATAAATGTATTTATTGTTAGCAAAATAAGTTTATTTTTTTATTGAACTATCACTTTGTTTTTTGATTTTATCTTCTTCCCTTGGATCCAGTACAAAACAACCAGGAGTATTCTCTAAATTAAGAATTTTAGCAATTTAAATCAGAATGGCATAATGGAAGCTAAAATTTGGAAAAATTCTATAGCTATAAAAAGCTATAATCACACTGCTTTGAAACGTCAGTTTAAAGTTGGATTCAATTTGCTCAAATTTGATATTTAGCGAATCATTTTATAAATCAGTTTTGAACTATGTTTATATTTGAGTTAAATTTCAAAGCATTATTTTTTTGCCTTTTTTCGGGGACAATGGATATTAGTTACATTTCATTGGAGGGTGCTTTCTGGAGCACTTATGTGCACATAATGTTATGTTTTCTTACATTTCATGTACTAGGGCAGCGATGGGGAACCATTGGCACGTGTGCCACTGCTGGCACGCCGAGCCCTCACTGTGGGCACGCAGCCATAGGTCGCCAGGGAGGTGCCGCAACTGATCAGAGATCTCCCTCACAGGTCCGCAGGCACATTGCCGGCAGGGGAGAGAGAGGAGACCCGAGATATCTAGCTTGTAGCTCCGCCGGGTCTTCTCTTGTGAGCATGGAGTGTTGCTGCGGTTACCATGGCAATGGTTCATTCTCACAAGAATGAACTATAGCCCAGAAACTGCAGGCTAGAATTCACTCCCCACTAGGAACGCCAGGGATTCTCCACTAGACAATCGATATCCCCCCTCCCTGGGCAAAGGTAAGATTGGGAATATAAAGCATATTTTTTTACTTTAAAAAAAACATTATTTGTTTTAATCAGCCTCCAACTACACACACATTGCCCCCACTGCACCCCCATACGCACACTGCCCCAACTGCACCCCCATACACACAATGCCCCCCATACACACACTTCTCCCCCATATACACACTGCCCCAACTGCACCCCCATACACACAATGTACCCCCATACACACACTTCTCCCCCATATACACACTGCCCCTACTGTAGCCCTATACACACACTTCTACCCATACACGCAATGCCCCCACTGTACCCCCATACACACACTTATCCCCCATACACACACTGCCTCCACTGTACTCCCATACACACACTGCACCCCCATACACAAACTGCCCCCACAGTACCCCCATACACACACTGCACCCCACTCATACTGCCCCCATTGTACCACCATACACACAATTCTCCCACACACACACACACACTGCACACTCATACACACACTGCACCCCAACACAAACACTGCACCCCCATACACACACTGCCCTAAACACACTACCCCCACACCTGCATACACACACTGGTCCAATACACACAGTGTTCCCACTGCACCCCATGTATACACTGCACTCCCATGCACACACTACACCCCTAGTTTGGACAACTGTATGAGTTGTTTTTTCTAAACTTAAACCTCTGTATTCAGGTTTAATTGCCGTGTTGGCACTTTGAGGGAAAAAAGTTGGTTTGTATTGCGGTTTGGGCACTCAGTCTCAAAAATGTTCGCCATCACTGTACTAGGGCAATATCTCTATTTAATAAAATTCAAACAAATAACAAACATAAGAGTCAGCTGCATTGGTTCGTAACGAGAAACAGGGTGAATTTGTGGCAAACTACAGTTACGGCCCTGGCCCTTCTCCGATTTGCCCATACTACAGCTTTTGTGTGTTGCCTCTAATTATCAAGGTACATTTAGGGCCTAATAATGAGAATGACAACATACATGACATGGGGAGCCTGCTATGGAGAGGGCTAACAACAACAACAAAGTATATTTAACCAGGAAAGGAACAAACATCCTGGGGATGTTACATTTGCCCAACATCCAGAGGTTGTTACTATTACCCAATTTAATGGTACTCATTTTATCTACCTCGTAAGGATGCCAGGATTTGAACAGATTCTACTGATGATGAATTAGTCCAATGAGCTATTTCGCCGGCATATAGGAACACCTGCGTGTCTCCTGTACTTATATTTCATTGGAGACCTGTGTATCTCGGATTGTGGCAGATTTAATACGTGCGCACCTTACCTTTATCTCTCTTTTTATGTTTTTAAGAGTTAAGTAATACTGTTCAGTAAACTCACATTTCAAGAGTTGCATATGTTGTCAAGGTTTGGTTGCAAGGGAATCCTCAATAGTAGTAGTTTCAATATGCAGACATAAAAAGAAAAACCCTTAGTTGGAATACTAGGGCTACAAAGAGTAACATCGCAATCACATGTTTACACCTGAGGAAGCAAGACCAACTTACATTGTACTCGTGTTGTGCCTACTCTGGACTTGGCACTGCTCACACCACCAGCGAGGTCAAATCTTTACAGACCATTGATGTTAAGGTGGACAGGTATGGAAACAAAATGGGGCGCATTGTAGTTGAAAGTGGGGAAATTATGTGATGTCAGAGAAGGAACAACTAAATTGGAATGAATAACGAGAGGCAGAAGAATGAATTGCTGATAAAAAATTAAGTAGTGTCAAATATAGGAGGGCCACGGCAACTAGTGAAAAGTGTCCTTTGGATTTGCAGGGACAGGGTCGTCTCAGAAGATCAAAAAGTCAAAGAATAACAGGCTATAGCCTTTATTGCAAATTAAGTTAATCAAACAATTGCATAGTTTCCTCTAATGTATATTAAAGGCAAAGTGAAGATAAGAATATGTGAATCTGGGAAGGGTTTAGAAAAGGTGTTGAAAGAACATGTTTTACACAAAATGGGAATGTGGGAAATTAGATACAAGGAAAAGAGGTGAGATTGCTGTGTGATGTATGTATATAGCACAGCTCCCTGTCCTAAATCAGAGCCAGATTAACACAGTGGCTAATGGAGCTTGAGCTACAGGTCCATGCCCTTGGAATAAACCATTGATCCTAAAAAAAAAAAAAAAAAATTTATTAAAAAAAAATAAAAAATAAAAATGATTGTCTTTACTACTCTTCATATTCTCTTGTTCTATGATGTTGTACAGATTAAATTAAAGAAACACTATAGGGTCATGTATTCCTCATCCTATATTGTTAAAAACTCCATCTAGCCCCCTGGCCCTCTTTGCCTCCCTAAATATAGTATTCCTTTATTCCAGTATGCTGCGGTTGGCTCTGCCCCTGGTCTGCCTGCTTAGCTGACATCATCAGAAAAGTGGATCTCAGCCAATCGCAATGCTTTCCCACAGGAAAGCATTGGATTGGCTCAGATTGCTAAGGGGGCAGATCAGGGGCAGATCCAGCACAATCCAAACACAGCCTGGGCCAATCAGCATCTTCTCATAGAGATGAATTGAATCAATGCCTCTCTACGAGGAAAGTTCAGTGTCTGCATGCAGAGACTGGAGACACTAAATGGCAGTACTGCACAGTGTGCAGCACTGCCCCAGGAAGAACCTCTAACAGCCATATGAGGACTGGCCAGTGGAGATATCCCTAGGCTGTAATGTAAACACTACATTTTCTATGAAAAGCCAGTGTTTACTGTAAAAAGCCTGAAGGGACTGATAATACTCGCCAGAAAAAAATACAATAAGCTGTAGTTGTTCTGGTGCCTATAGTGTTCCTTTTAATATGGGGACTTATGCAGGGGAGCAAAATCTGTATTGACTGACCAGCTGTATAATAGTTCACATAAAGCTGACTTTGCACATTATGCATATGCTCTTGCTGCTTTATTACTTTAAGAGCCCAACATCCCCCTGTCACTATGGGACAGGGGAGGTGAGAAAAACACTATGGGATGAGGAGGGGGGAAAGAACACTATGGGACAGGGGAGGTGGGAAAGAACACTATGGGACAGGAGAGGGGGTAAAGATTAACTACATTCATTAAAAAGTCTAATATTAATAAAATCTTTTTTTTAAATCATTTGGGGAAAAAAGTCATTTTCGGTTTCGGTTTTCGGCCAAGGGCATCCTGAATTTTCAGTTTTGGCCCAGACAGTGATCTGCTGTCAATTGTAGGGGACCACGGGTAACCCAGCCGGTCCTCCGCTATTGCCTTCCTTCCGCCACTCTTGAACCCTTAAAACAAGCAGGCATCCATTTCCCCCAGTAACTGGATGACACACAGTTCTGGAGTCAACTAACTTTTTATTGTCACACGTTTTTTTTTAGGCATTGACCCCTACATGGAGTCTCCAACACAATACAACAGGTGTTTCAACCCCAAGATCCTGATGGGAGATTGAGGAGGGACAAAGCAGCTAGTTTAAACTGGTCTGGCAGTGTCCCTGGGACAACGCCCTGCTAGGACAGGAAAAAGAAGGGGGAGGTGGAGAGGCACAGACAAGCAATACATTTAGAAAAGGAAGGGGGAGGGGGAGAGGCACAGACAAGCAATACATTTAGAAAAGGAAGGGGTGGAGAGGCACAGCCTTACATTGTTAAATAGCCCTGACCTGAAAACAAGCAGGCAAGCACGTGGGCATGGTACTTAGTGACGGTGTTCCATCACACATTTCCTCCATGTCCATCTCCGACAGCCACAGCATGATCCACACGGGTCAGCTCGCTGCTGTCTGGAGTGGTCACATAGTCGGTTAGTGCCATGCCCGCAACATCACTTGCAAGCCCCTACAGTCCTGGAGTCTGGCAGGGTGATAAACATAAAGCACCTTTAGCCCGGAAAGCCGTCCAGTCTGGGCTCTGGTACACAGGAGTCTCTGAGCCTGTAAAACCCCCCACCCAAACAAGCGTGCCCACTCCGCCATTCCATCACCTGTGTCTATGCAGTTTTCTGGGTTGGTTGAGGAGGATTGGAGTAGTTGGTGGAGTCCATCGTGGCTCCACTTCCTATTTATCGCTGGGGTCGTAGCTGACTTCTGGGGAGGAGAGCCGGCTGTGTTCTCCCCATGGAGCTGCTCAGGATCCTGGGAGGGAGCAAGGAATACTCCATCTCCCCCTGGATCCCACTCAGCTGCCCGGTGCCTCACCACTCCCCCACCTCCCACACTCCCATCATGTCTTTGGGCACTATGAGGCTGCTAGGGTCCCTAAACAATGGTGGGCAGAGGCCTGCGACACTCTGCCCTGAGGCCAGCGCCTCTACGCCTATTCGCTTCCGGGGCCCTACAAGGCTGCTAGGGTTCAACTTAGGTACCAGAACTTAGGCTCCCGTTGCCCCTTTAAGAGATGCAAGCAGCGCTCTTATTATGAAAAGCTGGCAGCGCAACTGTTCATTACGGTTGGAGCACGCATGTGGCCTTCTGCAGAAGAAGTGATCGAGTCGCATATGGCTCGTGTAAAGACAAGAATGCTCGAACCGCACGGCTCGATCGGAGGACCCCGGCCAGCTAGCAAATTTGGGTATGTCGTGTTACAATAAATCAACATGGGTATTATTTTTATTTACTAAATAGTGAATTGTGATGAATCAAAAATCAAATGTGCAACTTTCAAGTAACAAAATGTCATTTTCAATGTATCACTAGAGTCTATAATCATCGGTAGCTAAATCTCTTCTAAAAAAGAACAAAGATAGTCCAGGAACAGAACAGTTGCCCAAAAGTAGTTAAAACTTAACTTTTACAATTTATGATTAAAAACAAATAATTAGAGTGGAGACATAAAATCAAACATTATATCCAAATCAAATAAGATAGAAAAGGGTTTTCCAAGCTCATTGGTGGAGAAAATTGCAATCAAGTATCACGATGTATCTGATTGCTAGCAGAAAATGTAAGAAAACGTTTGATACCAGAGGATTGTACAGAGTATTCCCTTAGAAGTGGATTGTAACAAGCTCCTTAAAGTTACTACCTTCTGTTATATAAGTAAAAATACAATCTCCAATACTAGGGTATGTCACCTAAACTTCAAGGGCACCTAAGTTTAGAAACAAAGTTATATTAGCTGTAACAAAGGTTATTTGTAATATCAAAAGTAATATCATGACCCCCCAAAGGCATCCCGACCGCACTAAAGACACACCATACTACATTATGCCTTCCTGGGCCTAGAGTCACCTGGGGAATACCCCTAAAGCACAGACCACGCATGCAGGATGGAACAACGAGCCGAAGTCAATGTGGTAAAGCTCCCTGTAACTTCCCGGCTGGGAGCAACTTGGACTCAAAGAAGACCCAAGTTCGTGGCAACAAGGTGCAGGCTCTGGAACAGGCCTTGGGAGTACTTCGCTCTCGACCAACAGCGTGGCTTGCTGCAGGGGACATTGCACGTATGTAAGACAGATGCCCAACCAGGGAATCGGCTAACCTCATGACTCTGGGAGATGGCTGCAGGCCAAGATCAGTCACCAGACAGGGACTCTGACTCAAGACGGCTGACCCAGCGGTATATGTTTTATTTTATTTTGTTTTGTTTTATTTTATTTTAGGCTCGTTGCCACCTATGCTACCTATCTCTTAAATGCAATAACTAGTAGCCAACCAGCAAGCTAACGTATCAACAGTAAATACTCGTGACTTTAAAACCAAAAAATGTGCTGATACTGCATGCCACAAAATGTTTAAAATGTGTACTTCTCTTTGCTTGCATCTGCTGTTGTGGCAGCACAAGCGTGTTTGTTTAACTATGCACTGCAAAAATATTAAATAAAAAAGTTATATCATTACTAAATTGGACATCTACCCTAGAAGTCATGACTCCTTCATGATCTTTCCACCAAAATAGTAAACAGAGCTGAGCCGCGAAGCATGTTTCCATATTAACACTGGGGAGATTAAGGTATTTATTAATACCTTGCTCCCCCCACTGTCAGCTGGACCCAGATTTAGGGGCATCACTCTTACTGATTAGTTGTGCTCAAAGTGAGGAAACAATGTTGCACTCTGTGTCATTACTATGATGGCTACTGGAAAAGAGCCCTACTAAATTACTCTAAATACACAATGTGATATACCCCAGGGTGTCCTCATATCTGCAATAGTTACATCAGAATTATATAATATGCAAGAAAAATCCAAGGTGGGTGTGAAAAATATTACTAAAAACTAGGGATGCACCTACTGTGGGGCTATTAATTAAATAAATTAAAAGGGGCACATAATGTCACATAATGGGCTGGACGGCCCTTGCAGCAACCCTTTAAAAAAAATAAAAATAAAACATGCAGCAACCCTTTAAAAAATGTTTTGTCCAACCAAAATTTTTGTTTCTGTTTCAATTAAATAATGTATGATCTATAGAAACTGAAACAATAAAAAACACATTTAAACATTACTTTCCAGGACAAAAATTCAGATTCTAGGGGTGGGGTTTTTTTGTTTGTTTTTTGCAAGCCACTTGGCAGTGAAGGGGTTAAACGCTGATTTATGGGAAAACTGACAATCTACTGAAATAGCCTATAGGTTTGTAAATAACAGCTGTTTTGACCTAAACTTTGCAATTCATCATTATTTACCCAAACCTCCAAATTATTCACTACATCATCATTTGGAAAATGCAATTACCATATTTTATTTACTATTAAAATACTGATATATTTTGAAACAGGCAACAGAATTTGCTTCTTTTAATATAAATGAAGAGTTTATTACTAATTGTATGTACAAGGATTACACACACAGGGATAGAATTCAAAGTGAATTTAAATTGTAAGGTCAATATACCCCAACTGGAAAAATTAGCCCCACAGCATTTGTCCTGTTGCTCGTAGAACTTGCCTTGTGACTAGGTCAAAATGCCAAAAAATTAGTATCCAGAAGATGGCTTAGGCGACTGCTTTCCTACCCAGATTATATCATGTTGGCAATGGATATTCTCCATCTCATATGTGCAAAAGGTCCCAAATTTGCCAGGACAGTCCTACAATTTGGAGTATTGTCCCTGAAAAAAATGGCAGATTTCAAGATGCAGGAAGAAACTAAGGATCTTCTAGGACAATGCACAGAATGTACACAGTGCTACATGCGTTGTCTGCCTTGAGCAGACAAACTGTCAATCAACCTGGCCACCCTCTTTAGGGGCAGACCTTTCCCTTGCATTAATGGAATCGCCCCTTTCACAGACAGACCCGACCCTTGCACTGTGCCCTGTGCAGTCTGCTCTCTTGCATACCCACGTGTATCCCAGGAGGTGGGCAGAGGAGATTAACAGGTATGCTATCTTTCTCTTAGGAGCGAAAGCTGGAAAAAAAGTTAAATCCACAAAGTTAAAGGGGGAGCTTCATGTACAGGCTGACCCTGCAATCTCTCAATTTCAGTAGTGCCTATCCAAAGAAAAGGCAACATTTACATTTATACCTAAGGATACCTCTAGTGGCTGTCACTCCTATTGCCATCCTGCAGGCTTTGCAGGACCAATGTTATGCATATTAAGGGGACACTCTAAGCACCAGAACCTCTGCAGTCTAATGAAGCATTGTTTCCAGGACTGACATTCGGCATTATCACGCTCTATATGAAGGTGCCAAACACTCCTCCAAGGGATGCTAGTAGTTCCTAATTGGTGCAGCGATTGCCATGTATGTGCTGTAGCACCCCAATGCTTCCCTATGGCCAGGACCAGCCTAAGACATTGTGCTGCCTTGGTTCAAGGTTAAAATGCAACCCCCTCGCCAAAACCACGCCCACCAAATCACACCCACATCCATTGTGTTATGCACACACACTCCATCCACTACACAGACACTGCATCCTGTACACACTTCATCCACTACACATTGCATCCACTATACAGACACTGCATCCACTATACACACTACACATTGCATCCACTATACACACTGCATCCACTACACAGTCACTGCATCAACTACACACACTGCATTTACTACACAGACACTGCATTGATTACACACAATGCATCCACTACACACACTGCAACCACTACAAAAACACTACATCCAATACACAGAAACTGCATCCACTACACATATACTGCATCAATTACACATACTGCATCCACTACACAAACACTGCATCAACTACACATTGCATCCCCTATACACCCACTCCATCCACTACACACACACTACACAGACCACCTCAACATCAATTAAAATTTCACAAATCAAAATACACATGAAGTCCTCTTCCACGGTCACGACTTTGTTCTCTGGTGACCCACTTTGTCTGGTGACTGCATTCACACCAGGCTGACTTTTCAATCCAGGTGGACCTGCCCTCTTTCTGGGCTACACCAGTGATGCATTTACTGTTCCCTTTTACCCTGCCCACTGGTGTCCTGCCTAGCGGGGTGCCAATGTTGGAGGAGTTATGCATTTTTTTCTGTGGTGATAACTATATGTATACAGAGACAGCCATGTTTTTTCTTAAAAAACATCACAAGCTAAACAATGTGCCCTTACCGTCTTTAGCAGGAGACCATTAAGGACAAACTGGCACTCATTTAAGCGTGCCTGGGTGCACCTTATACACCCCCTCATGCATACCTACGGTGCCGATGTGTGTCTCTGCATGTGTGCATGCCTAGTGATGTACCTGTTGCTACGTCTGTCTGTTAGGGAGTGTGTTACTATGTGTGTATCTGTTAGTGTGTGTGTGTCTGTTAGTGAGTGTGTTGCTATGTGTGTGTCTGTTAGTGTGTGTGTCTGTTAGTGAGTGTGTTATTATGTGTGTGTCTGTTAGTGTGTGTGTGTCTGTTAGTAACTGTATTAGTGTGTGTGTGTCTGTTAGTGAGTGTGTTAGTGTGTGTGTGTGTCTGTTACAGAGTGTGTTAGTGTGTGTGTGTGTGTGTGTGTGTGTGTGTCTGTTAGTGAGTGAGTTAGTGTGTGTCTGTTAGTGTGTATGCATGTCTGTTAGTGAGTGTGTTTGCGTGTCTGTTAGTGAGAGTGTATGTGTGTCTGTTAGTGAGTGTGTGTCTGTTAGTGAGTGTGTTTGTCTGTTAGTGAGAGTGTGTGCGTGTCTGTTAGTGTGTGTGTCTGTTAGTGAGTGTGTTACTATGTATGTGTCTGTTAGTGTGTGTGTGTTAGTGAGTGTGTTAGTACGTGTGTCTGTTAGTGAGTGTGTATGCATGTCTGTTAGTGAGAGTGTATGCGTGTCTGTTAGTGAGTGTGTGTCTGTTAATGACTGTGTGTGTCTGTAAATGACTGTATGTGTCTGTTAGTGTATGTGTGTCTGTCAGTGAATGTGTGTGTCTGTTAGTGAGTGTGTATGTTGTCTGTTAGTGCGTGTGTATGTGTATTTAGAAGGTGGGGTTGAGGGGGCCTAGAGCAGCACAAAACCAGGATAGACCACTGATGCAGTACATGATGTTGTATTGTTGATGTTGTATTTCCCAACATATGCAGTATCTGTTTATTGGATGCAGTGTCTGTTTATCGGATGCAGTGTCTGTGTACTTAATGCAGTGTCTGTGTAGTGGTTGCAGTGTGTATAGTGGGTGCAGTGTCTGTGTAGTGGACGGAGTGGGTGTATAGTGGATGCAGTGTGTAGTTGATGCAGTGTCTGTGTAGTGGATGCAGTGTGTGTAATTGATGCAGTATCTGTGTAGTGAATGCAGTTTCTGTGTATTGGATGCAGTGTCTGTGTAGTGGTTGCAGTGTGTATAGTGGATGCAGTGTCTGTGTAGTGGATGCAGTGTGTGTGTAGTGGATGGAGTGGGTGTATAGGGGATGCAGTGTGTAGTTGATGCACTGTCTGTGTAGTGGATGAAGTGTGTGTAATTGATGCAGTATCTGTGTAGTGGATACACTGTGTTTAGTGGATGCAGTGTGTGTAGTCAATGTAGTGTATGTGTAGTGGATGCAGTGTCTGTATAGTGGATGCAGTGTGTACTGGATGCAGTATCTGTTTATTGGATGCAGTGTCTGTTTATTGGATGCAGTGTCTGTGTATTTAATGCAGTGTCTGTGTAGTGGTTGCAGTGTGTATAGTGGATGCAGTGTCTGTGTAGTGGATGGAGTGGGTGTATAGTGGATGCAGTGTGGGTAATTGATGCAGTATCTGTGTAGTGGATGCAGTTTCTGTGTATTGGATGCAGTGTCTGTGTAGTGGTTGCAGTGTGTATAGTGGATGTAGTGTCTGTGTAGTGGATGCAGTGTGTGTGTAGTGGATGGAGTGGGTGTATAGGGGATGCAGTGTGTAGTTGATGCACTGTCTGTGTAGTGGATGAAGTGTGTGTAATTGATGCAGTATCTGTATAGTGGATGCAGTGTGTTTAGTGGATGCAATGTGTGTAGTCAATGTAGTGTATGTGTAGTGGATGCAGTGTGTGTAGTTGATGCAGTATCTGTGTAGTGGATGCAGTGTCTGTATAGTGGATGCAGTGTGTACTGGATGCAGTATCTGTTTATTGGATGCAGTGTCTGTTTATCGGATGCAGTGTCTGTGTATTTAATGCAGTGTCTGTGTAGTGGTTGCAGTGTGTATAGTGGATGCAGTGTCTGTGTAGTGGCTGGAGTGGGTGTATAGTGGATGCAGTGTGTAGTTGATGCAGTGTCTGTGTAGTGGATGCAGTGTGGGTAATTGATGCAGTATCTGTGTAGTGGATGCAGTTTCTGTGTATTGGATGCAGTGTCTGTGTAGTGGTTGCAGTGTGTATAGTGGATGTAGTGTCTGTGTAGTGGATGCAGTGTGTGTGTAGTGGATGGAGTGGGTGTATAGGGGATGCAGTGTGTAGTTGATGCACTGTCTGTGTAGTGGATGAAGTGTGTGTAATTGATGCAGTATCTGTGTAGTGGATGCAGTGTGTTTAGTGGATGCAGTGTGTGTAGTTGATGCAGTATCTGTGTAGTGGATACAGTGTCTGTATAGTGGATGCAGTGTGTACTGGATGCAGTGTCTGTATAGTGGATGCAGTGTGTACTGGATGCAGTGTCTGTGTAGTGGATGGAGTGTGTGTAGTGGATGCAGTGTCTGTGAAGTCCATGTAGTGTGTGTGTTTTTGGTGTTGAATAAGGGCTGTGAGGGGTGAGCAGGTTTTTGTTTTTTATTTATATTTATGTTTATTCTCCCCTCCCTGCCTCTTACCTGTGGCCAGGGAGGGGTTCACTATATTCCCAGGTATCCGGTGGCACAGCATGCTTGTACAATGAAGAGGGGACCCATGAGTGTCATCTTCCACCACCAGCAACATCAGGCTTGCATGGAACACAATACATGCCGGAGCATTACCATGGCGACCCAGACACCGTACAGCAGGCTACTTAAAGTGTACATGGGGGCAAAATGCTGCCTCTGTCAAAGTGCTGCCTGGGGCCATGGCCCCATCACAGGCCAGCTCTACCTATGGGGAAGCATTGTATTGGCTGAGATTATCATCACCAGGGGCATAGTGGCGGCCGCAGTTAGACTGCCATGGTGTGAAACTAAAAGTAAATTAAACTACTTTATTTAAGTCTCAAAGGGAGTCTGTAAGGGGAATATGTAACAAGGTGTTTCCAGAGAAACTTACAAAAAGTTCAAAAGACTAGCAGACACACCTTACAGAGAACAGAGACGGCGAGATAACAATTACAATTTGCATAAATGCCATAGGTTTGCATGTGCCTGAATCCTTGTCATTGGACACCTGATAACATCCATATCCTGTATTGAAGACTCAAACAATATCCTGCCATGAAAAGAATGGCCAGACAATACCAGTGGAATTCTGAAATATTGTTGTGCAATTAGGCCAGATTCACTTAAACTCCTTATAACATTCCCTTTAGTATAATATTTAAATATCAAGGGCACACCCTAAGAAGTATGACATTGTCTACAAAAGCCTGTTGAAAAGAGCATACAATTTGCAATGTCCCTTAATTAACATGTTAATGAATAGCTAATCCTTAGAAAGACAATTACAGGATGCTGAGACTTTACAGTAACCAAGTGTTATCCAAATGTAAATAAAACTGTGAGGGGGTGGATTCTCAAATTGAAAACAGTCCCGTAAGGGACAGACACACTTTCTGAAGGGATAGTTATAGCTGGCTAATATCTGTCCTCTTACACTGGATTTGCTTGCCTGGCTGAATGAACATCATTTAAGATGGCAGCACATTTTTTCCTATCCGATCTCAAGCCTGAAAAGACTGTCCAAGAAGCAATAGAGCTACGTGAATTGACTTCAAACTCACAAAAGCTGGTAAAAAATATTTAGTTTATTAGTTCTGTTATACAATGTGTAATTATATTTATCTGATATAGTTATGGTACAGGTTCATCAATAGTGACTGAGTATTGATCTGTGTGCTATGAGAAACTGCCAATTGTGCTCTGTTTTAAAGGTGACTCTGCCTACTTGCTTGTGTTTTTGGATGCCTGCCTATATATATATATATATAATAACAAAGTATTTAACAAGGAAAGGTACATTCAGATTACTCTGGATTCCAAGTACGTCCAGGGGATGTTACTATTACCCAATTTAATGGTACTCGTCTATGTATGTTAGTCATAACCGTGCACCCAAAGAAAATTACCACCTCAACATCAATTAAAATGTAAAATATCAAAATACACATGAAGTCCTCTTCCACTGTCACGACTTGGTTCTCTGGTGACCCACTTTCTCTGGTGACTGCATTCACACCAGGCTGACTTTCCAATCCAGACGGACCTGCCCTGTTTCTGGGCTACACCAGTGATGCATTTACTGGCCAGTTCCTTTTTACCCTGCCCACTGGTGTCCTGACTAGCGGGGTGCCAATGTTGGAGGGGTTATGCATTTTAATCTGTAGTGATAACTATATGTATACAGAGACAGCCATGTTTTTTCTTTAAAAACATCACAAGCTAAACAATGTGCCGTCTTTAACAGGAGACCATTGAGGACAAACTGGCACTCATTAAAGTGTGCCTGGGTGCACCTTGTACAATCCCTCATACATACCTATGGTGCCAATGTGTGTCTCTGCATGTGTGCATGCCTATTTATGTACGTGTTGCTACGTAGCTTGGTTTGTTATGTGTACGAGTGGCTTTGAAAAACTGTATTTTTACAAAGATTTAAAATCTAATGCAGCATTTTTTTTTAATGGGTCTGAAATGGCATGGCTGGCATAAGCTATTAACTTTGCTATTAACTCAGAGACTCAATCATCAACTGAACTGAGCGAGTTTAATATGTAATAAAATAAATTCATTATATGCATTAGTTGGACTTTTTCCAATGTGAGTGGGGTCTGCACTACCCTTAGAAAAGCACGTCTGCTACAGTGAGCAATTATATAGTGACTGTACTGCAGACTGATGTGCATGCTCCAAGTTTTGAAGACCCACTGATAGAGCAAGAAGGCACACTGTTAGTTCCCTGGGGTTAGGAAATACCATGCTAATATATTTAGGCCCATTGAAAAAAGTTAATCCCACAAAGTTAAAGGGACCCTCTAAGAACCAGAACCACAACAGTTTCATGTAGTGGTTCTGGTGCAAAGAGGTTGCCCCTGTAGTCTCTCTATTTAAGCATATCCTAAAGAAAAAGGCACATTTTACATTTATCCCTAAGGATCCTGCCTCATATTCTATGGGTGAGGTAAATGGATAATAGTATTTGAGTCTGAATGAAGTTGAACTACAACTCCCGTGATCCTCCGGTGGAAGCCCTAGCCATGTAGCGGATGTGACGTCACGGGGTGCGGAAGTCAGCGGATGTAAACAGTGTGGGTGTGTGGTTGTGTCGGCGTTGGACATGTTGCAATTCAATGATTCCGACACCAGCCCCGCCGCCTTGGAGCTGCAGCTCAGCCCCGACAAGGGCTCGGCTACCCCACAACAACCCTCAGGCTATAACCTGCAGTCCCTGCGCTGCCTCACCGTGCACAACCCCACCATGCAGGCCCGAGTCAAGGAGTACTTCGTGTTCCGGGTGAGAGACTCAGGGCTGTCACCTCTCTGAGCGGCTGGCACTTCTAGGGTTAACCAAGTGTCATGTCATTGGGGTGTGATGGTCCTGCCAGGCACAGAGCTAATCATATCAGTGTCAGAGGGCTCGTGTGCTAACCCCCTTAACATACACAGGGTTAACTAGATCAGTGCCAAACAGGGGGAGGTTTATAGTCATGGCACTAATAGGGTTAACCATGTAAGTGGGATCTAATGGTCCTGCCACTCACAGAGCTTATCCTATCTGTGTCAGAGGGTTGATGTGTTAACCTTCTGGCATACACAGGGTTAACTAGATCAGTGCCAAACAGGGGGGAGGTTTATAGTCATGGCAATAATAGGGTTAACCATGTAAGTGGGATCTAATGGTCCTGCCACTCACAGAGCTTATCCTATCTGTGTCAGAGGGTTGATGTGTTAACCTTCTGGCATACACAGGGTTAACTAGATCAGTGCCAAACAGGGGGGAGGTTTATAGTCCTGACAATTTTGGGTTAACTATGTTGGTGTCATATTAGTAGAGTGTAATGCTCCTGCCAGGCACAGAGCTAATCATATCAGTGCCAGAGGGATGGTGTGTTAACCTCCCGGCATACACAGGGTTAACTATATCGGTGCCAAACAGGTAGGCGGTTTATAGCAATGGCATGCCAATGTCGCTGGTACACGCAGGGTTGCCCATTTTCCTGTTGTGTTTTTATAAACCCAACCTCCTCTAGATTGTAAGCCCGTTTGAGCAGGGTCCGCATTTGCCTATTGTTCCTGTAACATTTTGTGATTGTCTCATTTATTGTTAAATGTCCCCCTTTTTTTAATAATGTAAAGTGCTGCGGAATTAGTTGGTACTATATAAACACAAATAATGGTAATACAAAGGAGTGGCATGCCAATTCCTCTGGCACTAACAGGGTAAATGAAATTCATGCTAAAAAGGTCAGATACTGATGTTTATGGCATTTTTAGTGTTTACGGTATCTACGGGAATGAAGAGGTGTGAGACTTCTAATAAATCATATTTATTTAAACTCTTTCAACTGCTCTCCACTGTGTGTAATTAGTTGTTTAGTGTTTCAATACAGTGATATGTTTCCTTGTAAAAATTGATTGAATTCATAAACAGTTCAAGTGTGTGAAAATCTTTTTTCTGGCTAAGCAAAACGTGAGCTGAGAACATGGTGTTTTCATATTGTTGTATTTCAGGATACATTTGTTTTGATAAAGTTATCAAGCAGTTGTGAAAGCGTCAGCTAAAGCAATGTTTCTCAATCTTTTCCGGAGAGGTACCCCCTGCAGGTCTAAACAGAATTTCTAAGTACCCCGCCTCAAGAAAGTAATTTCTATTTTTTTTTAACTTTACATATAAAAATGCATAGACCCTGATATTTAATTTTATCCCATATTGAAGAACAAGCTTGATTAACAGTAGTAAAGAATATTTGTAAAATAAATATGACATAATGTGAATATTGTGCATGTAATATAAATATTAAGTAATAAAGTAAAAAATTTAAATATATACACACATACAGTTACACCCAGAGGGCACTATAACACACACACACGGTTACACCCATAGGGCACTATAACACACGCTGGGTTACACCCAGAGGAGAGGGCACTGAAACACACTCACAAATTTTATTTTTTCAATTCTTTTTGTTAAATCCACTCAGCCTTCCTACCTGGAGTGGACCCTTTCCCTGGCTGCTCTCATCTTTATGCTCTTCCAGCATTGCTCCTTCGCATGCTGTTTAGTAATGCCTTGACCAGAGTGACCTCAAAACTGGCTCACGACATCACCGCAGGGCGCGCAGGAGCAGTTCTGGAAGATCATGAAGAGTACAGCTCCCTCTCCACCTCCATTCTCCCCCAGTGGGCCGCCTCTGTGGGCGCACAGAATTCCCCCAGCACTTGGTGTGTGTACTTCTGGGGTACATGTACTAAGAGCTAAAGGATGCTAAATTTATTATGCAGTGCAAGTATTATTAAAGTGCTAATTTAAACATATGTTAAATGAATACATCACAATTACAAAGTGATATGTATTTATGCAGGTCCTACATGTGCTCATCATTAACAAGCACATATTCAAAAAAAACCAAAAATTTGAAATATGTTGTGCAAGTAAATACACTGTATATATTTATATATTAACAAGGATCTCCTTCGTAAAGTACAATTAGAAAATGTGATATACATATAGTGTTTTAAGTGTAAAAATAACCTTACACTTTTTATTTGCCACATTTGCATTCATGGAGGTTCAGTCCTAAGAGTATGTTGGAGCTCATTATGGAACTAAAATCACTTGCCCAAGTACAACAGCACTGTCAGTACAGAGCCATCGTCTTTTAAGACTTTGCAAACTTGCTCAATACAAACCTAAATAAAAACAATCCACTGGGAGAAATGAGCCTGCATTCGAGGTTACTGTGTTTTAAATTGTAACTCTCAGGGTAGAAGTGAATGTCACAAAAAATGTTGGTAACAAAATATTCCTTGGCAGCTTGAAAAATTTAATTTAGAACCTTCAGTGTTTAATTTATATGGTTTGACAACTGCCATGATTTTCGTGCACCCTTAGTCTTTATTTTGTATTAGATGCTTCTTTGCTAAAAGGTGAAAATAAAGTAGCGTTTCTATTTTTGTCTTCAGTTTTTTGTGAAGCTGGTATATTCATGTTTTTGCATTGTGACTCCAGCTGAATTGTAGCCAGAAGGCAGTCTGTCTTTGAGAGATGCCAATAAGTGTAGAGTTTGGGAAGGGATTTAGGTTTAATGTAAAATTAGAATAATTTAGTTATTGGTGCAGTTTCCCTAGTACCAGGGAAATTGGAACACACAAATCTGACCATTTTCAATAGTGACAGCTAAACATACAGCAAACGGAATTGCCAGAATTGCTCAAATAACCAAGTTTTCATTTTGAGACTAGCCAAATGTTTTCCATTTATTACCAACCTAAATGCAACATTGTGACTGTCTGTTTTTTTTTTGTTTTTTTTCAAGTAGAGTCTGAGCGTGTTTGTTTGAAAAAAGACACATAGTGAAAACGTTGTTAATAAAGGGATAATATTTATTTTTCCTTACATACTGCTTTGGTAGACCTGGTGTCCTTGCACCCTTAAATTGAAATTTGAATAGGTGGGTTTTCTTCCCTATCTCGCTGTTTAGTAGGCAAAGGCTTTCAAATGGCAAGCTTTTTGCTGAAACAGCAATATTTGTACAACTCAATTCCATTCTGCTGTTTTGGATTTTAGTGAATAGGCATTTAATTGAATTGAAAAGTAGGTGAATGTTAGCGATTCTCCAATTCTGCTTTAGTTGGCTATGTTAGTTTGAAATGTGAATTTTGACATTCCTTTTACCACAATTAATTGTTAAAGGAACTCTACAAGAACCATAACCATTACAGTGCGTTGTAGTGTTTATGGTACCGGGAGTGCCCTGGTGCTACCCCCTCTCCCCCCCCAATAAGAAGTCAAACTGTTTTGCTGACACGTTGACTTCTTGCCTGGGGTCTGCTGGGAGCTGCTCCCTACCTCCTCCACCTTCTAAAACAGTTTGACTTATTACAATGGGTAATGTCAAGGCAGACCTGGTACCTTAACCAATACGGTGCACTGATCTGGTTATGGTGATTTAATTATTCCTTTAAAGGGATACGCCAATCCCCTAATTACAAAATAAATAAAAAGCACTGTTTTCCAGATATACAACAGTGAAAACATGCATTTAATTATGCATATTATCATTGGGGTTGTAGCTGCAGTTCTCTTGTCTGCTGCCTTTGCAAGCCCTCCCCTACTAACCCCGCCCAGACTTGTTGTGGCTGTCCAATCACAGACATCCCCATGCAGCTCAGTGAGAAGTCTTTGCCAGGCAGGTGCTCTGTGAAAGGTAGGGAGGCTGGGTGGACAAATCATTTGTGAGAGTGAGTGTTGCAATATCAGTGTGTGTATCTTTAGTGACCTGCTCCCCTATTTACTTGGGAACGGTGTTTTTGCTCACTTTTTTTTCCCACGCCATGCTGGTGATGCTGCAGCTGGCGCCACCTCCATGGCTGAGATCATTAATCTTAAAAATCTCAGCCAAACCAATGCTTTTGAATAGGAAAGCATTGGTGGACTATTGCGTATGAGCGGCAAAGCGCCACGCTGCGCCAATCGACTTCTCCTCATAGAGATGCATTGAATCAATGCATCCCTTTGGGGTGCATTAACGTAGGTGCTGCACACTGTGCAGGAAGCACCTCTAGTGACCGTTTGAGTGACTATCCCTAGGTAGCAATGTAAACACTGCCTTTTTTCTGAAAAGACAATGCAGGGACAGGATATAGACCTCAGAACAACTACATTAAGCTTTAGTGGTTCTAGTGACTATAGTGTCCCTTTTAAGAATTCTATTTTTTACATTTATAAACCTGGCTCCTTGATTGCAAGCAAATTTGTCAAGCCCAGGTCGAGAATGTAACTTTAAGTTCATAAAGTGAGCTATACACACTATTGCTGCATTTTAAACAATCAGGTTTATGCACTAACGTGAATTTAAAGCTGATTTAAAAATTTAAGGTCAAAATACGTCTGTAAAAGTTGTATTTAGTTAGTCATTTTTATTAGGTTACTCTGGCTTAAAATGTGAAATTCCTTTGAATTCTAACAATATTGTGAATTGTTTTACTTTGGAGCTCTATGTTCATACACACTGCTTGTTGTTATCGATCTTTGTCATGGACCTTTTATGTACTGTACATGAAAGTGGGTTTTATTTCTGATGCAAACTTTTTGTTTAACAGGATTTCTGTCTGAGCTATGTCCCTCTGAAACAGGAACTCTCAGTAAATAAGTGTTGGCTATATGTGGTCACCTTCTATACGAAATACATGAATTGCAACATTAGACACAGGATGGTGGCATCATCTGAACGCAACCACATTAATTTATTTCACATCCAAAAATGCATGTACCTCGTTTACTATTCGTAGGACATTTTAAGGTTGATTATCTAGGGCAGTGGTTCCCAACTCAGTCCTCAAGTACCCCCACCAGTTCAGGATTTAGGGATTACCCAATTGTGTCTAAGGTGTTTTTAAAAAGGAAAATAAAACACTAGGGGAAGGCAGACAGTGGATAAAACTGATGTAGATCAGTCTCCTGTCAGCTTCCATTCAGGCCATATTTCCGGGCCCATTGCACTACAGAGCAATTCGACGTCTCAAGGCCTTCTACCTACGCAGATCCGCTTCATACGATCAACTGATCTCGCTAACACACGAAGTCAGATTGTAGCTGGATTGGTGGCTTCACAATATGGAAGCATGGAATGGAAAGGCGATATTCGACTCCCTACCAGACTTCATCCTGGAATCAGATGTCAGCATCTCAAGATGGGGTGCCACTTGCTCAGATATCTCCACTGGAGGCCTTTGCACACCCTCAGAGCGGACCTTACACACAAACTCTCGAACTGATTGCCGGTTCCTTCGCAGTCTGCAGTTTAGCGAAGGACGCATACAATTGTTCACTGACTGAGGATGGACGTCGCCGCTGTCCATTACATCGACCGCTCCAAACTACTCTTGGATCTGACAAATGAACTCTTATCAATGTTGCCTGACCAGGAACATCTTCCTACAGGCAGAATACCTACCAGGCTCAGACAACCTGGTGGTGGACTGGTTCTCTTGCAACTGGAGAGACACCAGCGATTGGCAATTGGACCCTCACATTTTCCATCTCCTTCAAATGTCTTGTGGCCCTCTCTATCTGGACCTCTTCGCGTCCCACTTGAATTGCCAGACCGAGGCCTTTTTTTAGCTGGTTCCCAGACCAATCCTGTCATGCAGTCGATGCATTCCTGCAACCTTGGCCGAACTCAAGAGCACACGTCTTCTCACTGATTCCTCAGACTCTGCAGAAAATCAGAACCCTAAGAGTCACAGTACTTCTGATTAGCCCTCTATGGAGGACACAACCTTGGTATCCCAACCTATTGGAATTGTCTGTAGACTTCCCTCTCCTTAACCCTCTTCCGCTCTGATATCTCCGTGGCTCACACTCCTGTCAATTACTCTTCCGTGGGCAGACGTCTACGTGGTATTAGATTGACCAGTTCTGGGACGTATCTCAGGTTTTCATTTTTTATTTTATTTTTGGAAACTTGGCCTTCCAACTTGGATATCACTTTACGACAGCTAATCCGCTAAACTAGCCCTGATTTTTATGTTTAGTCTCCTTCCGGAGAGTTTCCGATGTCAAGGCTTTTGACTTACATGCGCTTGTTTTCACTCCTGATGGTGTTAGTTTTTCCATTTCCCGTCCAACTAAGATACTTTCATCTTCCGTTTTTTTTTACCCGAATTTTTCAGATAGACCATCACTTTGCGTGGCACGTTGTCTACGCCAATATGTGGACCTCACTACCCCACTCAGATCTCCTTCATGACCACTATTGATCTCTTATGTTCGTCTCCACCGACTGGTATTACGTCCTACGATTGCTCGGTGGATCAAATGGCTTCTCGGTCTTGCTGGTGTTTACAACTCCTTCGGGGCTCATTCAGTTCGAGGAGCGGCGGCTTTCTCTGCTGTCTTAGCAGGAAGGGCACCCTTTCAGATTCCTGGATTACATGGTTGAGGACACAGTTTACTTCATTATCTCCGATTGGTGCAGCTGCATCATGAGGAAGTGGGAGGAGCTTCATTACCCTTTGTTACTGGCACCGTTTAATGTGGTTGAATTTTTACTTTACACAGTAAACCATTTCTTTGCCGCTGGGAGGTTTGAATAAAGAAAGTAAAGCAAATATCCGCCTCCTGTCTTTAATTAAATTTAGATTATTAGGTCATTAACACTAGAATAATCCCTAATTTAAACACCATTTTCACCTGATGTGTTGAAAGAAAATCAAAAAGATGATGTGTTGAGGTCAACAGGCTCGGGACATAACACAGGATATGTCTGAGGTTTTACACTTGCTTCTTAGCATCCAGGTTACAAGAAACCATAGCTCAAGAAGAGATTTAAATGAATGTATAATTTTTCTTGCAATGCTACACATAATGTACAGATAAAAGACATTTTTAATTTTGACTGGTTTTGTAACTTCTCTGTTGTTCCACTCCACAACTAGTCGAGAAACTAGATATCCTCACTGAGCTAAGCAGGTCACTCACTGATTCAGAGTTTAGTGGAGCTAACTGGATTCTCTTGAAGGTAGGTCTGTGCCTGCAGACATCTGGCTGGATCCAGATTAGTTGTCAAACCATTATAAAATGTCTTGACAGATTACTCTGGGAGTATGTCAGGACACAGCTGGTGGTTATGTTGCCTGGAGTGTTTCATTAGGTTATTCGTTAAATACGGGTATGCTATTTATAAGTGTGTCCTGTTTAAAGCACTGATGAAATCAATAATTTTGTCATTACTAACTACCCGTTTCATTTATTTTGTAGCCTGGAACTCTTGAACAAGCTGTGAATGATATTCGTATGGTTGTTTTGCCCACAGAGGATGGTGAAGTACACAGTGTCTGGCTGCTCACCGAGTAAGTCATAAGAGAGAGTGTATATTAACATTTTAGGTAGCCAAAAAGTTCTCTTTACTTGTTTAGTCATGTCTTTTTTCCAAATGTCTACATGTCTAATAATGACATGAGTGTGTTATTTTACAGAATCTCACAACTCAGACACTCAAAAAATTAAAGGGACACTCACTTTAAGAACCAAAACAACTGTAGCTTAGTGGAGTGGTTTTGGTCTAGAGAGACTGCAGTCACACTGCTCATTTATTTGCCATTTAGGAGTAAATCTCTGTTTATGCATCCACACAAATCAATTGCCAGGAGTCCATGCTAATGCTGTGCATGAGTACAATAGTAATGTCTGTGAGTAAGACAATGAGACAATGCCAGATTCTTACTTGCTGTTGGTAGTGATATTTTTTTGTCAATATTTGTCAGCTCAAAACTTTACCAGTAGATAAAGTATATCTTAGACATATATTTTAACTGTATTGGAATTCAGTGAAAGAAGATTGTATCTTTATGAAATGATCAATGTAGCAGTTGGGTGCTGCCACCTGCACACTAACTTTCAGTGCCAAAAAAATTGAAATTCTATACAATAAGCCTCTAAGTCATTATTAGACTTACACATGTACAATAAAAGTAAAAAAGTGTCCATCTGAGTGACTGCCACTAGAGTTGTTAATAGGCATGAATGTAAACATTACTTTTTCTCTCAAAAGGCAGGGTTTACAATGAAAAGCCTGCAGTGACATGCTATATACACTAGAACAACTACATTAACCCCTTAAATCCGGAGGGCGTACTATTACGCCCTGCAGGAGCTGGCTCTAAACACAGGGTGTCACTGCAATCGGTATTTACCGTGTGTCAGCCGATTTTCCCCTGTGCAGATCGCAGTCGGGGGACATACCCTGGGGTCAGTGACCGCGATCTCAGAGCGCTCTGATCGCAATGACAGCCTGTCACTGCGCTCAGTGTTACATGTGTCAGCCTAATGGCTGATACATGTAACAGGCGCCATGATCCCCCTGCAGATCGGTAGGGGGAGTGCTTGTACCACCCAGGCACTCCCCCCTGTGGTCAATTACCCAATGTGCAGCAAGTGATCACAATGACAGCCAGTCACTGTGATCACTATTACTATATGTCTGCCAATGACCTCAAATCAATGGCTGACACATTGTTTCTGCCCCTCACCTCACTTCGATCTGAGAGAGAGAGGCAGAGACATTGTTGGTTTTACAGCTCCTGTGAAAAGAAAAGGTTGTATTACTTTTAAAATGTTTTATTTAACCCTTTCAGTGCTGATCACAGCTTATCACTGTCATTAGCCTGACTAGGGCATCTAGTACTTTTGTACAAAATTTTGGGGTAAAAAAAAAATAATCTCATTATTTTATTTTTTTTACCCTTTGTGTCAGTTGCAGCAACCCAAATCTCCATTACCCTTTCCCCGCTGCCGTGATCACTGTACTGTACAGTATATCTGCTGTACGGTACTATATCAGTGATCACTGTGATCAGAGGGCTCTCTGATCAGGCTGACTTTTTATTTATTTTTTGGCTACTACAAAAGACTGGGCATACCCCATTTTGAATACCCTGGGATGTCTACTTTTTCAAATGGTATGCCATGATGGGGGTAATTTTTATTTTTTGGCTGCCATGCAGTCTCAAAGGCAACCTAGGCCCAGCAAACCAATCTGTCAAATTTATATGTAAAAAATAAAATAAAAAAAATAATGGACAAGCTGTATATTTGACCCTATAACTTTCCAGAACCCTGTAAAACGTATACATGAGGGTTACTGGTTTACTCGTGAGACATTTCTGAATACAAATATATGTATGTTTTATTGCAGTAAAACCGAACAGTATTGTGACATTAACCGTTAAATTGACATGCAGAAATTGAAAAATAGCAAAATTTATTTTCTTTGGTTTGTTTACATTTTGTTTTGATCACAACTTGTACATTTGGCTCAGTCCTTAGGAGGTTAAGCTGTAGTGGTTCTGGTGATTTATAGTGTCCGTTTAATTTGCCAAGAATACATTTTTATTTTTGTTTTGTTTTTTTACTACCCATCTCTTTTTACAGTTTCAACAATTTGCATGATGGTCATTTTCTTTACCCCATGAATTTTAACAAATGAGTGACACATAGTTCTGTGGATGCTATTTAAACATCAGGCTTAATAGACAACCAATATAATTTTCACACTTTACCACAAACCTATTCTAGAAAGGTGTGATTAGGCAGTATATTTATATATAGATTATTTTTATGATTGTGTAATTCTGTTTATTTTTTCCAACAGAGTTGATCATTGGAATAATGACAAAGAACGTCTGGTACTAATCACTGATAAATCTCTCTTGATCTGCAAGTATGATTTCATTAGCTTGCAGTGTCTGCAAGTGATCAGAGTGTGCCTCAACGCCATTGATACAATTTCTATTGGAGAGTTTGAGTTCCCTCACATGTCTCTCAGCAAGTAAGTTGTCTTCTCTTTTGTTCAAAGAGTATCTGGTGCATTCCTACAGCATATGTGTGTAGTGCTTAACCCCTTAAGGACACATGACGTGTGATATGTCATGATTCCCTTTTATTCCTGAAGTTTGGTCCTTAAGGGGTTAAAGAGGGTTTGTCATCAAAACTATTTATAATGCAGCAGAGGTTGCCTGTTTTAAATGTTTTTTGTAGCAGAATTTAGTAATTGGATGTGGTGCTACACTTGCTGTGACTCAATGGTATCTTGGGGAGATTGAATTACCCTGATGGTGTACATATAAAACACGGGGGGGTTGTGCGATTCTTACCCTGCTTGAGAGCGCACTTTGCCTGCACACTGGGAGAATAGTAATTTGCTACTTTACCAGTAAATAACTTAATCTATATCTGTGGAGTTACGGCTGCTGAGAGCTGCAATCCAATATTAAGTAGAAGACTAAGAAGGAATGAAACCGCTTAGTCTGTATTAAATCAATTCTTGGTTCCCCAGTCCATGTTTTAGTATTATAGTTATTCTAACTCCTGGCCTCTATTTGTTTGGTTTTTCCTCTAGACGAGAAGGTATTGGAATTCGTATTCTCTGGAATAAAAGCAGCCGCACCTCTTTTGTAAATAAGTGGAATCCCTGGTCAAACAATATGCCTTACACTACATTCACTGAGCATCCCATGGCTTTAGCGGAAGAGAAGATTGTTCCACTGTGCAAGGTAAGTGTGATGTGCAAAAAGGACAAAAAGATGAACAAACAGTTCATTGCTACACAAGTGGCAGGATGTTTTTTTGTTTAACCAGATCACGCCGCTCCGACTCTTAGGCTGAGATAATCAGTCTTCATGATCTCAGTCAATCCAATGCATTCTCGTAGGAAAGCATTGGGAGGCTAATGTGCATGCACGTCAAAATGCTGCACTGAGTCTATTAGCATCTCCTCATTGATCAATCCATGCAGAGTTTGGAGATGCTGAATGTAGGTGCTGCACACACTGCAGCAGTGGAGTAGGAAGCACCTCTAGGTGGTTGTTTGAGTGTCTCCTATTAGGTGTTGCCAGACTTCAATGTAAACATTGCCTTTTCTTTGAAAAGCCTGCAGGAACAGGCTATAGACAAGTGGTAGTCAACCTTTTTCTACCTACTGCCCACTAATGCATCTTTTTGGTTGAAAACATTTCCTTACCGCCCACCAGTTTTCACGCAAGTGCAGAATATTTTTTAGAAAGGAGGGTGTTTAAAAAAAAAAAAAAGTACACACATTTAGCTTTTTATTTTTACTTAACCCCTTCATGACGGAATCAATAGTGCATGTTCTGATCAAAACAAAGCATAAATAAAAACCGTAAATCACTGCTGTCACATTAAGTGCACCCACACTTATTATATATCATTTTGTTCAGGAGAAACAGGGCTTTAATTTATCATTAACTATTCATATATGGAACATAATTTATTATGAATAAAATAAAAAAAAAATGTGAGAAAATAAGATTTTTTTTTTAATTTGTATTTCCGTCTGACATTTTAGCTGTGAATGTTGTAATACTGTTAGGTTTTACTGCAAAAAAAATGCACATATTTGTAATCAGCGATGTCTCACGAGTACAACAGTACCCCCCATTAAAAGGTTTTATGGTATTTTGGAAAGTTACAGGGTCAAATATAGAACGTTCCATTTTCACATTGAAATTTGCCAGATTAGTAATGTTACCTTTGAGGCGGTGTGGTAGCCCAGGAATGAGAATTACCCCCATAATGGCATACCATTTGAAAAAGTAGACAACCCAAGGTATTGAAAGTGGGGTATGTTTAGTCTTTTTTAGTAGCCACTTAGTCACAAACACTGGTCAAATATTAGTTTTTTGCTTTTTTTCCACACAAAAATAAATTTGAACGCTAACTTTGTGACTAAGTGGCTACTAAGAAAGACTGGACATACCCCACTTGCAATATCTTGAGTTGTCTACTTTTGCAAATGGTATGCCATCATGGGGGTAATTCTCATTCCTGGGCTACCATACGCTCTCAAAGGCAACATAACCAATCTGGCAAATTTCAATGTCAAAAAAATGAAATGCAAGCCTTATATGTGACTCTCTAACTTTCCAAAACACCATAAAACCTGTACATGAGGGGTACTGTTATTCTCGGGAGACTTCACTAAAGACAAATATTAGTGTTTTAAAACAGTAAAACATATTACAGCAATAATATAGTCCATAAAAGTGCTGTTCGTTTGTAAAAAAAATGCAAAAAAACTTCACTTTTACTTAAAATATCATCGTTGTAATACAATGTACCAGTTTGAAACACTAATATGAGTTCAGCGAAGTCTCCCGAGTAAAACAGAACATCCTATGTACAGGTTTTATGGTGTCTTGGAGAGTTACAGGGTCAAATATAGTGCTTGCGAATTAAATTCTCTGCACTTTCAGGCATGTCAATCACATTTTAATTAATCAAATCACATAATTATGTTAAAAGATTACTTAAATATACATGTAGAATTTTAATATATATGCATTTATAGGTATTTAAATTCTACGTGTATACTAATGTAAATTATGTAATTATGTGTGTGTGTATGTATGTGCATATATATATATATATATATATATGTGCATATATATATATATACACAAAACACAGTTAGAAAGAAATTACATATGAATATATAATTTATATAAAATTTTGTTTCAATTTTTTATTTTAATATATATATATATTAACATCATTCTAAGTGTATTTTAATACGAATATATATATACTTATATTAATATTAAAATACATTAAGTATGACATTAAATATATATATTTATTTTATTTTATAACTTGTTTAATAATATTTTTTTTTTTTACTTTCCCACCAGCAGGGGGACTGTCTGATATTTCAGACAGTCCCCCTGCTGGCAGATCCACAGCCAGCTACAGGGGGCCATGTGATCGCTATTTGAGAGCGATCACATGGCCCCCGGGGGCCTCATTTGCCATGGGAGGGCTGCCTGGTCTGCGAGGCAGTCCTACTGAAGCGGAGCGCCGGTTAGGTAAGTATCCCGGACGCTCTGGGGCTCAAAGCCATTACGGCGTTCTATGCCGCTGGGACGGCATAGAACGCCGTGAAGGGGATAATGCGTGTTTATAATGTTTTTAACTTTATAAAGTTTAATGAGAAAACAAAGTAAATTGAAATTACCTTTAGTAGTGATAAATGAGATCCTTGAGGTTGATGCTGCAAGACTAAATATGTGATATCTGGTTCAATTTTCGTAAGGAACAAACGAAGGTCTCCTCTTTCGGTGATATTCAGACTACTTCTCTGTTTGCGCATAATATGATTTCTCATCTGTGCGTCAGCTCCCTCCCCATCTTTTTTTTCTTTTTAAATTTTTTTTTTTAACCTTCCTTATAGCAATGCCCAGTAGGAAGCCTGAGCTAGGTATCCCACTTACTATTACTTACTATAGCCCACTATAACAGACAGGCATACATACACACACACACACATTATTAAGTGTTCTTGCAAGAACACTTATTGTTATCTCACATATATATTATTCTTATTATAGCCAAATTTGCCACCCTAACTCCTCCCACAGTTTTTACACTACATAGACCAAAATTTACCAAAACGTGCAGATTGTTCCCGATCGGATTGCTATTACTTTGTGGAACGTTTCGCCGAATGGTTCACGGAATATCGTCGTTCTTGTGGCGAAATTTGTCCCATAGGAATGAATGGCAAAGCTAGAGTGGGAGCTGGCAAAAGCTGAAAAATCAGGACATGATTTCTAAACTGCCACCACTCCCTTATTTTCAGGCCCACCTACACAAATCTTATATCAAAACGTTCAGCTATCCCTGCTGCCACTAAACATGTCAACGGCTAAGCCATAGTCCTGATAGTTTTCACAATATAATCATTTGTTTGCAACTAACGCCGTCCATTGACATTCATTGAAACTTCACTCTGCAAAGCTCAAATTTGAAGTGCAATTTCTAAACTGCGACTGTGCCTTCAATTTTAATACTTCAGAGACATACTATGCATCAAAATGTAGGTCTGGGTCTTGTGATTCTCACAATATAAAGCTCTTCACTGTAGGAGTTATAGTTTTTAAGATACGACCGTTTGAAGATGGCAACCACCAAAATACTCTGACCTGTCAAGGCTGCAGCAGCAAGTGATGTCATAGACAGGGCCTTTTGAACACCTGCTAATGTTTTTATAAATGTATGGTTTAATGTAACTGTGCAACAACATTGCAATTAAATGTGCTATATAAATGATAACAGTTACTCCTCCCACTCCAGTTGTAGACTACTGGTGGAGGCAAGAACACTTCACACAATTTCCCCAGAAATTGTAGCTTTTCTAGTTATTATTATTATTATTATTATGATATTTATAGAGCGCCGTCAAATTCCGCAGCACTTTACAATGGGTGGACGAACAAACATGTAGATGTAACCAGACAAGTTGGACACACAGGAACAGAGGGGTTGAGGGCCCTGCTCAATGAGCTTACTTGCTAGAGGGAGTGGGGTAAAATTACACAAAAAGGTAAGGATAGTATTAGACTAGTGACAGTTGCAGAAGAGGAATCAGTCAGGAGCTATTAACAGTTTAATACGCTTTTATGAAGGAGTGGAGACTGGGTGAGCATCTAACGGAGGAGGGAAGTGAGTTCCACAGGAAAGGTGCAGCCCTCGAGAAATCTTGAAGGCGAGCATCATAGGTGGGATTACAGACAGAAGATAGACGTAAGGGCCTAGAGGGGACATACTTGTGTATTAGGGAGTATAGATAGGTGGGAGCAGCATTATGTAGAGATTTGAAGACAAGAACCAGAATTTTAAATTGAGCTCTATTTTATAGGAAGCCAATGTAGGGACTGACAGAGGGGTGAGGCATGAAAGGTGCGGGCGGACAGGAAGATGAGCCTCGCCGCCGCATTCATTATGGACTGTAACGGCGCAAGTTGGGAGCACGTAAGACCACTGAGAAGCGGATTACAGTAGTCAAGGCGAGAAAGGACAGTGGAATGGACCGACACCTTAGTCGCATCTGGCGTTAAGTAGGGGCGGATGCGCGCAATGTTTTTGAGATGGAAATGACCGGATTTGGCAATCGATTGAACATGAAGCTTGAAGGAGAGGTCAGAGTCAAACAACAACTAGGCAGCGAGCCTGCGTGGTGGAGCTGATGGTAGCACCGTTGACTTGGATGGAGACAGACACAGTAGTAACAATACTTGAGGGAGGAAAGACCAGAATTTCAGTTTTGGTCAAGTTTAGTTTAAGGAAGTGGGCAGCCATCCAGTTAGAAGCAGCAGAGAGGCAGTCAGAGAGACTAGTCAAGAGAGACGGGGAGAGATCAGGACAGGTAGATTTGCGTGGCATCTGCATAGAAATGATATTGGAAGCCAAAGTAGCTAATGAGTTTACCAAGGGAGGCAGTATAGATGGAGAACAGTAGGGGACCAAGGACTGAACCTTGGGGGACACCAACAAAGAGGAGTTGGGGAGAAGGAGCAGAGCCAGAGAAAGAAACACTGAAAGAATGCTGGGAGAGGTAGGAGGAGCACCAGGAGAGAGCAATATCTTGTAGACCGATATTGCGGAGGATGAGAAGAAGCTGTTGATGATCAACAGTGTCAAAAGCCGCAGACGGGTCAAGGAGAATTAGGATAGAGTAGTGACCACGAGATTTTGCAGCGAGTAGATCATTGGATACTTTGGTCAGTGCCGTTTCCACAGAGTGCTTAGCCCGGAAACCAGACTGAAGCGGGTCTAGGCGAGAGTTGGACTCGAGGAAGTCTGTCAATCTCGCATACACAACTCTTTCAAGGATCTTGGATGCAAAAGGCAGTAGCGAGATAGGACGATAGTTGGATGGGGAGTTAGGGTCAAGATTGGGCTTCTTTAGAATTGAGGTTACAGTTGCATGTTTGAAGGG
This sequence comes from Pelobates cultripes, assembly GCA_933207985.1. Lineage (NCBI taxonomy): Eukaryota > Metazoa > Chordata > Amphibia > Anura > Pelobatidae > Pelobates > Pelobates cultripes. The sequence continues at coordinate 76,915,132 of OW240921.1, forward strand.
CAATGGAAATATACCAGAGGAGAGAGAGAGATTGAGAATTTTAGTGAGAGGTTAAGAAAGAGAAGAAGACAGAGTACGGATGGGGTGGGGCGGGGGGGAGAAGGGGGGCCTGCAGCGTTTAAATGTACAAGGTGCCATGATGTCTAGTTGAGAGGAGAGGGTGGAATTGTAGAAGGAGGTTGCAGAACTAGGACAGGTGAGGTTTGATATCAGTGGAGAAATGCTCTAGGTCAAGACATTGGAGGTTTCTGTGAGAGTGATGTTCGGACGGTGATGTCAATTGGGTCTTAGGTATGCCAATGTCAAAAGTCAGCAGATGGTGGTCAGAGGAAAATAAATATTGGAGAGATTAGAGGCAGGACAGAGGTTGGTGAAGGCAAGATCAAGAGTGTTTCCTGCTGTATGGGTTGCTAAATTGGACCATTGTGGAAGGCCAAAGGAGGAGGTTACAGAGAGCAGACGAGAGGCATCAGTGCAATTGGGGTTATTGATTGGGATATTGAAATCCCCAAGTATAAGGGAAGGAGTGCTAGATGAGAGAAAGTTGGGAAGCAAGGAAGAAAAGTGCTCAATGAATAGTCTAGGATAACCGGGGGGGCGGTAGATGATAGCAATTCTTAAAGGAGTGGGTTTAAATAGGCAGACAGTGTGAACTTCAAAAGAAGAAAAGGATAGGGCAGGGGTAGTTATGATTGGTTGAAAGGTACATCGAGGGGAGAGAAGGATGCCAACGCCGCCTCCTTTACAGTTGAGTCTGGGAGTGTGAGAGAATTGTAGCCCACCAAAACATAAAGAGGCAGGAGTAGCGCTATCAGAAGGGGACAGCCTGGTCTGTCAGTGCAAGCAGTGTGAGTGAGTTTGAGATGAAAAAGTTGTGTATGGTTGTAAGACATACATACAAAGACACATACATAAGACACATACATAAGACACATACATACAAACAAACACACACAAAATATTTTAGTCACCCTTCTGTTTCCTACCTTTTAGGTGCAGGAGGGTGACTTTCCCTCGGGTCCAGTAATGGTTCAGTTGGATGGGAGTCAGGGTTCCCACTCTGAGTCCCTTGTCTTCCTCCCGCGCGGCTCTCAGTATTAGCTGGGAGGAGTTACGTGCAGTCACTTCCTCCCAGCTCTGTGTGATGTTATCATAGGGGGCCCGGTCGCGCTGTTAAAGCGCCCAGCGCTGACCGGGCCCCTTTACAATCCACATCCATCGGGTGGCCCTGACCGCATGCGCCACCCGATGGACCCCTCCATATGCGGCCCCAGCAGTTTGCAGCGCGGGCTGGGGCCAAAAGTGATGATGGCGGTATCCGGTCGCATGGTTACCGCCGGCTCCCGCCCGCACAATCTCTCAAAATTAGAAAATCCCTACCACCCACTAGTGGGCGGTAGGGACCAGGATGACGACCCATGCTATAGACATAAGAACCACTACATCAAGCTGTAGTGGTGACTATTGTCTCTTTAATGTTATTGAAGTATGGATGTTTAAAATGGTGGGTGAGTAAGATCCCACAATGCCTAGCATTCTGTAGAGGTCCAGATCCAAGTATGTATAAACAATATATATATATATTACATATTTGCTAGCGATTTTGCAAGCATAATGTCTAGTTCCATTCTTGTACATTACTTGAATAGACATACGTGTATTGAAATACACTTTCAGGATTACTTACTAAACTATGAACTGCCTGAAATTCGCCAGGTGACTGCAAATTTGAGGTCAAAACAGCTGAGCTAGAAATTGTTCTCCAAGTAAGTTATGTTCACAGTTGGTGCTAAACTTGCAATTGTTGCATGTTGAATTCCTAACAACTCACTGTTTAGTGATTAACCCTGTTTGTGACTTCCTCTTCCTGAAAGACTCATTCTAATGAGTTAACGAAAAGATTAGACTATTTCAGAAACAATATTTGAAACGTTCATGCTTTATTTTACAGTTGGAAAACTTCCGCGTCCAGTTGATTCAGGCAGTAAAGAGAGCGCATCGGGAGAATCCATTGCCAGGAAGAGCTAATGGGGTACTTGTTTTGGAACACCCACTAATGATTGAAACCTATGTGGGACTAATGTCTTTCATCAACAATGAGGCCAAACTTGGATACTCTATGTCAAGAGGCAAAATTGGATTTTAATTAGGAAGGAAAAAAAAAGCAATGCCTTTTGTTTAAAGTTACATTTACGTGGATCTCTTGACTTGCTAAATTTCCTTCATCAAAAAAAACAACAAAATCAAGTAAGGTATATCTAGGGCAATGATGGGCAGCCAACAGCTCACATGACCCTATTGCCAGTAATAAGCTGCCAATTCTAAATCTACAATCAGTGCCAACCAATTGGCTGTGACTGGCAAAGTATCATGACAGTATATTAGCAGCAGGACAACAGTTTTCCTATCGCGGATAGGAAAAGAAAACAGAACAAGTTTCTGATCAAACATGTTTTTCATATGGACCAGATTTTACCCATAGCGCAAATAAGATCTGCTTTAAACAAGTACTAAAAGTTCAGCTATACATTTCTGTAGTAAAATTGCAAGTAAACATCTTGATTTATAATATTAAAATACATACTTACCTATACGTTCTGTTCAGATATTATGTGATGCATGTTCCCCCTAGAATGCCAATATATGCACATAATTCCATGGCATTCTAAGTTAGAGGTGAGCATTGTAAAATACATGCAGGAGTCCCTGGAATTCAGTGACCATCACTGTAGTTTATATATCTAGATCAGCTGTAAAGGGGTATTAGCTTGATCTTTCAGTACTGAAATACTGTATCAAGACTTTTCTTATCAAGCATTGTGTATATGATGTCACCAGGTGAAAATAAACCTCTTGCAGTTGGCATTATTTGTTCACAAGCACAAAATACAGTGTATTTCACAGTTCATGAAACGTACAATGTATTATTTAATGTGTGTATATAGCTATTTGTGTTAATATGTTTGTAATGTTGACTTTCAAATTCTGTATTTTTTATTTATGTCCTATGTTTGTCCTTGAATACATGGATGTATTACTTTTAGTACTTTGCAAAGATGATGCACCTTATTCCTACATGCCAAGTAACTAAACTCTTTTCTACAGTTTGGTTTAATTAATTGTCAAAAGTGTGTTGCACATGGAATTGTATTTTGATCAGTTTGATTGTAACAAAGGCCACTGGATTTTTTTTCCCTCTTTCACTTCACATTACTTTGTTGGGACTTATTGTCTAAAAAAAAAAACTGTATACTATTAGGTTATATAAAAGGGCGATTTCACTGCAGTTTTTAGTAATAAATTTACCAAATGTAGCGTTAACACTGGAATCAAAGCTGAGATGATAAATTCTGTAAACCTTCCTGAAATGAACACTCCTTTTAATGTAGATTTTTTTTTTTTTGGCATTCTGCAACATTGCACCTCACTGCTGAACTCAATGCAGTTTCTATAGATTCACCTAATGGACCAAGCATCTACAGACTGTAAAAAGTTTGTCAATGTAACGTGACAAATTTAAGACAGAGGGAAAGTATTCACAAACATTTTGCTCTTTGCACGCAGAAAGATATGCGCATGCTGCCAATACAAAGACTTCACTGTTTGTGTGATGATTGGAGCTAGGCATGCCTGTCCCCTCACAGCACCACTCAGAGAGATGAGGTAGTTTTTGGATTTGCAGAAGCTCATCTCCAAGTAGAAGCGTTACACTAACTTATTGATGTTATTTGGTATGCAAAGTGGGAACTTTAATTCATGGCTCTCTGCCTAAACTGACTGGCAGTGTGACCTAGAATTTTAACCTATGTTTAATTTCAAGCCTGATTTGTCACTTTGACAAATTTGTCAAACCTAAGGGTGCAGTAACAGGGTCCTAGAATCATAACCACTTCAATAATCTGAAGTGGTTATGGTTTCTAAAGAATCCTTTAAAACTTGTAAAGAGTAAAAATATCTCCCACTTTGGCTCTTTTGGTTTAAATCATGTAACTCTTTAAATTAAAATTTTAAGTGGATAACTCCTTTGCTTGATAAAAGCCAATATTTCTGTTGAATGCTCTAATAGTGCGATTAATGCTTTTCCATCATGCACCACTTATATATTTTAGTTTGACTTCTATTGTATCTAAACAGTGCATTAAACATGGATTTGCCTTTAAGTCTGGCTACAAGTCCATTAAAATGTATGTACCTCCTACAGTATTATTTGGATAGCCATTTGAACCCTTTTGTCAGGCACATGGAAAATGTAAATGTGACTAGGCCTGGTATTGCAGAGTTTGTGTTCTAAAGTTCCCATTACATTGTGGGAAATGTAGTCTATATGAATCTGAAGTGCCAAGGTTACTTATTTCAATAAAAGAGCCTCACCTCCTACAAATGTGCTAATGCAGTGTGTAGGGCACTCTAAGGGCAAACCGAAATTACATCAAGTTTATTGCCCATTTACAGAAAAGACTGGGCATGATAGCCATTCAAATAAATTGTATATGAAAATGGTTGTGGTAAGTTCTAACATGCCATAACTTGTCAGTGTATGGTATAATTGTTGAAAGCCACATAAGATGAAAAAAAAAAAAAAAAGCTATTCTAGTCTATATTTCTAAACTCTAGTTCTGTCACTAAATTCTATTTAGGTGTAGCTTTGGAACACATGCTAAATTGAATATTGTTGCTAATTGCACATATCACTAACTCTGCTGCTATACATTTAGTTCTTTACTATGGTGTTTCTAGATTTTTATGCAAGTTTCGGGATCTGGATTGAAAGGTCTAAGCAGTATACTTTCCACTTTTTGTTACAAGTTCAGTATTCAATGCATGTTAATACATTGAACTGTTCCTTTGTTTTAAACGCTATGAATTTTTTGTCCATATGTCATGTACTAAATATTTTAATGTGTTTCTCGGTGCATAATATTGGAAATAAAGTTGTAATATACTGTGTTTGTGTTTTATTTAAACAACTTCAATAACTAGTATTTAAAGGGACACTTGAATTGCATAAAACTAAACTTGCTGTGTGAAAAATATTTTTCCATTTTACAAAGTGCAGACTAATGGAAATTGGCAGTTTTATAAATTAACCAACCCCATCCCCCACCCTGCTCTCAGACAACCGGTCTTGTTACTTCCTGGTTTGTTTAGCTCAGTGGAACTAAACTCAGGAAGCAGCAATTGCCCTGTGCACCTGCCTTTCAAAGACTTCAAATTGAGCTGCATTGGAAAGTCTGTGATTGGAAGTCTGGGCGGGGTTAGAAGGGGTTTGCAATTGCAAGCTGTTTTTAGATATGCTTTTTTCCCAATTGGGTATAAGATGCTTGCATGTTATTGTGGTATATCCACTAAACAGTTTTTTGGGGGGCAGTGGAGTGTACATTTTAATAAAGGGTGTATAAGGAATAACAGCTGCAAGAAAATAAGTTAAATTTACTCAAATTTGCACAAAGCGGCCAAAAACCCCCCCAAAGCTTACCTTTCATTTGGGTGCAGAAATGGCATCTACAGCTAATTAAGAGCTGGTTCTTAATATTCAGTTTTGTTTGTCCATTGAAATGACTTGCCATGTAAGTGTAAACAAAACAAAAAGCTTAAACCATTGGATGAGGTTGACAATTTGTAAGCCACTTAAGTTGTTTAGCTGACTCATTTTATCAGATGTATGTTAGCTCCCACCAGCCTCGGTATAAAATATAAAAACTAAAGTGATTTAACTTCTAAATGGCAGAATTGAGCAGCGATACTGCAGGGGCAGTCTCTACACATTAAAAACTACCTTATTAAAAGGGATATGCATCGCTTTGAGACAACTGTCTCATTCAAAAGCTTTAGCTTTGTATGAGACAGTAACCTCACTTTGCAGGCTGAAAAGTAGAGAAACTTTTTGTTTTCCCAGGTTTTATCTGCTTCTTCTTTCCATACTCACTTCAGCGGGGACAGTGATCTGACTAATCCGTGTCCTATCCCTAGGAATGCTGGAAAATGCCAGACAGATTTACACAAAGACGAAACGCGTTGGATATTCATACATATATTTTTTTTTATTGTTTTTTTTTATGTGTTTTTAGTACATTTTTGCTATATATATCTATATATCTCTCTCTCTCTATATATATCTATATCTCTATCCATCTCTATCTCTATCCATCTCTATCTCTATCCATCTCTATCTCTATCCATCTCTATCTCTATCCATCTCTATCTCTATCCATCTCTATCTCTATCCATCTCTATCTCTATCCATCTCTATCTCTATCCATCTCTATCTCTATCCATCTCTATCTCTATCCATCTCTATCTCTATCCATCTCTATCTCTATCCATCTATATCTCTATCCATCTATATCTCTATATCTCTATCCCTCTATATCTCTATATCTCTATCCCTCTATATCTCTATATCTCTATCCATCTATATCTCTATATCTCTATCCATCTATATCTCTATATCTCTATCCATCTATATCTCTATATCTCTATCCATCTATATCTCTATATCTCTATCCATCTATATCTCTATATCTCTATCCATCTATATCTCTATATCTCTATCCATCTATCCATCTATCTATATCCATCTATCCATCTATCTATATCCATCTATATCCATCTATCTATCCATCTATATATCTATATCCATCTATATCCATCTATCCATCTATATCCATCTATATCCATCTATATCCATCTATATCCATCTATATCCATCTATATCCATCTATATCCATCTATATCCATCTATATCCATCTATATCCATCTATATCCATCTATATCCATCTATATCCATCTATATCCAGAGGGGGTTGGCTGCACTCACCTTAACATGCATAAATGGGGGTGCTGCTGGGGGCCAAATAATACAATACACAAGATCCAGCGCACTCACCTATCCACTAAACAGCAACTTCAATGTTGAAAGATTTAATTTGTTTTTTTTTTAAACCCCTAATCTAGGCAAAAATAATGGGGGTTTAGTTACATTATATGATCATACATTGCAGGCTTATGCAATGTATGATCATATAATGTAACTAAACCCCCATTATTTTTGCCTAGATTAGGGGTTTTAAAAAAACCAAATTAAATCTTTCAACATTGAAGTTGCTGTTTAGTGGCTAGGTGAGTGCGCTGGATCTTGTGTGTGTGTGTGTATATATATATATATATATATATATATATAATATGTGATTTTTTTACACTACCATAGAGGGACTCCTTCTCCTGGGTACCACTTGCTAGTGGTGATATGCTGCCATAATCTTCACTTGATGTAAGTGCAATTTGTATCAATAAATCCATTTTGGTTTACAATACTGCTCTATATATCTCTCTTCCTTTTGAGGATTGAGTGTCCTGCATTTACGCCTTTGGTCTACATATACAATTATGTGATTTTTCTTATATTCTAGATCCTTTGAAGGACTGTTTTGTATTATTCACAGGTTGTATGCTTCATGTTTTTTGTGCTACCCCTTTAATCTATACTAGTATTTTCTACAGTATAGATTTACTCTTTTGTCCCTACTATATCGGTGTATGTGAGGTACACTTTTGGGTGTTTGGCACGTTTTCTCTTGTCTTTGTTTGGGATATTATATAGTACTTCCCTTCTTTTTTATATGTGCAGTTGGAAGATCTCTTCACCTTGCAACATCCCGACAGGGGGAAAAAAGTGGTCTGATCAGTGTGATTTATGCAGAGCAGGCTCCGCAGTTGGGGTTCTCTCTACTGCTGCACCATGATGCACATTTGTTTTCTACTTTCTAAAGAAAAATTTATTTTTCCAAACTCTAAAATCCGAAAATAGACCATCTTAAATCTTCTACATAATGTAACCTCAAACTTTTTTTCCCCCACTGTATACATAAAGATGATAAATACATAATATAGCAATCCTTGCCTTCTATGCCAGGTGAATATTAGTTGGTTAATACTAACCTATTAATCACCTAGAACCGAGGCTCAATCACATATTTGTCAGCAGATTGGAGCCTTTAAAGGGACACTACAGGCACCCAGACACCTTCGGTTCATTGAAGTGGTCTGGGTACGGTGTTCCTACTGCACTTAGTGCTGCAATGTCAACTTTGCAGTTTCTCTGGAACTGCAGTGTTTTACATTGCAATAAGTGCCTCCAGTGGCTGTCTACCAGAGAGGCACTGGAGGAGCTTCCTAGATCCTAACCGACTTTTGATATGGTAAATAACGCTATATGTCATAACGCTCTGTATAAGGACATCTAGCGTCTATTTCACCATAGGAAAGCATTGATTCAGTGATTTCCTAATGGGGAGGTGATTTCCTAACTCTCCATGCATGTGCTTTAGTGCCTGCTGAGAGAACAGCGATCCAGATTTGTATTCCTGGCACTATAGTAAACTTTTGAGTTTCCATGTCACTAGGGTATCAATAAGGGGTATATGGAGGCACTCACTATGCGTGATTAAACTGCCAGCATATTTATTCAGTTGTGTGGTTTTTCTCTGACTGAAAACAGTTTGTTTTCCTGATGAACTGTAAGGGCAAATTAACATCACAGCTGTCCCAACTATATCCCATCTCCGTTATTAAAGGATCATTCTAAGTATCGCAACATCACAGCTGTCCCAACTATATCCCATCTCAGTTATTAAAAGGATCATTCTAAGTATCGCAACAGTACAGCTCATTGTAGTGGTTATGTAAGCCTGTTGGTGCCATCACATGTTTTTATTTTTATTTTTCAACCATTTTGGAACTAACTGGAGTTCTCTCTTCTAACCCATCTCCACCTCTTCTACAGCTTCATGGTTAAAGCAAAAACTATATTACTGCATTATCTAACCAACCTGAATGATAAGCGTAGAACACTAAAAGCAAGTTAAACAGATGAGCTGTAGTGGTTATAGTGACCATTTAAATACATTGTTAAAGTAATATTTATCCCCAAGTCAAACTGTAAAATATATGCCAAAACTAGTGAAATAATTATTTATTGGCAAATTTAAATATCTTTACATCTACACATATATTTACATCATAATGTACATTCTTTTAACAAGAAATGTGAAAACATCCCTGAGCAAATCACATTATACAAATTCAATTTTAGTAGGCCTATCAGATTAAAAAAAAACTATTCCTGAGAATTAGGCATACTAATTACTTCCATGTATTGCTACTCAATAATAATGTGCTGGTTCTGTGATAAACTAGCTTTGTTTACTTTAGTTTTCGTTGTCTTCAGACTCCAAGTAACATAAACACAAGTTTTCCTTACTCATTAGAAGCAAAGTATCTTCTCCCATTGGGTGCCAAGACATTGAGAGGACATTAAACATGCCTAGAGGAAAAAGACAAAAAAACTAAATTAAAACTCCATAATTTACCATAACTGTCAATATGTTTGGGAAAAAAAAATATATATATATATACACATACATACATACATACATACATACATACATATACACACACACACACACACACACACACAAATACAAAACCCCGCATACTGGTTTAAAATTTAGGATAGTTGTATGGGAGTTCTTAAGATCAGGTCCACTGATGCTTCACTGCCAACAGTATGTCGTGCATTGAGGCTGCAGATTGACACCATCGCTCTAGGATTTAAGCGGTCTACATTTACATGAGGTTTGTGAGATTATCACCAAGACTGCAGCACTGTTTATAGCTTATGATTAGCAAATTATCCTTTTGTTCATATAAATAGAATGAATGTTATACATTTAATGATGATCTGTGTGCTCTTCCAGTTAGGAAGTTTTATATAAAGTCAATACATGTTCTTAAAAAAAATAAATAAAGAGAGATGCACATTTTATCTTTTACTCTAGACTGTAAAATAAACTGTGGAGTTGTGCATTAACAATTTTAAAAGGGTAAATAAGGGTTTGTTTTTTTAAATCATTATTATTTGTATTTATAAAGAGCCAACATATTCTGCAATGCTGCACAATCAGCATTAATAGACATTACAGTATAGACAAGCCAATACAAAAGATATAGCAAACCATGAGCTGCTATCTAGTATTATACAAAGGACTTAGCTAGATGGCTACAGAGTCCAAATGATATAATCAAGACTGAGGCAGATGGGAGAAAATTCAAAGATCACATACAGGGAGCATTTAACTGACTGCTAAGAAGTGATGTGATTGAGGCGATGCCAACCAAACACAAGGAGGTGCCTAGTGAAAACTTAGATTAGCTTGAAGTGCACTTGATGTATGTGAGGCCTCTAGATTGGATAGAATGAGAATACATACAGAATGAGAAACAAGCGTATTATTTTAAAATGGAAAAGTTTGCCCTTTATATTCTATGTCCTCAAAAACTATAATCATGTACAGTAAGAATGGAAGAAATCAAGAAAAAAAAATGTGCCACAGAGGGAGCAAACAATATAATATATCAATATGATATATATAATTTACTGGTCTCACTTGTCCTCATACGTCGTGTAGCAGATTTGTTTCCACACTAGCCGAAGTGAAGGAGCTTCAGTTCCGTCATAAAACGTTATTGCATTTCTTCTAAAGTATTAGATAAAATGCATCTAAGAAATCACATGGCGTGATGTGATTGATACACTCAGTATGGATATTACTATTACAGTTTGTTTTTACTTTAGTGATGGCGCGTTCTTTTACTTTTCTTATAGCCTTTGCCAAGGGGGCTTTATATAAATTTGGGATTACATATCAGTGCATAATTAGACTAGCGGATTTTCTAAACGTGCGGGAAGAGGCAACGTGTACATTGTAAATTTTCCCCAAATTTTCAAAATTTACACATGAAAGAAAACCGCTTTTTAAACAATGCAGCTCAGTTTAGGAGACACACAATGGGATTAAAATACTATGCCAGTATACGGCTGACCTTTCACACTTCAGTTATATATTTCCAATGATGCTCTGCCAGGAAAAGTGTTGGCAGAACTTCCTGGCAAACCCCGTTTACAGCAGCTGGAGTGCCAAAGGTTAGTATTCAAAGCAGCCTCATAGACGGATTTATTTACATCTAAAGCACAAAAGCTGTACTACATGTACACAAGCCCTACCTGGAGAATAACACATTAGGAACATTAAGAGAATATTCAGTACTATGCTTCTATCACATCACCACACCACTACCAAGAGTGTTCTATGATAAATGCAACCAGACAGGCCAGGTACTTTCATATACTTGTATTTCACCAAAATAAATATACTGAATATAAAAAAATATATTTATTTTTTTACAGCAAGTGGAAACCAACTGTCACAGCTAGTCTTTTAATTTCCTATTTAAAACACTATCAGGGTTTTATTAAAGTAAGAATGGTCAGGAATTCCAAGTAAATTTCAAATTTACAACAAAAATAGCCAAACTGGAAATATCCTCCAATTCAGTTCCAGTTTGGTTATTTTGGATGTAAATTTGAAATCCAATTTGAATTCCAGACAATTCTAAGTTTAGTAAATAGCCCTGTATATATTCTTTATTTTATTCCACGTTCAAAGTCATGAATTTATCTAAAATTTATTTGAACTCTTCCACGTCCCTAATCTCCACTACCTATGCGAGAAGGAAGGTATTTCCCCGCAATGCCCGTTGATGTCATCTTGTTTTAGCAGCTTTTCTTTTCTGTAGAACATATCACACTTATCATACTTTGTTTAATTCCTTGAGATGCTTATATGTTACTAATACATTACCTTCCACTGGCACTTGCACAGAAACACTACCGGTTGGAGACCACAAATATACTCTGGTATTTCCAGTGCAGATGGCAAGTCTAGGATGAATTGGATGCCAGACAAAAGATTTGACAGCCGAACTATGTTCCACAACGGAAAACAATCTCATTTTCTGGATGTTCCATATCCAAACAGAATATGGCATGTTATCTGCAAGAAAAGACAAGAATACAATTGTGAACAATATTATGGATACCACTACAACGCTTTAATATAAGAGCAGGTCCATGCTCTAGTCCATTTACTGATAAAGTCCACCATCACTACAGCTGAAATATATCCAGTGACGGGGACTGTACCGTCTACGCTTAACACAGCAGAGCTTTTTGTAAGCTCTGTAAATTGTGAGTGAGCTTTCGTTATATCACTCCATTTTACTTTATTAATGATATACCGCACTATTATTGTCTCTCTTTTTTCCCACTTTCTTTGAGCTATCATACACTGCAACAGACAAAGACCCCATAGACATAAAAAAGTACTTGTATATGATTTATATGTGACTTCACTCATGGGTTTTATTATGTTTTCGGCGCGGTAATCTATTTTTTGTATCTGTCTCTTAACAATATTAACTGGGTGAGGATGTTGGGGAAGTTTAAAAATATATTTGTGCTCCCGGAATTTAATACGTAATGGATAGTGTCTGAGATGAAAGTTTTTTGTGGTGTGTCGAAAACCAACGTAAGAGTGGGCCTGTAAATAAAAGAGGGCCCACCAAGGAGAGTTGTAATACTATAAGGGTGAAGGTGGGTGGGGACAATCAACTTGACCGGCAGAGGTGAGTAGGGGCTGGGAGTTTAAGTAGGGGACTTACTCCTTCCACAAATTCAGGCCTAATGGCCTTTCTACTTGTGCTCGGAATTTAATACGTAATGGATAGTGGCTGAGATGAAAGTTGGTTGTGGTGTGCCGAAAAACAACGTACGAGTGGGCCTGTAAATAAAAGAGGGCAAAGAAGTTCAAGGAAAAACACACTTTATTGCACATTTAGTACATAACCAATTTTTTTTTATATATATATATATATATATATATATATATATATATATATATATATATATATATATATATATATATATATATATATATATATATATAAATAAATAAACACATTTAATTATTTTTTTATTCCATCTTATGCTATTGACTAATATCGTGAGACGCAGAGGTCACACTTGTGCAGTTGATTCCATTGCTTACCATTTTTAGATGCCATATAACGATTATCGTGACTAAACGCCAATATTCCAATTCCAAGTTCAGGATTCGCCCGATCGGAGTCAGGTTTAACACCTCTTAAAGTTACTGGTACATTCACAATCTCATCTAGAACAAAACCGAGTTTAAGCTTTAGTAAGATCAACACATTCAAATTTGCAACAGATTGTATTAGCAGCTAAAGTTCCTGCCTTTACTGCTACTTTCTGTGAAATTAACTACATACAATACCAGCAATGGTATGAAATGTGAATATATGTAATTCACGCAGCATTTTACCCTGCAAAACCATAAATCCTAGTTTGATCTCCTTGAAGAATTTAAGTTCTTTTGATCCAAGATTTAAATTATTTGTCAAGGGTTCCTAGCTCCTCCTTCTGAAGTATACGACTTCCAAATAGCAATACATTACTTAGCATTACTGTTTCAATGAGAAAATGATTGATTAACAACAATGGACATCTTTGCGGCCCGCGGAGCTGCAGGTTTGAGACGTGCTCCGTGTTAAAGCAAAATAGGCACCTGCTTTCTCCACATTGCAGGTGCCTACTTTGCTAAAATTTACCCGGCCGGGAGGAGCTCAGTCTTCCTTCTGCTCACTGCTCCCTCGCGCCCGCTGTCTGTAGTGATGCCGGAATTTGACGTCATATTCCGACACCCGGCATCACTAAACTGCACGAGTGTTTGCTGTAATATACTATAGAGTTTATACCCGGCTTCAGAATGAGAAACCACACACCTATCCACCCAGAGAAATAGAAGGATGCAGAACTAAAATATAAGACTGGCTGATTTCTTACATTTACTGCGGATACTAAACAGGCTGTTAGGTTTTCCTTTTGGTAAAGGAAAAGTAAGTTCATCAGTTGCAATCCCTGGGCATCTCTCCACTTCCTTATACACAACCTGTGAAGGAAAAACAAGATTTGCTGGAACAATGGAAGACATTGATGAAGACATTTATGGCAACAGTTTTGAGGAAATTAAAAAATGGACAGCAACCTGCCATGATCCTCAACATACTGTTGGAAAATACATCCTTTCCAATATGGATTAATTAATGGAAAACAGACATAATGCAATTTTGCAACGTTCCAAAGGAATTGGTACTTACAGCTTTTGCGTCTGTGATTGTGGCTGAATGTACTAGTTCATGGATTGGCTTCCATGTAACATGATTGAGAATTCTCACCTTGGAGAAAGACAGACAAGGATAGAGAGATCATGATTACAGAGATTTCCATGTCATTGTAATTGAAAAACACTAGGCATGCCTTTCTACCTTTTCATCAAAACTTCCAATTGCAAGGAACTGGCTGCTCGGACTCCACGTGACCGATTTAATCCCCAGCGACCACTCATAAGCACAGTAGGTGGAAAGCAATCGGCCATCCAAAGAGTAAAGCAACATCTTGTACTGAAATATACAGAACGATTCATTGTTTTAATTCGAAAGACAATTCATACATTACATATACAAAGTCACACATTATGAGGACTGAACTGTATGCTCACTAAAAGGGCAGCATAGGCAACAGGAACATCTCATGTGACAAATGATATGGTAGTCCATTAAAGGCTACAGTGTAGCAGCTCCAAAAGGAAAAATACCATATGGTGTTTATTGCAGAAATGCCACATGGACACTCAAAATTATACGCATAAAATCTGGTAAGCTTAAGATGTTCTGTAGGATACCTCCAGGCAAGACTCCCACACTGCCAGGACACAGCCATTGGGAGCCCAGGCAATCCCATCAAGGTCCTGAGTGTCCGTCTCAAAGTGCTGAAAAATGAGAACAGAAGAAGCAGTCAAATACTTCATCAACATGCACTACATATAGTAGAGTAGTAATAAGTTACTGAGTATTGACATGCACTGAACAATCTCGATGTCTATTTATGATTATTTAAATGTTTAAAATGTCTTTCAATGCTTACAGTGAATCTAATACTTTACAGAGCATCACTGCTACACAGATTGTGACATAACTTCTATTTAAAAAAAAACAAAAAACGGTGAAAGGAAAACTAACTGAAGAATGCTATAAAAATCAAACCTAATTTAGCTTAATTAAGCATGTTTGTATATAGTTCATGTCTCGACACACCACCTGCTCAGTTCTCTGCTATTTTGGGTGTTAAATCACTTTATTTCTGCACTTCTAGTCACACCTCCCCTGCTTGTGATCTATAGAGTCTCCCTAAACATTTCCTGTAAAGAGAAATCTAATATTTCAACTTCCTTTATAGCACACTAATTTAGAATTCCTCTTCTACTCGGCCTACAGAAGTACCCTGTGTGTAATTAAAGTTCAGTTAGCAAAGCAACATCTGATTGAAAATGAAAGTTTTTTTCATGACCGATGTGAGCGTTACAGCCAGGTGGTGTGTGGCTAGGGCTGCATAAACAGAAACAAAAAGTGATTTAACTCCTAAATAGGCAGATAATTGAGCAGTGAGTCTGCATGGGCATGATCTATACACCAAAACGGCTTCATTAAGATAAAGTTGTTCTGGTGTTTAGAATATCTCTCGAATTCAAGATGCCAGGAATTTGTGGCAGACCTAACTTTTTACAAAGTTAAAAAACAAATAAAATAATAAACAACTCCCAACACAAGAATAGAAAACAAACAGAAGCACTGTATGACTGTATAGTGACATACAGATAATTGGATGCTGAATATTAGTCTCTAGCAATATTAAAGAGGCAGTAAGCTCATTAAAATAGGAACATCATCACGTGTTTGCTTAACTAATTTCTGTCAATTTTACTAGAATGCATTGTTTAGCTGTAATAAACCATTGCAGAATAAGAAACACATAGAAACATACCTCCCAATTACTAATAGTATCAATTTTCTATCACTATGAAAATAGTTGCAAAACTTATGCGTGGTAATTGCAGCACTATCTGGATAAAAGAACATTTTTACAATAACATCTTGTTACAGCAAACATTTCCATCCTAATTAATGTACTCAGCTTTTGTACATCATGTCTTTGTCCAAAGAATATGTGTGTCAAAATGAAGATCATAGAGCTAAGTTTAGAGCCCCTTGTTTAATGCCAAGAACTAATCCAGGAAAGTCCCCTGGATGTAGTGTAGTAAATTCTACAAACTAAGTACTAAGAAATCTAGGTATTAAATGGACAGACACATAGCAAGTGTACCAAAGTATTTCTCACCCTTAGGAGGCGCCAGTCATTACACACAAATATGCTAATGTAATCTTTGCAATCACGTCTCTCAGCCAAAGCCATGTGCCGACCATCATTCGTAAAAGTGATTCCTGTAGGTCAAAGGTAAACAAGTCAGACAAGCAGATAATCCAGTCATCTCTGATGTTTTGTTCTTAATTATAGTGGATAAAGTTTTTGAATAATAATACAAAAAAAAAAAATCAAACACGTTTTATAAGTAGTTTAAGGGTATGATTGACTTTTGTTGACACATACAGAAACCTGTACAGACAGAGCTACAAAAATATTTCTAATTATTTTTTTAGAAGGCATGTAAAACTTATTTATACTTCTATCAACTTTGTCCATGCTTAAAGGATCACCATAGGGTCAGGAACACAAACATGTATTCCTGACCCTTTAGTGTTAAAACCATATAGCCCCCCTGGGCCCCTCATGCCTCCATAAATATAGCAAAATCTTACTGTATTCAAGCCAGAAGCTGTAACTCTGCATGTGGTTTGCCTCAAAAAAAAAAAAAAAGCAGTCTGCTGACATCATCAGAAGTGGTAGCCTGATCCAATCACAGTGCTTCCCCATAGGATTGGCTGAGACTGACAAAGGGGCAGAGCCAGCATGATTCAAACACAGCCCTGGTCAATCAGCATCTCTTCATAGAGATAATTTGAATCAATGAATCTATGAGGAAAGTTCAGTGTCTGCATGCAGAGGGAGGAGATACTGAATGAATGGATGCATTTTAGGCAGCCATGACCCAGGAAGGATCTCTAACAGCCATCTAAGGAGTGGCTGGTGAAGTTATCACTAGGCTGTAATGTAAACACTGCATTTTCTCTGTAAATACAGTGTTTACAGCAAAAAGCCTGAAGGTAATGATTCTACTCACCATAACAAATTCAATAAACTGTAGTTGTTCTGGTGACTGTAGTGTCCCTTTAATTTAAGCTTAGTTATGTTCTTCAGAAAGAGACAAAATAGCTTTGACCTGGGCATTAAAAAACTGCAGCTCTACCAAGAGGCTAACATAGCCTGGTTAAAGGTTTTCTCCAACCACCATGACCCCTCCTGCATTTATAAGTGGTCATGGTGGTAGGATTCTGTACCCACAGGATTTCTGCTTGAAATGCTGCACATCCATAAATATTTGCACTTTTGCACTGGGAGCTTGTTACACCCTTGACACACGTGACTTGTGCAGCTCAGAATTCTGTTACAATGTGAATTTTGTGCATAAAATACACATAAAATATCAGCCTGAAAGAGGAAACCATGATCCGCCATCCCTCCATGTACTTTATTTCCAGTCTCCCTACATTGCCACTTTTTTTTTATTCCCTTCCTCCCTCTGTCCACCTCCCACTCCCCACCATCCTAGCTCAGAGCGTGCACATTCGCTCTGAACACGATAAACATTCCAATGAAATGCTTCTCAGTGAGGGCAGCGTTGACATCAGATTGGGCATGGAAAGCAGTGTAGGTAGCTGTACCCACCACTGGAATCCTGGTAAGTAGGGGGAATCTAAGCATTAGATCTACACTTTACGCTCATCCTAACTGATGAGTGGAACTGTTCTTTGAGGATAACTAATTGTCTCAGATCCTTGCTGACTGGCATTTAGGGGATTAGATCCCACAGACCATAAGATGTCGCTGATTGGAGGTATCATCTTAGTGTGAAATAGTGATTCAGTCAGGGACTTTTAGGTACAGTATCTTTACTTTTTTTTGCATGTATATAATGCATATATAGGTCAACTTTACCCCATAGTTTCCCTTTAAGGATGGCAGGGTATCAAAAGAACAAACAAAATGTAGCTCACAATGTTAAACCTAACTAGTTCAGTATCTGAATGCCAAATTCTGTGCAAAAAAGTATATTCTGAAACCTATATTTAAGGCTATTTAATATGTAATAATCTCATTGCTACCAAGACATCAAGCATTACAAAGCATCTGACCACCAACCTTTTTTTATAATCTGACTTTACAATTTAAATCAAAATGTTTCTAAAATTATATTAATGGATATTTTATATAAAGCATTTAATTATTAATTTTAGGTAACAAAAAAAGAACACTAATAAGATAACAAAATACATTAAGGACAAGACCTTACCTTGTTGGCATGATTTTGGATATTTTATGTAAGAGACTGATTTTGCACTAAGTGACCACAAAGTAATCCGCAGCTGTGGAGGGAAAAAACGTTTAAGTAGGGTTTCATTGCACCTAAATGGATCTTATTTGCATAGATAGATTCAAACTGCAAAGCTTATAAATGAAGACATATCCCATTATTTTAAAAATGGGGTTGATTGTTTGTATCACTAAATTTAATATATGAAACATCTATGCTGCAGTGAACAGTGGTGAGTTGTCAAATGTTTAGCAAAGTTTAGGTCAAAATGGCAGTTTCCTTAGTGTATACTTTGAAATTTAGTATCAGCTCACCACAATTCGATGCTCAGTCAACACACCTTTAATAAATCTATAAAACTTCTGAGATGGAACTAACATTTTCCAAGTTATTTGGCCTATTATTATTATTGCCATTTATATAGCGCCAACAGATTCCATAGCGCTTTATTATGTAACACTTTAGCATCCTCTATGCCCCTCACTTTTCCAAATTATTATTATTATACATT
This sequence comes from Pelobates cultripes, assembly GCA_933207985.1. NCBI lineage: Eukaryota > Metazoa > Chordata > Amphibia > Anura > Pelobatidae > Pelobates > Pelobates cultripes. Next base: position 76,933,949 of record OW240921.1, read on the forward strand.
ACTATAGATCTATATAAAAGCATAAAACAATATTAGGTCAGTTTTTGAATAGACAATCCATTTAAACAAACCACAATCTACATAGACAAAGCTTAGATGCAGATATTAGAAAGTTAAGATCAAAATTGATTATAAATATAAAATACAAAAAGGGTCAGCAGAGATCAACTAAAAATCAGCATGCAAAGATTTGTGAAAGGAACTTGACGCAATTAAAATATAGTGAGAACATTTGCGAACATATAAAGGTAGTATCGTATTTGAAGCATTTTTTAAAAGTTGCTAAAGTTGCTGGAATAGCAGTGGACAATTTTTTGCTTTCCTTCTGCTATGTAGCAAGTTTTAACCCCTTAAGGACACAACTTCCGGAATAAAAGGGAATCATGATGGAATTTCCCCGTCATGTGTCCTTAAGGGGTTAAATATCAGCAACCAAGCATATGCTTTACCTACGCACTTGTTACAAAGTTAAACGATATCTAAATGTAGATTTTATATTGTGTTGAGTAATCTGGCCAAAGTGGAATTAGATCTGGAAGGTAGGCAATTCCTAAAATTGTTCTCTGAAGCCAGTGAGCGATTTAAACAAGATTCCACCATTACGTAAACCGTACACATAATATATAGATGATACACGTTACTATTGTATTCATCTTCTTTTGAGAAGAAGGCAGATGACTATGTAATGTATAGGGTGAGGTATGTCAGACTGCCTCCTCAAGGTTAGTGTGGATCTGCAGCCTACACACGCATACTCTGCACCCACTCAGTGCAGACTCAACAGCTGCAGAACTCAAATACAATCATTTAAACCACATATTTCAACCAACGCTTTCTGGATTAAGTGCTGCATAGGACCCCAGTTCTATTAAAGGGGGAATTTAGAAAATGCTGCAAAAGGTAATGTGGAATTTGTATGGTATCCTTTCACTTGGCTCCTTGTTTTATCTTGAGGAAGCAAACTAAAAAATATTCTAGAATTTTAGAAAATCTAGAAACTATGATGTGAAAACTCAACAGCTGATTTAATGTAATGTATTGCAATAGCATTTAAAAGGGATAAAAATGATATATAAAAACTAGTATTTATATTGCGTCCTTCTCCCATAATATAAATAGATATATATTTTTTATTTAAAAACACACACAATTCAGTAGATATATACCAAATGATAACATGAACGCGTTTAATTATGCATTTTTTGATTGGGGATATATCTAAAATAGCTTACAAAAGCTGCAGTTCTATTCTCTGCATCCTTTGCAAGCCCTCTGCTTCTAACGCCACCCAGACTTTCTGTGGTTGTCCAATCACAGGCTTCCAAATGCAGCTCAATGAGAAGTCTTTGCAAGGCAGATGCTCTTGGCAGTTGCTGCTTCTTAAGTTTAGCTTCACTGAGCTAAACAAACCAGGAAGTAACAGATATGAGAAGAATTTGATTGGCCGGAGCCTCCAGGATGACATCACTGAAGAAGGCGGCCACGGCAGCACCAAAGGAGACTTGGACCTGGGGGAGTAATTCGTTTTAATTTATTTCGATTTTATTTTGTTTTCTTTTTGCCGGGGGGCTGAGACAATTTATTAAGGGGTATCAGGACTGTAGCATTAGGAATACAGATTATTACTACAGTGTTCTTTTCATCTGCCTATTCAGGAGTAAGAGCTCAATGACTCCCAGATAAGAAAAGCCATTTCATATATTGCACATAAAATAAAGTTGGATTTATTCAGTGCTTAAAAAAAAAAATGAAAAAAATATATAGTGCCCAAATTAAACTTTATTGCATGCTGAATCATCATTAAGAAAACTAGATTCCAGACATGAGGGATTTCATTTTGTGATCTGTGTTCCCACAAAGATTTTATTCAAGTATTCCCTCATTCTGTTCATTTTTTTTTTTTTTTTTAGCAAAAACCACAAAACGGAAAAATAAATATTGGGTTTTCTAAAATAGCTTTTTACAAACAGCTGAGAAATAAAAAGCGTTGAGACAGTAATGTGATAAACAAGTCTCTGACATCGGTATAAAGAAGGCCAAGTCTCAAAGGCCCTGACAGTTCGTGGCAGGTGTAATGAACTGGTGATTTTCACCATACAAGAATCACTTCTACAAAACCTAGCGTCTCAAGTGACTGTCAAACAGCGTCCCAGACTTGACTGGGTCACCAGGCCCCTTTACATAGCTGCGTCTGTCAACACAGGATTTCAGAGGATTATTCTGTGCACATTCTTCGACACAAAGCATTTCAGTCAGTCCAGGCCATTTGCAATTACAATGGATTATTTCAGCCTGGTGCTCAGGGGGTACAAGTGATGGTTTGCACAGCAGGTTAATTACTAACTTGTCGATTTGGAAAACCTCCAAGTTAATTTCATGCTAAATCAGTGGCTGTCATTAATACATTAACAGTAATCAAGGCTTGCAGCAGGCGTCATAATTTAACATCTGCCTTGAAATCCAGGCCTGTTTAACATTTCATATTAATACTTGCATCTCAACCTATGCCTGGGACTTTGGTCCAACTACTGAAGAGTTGTACATTACATCATACAGAAAATCTGGCCACAGTGATTAAACTAAATGGATTTATCATTTGTCTTAAGTCGCTTTACCCATTTGTTTATTAAGAGATAGAATATAAAGCAAACACTACAGTATTAAGTGGGTCCATCACCCAGAAATATGTTCAAGTTGATTTCTGTTTCAGGTAAATAAAACATAAAAAATAAAATAAAATAAAAAGTTATACATGAATGCAAATATACAGATTAAAACTTAAATTCATTCAAAATCCTAACCAAACGCTCACCTCTTCCCCAGTTATTACACCACTTATAAAATAAAATTTACAATTCTACAAAATCAATGATGGAGTGGAGCTAGCACACAAACTGTGTAGACTAGATGCTGCCCTTGTATTCATGGGGATTTTTTCCATCCGAAGCCCCATTGGACCAGAACAAACCACACCATTAATCTTTACAAGTTGTAACTGATCCACTAATTACATGCTGCATGAAAGAAGCGAGAAGGCAAGCCTACTTTATTTAGATTGGAATTGTCCATATTGAGGTTCCTATTTGATCATGTTCCTTATTTGGGCTTTTAAGACAGTTCACTTTCTGTTGAGATTGTGGAAGTAGCAATCCTTTACGAGGTCAGAGGGAAGGAGTCACCATTGCCGAGATTGTCAATGACATGGATTTTGGGCCTTTTAGGAGTTTTGTTCTGTTTAGTTTCTGTGTGTATTAAATTTGACAAGTGTGTACATACACTGATCAGCCAAAAAATTAAAACTACTGACAGGTGAAGTAAATAACAGGGATTATATCGTTACAATAGCACCTGTTAATGGGTGGGATATATTAGGCTGCAAGTGAACAGTCCTGAATTTCAGGTTTTGGAAGCAGTAAAAATGGGCAAGCGTAAATATCGGAGTGATTTTCAAATAGGCCAAATAGTGATGGCCAGACAACTGGGTCAGAGCATCTCTAAAAACAGCAAGACTTGTGTTGTGTTCCCAGTATGAAATGTTTAGTACCTACCAAAAGTGTTGCAAGTAAGGACAACAGGTGAACCAGTGTTCTGAACATGGGTGCTCAAGGCTCCTTTATGCACGTGAGGAGTGAAGGCTAGCCGTCTTGACCGATCACGCAGGAGAGCCACTGTATCTCAAATTGCTGAAATACTTAATGCTGGCTATAAAAGAAAGGTGTCAGAACACACAGTGCACTGCAGTTTGCTACATATGGGGCTGCGTAGCTGCAGACCGGTCATAATGGCCATGATGACACTTGTCCACCGCTGAAAGCACCTTCAATGGGGATGCGCCCTCAATGGCCACAAGATATATTGTCACTGGGAATTCCCTTTTAATTTCTAATAATCTTACTGCATTGTTCCAAGCAGCACATATTCCTTAGACAAGTGTCTGGAACACCTTGGAAAACTTCAGTCGCTGCGTTGAGACTATCCAACAACACTACAGACCACATTGAGTTTGAGGAATTCCCTCTAATCACCTCAGGGCACGCACACGCAATCCTGCTTTCAAGGACAACGAAAGATTGTTGGTCTGGTGCTCATTTAACATTGTGAGACTAGTGCTTCGGGGACTTCTTTGTGGATTTGTGGATAAATGCATTTGAGGAAATTGATGCACTAAACAAAGTTTTTAAAATAAAAGTGGTTCTGCTAGGAATAAGGATTGTAGCAAAACACAGACTTGAAGGAAACCAAAACAAATACATAAAAATGATGGAAGACATTGCTGTGCTTAACTGCTGCCAAAGTCTCTACCATATAAATCAATATGCAAGTAGCTTTACATGCTTATAATTAAGGGTATAAATCTGTCAGATTACAAAAGTGCCCCAGATCGAATGCTGTAGAAAAGGCGTTAGACTGTCTGTGCCAGTATCTTGCAGTAGCAGACAGGTGCACCTTTATGGCTTTGGCAAATTAATGAGACATTGTCATCACCACACAGCTCAAATTTTAAATTGCTGTACCAGGTTATCCGAGGTAATTGGGAAAACACTTTAGTTAATTGAAAAGCTACAAGGATTACTGTACTCCAGCCATTTGAAAATCATACACATTACAGCAAGATTTAATCCCAATAGTTAGCCCATAATCAGGAAATAAAAAAAATAATATATATATATATATATATATATATATATATATATATATATATACATATATATACACACACACACATACATACACAGTGTTACAGAAATGCCTCTGCCACGTCTGGCTAGAGGGGCCTGCTGCCCAAAGACTATGGGCACTGCAAAAATTCTGTTAAAAGACTTTGTTCGTGCCATTTCCCCATGCTGTTCAGGAACCGAACCGGTGCATGAACCAGGGACCACCCGGGAGCTTGTTTAACCCAATTGACACCTCTTAACGATTCTAACTGCAGTGTTCTAATTGTTCGTCTGGGTGGCCGCAATTCGTATGAACGACCACGAGGTGGTGGCTATCTTGTTCGCATGAATGCAGGCAGCGGTGTTTGGTCGTCGAGTTCATGGAGCTCAAATCGGGCACGGAAACGCCCGAATACCGCTGGACTTCCATCATCGCCTGCTTTCAGATTGTACACCACCTAGAAGGGCACTGTTCGGTGGAATCGTTTGTCTGGATGAGGGGAACAAGCTCCATGGTATGACTATTGACTACGTTCGGAAGTTTGTACGTTTTTAAACTACCGAACTTGACCGACCGTTAGAACTGAATTCATGGAACGGTTTTGGGCATAGGAGCATGTGTACGGTCGGTCAAATTAGGACTTCCATAGAAATCCCAAACCCCTGAACTGATCTGGGTGATTTTTGGATATGTTGGTCACCCAGATCGGGGCTATCGGGGGATGTAAGGTTTGTGGGGTTTTCATGTGTTTTGGAGGTACTTTTGAGGTGTCTGAAAAATGTGTGCTTTTCCGTACCTGTTATCTCTGTTGACTCAAATATCTCTCGGGCACAGAGGAGGAGTTTGTAACTTGTATAAATTCTGTGACTGTGCTCCCATTAAAACAGACTACTTCCCAGCATTAAGCCTTGGGGGGGGGGGGTGTGTGTTATACTGAGCTTTGAATTATTATACTTTGTTGGAGGAGAGGTCTTCCCACTGGGAGCTGGATCCAGGTGTTTGGTACAGGGTGGGAAGGGACGGCAAGACGCCAACAAAGCTGAGGCGACTAAGGGGGCTACAGTGGTTAGTGTCTGGTGCGGTGCTTATGGTACTTGGTGAGCACTAGGAAGCGTGATTGGCGGAGGTACCCACTCGGGGTGCGAGGTGGCCACCACATAAAGAAACATTATAGTCAGCAGAACAACTACAGCTTAATATAGTTGTTCTGGTGAGTATAGTCAGTCTCTGCAGACTTTTTGCTATAAACACTGCCTTTCAGAGAATAGGCAGTGTTAACATTGCTCCCTAGTAACAACTTTAGTGGTCACTTTTCAGATGGCCACTGAAGGTGCTTCCTGCATGGAGACGCTGAACTTTCTCCAAAGAGTTGCATTGATTCAATGCATCTCTATGAAGAGATGCTGACTGGCCAATCTGGCCTTTGGCCCGCCCCGCCTTCTTAACGATCTCAGCCAATCCTATGGGAAAGTCTTCGATTGGCTGAGATCATCAATTCTGATGAAGTTTGCCGAGGCGGCGGATCGGAGGCAGGACCAGCGCCAGCACATGAAAATAAAGTAAGTTTTCTCTCCTTTTAAAGGGAGTAGGTGAAGGGTAGGTGGACAAACCACTGAAATGGTTGTTTTAATGCTATATGGTCAGAAATACACATTTGTGTTCCTGACCCTATAGTGTTCCTTTAAAATTAGATACAATATAATTATTTTCCTTCTGCTAACATCTATTCAGTTTATTTTAAGCTTTAAAATGTGTAAGCAAGTGAAAATGTCAGCACATGTATGTGTACAGATTACGTGATATACTTACCTGAACCTGGGCTCCTGCAAAAATTAGCAAAGGATTTCAAGAAAAACAATAAAATTTAACATTTTAGTTACTTCAATTAATACATTAATTGGTCACTGTAGGAACCATTATCTAGGCTTATTGCATAGATTATGGTGCAAAGATGTGTGCTTCCTTGCATACAGTGACATAATTACAGAGGTTGGGTTAACAATCTGATGAATGGGGCTGTGGCTTGGTACTTAGCTAGATATTGCATATACCTGCTGGAGAGTAGTTTAGGGGATATGGATTAATAAAACAAAGGAAAAAAAAATCTTAGCAGCAGGCAGACCCCTTCCAAAGACTTTTACTTTCACTGGTAGATGGCAGAGTTTAGACCAACAACTTTAGGGACTTTAAAGTAATTTTGTATTGTTTTTGTGAAGTGAATCATACAAATTAAATTTCTACAGAACTGCACAAGCAGTGCTTCATGTACACAATAAGGGTTTCTACAGTTGTCCGCTTTCTGCTGTAGAATGCCAACAGAAGCCAGAAGCCTAAGACATCATGCACAATAATATTTTTAGCGCAAAAAAAAATAAGTTAACACTGAAGTTTGGAGACATTTACTAACAGGGTGAGTTTGTGGTGCAAAAACAAACAAAAAAAATAAATCAATTTAAAAAAAAAAAAAAAAATAGATTACTGTAATCTGACCTACATATTGCACCTAGCATGTGGGGGTACCTTTAGTCATCTTGTAACTCTATATTGTACCACAAATTAATTAGAGCATTTTAAAGAGACACTCCGGTCTGGAGTTGACTCCCAGTTTATTAATGCATTATATAGTTACGCAAACACAATCTGGAATACAAACATTTGTTTCTAATGTTAGAGTTCTGCTGGAAATCTAAAAGCACAATTGGCTTCTGCGTAAGCCCCATATTGCAATACAATCTACAATGGAAAATGTGGCTTCTGCGTAAGCCTATAATGAAATGTACTGTACAATGGAATGTGCGGCTTCTGCGTAAGCCATCTGCTGAAATGCAACATAACGATACAAGGACCTATCAGAGACAAAATAAAGAATTTTAAAAAAAATAAAGAATGATTTACCTTTTAGCCCTAGCCACAACGGTTGTACCACACCTCCCCTGCCTGAGATCATCAGTGAAGATAAGAGGCAGCGCAACTCTTGGACAAAGGGAAACATTAGAATGCTCCTGCAAATGTGTTGCGTCACTATGGGAAGCATTCAGCGTCATCATGCAAAATATGAAGACGCCGAATGCCAGTCCTCCAAACAGAGCACCATTAAGCTGTAGTTGCTCTAGTGCTTACAGTATCCATTTAATCCATGTATAAAACATTTTTTTTTTTTTTTAATTACAAAAAAGGAAAAATAAGCAATCAAGAAGGGGAAAGCAATTTTTTCCTTGCACCTAGCCCCTGACACACAATTAAAAATAACTCTGAATGTGCAGTGTTTCAAGCCAAAACAGAAATCTAGCACCATGACCACTTCAAATCACTGACGTTGTCATGGTGGTTGAGATAACCCTTTAACGATTAAGGTTTACATATTATGTAGTGACTGCTAAAGTAGCTGGTAGCCACTCTCAGATAGATCATTTTAGTAGGACTGCTGAGCATACCACATCTTTGACACTAGTGAGTGCTTACAGCTGCAGCATTTTGCTTTTCTTATCGCTACAAATATTAACTAGGAAATAGGAAGGCAGGGACAGAGGACCTCTTTGCACTATAATCCATGCAAGCAATGTAAAACTATTAGGTTGCTTGAAGTATCCTTTAATTACTGTTCAACAAAGTACTCAGTGTGGTTTTGTGCTCTGTACAGCATGACGGTCTTTAAAAGAAATGAATAGTGCAGGTCTAGACTGTATATAACTCTATCCTATAATTATAATGTTCACACCCGTGGTCAAAACAATTTGCTTTTTGTGAGTACCATGTTGCTAATGTGAAACTGCTGTCTCTCCGTAATTGCCTCACGTTATGAGACATTGTTCTTAAAACCGTGTAATACAAGAATATTAACTCTTCTGAATGCGACTGGAACACTAATGCGCAGCAATAGCTCCCTGTGGGATATGGATTTACTGTACTTGACAGTAAACACAACTCAGACACTGACATAAGCTAAGCAGCTGTCCGAAACAAGTTCATTTTGCAATCTGTTTACAGCTGGAAAATAAATCTATCTTGACACAGATGCCTTCTTGGCAAAACCTTAATGAAATTGTGTGGGGGTCATGTTGAGTTCTGATGGCTGCTCAGAAATACACACCGCCTACACAAGCACGTGCTGGGAGAAATCTACAGCAGGCAGCCCAGGACAGGTAACTGAGCCTGCAGAGATTTATGGCTGACAGTTGTATTTAACTTGAACAACTGGGAAATTCTTCAACCTGATAATTCTCTGAACATTGCAATAAATATATTGCAAATGGTGAAGGACGACTCACTACTACTGCAATGATGAGCCTAAAGGTGGTTATACAGCAGCTGTATAACTTGCAAATTACTCTATTTTCCCCTCCATCTTACCCATTTTAAATAAACTAGACCATTTGTTTGCCAGATTACTTTAGCTCATATTCTATCAGTACCAGTGGTACGGCAACAGCACTACCTTAAAAGTGTGGTAATACTTTATTGATAAGTACTGCATCTGAGTACACACAAGACACCATCAGTCAGGGTTTATCAATAAAGTATGACTGTTAAAAGTAGTGCCAATGCAGAGTTGCTGAGAAATCGCAGTAATGGTTGGGGCATCAGGAGGAAATTGGGGAGATAGTGAAGGAGTGAGCATGCACAAATATAAAGGATGAGCTATACAGTTACCCTACACATCCTGTAGCATATAGTTCATGGAACGAGAAACAGGCAGGAATTTCCTTAATATTGAAGTCTCCACTAGTAAACATGGTATCAGATCCTGCATACCACAACTGGGGTGAAAAGATGAAAGGAGGTAGTCTAAAAAAAAAAAAAAGTTTTCTATTACTGTAACCCATTTTAATCCACAGGCTTTGGGTAAAAAAATAAAAAAAAATAAAAAGGGGGGCGGGGCAAGCTATTAAAAAGAAAAACTAGCTTTGACAGAAAAATATAAATAGAATATTGGGGGGGGGGGTGGAAGAGGAAGGAAACTATAAAATTATTAAAAAAAAATAAAAAATAAAATAATGTTTTGCAATTTCATGGGTGCCTTCTAGACAACCTTTCTCTGCCTATTTTCTACAGTTAATCTTGCACTGAAACCATTAGTGTTACAATGCTACTGAACACATGGAATGATATTTAAACACTGTACTCTTCATAAACTTTTTGTTTGCAAGCATTTCCAGAGCAAATAAAAGGATATTGTCCTTCACACTTTCTATTAACCCATAGAGGTCCAAATATATGCCCCCTAACTGTTAAAAATGTGTGCAAGTGAAGGGGGTATCTCGAATCTCATGGTAACTAGAGGGCCCAGAAAACCACTTAGTTTTTTGGATTTTTTTGTTTTTGAAAAAACAATTATATACATACACACACACACACACACACACACACACACACATTTCCTCTTTGTGCTGGCCCATCTTTACAAAATTCTAAACTAAATAAGCAGATTTTTCTCTGGACTTTACTTCTGAACAATGTCCAAACTAATCACGCACGTGATATTTTTGGAAAATTTCATGCCATCTTCAAACTCATTCAAATAAGTTCTGAAACAAGTCACACAAACCTCAGGATAGTAAACTTGGGGAATGATATAACCGAAATGTTGCTTTTATTTGAATTGAGTCAGAACTTGGAGCCAAAAAAGGTGAGGGGGTTCATCATCACGGACCATCTTCCTAGTCATACTTGGTGGTTAAAGGAGACTGTTTAACTCACAAGGAAGAAATGCTATTAGTTAGCAACACAATCTTTTCCATGTAAACCCAAGGCCAGGGCTGGCCAAATATTGACAGGAGCTCATACTTCCGTCTGTAAGCATGACTATGAGAGTGTGGATATGATTATATGCATGTATGCCTGTATGTCCATACCCATACCACAACATTGGCTCTGTGAATACATATACTACTTGTGAACAATGTATGTGTGAGAGCATCTGTGTTTGCATCAGGTCTGTGCTTTTTGAGTGTGTCATGTAATTGTGTATATAGAATGCACACTATAACAATCTCAAAAAAATGTAGCTTTATTATGTACAAAAAAGTACCAGAGTGAAAACATATAAGAAAAATAAACAAAGTACCCTTGATAAAGGCAGCCAGTTGGTGCCGAAACGTTGGGGGGTTTGGTGACTCGTGTTTCTGTCTTGAGGCTTGTAAGAATTTTTGTGGTAATTTATTATTATTTTATTGTATTTGCCCTTGCTTCTGTCACTTTGTTTATTTTTCTTATATATGTTTTCACTCAGGTACTTTTTTGTACATAATAAAGCTACATTTTTTGAGATTGTTATAGTGTGCATTCTATATTCTATATACATTTCAATATTTAAAGCACTTGAGGGAGTGTTTATATGGTTTGCACCTGGCTGTTCTTATACTATTTTGTCTCTCCATGTGCTGTTTTGAGAATTGTCATGTAATTGTGAACATGGCAGTATGTTTATGAATGCAATGCTAGAATATGAGCAGTTTCCAGTGTTAATCACACATTTTCTCTGAATATCTCTGTGTGGATGGTCGCTAACATTTGGACATGACCATTTACTAGATATACCCCAATGAAAACGTGTGCATTTAATTGTGAATTTTTTTTTTTTTACATTGGAGTTATATCTAAAAACGGCTTGGGAAAGCTGCAGATTTTTGGCTGTGGCTGTCGAATCATAGACTTCCTGTGCCTGTCGAATCATAGACTTCCTCATGTAGCTCAATGAGACGTCTTTGCAAAGCAGGTGCTCTGAGCCACTGCTGCCTTTTGAGTCTTGCTCCACTGAGTTAACCTACCAGGAAATAACAGGACCAGTTGTCTGTTTGACACTCGGGTTGGTGTAATAAGGTTTATTTAGAAAACTGACATTTTATTTTGAAGAAAAAAAAAAAAAAAGAGGACATGCTCTTCACACATAAAGCACCACTTCAGAATGCTGAAGTTCTGTAGGGGTCTGGAGTGTCCATTTAACCACACACACAGGCTGTAGACATATACATTACTAGCTACTTTACTCAGTCTTAACGTGACAGTAAACCTAATATCCAACATAATTACACACACAAGCATCCATAGACACACACTTACATCATAGGTGAAAACAGTCCTGAATTTTCCAGGAAAGTCCTGTATTTTGGGGGTACGGTCCCAGAAAAAAAATAGATCTGTTGATCCGGTTGTACATTATCAAAATGCCAAGCTCTTCAACAGAGCCCAATGCTTGATTTGCTTGAGGGGGAGGCTGTAAGTCAGTCTGGCCCTCTTTAGGCCACCTGCCCCACACTATCTTTCCTGGCAGGTATGCCTCACACGCATAAAATTCTGGTTCTTGCTTTCAAATCTCTACATAATGCTGCTCCCACCTATCTGTCCTCCCTTATACACAAGTATGTCCCGTCTAGGCCCTTACAATCTGCTGAAGACTTACATCTATCTTCTGTTCGTACTCCCACCTCTGATGCTCACCTTCAAGATTTCTCGAGGGCTGCACCGTTCCTGTGGAACTCACTTCCCTCCTCCGTTAGATGCTCACCCAATCTCCACTCCTTAAAAAAAAATCGTTAAAAACCCACTTCTTCATAAAAGCGTATCCATTAAACTGTTAATAGCTCCTGACTGATTCCTCTTCTGCAACAGTCATTCGTCTAATACTATCCTTACCTTTTTGTGTCATTTTACCCCACTCCCTCTAGCATGTAAGCTCATTGAGCAGGGCCCTCAACCCCTCTATTCCTGTGTGTCCAACTTGTCTGGTTACAACTACATGTCTGTTCGTCCACCCATTGTAAAGCGCTGCGGAATTTGATAGCGCTATATAAATATCATCATAATAATAATAATAACAACATCCCCCTCTCTCCACTATACTACCATCTACAGGGTGCAACAGAACCGATTAAGCAGTTTTGATGGGTTATAAAAAATTAATTGGAGGTATATAGAGAAAAAAAAAAAAAAACTGTTTATTTTCTAATTCAGTGTTTCCCAACCCAGTCCTCAAGGCACACCTACCAGTCCAGGATTTAGGGATTACCCAGTTGTGTCTAAGGTGTTTTTATTTCTTCTTTGTAAAAACACCTTAGACACAACTGGGTAATCCCTAAATCCTGGACTGGTAGGTGTGCCTTGAGGACTGGGTTGGGAAACACTGTTCTAATTCAGCAGTAAATACGATTTTATATTCATTAAGTTTTGAAAATAATGTCCTCGAGAAGGCGGCCATTAGCAGCAGCACACTGTTGGAGACTATCTCTGATGTTTTGTACAGCTTGTTCACACATATCGCAGTACATGGCGTTAACATCTTCAATAATCTGCTCCATTAACTCTGGTAGGGTGTGACAGATGTTTGAACACTTTTTCCTTTAGATATCCACCAAGGGAAAATAAATTTATAAATGTAAAAAATAAATAAATTTACAAAAAAATAAATACATTTGCAAATGCTTAAATCTGGTGACCGCGCCGGCCACCCCACATGACCCCTCAGAGAGACCAGACATCTGGGAAATATTCCTTTCAAAACATTGAGTGAATTTTGGGCTGTAGCCCCATCCTGTTGGAATCAGAACTCCCCCAATTCCTCTTCAACAATCTCTTCCATTCTGGGCTGCAGGAAATTTTCCAACATTGAGACATAACATTCAGGCCTATAACTCCCAATTGTGATCCGGCACACCACACCATTAGTTTAGGGGATTGTAGCGGCCTTTCATGAATCATTCGGGGGTTATTTTGAGCCCAGTAGCAGACATTTTACTTATTCACAGCTCCACTTAGATGAAAATGTGCCTTGTTGCTAGTGAACAAAGCTGCTGCGGGAGGGATCAGTGCAAGCATTTGCTCACACAGATTTCTGCAGTTGGCATAATCAGCTACACTCAATTCCTGAGCCAACATCATCTTGTAGGGATAAAACTAGAAATCTAAATGAAGAATCCTCCTCAGACTGCAGTCTGATATTCCCAAAGCAACAGTAACAGAGAGAACGTCCTGGCAACTACTCAATTTCTGCTCTCACCAGGTGCACATTTTCCAGACCTGCGTCGGCCATATGTACCTCTTCTAAGCATGGTACCAGTTTCCTCCAACCACCTAACCCATGACCGATTTGTGTTCGAATTAGGAACAGCGTTGTTGCGCGGGATGTTGAACCGTCACTGAAAAGCTCTTTGCATCGCGATCACAGACTGGTTGTTTTCAAAATACGCCCACACGGCAAAGCTCGATGTACTCCGGTCCAAACCATATTCTCTACTAAAATGGGGTGACGGACGGAACACGAGACCAGGTGCACCTGCCTCCCCCCATCACAGCCTGAGCGTAGAGCCCTCCAAACCGCTTAGACGATTCTGCCACACCCTGTATGTCTCTTTCCTGTCGTCCTTTCTAAAACCCCTTCCTAACCTTTCCCGTGTACAACTGCAAAGTGGGATCATGTCAGGAAAGAAATTCTCTCCCAGTCTTTTCTCAACTACTATGTTTAAATACCGGTGAGCAATATAGACTAGGAAACTGCTTTTTATTAAGGGTCCCCAGTCTGTGACCACCTCAATTCCTTTAACTCAGCACACAGGAAAAATCAAATAGTCCACGCATACAATCATACGGAAGGCCCACGTTAAAAGGATAAAGACAAGGGATTCTGCATTTATTGAAGTCATCAGAATATCAATGCTTTGAGACCCATCACTCAGCTTTCAGAGATTGACTGGTACGTCACAACAGACCGTTTTAACACTGAATGCCTGCCCTAGGCCAAAGAGATGTTCTGCTTATTTAGCTTTGGCAGCATCATTCAGTCCTGAAGTAAATCATTCCATTTTAAATTACATTTTGGAATAAGAGAGAATAACAGATTGCTATGATGGTAATTATTGCAATTGGCACTTATCAGGTTAATATAAGTTTTTCTTAAATATAATCTGGGTAATAATCTGGTAACTGACTGGATAAACTGATGTTATTTTATCTAGGGATAATGTAACTTGCTTAAATACACGGAATAGAGTAGGTTAGTTTACAAATATAGAGTTTACAAAATATACTGCCATTGTGCCTGCTTTATGTATATCTTCCAACACAGCATGTCACCAATATTCCCCTCATTAGAATTTAAGTGATAAAAGCACTCAAACGGCCTAGTATGTAAAAATGATGCCACTGATTTGGGGGACATGTCCAGTAACTTTATGTTTTAGGTGAAAAAAGCGCCAATATCCGGCTAACATCACCTCATTTGAGTTACATTTATGATTGGCCTCAGAGGCACATCTGTGCTTTTGTTCAATCTCCAACGCATGCCAGTGTACCCTGTATCATGAAGTCATTATATTGCCAAAATTAATACAGTGACAAATTCAACATCCTAGAGCCAGGTAACTATAACTATGCAATCTCTACAACAGAGGTTCCCAAACTAGTCCAGGATTTAGGGATTATCCAGTTGTCTATGGTGTTTGTTTATTTTTTTAAACACCATAGACAACTGGGTAATCCATAATTTCTGGACTGGTAGGGGTGCCTTGAGGACTGGTTGGAAACCACTGCTCTACTGGCTGCATTATGTTATCAGAATAATGAGTTGCCACATGGTGGAATGAAATGACACACAACACATTATGTGAAAATCTTGCACTACGAATGCGGAGAATTACGCATATACAGAGACATATAAATAAACGCAAAAAGGTTAACATACAATCCGATCTTAAATGTTGGTGCCGCCCAGATTAAATGTGCCCTATTTCAGTTCTATTCACTAAATGAGAAATCATGGGGAAAAAAAAAAAAAAAAATCACAAGAGAATTGCAAACTTCAAGCAAAAAAAAGTTGTAAATATCCTCCACTTCTGCTTATCTTGTCCTAAAAATGAAAACCCTCTAAAAAATTCCCAGTTAAGTGAGCAATCTTATCGTTAAAAATGATCAATGAAAGTAACACTTTGCACAAATAGAAAACTCGAAATGTCAATAAAAGCTGGGAACACTAGCAACACCCCCCTTCCCAAACTGGTGAGCATCAGCAATCTCTTTATAACTTTATAAATATCCAGGCATGCAGACATACATTGACCTTACAGTATGTTAGACACAGTAAGGTGACAGGATGTGTCTGTGTATAATGTTATGTGATTATTCAGACATAAAGAAGGGTAAAAAAAAAAAAAAAAAAAGGAATGAAAGAAATATACTTCCATCCTGGGAACCGGATACTTTTCAGCCCACTGGGGGTTATTTTCAGAACAAGGGGGCAGACGCTAACATTTGATACGAAGTAGGGCAGGCAATCAACCCACGCTTACATGAAACTCTGATGTGTTGAGAATGTGACGACCATCTGGGCTCCAGCAGGAAGACACCAGCCCTGCTGACCCTTCGTCAATCTTACAGTGCCAGTCAGGCTGCTCCAGAGACCAGACCTGGATTGGGGCAAAAAAAGAGGGGAGGGGGGAGAAAACAAACATTTAGCTGCTGGACCAAACATACCGTGGTGCTCATCTTAACATCCAGAACTATGAAGGACTGGCGCTGGATCCCTCTCCAAAAGTAAGACATACTGCATGCAACAAAAATGCCTAAATGCTTTCAGGCCTCATGGGAGCGCACCAATTATTTAGCCATTAAAAACCAAATGCTTTTGGTAAAATCACCGATACGATTAACTCTTGAAAAAAGTGTGCTGTGTACATTGCTTATGATAATGCTAAACATTACTAGTTGGAAGATATGACAGATATTTCAGCTGTTAAGTAGTAGTCAGACACTGTATTTGACAACTGTTGTTTTGGATAAAGAAACGTCCTGTGGAATAAATCAGTGCGGCAGACCGATTTTGTTCTGTGAATTTTTAGGGATTTAATTATCCTGTTTCATTCTTTAATACACTATGGCAAACAATTGGTAGTTAAGCATAGTCAACGTGCTCTAGCCCTGCAGATAATGGGGATCTTCTTACAGGTTGTTTGTGGAGTCACCTTGTTCTAAGCAATGGCAGTATGAAAAGCTTGCAGTTTCTGAATCCTGTTTAGTTAACCCCTTAATGATCAATTACACAGCAGTACATGACAAAAAAAAACAAAAAAAAAAAACGACATTTTCTGAACAACTGGGTTTTAAATATCAAATGCAACAGTTACAATCAGAATGCATTTTCATTTTGAAACATTTCAGTCTATGGATATAGTTAATACCAAAATACATTTAATTTGGGTTACTCCGTGTATGTGTTTTATATAAAGTTTTCTTTCTAAAGCAACAATTTATTTACAATGTTTAAGACAAAATTTAAGTTTGGATAAACCCTAAAAGTCAGATTTTTATGTCATTGAACCGTTTTGGCGTATATATATATATAAAATCATAATTTTACCATATCTAAACACTGTGCTATGGTGAGATGATAAATGACATTAAAAAAATAAATAAAATTTTTTTTATATATATATATATATATATATATATATATATATATATATATATATATATATATAAAATTTATTTATTTTTTTAATGTCATTTATCATCTCACCATAACACAGTGTTTAGATATGGTAAAATTATGATTATTCAAGATAACTGATCCATGAAAAGTGACTTTGCTAACAAGTGTATTGTGTACACAGAAAGCACACATGCCATAGCAATGCAGACAGTGAACAGGACAATTAGTTATCTCAACCTGCCAGTGGCTGTCACAGTAATGACTACAAGTGATTAATGATCCAATTGGCGGCAGGTACCAAAAATATAAAGATAG
The DNA here is from genome assembly GCA_933207985.1 of Pelobates cultripes. NCBI lineage: Eukaryota > Metazoa > Chordata > Amphibia > Anura > Pelobatidae > Pelobates > Pelobates cultripes. The sequence goes on from OW240921.1 coordinate 76,951,338, forward strand.
TTATACCATTGGTAGAATATCCCACTCCCAAACTAGGTAGATACCATAAAGATGTTGGTAAATATGTGATAGGTGAGTACATTGGTATGTGTTCACTGCAAAAGTAATGCTGTGTTACTGCCAGGGTGGCATGACACAAACAACACACATAATGCACATTGTGCTGCACAAGCATTATTTGTTTACATTTTTCCCCTCATTTCAAATTTGCCAGCTTTATTGTTCTTAGTGGATTATAAATACAAAATGAATGGTCTAGAAAGACCTCTGTTTTTTCCCACAGCACTGTGGAGGGCTATCCTGGTAATTCATTGACAATAGTCTAATAGGGATTAATGGCTAATGATACCAGGTGCTACCAGCTGTAATAGCACCAAGTTTGTGTGTCATGCTGAAATCTAGGAAGGGCAAGAAGGCATATTAATAAACTGTTCTTTGTCAGAATGGTGCATATTTGTCGTACTTTGCCAATCTGATGCAACTCATAGAGAAATGCTTGCCATGTCGGGCAATGCGTGAAGACGCTGAATGTGAGTCTGACGATCACTAGAGGCATGGTTTCAGAGAAATGTAAACATTACCGTTTCGCTAAAACATTGTCCAAATAAATGGACAATATCTTTGCTAGCACTGCAAGCAGGCAAATATTACTTCAAACTATTCAAGGTAATGATAATTTGCAAATGTGCATCCTACTGGATGCATCCAGTCCTTAACATTTTTTTTTTTTTTTTTTAAATCAGTGCTTCTAACATATTCTGAATCCTATACTTTGTATAGGATTCGAATGTAAAAAGTACTGATTTTAAACCAGACAACAAATGCATCCGAACGATTTGTACAGATTTGGTCGGGTTGGTCAAATTCCACTCATAATTAGCTTTAGTAAAAGAATTGCCATTCTGGTCAGAATTTGTTCAAAATGTGGGGCTAGTGAATTAACCTGTTTTATAATTTCATACATTTTCTCGTTCTCTATAAGCCTGGTACTTTGTCCAATTAAAAGTTCAATTAACAGAGCAGAAGATTTAAAAAAAAAAAAAAAAAAATTCTTATAGTGAACACACTGTTTTCTCATAGAAAAGCCTCTGGTTGGACCATTTTGCCAGCTCAGAGCATATATGCGTGCTCTATGCCGGCAAGGAAGATTAGGTGGGAATTACTATTAATAAATCAATAAATAAAAAAACACAAGCACTCATATAGGGAGGCAGATATGGCTGTATTTGATGAAGGAGGGAGGTGAGGAGACAAACGCAAAAATGATACCAAGTCCGTTGCCAGCACAATGTGTGCACTGACAACAAAAAGTAAATTTTGCACAGAACGGACATTAGGCAGGCCAGAACACAGGGTGTAAATAGCACCCAGCACAAGTGAAGACACATAGAGGTTCCTTCTACCATGACAAACTATAAAAGCAGAAGTGGATGTAGTGGTTGGAGTAACCCGTTAAAGAGTAACTTCAAGAATCATGACAACTTCATGGTGCCTAAAATCTATATGTGCAGTTTTTTTTGTTTTATAAACCTGCACATAGAGAGTTTAACCCCTTAAGGACCAAACTTCTGGAATAAAAGGGAATCATGACATGTCACGTGTCCTTAAGGGGTTAATCCACCTGCTGCCTGCGGTGTAACGCCACCTACAGCGGCATTAATCAAGGTGTCATGAGTCAGAACTGGATTTTCAAAACATTTCAATTAACAATTTAATTAATGGCTTGGAGCGCTTAACTGATGCACTCAGGCCAATAAATGAGTGGCAGGATCATAATCATTAGCTCTGCTGTTATAAATCCTGCTTCAGTGGAGGAAAAGGTAGGAAAAACCATTGTAAAACAGTTTACCCTATTACCAGAGAACGGCACCAGGGTACTTCATCATCATAACCAATACAGTGTTCTCTAGTGGTTATGATGGTTGGAGCAACCCTTTAACTTAAAGTGGTTATTGTGCTACGAATGTCCCTTGAAAATTTAACAATTGACCCTACTAGAAATAAGACAGACAGTCATGAGTGGCTATAGGCATCTGTTAGCCCACAAGTTAGGGAAGTGACAATGCCTAATAAGTAATTTCCCTGCTAGAGAATATGGGATGACTTATTCCTACATCCAATACGTCCATGAATTTTCCTACATCCAATACGGTGGCAATCGTCAAAACAGGCAAAATCTTTGCTTATGTATATGTTTTCATCTATAAATTTGCATGTGATTTCTCCGTCAGAATGTACTGATTAAATCTTTAAGAAGTTAATGCATAGTTTGTAGAGCACAGAATTCCTTTCAACTCCAAGCATTTAAATCATTATAGATCTCAATCAATTACTGCCTACTGATTTCAACATTATAATCCTATAGAAAATACCATCATTTGATCTTACCTGCACAATGCCCCTCTTGTACATGGCACAAAGGATGAACATGGAATCTGCAGACCATTCTAAATACTGAATTTGATCCAGGCAAGTGTACAGCTGTAAAATCTGTAATGTTTTGACATCACGGATAACAAGTCTATACTGTACACATGATGCCTACAGAAATAAGAGCGGTATGACATGTTAGAATGCAGCAAAATATATACATTTTCTTTACTATAAAACTCTTTTCAGCTTTATTATTCCCTACTGGACACTTAACAACACCGCACCTCCACCCTCGAAATTTAATTTAAAAAAATAAATAAATAATAAATCATCTTTAAAAACGTACCTTGAACCAAATACTGAACAAGGTCTTCCACGCTAGGCACTGGAGGCACTTTCACCCCAAAAATTAGTATTGAATCCGGTTTTCATCTAATAAATCCCACCACTGTATTTTCCAATGTTAAAAGGAACACTATACTGTTAGGAATTTAAATCTTTATTCTTAACATTATAGTGACCCTGCCCCTATTTCTGCTGGTTATCCCCCCTCATGATAATTGAAGTGCTCTGGGTGCAGTGTCCCTGTTCCCTTAAACCTGCAATGCAAGTAGGACTGCATGAAGCAACGCTGGACATGCTCACACTTTGCAGACATCCAGTGTCAAGCAAAACCTGACAGGAAGGCATTGAGCCAATGCTTTCCTATGTGGAAGGCCTGCTGCACCCACGGCACCTCACGCACATTCGCAAAGGTTTCCCTCCCCCATCAGCTGACGTAGGCAGAGCCCGACCAAGCACCAAAAGGACCTCGGCGCTGGTATCTGGTAAGTCAGGGTTTGACAAATTTGCTTGGAATCTAGCAGTCAGCTAGAAAAGTTAGGAGCCAGGGAATCAACGCCAAAAATACAATTCTTAAAGGGACACTATAGTCACCAGAACCACTACAGCTTAATGTAGTTGTTCTGAAGTCTATATCCTGCCCCAAACGCTTTTCAATGGAAGTACTGAATTTCCAGATAGCACTTTGCTGTCTGGTGACAGTCTCTAGAGGTGCTTCCTGGGTTAGTGCTTCACACTGTGCAGGACCTATGTTAATGTTCCCTATAGGGATGCATTGATTCAATGCATCTCTATGAGAAGTTGATTAGTTGCTTGCGCAATAGTCTCCCAATGCTTTACAACTGGGAAGCATCTAACTGGCTGAGATTGTCAAGATTGATAATCTCAGCCATGGAGGTGGGGCTAAACTTAGTATGGCATATATATTTATATATTTTTTTTTCACTTTTTTCTTTTTTTTTTTTTTACTTTTTTCACCAACAGGGGGACTGCCTGGCAGCACTGTGGACACCTATTGCAGCCATGTGACTGCTCTTTTAGAGTGGGGATTGTCTGGGCTGTCAGACAGTCCCCCCAGTGAAGCATTAGACCAATCACCGGTAGCGATTGTTAAGTACATGAGAAAGGGAGGGTAGGGGTTAATTTTTTTTTTTTTTTTTTTTTTAAACTGAGTGCCTCGACCCCTTGAGGCACTGAGTACATGCAGAGCATCAGAAGCCTGCCTGATGGCTTCCGATGCTCTGCACTACACTGCCGGGCACCACGTGGGCGACAGTGAGGAGGGTATTGCAGCAATGCCTCGACATCAAGGCATCGCTGCAACACCATTAAAGCTGCTGGAAGCGATCATGACCGCTTCCAGCGCTCTAATTCCGGTACGTCCGTGGTCTTTAGGAACTGTTTTTTGTCGGATGTACCTGATACGTCCTTGGTCACTACAGGGTTAAAAGCGCCACTAAAGGCACCCAACCACTTCATCTCAATGACGTTTTCAGGGTGCAGTTACCCAGCAATGAAAAAAAACAATTTTACCCTTTTTAGGAACGGCAATGTTTTTACTGCATGGTTAAACATAATTCTTGCGGCTTTGCTTCCGCTGTGCGATCCAAGTTAGAATTGGTTCTCAATCAAATGCTGCTCACAGAGAGCATTCAATTGGCACAGCATGGCACTAGCCTCTTAATGCGTCCCTGAACAGAGACTGGCGCAGCAAGCGCTGAAAAGCAAGTAAAAGTGAAAAAGGAGGGGTCAACCAAATCATTAGTGGGACACTACAGCGTTAAGAATACAGGTTTGCATTCCTAACACTAGTGTTCCTTTAAAGTATTTATCATAACGAACGCAAGTTAGCAGAACACGACAAGGACCAAGAATAAGTACCCTGGCACCTAACCTGGTTAAAGAATAAAACCATTTGAGAAAGGTTTGACAAAATTACCTAGGGTCTACCAGGCACCTTCTCCAACTCAGCTACATACACAGCTTGGTTATTATTATTTTGCTAAAACTCGCAGTATAGTTAAAGAAATGCTCCAATCACCATAACCACTACAGCTGGCAGGGCATTCCTAGCACCATAACAACTAGAGTGCTCCTTTAACCCCTTAAGGACCAAACTTCTGGGGGAAAAAAGGGAATCATGACATGTCAGATATGTCATGTGTCCTTAAGGAGATAATGAATCTGTTTAAACTTTAAAACAATAAAATAAAATAAAAACTTTCATAGATCAAAGCATCCAAAGTGCACCATTCAACTTTGTGAAACTAATTTGTTTTGAAGAAAATAGTAATTCAAAAGGCTAGCAGCTCACATGTTCGACACCTGTACTGACCCAATATTATTAATCAGACTGATAGTATACAGAGAGAGGACACCCCACTGGAGCATGTCCAACATGTGCATGACCACTCCCATCACCCTCAGCCCCTGGAGGGTGTCAGGGCAAGCTGGACCCACACTCACCAGGTATTTGCCATCAGGGGAGAACCTGCCCAGCTGGCTGGAGAGCTTGAACACCTCGGAGAAATCCATCCTGCTCAGCTCAGCACCACAACAGCAGCAGCTGGAGCCATTGCCAGGGTAAAGGGGCGGGGCGATACGTGACACGCAACGCAACGACGTGACCGAGTGACAAACACTAGAGACAACAGAACCGCACCGGCTTATCCATAACCCACCAGGCGTTGCGCTCCCCAAGCAGTATACTGTATTCACATGAACATTTTGTCTAGTCAAGAATGACTGATAGTTGTTTTGAGACAGTCGCAGCTGTGTCTCTGGTGTTTAGGACTCTATCAGACTGTTAGAAATAGGCGTGACTTGCAAACATTCACCTTGAGGAGGCGTGGATAAACACATTGGTGGGCGGAGCCAGGTCATATTTATGTCAGCCTCTAAAAAGAGACTGCTAGGGGGCGGGGTCATGTCTAACTGACACAGCAGGGGGTCGAGTCAGGTGACGGCTGGGGGGGCGGGGCTACTTGTATAACAGATGTAGAGAGGAGCTGTAGGCGGGCTCGTGCGGCGGCAATATCTCCTGTCACTGAGGCGGGAAGGATGCCGGGAAATTTTACCTCAGAGTAGACCCGGGCATTTTCCCGGTGTGACCCTAATCACAGGGGAGGGCAACAGCTCTATAAGCAAGCCACGAAATATGTGCCATAATGTTCATAAAACAAATTAAAACAGCAAAATAAATAAAACCCAGTGAGTGGTAACTGTCACAGCTTGTCCAGTGAATGAATGTGAGAAATGGGTTCATTAATAAAATAAAAAAATAGGCTTTTACAGCAATATTGTAAAATTATTACATTTATTCCAACGGGTTTATTCACTAAGGTGGGAATTGTCAGGAGTTCAAAGTGAATGTAAAATATCAGACCAAACTGAAAACACATATCTGACTAGGAGAATTATTTTTCTAATAAAAATTAAATTACCAAAAAAAAAAAACTTTTGTTGGCTGTGTGTTGACAAAATGGTTTATTGGTTAAAAAACCAAAAGGATCCTAAAACTATAAATCCCGAAAAATACATTTTAGACAAACAATCAACAAATGACAGGCATTTTCCGAATGGATGTGAACGTACTCCGGCTTTTATCCCTTTATTCTCGAATGATACGGAATTATCAAATTACAGCACCAAATAATTTCAACGCAGGACAAAACACACATAGCCCCGTGAAATTAAACAGAATTGGCAAATGGCTGCCTAGAAATAATTTTCTACAAAATACAGATTAAGGAACAGCATACACATAAAAATACAGTTTTACATTTTTACAAAGGCTCCTTAAAATCACCTATTTCAGAAAATAAGTAAAAGATGTTTTTGGGCTCCCATGTTAAAATTACTGTAGGACCCACCAATATTGGGGTTCTGTCACGTAATGGTGGACTTAACACTATATGGGGGTTCATATGGCCATATAGTGTTAAGCCCACCACTACATCACAGTACCCCAATATTAGTGGGTCTTACACTAATTTTAACATGGTAGACAAACAACAACTTTTATTTGTTTGTTGAGATAGGCGATTTTAAGTAGCCTTGTAAAATGTTAAACTGTATTTTGTTGTGTACTATTTCTTAATCTGTATTTTGTAGGAATTTTGGTCTCCACTGCTGAGAAATGCAGGTTCCGGGTGTGCCCCCATTTCCCCTTTTATCTGTGTGAATAAATTTCGGCCTAATTTCTACAATTTGGTTTGGCAGACATTGCAAACAGACAACTGCTAATTCTAATTCAAGTTATCATTACAAAAAGCAATCATAAGCACCATTGCTATAGCTAAACTCCAAGGGAGAATGGGTCTACTCAACAAAGGGGTCCAATATCCCCAATATATTAAAAGAAAATGTATTTGGGCTAATAAATGTATATTATTAAATGTACAATATGTTACGAATCATTATTTTAATCATTGGCTTGTTGACTGCTTGCGCAGATGGTATGCAAATGTTTGTTGCTTCACCTGCAAAAAGCAGATGAATTCATTTTGCAAATTTGCCTTGTAGCAAATTGAAATTTGAAATGTTAAACTGAGGTTAAAATAGCCAAGATGTGGCTATAGTTATGTCAGAGAATTTCTTCAAATTAGCTTTATTTGCAAATAAAATTGCAATTCGCTAAAATTTGTTATTTACCTGGTATTTCCAGAGGAGACACTACACAAATAATTTAAAAAAAAATCTAATAAATAAGATTAAAAATTAGGCAAATGTATTCATAGTATCTCCCACTGCAGGAAACAGTGTACACTTTATTCTAATCTGTATTTTGGTTATAGCTCTGGTGGGTGGTTTTAATAAATTAGTATCAACATTGCTACAGACATACACAATTATGAAACTTTCATTTTTTATTTTTACTAATAAATGCTGAATAAATACATAGATGCCTTTGAAAATACACTACATTTGTCAACAATTTACAGTCTTTGTAAGCAATGGCAATTATATGGGAACTAATTTAAGTCTGCCTGGTAACTAATCTGATTACTTAAGTGCTATTGAAAGTATGTAGCTTATTCGTTTATGTATCCTTGCAGTAATGATGGTGCCTGTATCCTTACAATACAGGATCACTGTAATATTCATTTCTAGTTCATACAATATATTTGGCTCTTGTACATGTTTCCTTTAAATGTTGCAGAATCTGTTTACTTTAACATTCTAATACATATTGTAATTGTATTTCATACAACTGTAACTATTGAGAAACAACGTGGATATCGTTGACATGTTTGCAGGTGTCCCAAGACATTTGCAAATAATAGGCTACTAAGGACCACAGCTAGTTATTAATATTACGATTATTTTAAGACACAATCGTTTCCTTGAGCTCCTATTACACTTCTAGAATGACGTGTTCAAATTATTCCATATTATATTTGAGATATATTTAACGGAGATAAAAGCATAAATAAGACACAGTTAAAAAAAACGTTCCAAGTTATTTTTAATAAAAACGTACATATTATATATGCACTATGGCTTGTAATAAAGCTTATAATTCTCTAGTAATGATTCATAATTTAAATTAATTTGGAAATATATCCTACATTTTAAGAAATACAAGATAGATAGATAGATGTTTATATATTCCATTTATTAAGCATATTAGAGAAGCAAATATGATATGCATGTAACGTTTGTATGCATCAATAAGATAATATTACTTTGTAATTTTTAGATTTTACATTATATCAAATAATAAAATACACAACATAAGAGGCATGAATTAAATATAATTGCATTCTTCCACTACATTTCAACATATCGTGCGCATTGTTTATTTCCATAAATTTTTTAAAGAAATCACTACAACTGTCAAAATAGCAATTTAGAAACAAAATGTGTCACAAACAGTAGTTGTTATATTTGTAACGAAACTCAGAATAGCAATAATTTAAAATCCGAATTATAGAATTAAATTTTAAAAAGCCAATCTGTAGCCATACCTGAGTTGGAGATTTTTATTCATATTTTTTTTTTGTTTGCGTACATTATGTCTTTCATATTTCAGAGTTTAGTGTTTGAATCCCTAATATTTTTGATCCCATTACGGACATGTTGCCATACAAAAACTCCATTCTCCATATGAATGAGTTACATTAACCCCTTAAGGACACATGACATGTATGACATGTCATGATTCCCTTTTATTCCAGAAGTTTGGTCCTTAAGGGGTTAAACTGTAATGCCTATCCGCTTGTAGCTACAGTAAGCTCTGTATACCCGGATTCCTGCAGCAGGTAGTGATTCCTTTCAGTGGACAGACAGCAAATTGCTTTAAATAGCGACAGCTGCACTCTACCAAAAAAGCAAACAAAAAAAAAACCGTATCTTCAATATTAATGTCATCCTCTGAAAATCACTATAATAACAGCCTACACGTTACTAGCTTTATAAGAAAACTAATAGCATTCTATAACTTAAATAACTCTTTTTAGTCCAGCTTATTAACCCTATCAGGTGTTTGCTATTTATTACCTCTATGACTGAAGTTTGCTTTGCAGTTATGGTTAGATCATCTCATTTGGGACTGTTGCAGACCCCCTAAAGCATGACATTCTACCCTTGTGGCAGCCTTATACCCACCACCCCCCTTTGCCCTCCTACCAAGAGACTTATCCCTTCCCGCCTGGTAAGAACATAGAGGCGGCTGGTTCTTGGTTCCCCCTCCCCCTTGTCCTGTAGATCCTCTTGAGCTTCAAACATTCATTACTGTCACCTACATCCCACTCTTAGACCTATAATCTAATGAGTGCTCTGCAGATCTTGGTCTCTTCTCTACTACTACAAAGGTGTCATCTGTTCCCACTCATCATTGGTTATGAAGAGTTAAAAAAAAAAAAAGCTTTGTGATTCTTTAATTTCTTGTGGCAAGCCAGGCTTATTGCATGTAAATACCCCAGGACCTGCCTTAGGAACACCTGACAGTGTGTGATTTGCACAGGGGGGAAGTGGATTGATCAAGCCTGTACAGCAGACCCTACCAAGCCACTTTCATGCCAGTGACGCTGATTAAACAGAGGACAGTGCAAGGCACCATCAGGACAGACTGGGACCTCAGGTAGATTGCTTATCTTGTTCTGTGTATAAATAAAATGTGCTCTCTGCTATTAGTTACAGTACAGACATCTATTTGGGGACTTATCTGCAACCTTCCAAACAAAATTCTTAAAGTATTTTGAGAAGGTTGATTTGTTGGGCTGTTGTATGTTTTCATGCCAAAGTGTGGGTTTGTGACATGCTAATGTGTGTTTGTTGTAATGTAGCTGTTTATTTATGAATATGCTCTAAAATCCATATCTCGATTTAAAGAATTTTGTGAACTGATACCAGAAGTAAGTTGATTTTCAGGAGAAAAATGTCATTCCTATTGTAATATATTTGGCTTATTTTTTATTTTTAACTATTTAAGCATGGACAGTTGCTTAGTTTTTTGTTGGCTGTTGTTTTTGTTTTCAGCTATGATTTTTATATGCATTATAAAGACATTTAGCTTTGAGTTTGGGAACTATAATCAAGGTATTAACTCTGTGCATGCAAAATGGGTTTCTAGTACTCAAGGGGTTACAGACTAGTAAATACTTTTATTATTAATTATTATTATTATTGGCATTTATATAGGGCTAACTTAATCTGCAGCACTTTACAATATTCTAAAGGGTGAAATTTAAAGGAACACTGAAGTGTCAGTGCCCCCATGACTGAGATTATCAATCTTTATGATCTCAGCCAAGCCAGTGCTCTTCCATATGACAGCATTGGGAGGATATTACGCATGTGCGTCAAAATACCGCGCCGCGCAAATCACTAGCTCCTCATAGAGGTCTATTGGATCAATGCATCTATACAGGAAATGATTAGAGCCTCCATGCAGGGCGTGGAGACGTTGAACATCAGTGCTGGACAAGGAAGAACCTCTAGTGGCCCTCTGAGTGACTGCCACTAGAGGTGTTCCATGGCAGCAATGTAAACACTGCCTTTCCTATGAAACGGCAGTGTATACAGTGCTAAAGCTACAGAGACAGGCTATAGACACCAGAACCACTACATAAAGCTGTAGTGGTTTTGGTTACTATAGTGTCCCTTTAACATTTATAATCACTTGGATGCAGTTGCGTTTGCATGTGATAATATTTGGCATGTTCTGTATCAGTTGAGTTATCAGGAGAAATTTGCAGTCGGAACTGATTGCGATAAATTCTATTAATTATTGCCAGGCTTGATTGAGGCAGCAAGATTTTTCTTGTATACCTTGAGTTATTGGTAAATTGAGTCATCAGCAGACCTTTAGTACACATAACTAATCATAGAGTACTAGGGATTGTGTTGTTTCCAATTTGTGCAAGGCAGCTTGAATGGGAATGTATACAATAACTTGTCACTCGGAGATGGCAACTGTATTCAAGGTGTTTGAAGGATAATACATGGTGTGTGTTTTCTTTTCTTTGTGTTAACAGCAGTATATTTAATTACTAGCAAGGCTATTCACCAAGGTAAGAATTCAAAGTGAATTTCAAGGCCAAAATAACTGAATTGGAAAAGTTCTGTCATTCAGTTATGGTTTCAGTTTGTTTACCCTGGCCTTAAATTTGAAATTCACTTTACTGAATAATCCTGTATATTACTAGCACGGCTATTCACTAAGGTGAGAATTCAAAGTGAATTTCAGGTCAAAGTAGCCGAACTAGAAACATTCTGTTAGTCAGTTATGTTCTCAGTTTGTCTACTCTGGCCTTAAATTAGAAATTTACTCTGATTTCTTCCTTTAGTAAATAACCCTGTAGGACCTGATTCTAGCTGATTATATAATAGGTTTATTGAGGTGTGTACTCTAATATATTTACCATTAAATATGCTAATTGATACCAGCAGAGAAAAGATATAATGCCTTTCTTGACCACAATAAGTGTTAACCCACGAGCTGTCAGAGGGCCCTGAATGAAGTTGGCATATCTGTCATGTGTTTCTGGGTAAATATCATTTCCATGCAGCATGTCGAATGTTTCATCTTGCTGGTTATAGGATTCATATGCTGCGGGAATGAAACCAATGTATTATTCAAATGGAATTCCAAAGAAATGCCATTGAGTAGTTCATGGGATTCCCTTTGTAGCATTCATCAAGGCATTTCCATTTGAGAAGTGTCCATAAAAAGTAAGGGGCTTATTTGCTAAAATTTGAATCGTAGCAAGGAATCGGAATTGCAAATAGCTGATCAAATTAGCTTACCTGGGAATATTCTCCAATTCAGCTCAAGGTAGAGTTTGGCTATCCAGATTTTAGTTCACTACATTTCTGAGTTTAGTGAATATATCCCAATATGTATCTGGCAACTTTAACATCAAAAACACCCTTCCACGTACAGTACTTTAAATTGATAAAGGAACACTATAGCATGATATACAAATCTGTTTTCCTAGAGCTTACGTGTTCTCCTATGCCTTTAGTTTAAGGTTCCCCCTATCCCTCACATCTAAATAAAAAAAAATAGAAAAAAAGTGCAAGTTACTTTTTACCAGCACTGGCTCGTCTTTTTTGGTCCAATTCAATGCTCCTCATATAGGAACATTGGGGATGAAAAGCACACCGCTGTGTTCCTCCAATGAAATGGGGACTAGATGTCAGAACCGATTTTTGACTCGGTTCTCACAGCAGAAGAGCATCTAGTGGCTGTTAGGAAGACAGCCACCAGAGGCACATTTAAAGGAACACAATAGCGTTAGGAATAAACCTGTATTCTTAATACTGTAGTGTCCCTGTCCCTAGTTTTAGAGGTGCTGGCTAGGTCACCTCCTCCTGCTACATCACGGTGATGGTGGAACCTAATGCGCATGCATTGAGTTAACGTGGCCTTTAGTAGTCTTTTAAAGGGTTAATTATAATCTTCAATATTTGCAGGGTTATTCACTAAACAATAGTGTAATGAAAACCAATTTACCACATTTAAACAAGAACCACCAATTTGGAAAATTTGTCCAGCTTTGCTATAATCACAGATTGGGTATTTTAGATGTAAATTTGAAGTTCAGTTTTCAAATTGCTGCAATCTAATTTTTAACAATAAATCTAGTCATTTATATTTACTAAACAGGGACATAGAGATAATTTACAAGATAATTGTACATTATAGACCATAATGTCAAGGCTGGAAATATAGCGGAGTTAAAAAATGTTTCCAATTCAGTACTTTGGGCTAAACTGAGAAATGACCAAGGGGTTTATTACCAAAATCTAAATTGTAGCAATTTGAAATGCAGATGCTAAAAGATTTGTCTAAAATACTCAAACAGTGCCTATTGCTGAGTTGGAGAATTTTTCCACTTCAGATATTTTAGAGAGAATTTTGTAACTTGGATTTTAATTCAGTACAATTCAGAGTTTAGTAAATTTAAGATTATTTTAACATGAACCAATTCTTCGTATAATTAACTGTTTCAGCTTGACTAGTTTAGCCTAATATTTGTAATTCCCTAGTCAGTGAACAATAATTCCATGTTTACAAACAGTGCTGATTTTAGGGCTTTGTGGACCTGGATCTGTAAAATTTGATGGGCCTAATGAAAGTTGAATTTACATCTGGCTGTCTTAGTGGTTACGGACTACATGTGTGACCTATAGCAAACTTACTGCTGGTCCAAATTACCTCTGGACTCGTTCTGTGTGTTTGTGATGTCACATATCTGACTTAGAGGGTGCACTCACAACATTAATTAAAGACCAAGTGCCATGAGGCCATTAATAAATATGAAATTTTGAGTGCAAGTGCAACACCACTGCAGTGACAGCAGCACACTTCCTCTAAAAAAAAAAAAAGAATATTTATATTGTGGCTGTTTTAGGGCCAGTTATTTAACCCCTTAAGGACACATGACATGTGACATGTCATAATTCCCTTTTATTCCAGAAGTTTGATCCTTAAGGAGTTAAAAGGGCCTGGAAAATGTAATAAAGGGGCCTGGAGCTTCTTCTCCAATAGTCCTGGTGTTGATCTGGCTCTGGAATAAATCTGTGATTTGCAACCTGATTGCAAAACTTCTAAAATTGATATAATCTCTATCTTTACTGAATGCAAGAAGCCTTTTTTTCGGAATAAATGTTTCAATGTTATTTGACAGACATCACATTTAAACTAACCAGTGAATGTATAGACACAAAAGCAAGCATGGCTACCCAGATAAACGTGTCCTGATCCTTTAGTAAGCTTCAATGTTTATATTGATTAAAGGGGGAAAAAAAACTAAATCACTTTTGGAGTCAACTGTGTCTTTTGTCTTATTTGATAAAATGCAGATTTCAAGAGAAATAACTCCCCGACCAAATAGCCAGGAGGATCTACTTCCCCATTCTTCCAGAGCACTGTTTCCCAACCCAGCACTTGAGACCCACCAACAGTCCAGGTTTTGCCAGTATCTCCATGGGAATAAAAGAGGGAAATACATAAATCTTGGATTCTTTGGGGGGCCATGAGGACTGGCTTGGAAACCACTGTTCTAGAGCACTCACTTAGGCTGAAGTCTTCTCATAAAGAAATATTGTTTTCAATGCATCTCAATGAGAAACACTGCCAGCAGACCTCGGCAAATGCCGTGCATGCACCTTGCCTGCAAATGCTTCCTTATGAGAAGCATTGGATTGGCCAGAAGATGATCACTATCTGGAGTGGAACTGTGGTGAGAAGGGTAAACTCGCTACTGGATTATAGGTAAGTAGTTTCATTTTTAGGAGATGAAGGAGGGACCTAAATCTAAATTAAAAAGAGAAACATTAAAAAACCTATATTGTTGTGTTCTTTTAATATAATTTCCAGAGAACCAGTCTGGCTAAATGTTCAGCAAATTAAATGACATTCAGAATGACAATGAGTGATTAAAATGTTTTTTTTTTTTTAGTGCAGGAATAATGAAATAAATTATTCCAAATTTAAAAGGCTACAGTCTTTGAGAAATATTGACATTTCCATTCAAGGGTATGTTCAATTAGCTTTTACGTAAAGAATACAATTGTATACATAAACAATGAATGAAAGATAACATAAATAGAAAGACAGACAGAAATCTTAAATCTTATTGGGATAGAGAGAAACCAGTTTGAGTTTTTTTATTTAATTTTTTTAAATTTTTGTTAATTTGATCTGAATGGTATACAAGGTATATATCATTATTTTGATATAATGGGAAATGTTGTTGTTTTTATATCCAGATTTTAAAAAAAAGTGTTCTGAGCCCCAAAGAATTGTTTGACAGACGGCCTCCCAGTGTGTTTAATCGTAATGGGAAATGTGGTAACTCCTTCAGGATTTAACTGCGTTCAGTTACTATGGTTGTTACCATGGCTACCAATGTAGCCAAGTATGAGTGAGTGCACAGGTGAGGCCACACCAAATGCAACTAGTTTTTAATAACAGGCTTCACTGCTGCCAACTGGTCTGTGTGCATTTTCTCTGACAGAGTTATGGTGATCTGCAAAGATTGTCACTATTGTTACTAATTGATACTTTGACTGAATATGTTTTCCTCTCTCGTATTTCCATTTTGACCCAAGGGAGCATTTAAAAAAAAAAAAAAAAAATCTTTAAGGAGCCAAACCATTTTTTATTTATTCTTTATGGGTTTCTAAAAAAGTTTTCTAATTAAACAGCAAGCTGTGGTGATTTAATAATATCAAAATAGCAAAGTTACAAAAAATAAATCTCAAACTTGTCTGAATTAGATAGAGAGAGATATATATATATATATATTTTATTTTTATTTTTTATTAATCTTGTTTATCTGTATTTTTGTTCTCGTTCGCCACAACTCACTGTTTAGTAAATAAACCCTAAAGCATTTTTGAATAGTAGCTAATAATTATTAACTTCGTTGAATTTTATAAATGTCTGCTCAGTTGTTAAGCAGTAGTTATTTACACTGCTCAAAAAAATAAAGGGAACACTTAAACAACACAATGTAACTCCAAGTCAATCACACTTCTGTGAAATCAAACTGTCCACTTAGGAAGTAACACTGAGTGACAATCAATTTCACATGCTGTTGTGCAAATGTGATAGACAACAGGTGGAAATTATAGGCAAAAAGACACCTCCGATAAAGGAGTGGTTCTGCAGTTCCTATGCTTCTTGGCTGATGTTTTGGTCACTTTTGAATGCTGGTGGTGCTTTCACTCTAGTGGTAGCATGAGACGGAGTCTACAACACACACAAGTGGCTCAGGTAGTGCAGCTCATCCAGCAGGGCCGGACTGGCCCACCGGGATACCGGGAAATTTCCCGGTGGGCCGTCGGCACCTGGGGCCGGGCAGACACCTGGGTCTGCTGGCGGCCGCTGGGGAGGTCTTCTGGGGTCTTCTGGCGGCCGCTGGGGGACTTGTCCTGGCGGCCACCGGGTGAGCTGCGCTGGCTCTGCTCCCCAGCGCACAGCTGAATGAGACCGGCGCCGGAATATGACATCATATTCTGGCGCCGGTCTCATTCAGCAGCGCGCGAGGGCGGGAGAGCAGAGCCAGCGCAGCTCCCCCAGCGGCCACCAGTACAAGTCCCCCAGCGGCCACCAGAAGACCTCCCCCTGGCAGGTATTAGTAATGTGTCTGTCTGTGTTATGGTGTCTGTCTGTCTGTGTTATGGTGTCTGTCTGTCCGTCATGGTGTGTGTGTCTGTCCGTCATGGTGTGTGTGTCTGTCCGTCATGGTGTGTGTGTCTGTCCGTCATGGTGTGTGTGTGTGTGTGTCTGTCCGTCATGGTGTGTGTGTGTGTCTGTCCGTCACGGGGTGTTTGTGTGTCTGTCCGTCACGGGGTGTTTGTGTGTCTGTCCGTCACGGGGTGTGTGTGTGTCTGTCCGTCATGGGGTGTGTGTGTGTGTGTGTGTCTCTGTCCGTCATGGGGTGTGTGTGTGTGTCTGTCTGTCATGGTGTGTGTCTGTGTTTTGTTTTTTTTTCACGCAGTGTGCTGGTCTCCCCTCGACTGGCCCTGCCTCTATAGCTGAGATCATCAAGCTTGATGATCTCAGCCAATCCAATGCTTTGCCATAGGATTGGCTGCAAAACGCCACTCCAATCAGCATCTCCTCATAGAGATGCATTGAATTAATGTATCGCTATGAGGAACGTTCAACACCTACAGAGTGTGGAGGCCTTGAATGTAGGTGCACTAACACAGGAAGCACCTCTAGTGACCGTCTGAGTGACTGTCACTAGCAGTGTCACTTTGAAGCAATGTAAACACTGCCTTTTCTCTGAAAAGTCAGTGTTTACACTGAAAAGCCTGTAGGGACATGCTATAGACACCAGTACCACCACATTAAGCTGTGTGTGTGCGTCTGCTAGTGAGTGAGCTTGTGTTTTTATGTCAATGAGCTGATGTATATCAGTAAGATTGTTTGTCTATGAGGCTGTGTATCAATGAGCTTGTGTGTGTCATTGAAATGTCAGTGAAATTGCCTGTGTCTGCATGTGAGTATGCTTACTGTATAATTAAACGTTTTACCCTGAAAGGACCAATATTTTATATTAGAAAAAGCAATATATATATTACTCAATCATCTGTCCTGGCAAGACATAGCCTTACATATTACACGCGACAATATATGGCGCAGTGACTTATGGGGCTGGCACAAATTTTTTTCCAGGGCTGCTTTGTATCCCCAGTCCGGCCCTGTCATCCAGGATGGCACAGCTGACAGGTTTGCTGTGTCTGTCAGCGTAGTGTCCAGAGCATGGAGGCGCTACCAGGAGACGGGCCAGTGCATCAGGAGACGTGGAGGAGGCCGTAGGAGGGCAACAACCCAGCAGCCGGACCGCTACCTCCGCCTTTGTGCAAGGAGGAACAGGAGGAGCACTGCTTGAGCCCTCCAGCAGGCCACAAAATTACCTCCAGCAGGCCACAAATGTGCATGTGTCTGTTCAAATGGTCAGAAACAGACTCCATGAGGGTGGTATTAGGGCCCGTCGTCCACAAGTCGGGGTTGTGCTTACAGCCCAACGCCGTGCAGGACGTTTGGCATTTGACAGAGAACACCAAGATTGGCAAATTTGCTACTGGCGCCCTATGCTTTTCACAGATGAAAGCAGGTTCACACTGAGCACATGTGACAGAGTCTGGAGACGCCGTGGAGAACGTTCTGCTGCCTGCAACATCCTCCAGCATGACCAGTTGTGCTTGCCAGAGGTAGCCTGACTACCATTAGGTACCAAGATGAGATCCTCAGACCCCTTGTGAGACCATATGCTGGTGCGGTTGGCACTGGGTTCCTCCTAATGCAAGACAATGCTAGACCTCATGTGGCTGGAGTGTGTCAGCAGTTCCTGCAAGATGAAGGCATTGATGCTATGGACTGGCCCGCCCGTTCCCCAGACCTGAATCCAATTGAGCACATCTGGGACATCATGTCTCGCTCCATCCACCAACGTCACGTTGCACCACAGACTGTCCAGGAGTTGGCAGATGCTTTAGTCCAGGTCTGGGAGGTGATCCCTCAGGAGACCATCCGTCACCTCATCAGGAGCATGCCCAGGCATTGTAGGGAGGTCATACAGGCACGTGGTGGCCACACACTACTGAGCCTCATTTTGACTTGTTTTAAGGACATCAAAGTTGGATCAGCCTGTAGTGTGTTTTTCCACTTTAATTTTGAGTGTGACTCCAAATCCAGACCTCCATGGGTTGAAAAATGTTATTTCCATTTTTAAATTTTTGTGTGATTTTGTTGTCCGCACATTCAACTGTAAACTGTAAAGAATAAAGTATTTCAGAAGAATATTTAACCCCTTAAGACCGGAGGGCGTACTATTACGTCCTCTAATAGGCGGCTCTAAACGCCGCCGGGCGTAATAGTACGCCCTCCGGTCTTTCTGTACTTACCCGGTCGCCGGCTGTCCCACGCCGGCGATCGCGGTGGGGGGGACTCCCAGGGAGCCCCCCGCGGCACGACCGTCCTCCAGGAAGCCCCCCGGCCGTGTGAGAGTGGGGTCCTAGCGAGGACCCCACAATCACATGGCGGGGGATAGCTGGCTTCTGTATTGCCAGCAGGGGGGCTGCCTGTAATGACAGGTGGTCCCCCTGCTGGCTGAAAATAAAAATGAAATAAATAAATAGTGTAAAAAAATAAATAATATATACTTAGATCATATATATATATTATATATATATGATCAAAGTATATATATACACAGATACATACACACATGTACACCGTCTAGGTGTATTTTACTATTAATATATATATAATTATATATATATATTAATATCAAATTACACGTACACTGATACTGATTAAATATATATATAATTATTGTTATATATATATTTATATATATTATAAAAAAAATTAAAATGTAAATAAGTTAAAAAATAAAATTACAAAAATAATTAAAAATAAATAATTAAAAAATATATAGATGTGTGTTATTTCGTTCTAACTGTATTGTGAAATTAATATATATATATATATATATATATATATCAAAATACACATAGAACGAAATAATATATATATTTATACACATAAATATATACGTGTATATATCACTATATATACCTATATATAAATAAAAATATTTTTTAAAAATTATATAGATATATACATATATATACACATACGTATATATATACATATATTGATTCTACATATATATTTATGTAATATTTTTACATAATTAGGTATCTTAATTAATTACAATTAGCAGGACCTGCATGATAACCCATGCTGAAAGTAAAGGGAATTTAATTTGCTAGCACTATATTTAACCCTATAACTTTCCGAGACACCATAAAACCTGTACATGGGGGGTACTGTTCTACTCGGGAGACTTCGCTGAACACAAATATTAGTGTTTCAAAACAGTAAAATGTATTACAACGATGATATCGCCAGTAAAAGTGACGTTTTTGCATTTTTCACGCACAAACAGCATTAAACGGACAATATTATTGCTATGATACTTTTTACTGTTTTGAAACACAAATATTTGTGTTCAGTGAAGTCTCCCGAGTACAGCAGTAACCCTCATGTACAGGTTTTATGGTGTTTTCAAAAGTTACAGCGTCAAATATAAGGCTTGCGTTTCATTTTTTTCACATTAAAATTCGCCAGATTGGTTACGTTGCCTTTGAGACCCTATGGTAGCCCAAGAATGAAAATTACCCCTATGATGGCATACCATTTGCAATAGTAGATAACCCAAGGTATTGCAAACAGGGTATGTCCAGTCTTTTTTAGTAGCCACTTAGTCACAAACACTGGCCAAAATTGGCGTTTTTTGCATTTTTCACACACAAACAAATACTAACGCTAACTTTGGCCAGTGTTTGTGACCAAATGGCTACTAAAAAAGACTGGATATACCCCATTTGCAATACCTTGGGTTGTCTACTATTGCAAATGGTATGCCATTATGGGTGTAAATTTCATTCCTGGGCTACTATAAAGTCCCAAAGGCAACGTAACCAATCTGGCGAATTTCAATTTCAAATGTAACGTGCTATATTTGACCCTGTAACTTCCCAAAAACGCCATAAAACCTGTACATAGGGGGTACTGTTTTACACGTGAGACTTTGCTGAATACAAATATGTGTATTTTATTGCAGTAAAAGCAAACAGTATTATGACACTGACCGTTTAATTGTCATGTAGAACTAAAAAAATCCAATAAAATCGTATTTTCTCCCATTTTTTTCATATTAAATTATGTTTCATAGCTAAATATTTGATATTAAATGAAAGCCCTGTTTCCCCTGAATAAAATGATATATAATAAGGGTGGGTGCATTTACTATGAAAGAGGTGTATTACGGTTGGACAGACATGTAGCGCAAATGCTAGGTTTTGTTTACATTTTGTTTTGTTCACAACGTGTACATTTGGCTCCGTCCTTAAGGGGTTAATTCATTCAGATCTAGGTGTTATTTTTGTGTTATTTTTGTGTTCCCTTTACTTTTTTGAGCAGTGTATATTTATTTCTTTGAAATATATTATCCAAGGACACATGACATGTCATGATTCCCTTTTATTTCAGAAGTTTGGTCCTTTAAGGGGTTAATAATGCCGAAATAATCAAGGAATGCATATTATATTGGGAATAGAATTTAACAGTGTTGCTTTTGGAATTTGGAAAGGATGTGAGGATTATGGAGTCTGAGTAGGAAGGACATATGGGAGGAAGTGTGGTGAAATGAGGTTGACTAATAGGACTTGATGAGGTATAGGTCAAGTGAGGTTAGGCAATGGTTGAACTATGAGTCAAGGAAAGTCTTTTGGGTAAAAAAAGTTTTTATATATTTTTTTTTTTTTTTTTAGGCATATGCAAAAAAAATATGTTGTTATGCGGTAAATTGGATATAGGAATTACGTTTGTTTCAATATTAAAGGAACACTATAGTCACCCAAACAACTTTAGCTTAATTAAGCAGTTTTAGTGAATAGATCAGGCTTCCTCAAACTCTGGCCCTCCAGATGTTGCTGTACTACAACTTCCATGATTCTATGAATGAAATAGGCTGCGGATCATGGGAGCTGTAGTTCAGCAACATCTGGAGGGCCGGAGTTTAGGGAAGCCTGGTATAAATCATGCCTCTCAGGTTTTACTGCTCAATTCACTGCCATTTAGGAGTTAAATCACTTTGTTTCTGTTTATGCAGCCCTTGTCACACCTCCCCTGGCTATGATTGACACAGCCTGCATGAAAAAAAAAAATTTCACTTTCAATCAGATGTAATTTACCCTATACAATTTTATCTCTTTCTCTGTAAATTGAACTTTAATCACATACACGAGGTTCTTGCAGGGTCTAGCAAGCTATTAACATAGCAGGGGATAAGGAAATCTAAATTAACCCCTTAAGGACACATGACATGTGTGACATGTCATGATTCCCTTTTATTCCAGAAGTTTGGTCCTTAAGGGGTTAAACAGAACTTGCAATAAAGATGACTCTTTACAGGAAGTGTTTAGGCAGGTTGTCCAAGTCACATGCACGGAGGTGTGACTAGGGTTCATAAACAAAGGGATTTAACTCCTAAATGGCAGGGAATTGAGCAGTGAGGCTGCAGGGGCATGTTCTATACACCAAAACTGCTTCATTAAGCTAACATTGTTTTGGTGACTATAGTGTCACTTTTAAAGGGTTAAGGAGAACCAACAAAGCTAAGAATTTTCTTATAAAGATATTGAATAAACTTTACCTCTATTACAGTGTCATGAAATAATATTTGCCCCCCCCCCCCTTTTCTTCCATTTTGCATATTTGTCCCACAATATAATTTCTGCTGTTCATGCAAAATGTAAAGTCACGTAATTTATTTAAGGAAAATAGGAATCCAACTTAACATGACCTTGACCTTCGCATGTAACTCATTAATAAAATATAATTTGTTCATTGGAATTAACTGGAGCAGACACACTTAGGCTTAATTACTCCCAGCTCTATTTAATGTAAACATAGTTTATATAGAACCATATCATCCATCTACAGTAGGCTATGAGGTATCTTCAAGCCGCATGCTATCCTATGAACCAAATGAGGTATATCAGTCTGAAAAGAGTTGCAAACTTACTTATGCTTTGACACTCCATGAATGTCAGTGAGAGCCATTCTATCAAAATACAGAGAATGTAAACCAATTCAGTCAAACAATGTTGGTGAATTATAGCAATTCTGCAAACAAGAATGGGCCACAATTATTGTTGCTAAAAGGCAATTGGCCATTAAGTTCAGGAGTGGAATTACTGTATCACACAGGGCCAGTTGACGTTAGCTAATGTTTTTTCCCCATAACCCCCAGAATATTGTGCTCTTGTTCTTTGTCTTCTGTTACATTTTGTGTGAACATCTGAAACAAACTAGTGTAACAAATATGCAAAATAGGACAAACTGGAAAGTGGGAAATATATTTTTCACAACATTGCAAACGCTGTAGAAAATAATGACTAATTTCTTCTATACAAACCTGTTATACAATAGAAAGCAGTTTCTTTTTACAATCTGACTATTGTTATCTAAAATTTGAAGGGTGGACTTTTGCATGAGGTGGTTAATGGGAGATATGAAAATGCAATATTGCACGTAGATTTGTATGTAACGCAAATACATTTGAAATTGGATTATGTAATGGGGAGAGCAGAGTGTAAGACAATACAATTAAATTACTATTATTTATTTTTATTTTTTTGGGTTAATATTTTGCACAAAATGACTGGGGGCTAAGTGTAAACTGATTGGAAGGCAGCCATGAGAGGAGATTATTTATTAAAGGATTATTCTAACCCCCTTGACCACGTCTGGTGGTAGAAATCTGTATGTACAGCATTTTTGGATGGAGTAACTCCATGATCACTTCTGCTGTTAGAAGTGGTCATGATGGAAGGAGTCTATATGTGCAGCGTTTCTTAGTTGGAGTAACTCTTTAAGTGGCAGGTGGTGAGGTGGGATTGACCGTTTTAGAAAAACAAGGCAGAGCAAGATTGGCCTGGTGCTGACAATTATGATGGGCCTAAGTACAGAATAATTTGACATAAAACACTCAGTTATACCTTCCAAGTGTCATGTATCTGGTGGAGGTGGAGGTGGTGCTGGAGGGAAACTCTTAGGATTTATAAGAATACACATACCCTATGCTAATCTCTTGCTTAGATACCCCCAAACATCTGCATTCTGCAAATCAGGCCAAAAGGAGGTGGGCCAGTGATGTGAATCTTGTCACTGACACTGCACAGAAAGGGGGAAGGTTTGCCCAAAGAATTGGAAGGTCAGCCTGGCATGAATACATTCCATGCTGCCAGTCATGCTATTTCAGCACCCTGAGCTTGGTGCAAATGCATCTAATGATGCGCTTGTTCTACACTTTCTTGGGATAGTTCCCTGGTGTCCCTCAGCACTCACTTGTCCTCTCCTTGCCTTCTATGTAGCAGGCAGAAGCTCCTAGTATGCAGCCTGGGAGAGAGAAAAAGGTTGATGTAGTGAGCGTAGAATTAAGGGTACATCTCACTGTTAGAGAGACCAACACTGTGCAAAGTCAGCTTTACCTTAACTAATTTATGGTCAGCCAGTCCACACAAGTTTTGTTCCACTGCATGCCACCTAAATTCCCATACTTAAAGCGACACTGTCATTTCAAACTTACCTTTCTCATATTGTTCCATTTTCTCCATGTCCTGTGTCACCCTTTTCCTTGACACAGGAAAATGAGCTGACTTAAACTTCTCCTTTGGTCAAAAGAGTCCAGTGTAGGCAAAATAGATAGGTCAAAGTAGTCCCTAGTTTGTCTTATGTTTTAAAGAAAACATTCCCTCTACACTAGGCAGGCGCATGTGACAACTTTTTGTGTTTTCTTTTTTTTTCTTTTTCTTTTTATCAATGGGCCTATTCTATGGGAACGGGCCTGCAGCTTCAGCTCCATTAGCCCTTATGTTAATACAAATGAAAGCATAGGGTATCAGAATAGGGGAGGGTATAGATGGAGGTGTTGCCTGGGCAGCTATAAG
Organism: Pelobates cultripes; assembly: GCA_933207985.1. Classification (NCBI taxonomy): domain Eukaryota; kingdom Metazoa; phylum Chordata; class Amphibia; order Anura; family Pelobatidae; genus Pelobates; species Pelobates cultripes. The sequence continues at coordinate 76,975,545 of OW240921.1, forward strand.
CAAATTTATATAACATTTGAGTTGCACGTTTATTGCAGTACACAGAGGGGTTACTATGTGTGAAAGAATGGAAAGGCCAGAACAGTTAATATAAAATAATACAACCCACTATCCCTTGGGCTATCCTGATTGAGCACAGCACATCTATTAGGATAATATGGAACAAAGATGTTTCACTTCAGTAAATACAATAGAAAATCAGAATTTGTTAACTAGACAGCAGTATTTCTCAATGTTAAAGGAATGCTATACCATCAGGAATATAAATGTGTATTTCTAATGCTATAGTGCCCTGGTGGCTATCCCCCCACAGCCTTATTTCCTTTTTCCCTCTGGCACACCTCATTAACTGAGTTGATCTCATCCAATCCTCCCCAATAGGAAAGTACCGGGAGGCTAGTACACATGTGTGTCAAAACATTGTGTTGTGCCAATCAGCTGGTCTGTCTGAGAGAATCTGATAGTATTTATTTTTTGCTCTATTTCCTTGGAAGCACTTCTAATGGCTACCTCAGTTATTGCCCCTAAAGGCACTTAAAGCCTGCAATGAAACCCTTTCTGTTCTGCAGAATGGCAGTGTTTTCAGCTGCAGAATTACAAATTGGGTGACATGGAGCATAAAATGCTTCATTGAGGTCTGGGAGCCTATAGTATCCCTTTAAATAAAAATACTTGCCTAACTGGTGCTGCAAACCCTTCAGTACAACTGACAGAAGTGGAGACAGGCCTGCAGGGAAGCCCACATTACACAAGTACTTAGATCCACCACCGAGTGACCCACGGGCCGAATGCCCAAGCAGACCCAGCTGCTTCGTTGTATACTTGTTCAATTCATTAAACATGATGGTATGTGTATGTACGCATATGCACATGGAAAAACGTATGTGTGTGCATAGGTGGATGCGTATATATGGGCATATCATGCATCTGGATAAGAGACAATAATGCTAGCAAATATAGTCTAGCAGAAACAGATCGTTCTGTGTCATACATTTAATCCTCTACACGCTTATCTAGAGACCTACATGTCTCTGATTTAGGGTTCAGTTGGGGATCTGCGCATCTCGATATGTCAAACTCAAAACCATACTAACCACTTGCATACTTTCTGTAACTCTGCAAGAATTCTTTAATAAAAAAGATATTTACAAAAAATAAAAATAATAATTGCAACCTGGAATCATTTGGTTTTCTGGCTGAAAGAGAATGGACACCATGCAGAAATTCTATTTTAATTCTGTACAACCCAATTTAATTAAATGTCTGCATTGGTGAGGCATAGATAGAAGATAGGCAGGGTGGATAGAATAAAGGGAGGAATTAGCTAGTATGCGAAGAGGTTTACTGAAAGTAGGCAAAGGGTTTACTGAAATGATAAATTCAATGTTCACCTGCTACCATTTAAACATACATTGACATTGGGCTTTATTAGAGTCCTACGCTTCTAGCCAGTCCTTAAAAGTTACCAGCAAACTGTGAGCTGGTAAATTGTTTCGGTACAGACAAATTATGGCAAATCATGACATAACTATGCAAAGAATAAAAGTATAGGTAGTCTCTTTTTACTAAAATACCGCTGAGTGTTTGTGTTTGCCATTTCTCTCTCTGCACCAGTGACATCTGGGAACATCTTGTTCCATTTATAATACAGCTGGAGTTTCAATTCTCTTTGTTTCCAAGGGCCCAGCCTGGTGAATTTAATTGCTCATCTGATGTTTCTTACTGCGGAGGCATGATCTCGAGAGACATATTTGGCTCTGTGGGATTTATAGATGCACTCTGGCAGGTGTTCTTCACTTGTTTTTAATTTAGTCATTTGGTTAAAGTTGTTATGAAATGCTTTAGAAAAATATCTATCTATCTACATTACTGTACTTTAGGATTTAAGTTTCATATTAATTTAAATATGATCAGGTAACAATTCCACAAATATCTACTACACCATTAACTTGATCTGTAAGTGCAATCACGCTCTACTGGACATTAGAACTCATCATCATTCCTAATCACATCAGAGTATGGTGGGGTCTATGATAAGAATACTGATTCATTCCTATGGAGTCAATTGAGAGTTGACTGTCCAAAGTCTTCATGAAAGTCTGAAGAAAAAAGTGTTTATTATGTTGTTTCTTTCATGATCTATCCATACTGATTTTATTACTTGTTTTTAGCCTTGTGAAATGATATCTGATAGTCATTCTGTTACTTACTCTGCCCCCAATTCTGACTGTTTCTTCCTCTGCCCCCAATTCTGACTTTAACAGTGCTATCAGATGGATTAAATGTATGTACCGTACGTTTTTTTTTTTTTATGCTACAAACACGTGGATTATACTTCTGTTTGATATGTCTCGTGTTCCTGTGTGACCATTACCTCCAGCTAACATGTCAAAATGCTATAATAGGTTGTAACACTATGTGATTAGACTCTCAATTTCATTTTTATTTCCATTTATTTTGTTCCCAGTAGCCCAACTATGTCAACAAAACAGTCTCATAATTAGCAGTCTCCCATCTTTCTGTTTCATAAAAGCATGCCCAAACATGCATTGTAGTCCCTAATTTTTGTTCACAGCCAACATCCAGACTAATTATTTCACTATAAATGTGAGAGATACTCTGTACTTGCTACCAATTCCTTTGGCTTGGAGGAAACTGCAAATTAAGAATGAGACATCGGTAAACAAGAGATAATTGGACTACAAATAAAATAAACACTCTTTTCTAGATCAGCTTAAGCATAGGAGGAGCTAAGACAATTTCTGCATGTTGTAGCTCCATTCCAGAAATCTCTTTAATTTTAAAGAGGAACATACTTTGTGACTGTTTAGCTTTATAAAGACTTTAAAGGTTGTTTGCACTAAAAGTCTAAGCCTTTGTAACTTGTAAATAGTCTGTGTTGTTTCCTTTTGATCTGATTGTTTTGTTTTTGTTTTGTATTTATTTTATGCGTAATAATTAGAGGAAAAAACATTTATGGACATTTGAGATATATATATATATATATAATTTTTTTTTAAAGCTTCCTTCAAACTTCTCAGAATTGTAGTTGCTGACCTTTGTGTTTAATAAATACTAGATTGCCATTTTATATACAATTTGAGCTTTATTGAATAACTCAAAGTGTTAACATTTATTGTTACAAAATTGTTTATTCTAACCAATCACAATCAGTCTCTGCCGATAACCATATAATTAATCTTGTGGCATTTTAGACAACCATACTTTGGCATGTTGGCATCTTTCAAAATAAATTTAAAGTTGGCATAGTGCAGAAGCTCTTAGCAGCACTTTGGAACAAAAAGTGAAGAAACTGACCCATTCCAAAGACTAAACAAAAGGATGAATCTGCAGTCTTATCCTGGTCATGATGCACCTGGGGCTGGCTAACCTCACTCCAATGGAAAAACAGTAAATGTAGTCCAGGCACTCAGGATCCCTTATGCAGCAGTTTTATTGGAAAATCAGAAAAAAACATGCAATGTTGTGGTCTCAACTGAGCTCTTTTTTTATTTTTTTTTTTCATTTTTTTTTTTTTTTTTTTAAAGGATCTCAGTTGAGATTGAAACGTTGCATGTTTTTCCTAATTTCCCAATACAAATGTTGCATGAGTGATCCTGAGTGCCTGGACTACATTTATTGTTTTTATTTCCAAAGACTGGCACACAATTAATTCTAATCTTGATCATGTCCATTTAAATATCAATAGAAAATAAAATAAATAGGTGAGAGCTAACACTTAGAACAATAAAATACTACCACTGCGGGATCTTAGGTAGTAAATTTAAGCCACTAGATATCTGTAATAAAGCATAGAATACAGATCATAATAAAGAAAAATTATAAGTCAACTAGTTAAACTCACATGATGCTGAGCCTATTTATAGCAGGCTCATACTTTCAGGACTCTTCAATAAATATAACCTCCAGATCACTGTTCCCAGGTTCTGCTTCCCTTCAAAGATCTTGATTCCAGACTTTTTTATTGGAAAAAACACAAACAATACAGGAGGTATAAAAACAATAAAAAGTATGCTGCTAGCAATACAAAAGTAAGATAAAGCAGTATATGGAAAGCACAACGCGTTTCGATCATTCAATCAGTCTTTTTCAAGTTCATAAATGATAATTGAATTCCATATCAAGTATTGGAAAAAGGTGAAACTCTGCCCTTAAGTGCATAATGATAAAGTTTCATAGAAAATAAGTCCATAAATACTAATAAGAAAGAAGCATAGTCATTATCTAAATAGAAACAATGCAGACATAACCCCCACCCCCTACTTACCTGATCTGTAGGCTGCTCCCCCATGCCTCACTTATCTAATCTGTAGGCTGCTCCCCCATGCCTCACTTATCTAATCTGTAGGCTCCCCCCCATCCCTCACTTACCTGATCTGTAGGCTGCCCCCCTCCCCTGGATTTTTCAGCTTGTGCTGGTATTTTTCTTTTGAGTGATAATACACTCAGTCTCTCTGTCTCTCTGTCAAGCAAATTGTGTTATGTATATGCTTAATATGAGCAAAAAAATTATACACCAAAAAAAGTAACTTTTTTAATGAATAAACCATAAAGTATTGCATGCTACTTGCAGGGAGGTGTTAATAAGGCTGAATAAACAAGGTGATTTAACTCCTTAATGGAAGGGAGTTGAGCAGTGATTCTACAGGAGCATGATCTATACACCAAAACTGCTTCATTAAGATAGAGTTGTTTTGGTGACTATAGTGTCCCTTTAAGGGGTTACTGCAACCTCCATGACAATTTCTGTTTTTACAAGTGGTCATGGTGCAAGCAATATGTACATGCAGCCTTTCAGCTTGAAACACTGCCTGTAGAGAGAAATATGTGCCTGTGTGCGGGATGTAGTTACAATTGTGATCTGCCCCCTTCCTCCCATTTGCCCTCCCTGTGATAGTTTGTTATAAGATAGATAGATATATAAAGTCCTTTTATTCTCGGTTCCTGTTGACGATGCTGGATGGTACATTTTGGCTGGGGGTATATACAAAGTTGGAAGATTGGCTGGCTTTAGCAGTGCGATTTAGCTGTCACTAAGCTCATCTCGCTGCTAGTCAATGCTCATACTTTGCACATGCACAGTATAACATCCACTGCTTCTGATAGAGAAGAATTGGATTCAATGCTTTTTTATCAGAGGAAGCTGATTGGCGGATTGCACTGCCCACATTAAGGTCTAACAATCCTTCTCTGTGAGAAGCATTTGATTAGACCGCTGAAAGGGAAGCAGTGATGCAGTGTGACCAAGGTTTGGAAAGAACTTCGAGCTACCTTTTTAAGCTTATAATACATGTTAATAGGAAAAAGTGGGGGTGGGAGGTGGTGTGGGTGGGGGGGGAAATAATACACAAGAATAGTTGAAAACATTTAAAAGTAGTTAAAATATAGAAACTTAAAAAAAAAAATATTTAAGGGGTTTAGCAGCAGTAGTTCTTAGCGTGTCCATTTTCAAGAGACCACACATGGCTGGGTGTGCATAGAAATGTATATAGCTACATAGTTACCTAGTTATATAGTTATATAGCTGAAAAGTGACACACGTCCATCAAGTTCAGCCTTTTTTACATTTGTTTTTGCTGTTGAATCAAAAACCCAGTCTGCAGTACTACCAATTTTGCAACAAACTGGGAAAAAAAATCCTTCTTGACCCCAGAATAGCAGTCGGATATCTCATTGGATCAAGAAGTTATTACCCCACTAATTAAAAATTATATCCCTGAATATTCTGTTTTTTTGCAAGTATTTATCCAATTGCTGTTTAAACATCTGTATGGACTCTGATAAAACCACCTCTTCAGGCAGAGAATTCCCGATCTTTATTGTCCTTACCAGTGATGTCCCGAACGGTTCGCCGGCGAATAGTTCCTGGCGAACATAGCGTGTTCGCGTTCGCCACGGACGGCAAACATATGCGCGGTTTGATCCGCCCCCTATTAATTTACTAATACTAAGTAAAAATTAAGTAAATTGAGAAAAAAAAAAAAGTAAATTGAGCCTGTGGCTGCTCACTGTTTAAAAAAAAAGGGGTCCCCCCAGTGGGGGCCCTAAATACTAATAGGGGGGGGATCTACTGTCCCCCCCCTGACCCCCACCCCTGAGCGGTGGGTGGGGGCCCTAAAATTAACAATAAGGGGGGACCTATTGTCAATCCATCCAATCACAGTGCTCTGTGTCATTTTACACAGCGTGGGAAAGTTGAACTTTCCCACGCTGTGTAAAATGACAGAGAGCACTGTGATTGGATGGATTTCAAGTCATCCAATCACAGTGCTCTGTGTCATTTTACACAGCGTGGGAAAGTTCTTTTGAATTTTTCCACGCTGTGTAAAATGACATAGAGCACTCTGATTGGCTTAAACCAGCCAATCAGAGTGTTCTCAGCCTAATTGCAGGGCGTGGCAAGGCTTTATAAGCCTTCTCCCGCCCTGCAGAGCTCAGTCTGCGCGGAGCCCTCCATGGGTGAAGATGGATTTTTTTTTTTTTGTGCGCTCGTTTTTTTTTTTTTTTTTTTTTTATTGAGTCGGTTCTTATGGCTTTTTATTTGGCCTTTTTTGGGGCTGAAAAAAGAAGATTGTAGAAGAAAGAAAACCATCAAATGGTAAGTTATTTTTATCTAATTTTTTTTTTTAACAGGTTTTTAGTTAAAGGTCCCCCCCTCATTATTTTTAGGGTGAGGGGGGTAGGTAGGGAGCTAATTTTAGGGCCCCCACCCACCGCTCAGGGGTGGGGGCCAGGGGGACAATAGGTCCCCCCTTATTGTTATTAGGGCCTCCACCCACCGCTCAGGGGTGGGTGCTGGGGGGGGGGGGACAGTAGGTCCTTATTGTTAATTTTAGGGCCCCCACCCACCTCTCAGGGGTGGGGGCCAGGGGGGGACAGTAGGTCCCCCCCTTATTGTTAATTTTAGGGCCCCCACCCACCGCTCAGGGGTGGGGGCCAGGGGGGGACAATAGGTCCCCCCGTTATGTTATTAGGGCCCCCACCCACCGCTCAGGGGTGGGGGCCAGTAGGTCCCCCCTTGTTGTTTTTAGGGCCCCCACCCGCTGCACAGGGGTGGGGGCCGGAGAGGGGGAGGACTGTAGGTCCCCCCCTCATTATATTTATGGCCCCCACCCGCCGCCCAGGGGTGGGGGCCGGGGGGGAGGACAGTAGGTCCCCCCCCCGTCATTATCATTATGGCCCCCACCCGCCGCCCAGAAACCAGAAAGAGTCCCTGTGGGTTTTAAAATTCGCCTGCCTATTGAAGTCTATGGCGGTTCGCGAACATTTGCGGAAGTTCACGTTCACGGTTCGCGAACCGAAAATTTTATGTTCGCGACATCACTAGTCCTTACTGTAAAAAAAAAAAAAAAAACTCTTAAAAATCCAACGCGTCTAAAGGCAATCCGTTCCATTGAGGAAGTCCATTGTTGAGTCAACAAAAAATGGGAAAAAAAATAAAACAAAACCAGGATGTCCAAATTCTGAAACTCTGAAGTGCCATATGGGCATATAACCGATTAAACGAGCATGTTTGACTGATTCATGGGAGTTCTATCCGTGGAGCCAAGAAAAGAGATTGATGGGGGGAAAAAATGAGTGATGGATATGGACAACTACTAAATGTTGCTTTTTATTCACAGATCAAGTAAAAACTAACCAAAAGTGGGGGAGTGGTGGGTTAAAAGAATAAGTTAAGAAAAACATATATTTATGTTTACATATTAAATAAAAAAAGTATATAATATGTAAATATTGATTTAGTTATTCTGCTGATCTCTTTTCCTCGCTTTCATTCTATTTGCTACTTTTTCTCACTTGTTCTGTGAAACAAATGGCAGCAAAATTTATATATTATGTATGTACTTTGCAGTTCACTGGCCCATTTTTGCACTCTTTTTGGTCAGTCGTTTAATTGTTTCCCTAAATATTATTCATGGATAATTTTTTTGGAGGAGCCGAATCGCCACACGGATAACAATCAGAATACCACAAATAAATTTTATTTTCAGACAAAATGAACCAGCTGAACTGAAGTTTTAGTAGTAAGACATTACGTCCATTATTTTCCATAAGCAGTAATATTTCAAGTTTGCATTTTTTTAACATAACCAACTGGTGTGTTTTTATTTTTTATTTTTTTTATTATTATCTGAATGATGCTGTAAAAGGGGGTTTATACTTTTTTAGTAGCATTTTTAATTAAGCTGGTTTATATTTAGTGTTAACAAATGGAGATTTGGTATCAGATATTACTGTAGGTAAAAGTTTAGGATACAATAATCACCAGTCAGTGTGGTTTAATATAAGAACAGTGACTGAGTCACACCACACAAAAACAAAAGTTTTAGACTTTAGAAAAATAGATTTTTCTAAAATTTAGAATATATGCAAATGAGACATTATCAGACTGGAGCAACTTAAATGGAGTCCAAGAGAAATGGGATTAGTTAAAAGTTGCCCTGCTGAAGGCAACAGAAAATTGCATTAGGCTTGTCAGTAAGAGCAAAA
>OW240921.1:76989055-77139055 GCA_933207985.1 Pelobates cultripes
CAGGTTTGTTTTGTTTTTGTATTGTTTACAATCAATACAGTGAAAATTCACATACCTGGTAGGCTGGAATTAATAATATACTGTGGAACCCAAAGAGTTAAAAGTAGAATAGACGAGTTAATTTTTAAATCTGGCAACTACGTATCAGTTCACATCACAGGCTCTTTACAAACCAAGCATAGCACTCCCAGTTTATATGTGCTTAATGTTCCAGGAAAAGAAATACAAAGCCAAGCCACACTTTCACTAACTCTCTTACAAGCGTTTATGCCATTACCTAGGAGACCAGGACGCTCCATGTCTCTTGTGCAGGCTGTTTCGTAAGAATAGGCCGTTCCTCTCTACTAGAAATTTCACGGATTTAGAACGTACTACAGAGCAGGTAGGGCATAATCTGGTTTACAGAAACTTTTTGTTTTTATAACTTTTCTTTCTCTTCCAAAAAAAAGTTAATCTTTGTTGTATAAACATTAGTTTGACAAGTTAAAATTCTATACAAAGTGTCAGGAACTGAACTACACATCGCACACTTTGCAGGATTAACTTCAAATTAGATTTGTTAAAGGACCCAAACACCTTAAATCAGGGGTGACCAAAAGGTAGATCCCCAGATATTTTAAAATGACACCTTCCATGATGCTTTTCAGTTCTGAAGGCATGCAAAGCAGCATGGGAGTTGTAGTCCTAGAACATCTGGGGATCTACCTTTTGGGCACCCCTGTCTTAGATTATTATTACCATCATTATCATTACCTCTGCTATATAAGAATAAATCCATAAAAGAACTATGAAGACTGTAAACTTTTTTATTTTTTTTTAACATATGTGTGTGTGCATGATGGAGCCTGTAGGAATACTAAAAACCAGAATGGATGGAGTACAATAATACAATCAACCAATTCTTATTGGCTTTCATCCAGCTGTAGACAATAAGACCCCACTGTCCCATTTTCTCTTGGTTTCCCTTGAACACAGATAAATACAGAAATAGCCAGTCAAATCTAAAATACATTTAGGTTACTTGTTTACATTTTCAGATTATTATATTTATATTATATTGCAATATTTGTGCCAACATAAGTATTGCACCAATGCATAGATATCTGCGTCAGTAATCCTGATAGTGTCAGAATACAGAAGTGATGATGGCTTACAATTGACACTGTAGCTCAGCCAACAATGGAAACGTAATTCATATCACCTGGTCATCTTGTCTTTTGCCATATTTGGAAGAGGAGGTGGAATTTGGGCACGCTGTTATTTGCAGATGTTTTCTCTGAGCATGGCTTGCTGATACACTGTTTAACAGAAATTTATTTATTTATCTCATTGGAGACTCTGCCCTCCCTCCTTAGGTAAAAAAGGTTTATAAAGAAACACTTAAGGCACCCAGACCACTTCATCTCATCTAAGTGGTCTGGGTGCACTGTACCTATCCCTTTAACCCTGCAGTGTTAATTATTGCAGTTTCTCAGAGTTAAGACTGCCTTTAGTGACTGTCAATCAGATAGCCACTAGAGGAACTTCCTGCCTGCTAGGTGACTTTTGGTCGCCTAGAAGGCCTAAAGCGCTTGCATCACTCCCTGCGCATGAAAATTCGTGCCAGTGGCGAGGGAGGTCTGAGCTGGAATTGGGTGAGTACAGTAAGCAAGTTTATTAACCCTTACAGTGTGGGGGAGGGGGGCATAAGGGAGATATAGTGTTAGGAAAGCAACTTTGTATTCCTTGCACTATAGTATTCCTTTAAAGGGACTCTCCAGTGCCAGGAAAACAATCCATTTCCTGGCACTGCAGGTCCCCTCTCCCTCCCACTTCCCATCCCCGGTTGCTGAAGGGGTGAAAACCCCTTCAGTCACTTACCAGAGGCAGCGACGTGTCCCACATCACTGCTTCTTCCGCCACCGCTGCTCCTCCCCTTCATTACGTCAGCTGGCAGGAGAGACTGATCCCGCCCGCCGGCTGGGGAGACCTAATGTGCATCCCATTTTAAATGTCACATGCCCAATGATTGTTGACTATTCAACAATCAGTAAGAACAAATATAAATATATAATATGCTTGGTAGCCAAGGTTAAAGGAATTAACATTTTTCTTTTGTTTAAGGAGTTGGGTTCAACTATATGAAATCCATCAAAATATTTTCTATTACTGTTTGTGACATATTGTATTATAGCTTGACAAGGTAACAGGGGACCCAGTGTATTCATATTTTAGAAAAAATTGTGATTGGAGTGGAACAGCACTACAGTACTGATCACAGAGGTGGATGGAGCTGCACACCTGAGGGGAAGGGCAACCCTCAAACCCTTCAAAAAATCTGGGCGAACAGTAAACAACAAAAATACAGGGTGCGCTAATAAGAGATAATATTAACAAATGAGAGATAATATTTACAAAGAGAGTCTCTGAAAATACAAGGTGGGCCTTGGGTAGGTCTTCTTAGGTTCTTGATAAGGTCCTCAGTGGTTAATATGAAAAACAAAAGTAAACACAAAAGAAAGACCAATAGTGCAAAACCGTTAGTAGATGGTGTCACGGACAACACAGAAATAGAGAAATGCCAACTCACAATCGATAGAGCTATGCCCAGCTCTAGGTAACACAGCATACAGTGGTATTTGAAACTCCCCACATGTAGGATATAGCTGGACAAAAGGTGATTCTTCAATACTTTGTACAACGTCTCAAATACGCGTCAGCATATAAAATACATAAGAATGAAGAAAAAAACAATGGTGCAATAATGTATGTCACCTGCAGCTACAGACAAACACTGAAGTCCTAAGAGTGCCAACTTACAATAAAAAGAGCTATAACCAGCTCTGAGTAAAACAGCATACAGTGGTATTTAAACTCCCCACATGTAGGATATCCTTCTGGTGATGTATGGAGTGCAGGATTTATGAAAGACAGAAGCACAAAAGAGAGCGAGGTCTTAATGCAGAAGCAACACTCTGTTAAAAGCAACAAGAAAATTTGTAATTTCAGTCAGTTAGTTACCTATTTCGAAGGGTTAAGTTTATAGAACCAAATATTAAAATGAATAAATCCATAGCAATTGAGAGCAAAACCTAAATTGAAAAGGCCTTGTTAAAATGGTCTGTTGTAGAATAAAAGTGTAAATATATTATAGCCTCTGTGTATATTATTTTGGCAGTCTTAAATATAAGTAATTCCATATTCCAGTGCTTCTCATTGGTTTTACTTGTTCCATGGAGGCAGCAATCCTTAAATTCTCTTGGGTTAGAAGCTCTTCTTAACCAGCCAAAGTCTGTGCAGCTGATCTTGAATTAGTGTGTATTCACAAACCCTGACGTAAACCAGATAGAAAAAAAAGAGTCTAGCAAACACAGGATGCATCCAAAACGGCAAACATTTATTGGAGTGGTACAGCAACGTTTCAACTCTCAACAGAAGACGAAATCTTGCCATTCCATTCCAATAAATGTCTGCGGTTTTAGATGCATCCTATGTCCTTTCTTCTTTCTATCTAGTATGGTTAAGGGATATGTAGACTCTCTGAGGCAGCACAACTTTGTTCCTTCCTATTAAGTGTGTGCGGTCCCTATTTGAAAAGGCATGTTTTGAGCATCTCTAAAATGTGCTCTGAGCTGGGTTTAGTCATTGAAATTGACAAAGGTTTCAATGTGGTACTCCCAATTAAAGAGGGTTTAAAGGTAGCTTCTCCCACAGAGAACTTTAAAGGGATGCACTGAAAATAGTTTTTTCTTAAATGTCTATTGCAACAATAAAAACACAAACGTTATGTGACATGCAATAACTATTTTCAAAGATAAACAATTGTGACAGTTTTTCTTTAACCCATTTGCTGTAGATGATGACTCAAACTTGTCATATGTAGGGATGGAATACAGAAGATGTTTTTTTGCCTTCTTAAACCATACTGAGAATGGATAAAAATCCTCCTCTTACTAATTAAGGTCATCCGTGGTACAGTGTACCATTACCACACAGTGCATGGTGACGTCACACGCAATGTGGAAAGTCAGAGTGGTACTTGCACTTACTCATCATGAAGCTGTGAGTGCTTTCTCTGGTCTGCATCTCAAACCTCACTCCACCTAGAAGGGCAATTGAGCCCTTTTTTTTTTAAAGGGTAGAATCTTCCTTTTAAAACAAGAACCATCAAAAATGAATCCAAAAAATAATTTCTCCTTCTGGGCAGAGACGTTCTCCCTCTGTTTTTACTTAAGGTGACATGGTACCCCTCATTCTACAATATTTCACCCTTGAAGTGCACACATACATATTATATATCCCTTTTTTATGAGAAAAGGGGCTCTATTTGTATACACAACATAAAATTTAAATAAAATATTTTTTAAAAAATAGTTTCAAAAAGAAACAAAACATTTTTTTTCTTAGTTTAACATTTATTAATTTCTACACAATAAGGTAACATTTTCAAATTTTTGCTTGCTGAGATTACAAGTTTATGAGTAATCACAGAATCCAAAAACAGCTACACTAAAGTGTATGTTTATACAAAGTAGATCCCCCTGGCTTTTTAACTAAGAGAATTTTGACACTTTTCATTTAACCATTTCATTATTTAGTTCTGTCAAATCTGCTGGCTAGATTAAATTTTTTTTGTGATTTTCATTTTTTTTGTGAAAATTGACAGATCTCTTACAGCCTACTGCTGTAAAGGAGTGAATGCATGCAGGTTATCTGCACAACATGCAGGTTGGATAACTAAGTACATACTATGCAGACAGTGTCTCAGCACCCTGAGCTGGGCATGAACGTGTATCATTGTGTACTCTCTTTACACTTTCTTGGAATAACTCCCTGGTGTTCCCAGCACTTGTCCACTCCTCTTCTTCCCTTCTTACTAGCAGGCAGAGGCAGGGCTGGGGCATGGATTTTTGCCCCATTGGCAAAAACATTTGGGCCCATATGCATCATTCAAGATGTGACATCCCCTGTATGCTCCACCTTGGTGTGGCATCACAATGTCCCGTCCATATCATCTAACACACAGACACACAAACAAGCCCACTGACACACACAAACTCACTGGCACAAACACACACAAGCTTTCTGACACATTTTTATTAATATTATTATTGGCATTTATAATGATGCCAACAAATTCCGTTCAATTATGCGCACACACACACAAGCTCTCTGACACAAAAATACAAGCTCGCTGCACACCCATGCTCACTGAAACACACAAGCTCAGTACAGACAAGTTCACTGATGCATGCATACATACACAAGCTTACTGACAAACACAGGCTCATTACAGACAAGTTCAGTTGCCCACACACATTCACTTTCACTTACTGCATGATGGCCATTTTACACTTATTAGTACCTTGATGTTGGAATGTGGAAGATTGTCTCATACTTCTGGTTGCCATTTCCCATTGTTCATCTATCAGTTCTTGGTGGAGGCATTGGGGGCACTGAAATCAGTCTATGTAGAACTCACACTTTTGTCTCTGTTGGTCCTGCTACCTACCATGTCCACTGCCATGCTCCACTTCCTTTCAGCCTCATTCGTACCTCCCACATGTGACTTCCCCACGCACTGGGAAGAGGGCAGGAACACACAGCTGTGGCGTCCTCAAACTACCTAAATAAAAAGGTTCAGATGCAGTCAATGTGGTGGGTACTCTGCTGCCATCCAGAACACATCCTCTATTTTTGTTTGTGGACAGTATTACCATCCATTATTGGGTCTGCCTGGGTGGTCCAGACAGACCAAAACACAGTTGAAATAGGTGGGGGCCCCTTCTGGTAACTGGAGCCCTATGCCTCTGCCTAAGTGGCCTAATTAAAATGCCGGCTCTGGGCAGAAGCTCCTGGTACGCAGTCTGAGACAGAGAAAATGGTGGGTGCATTGAGTGTTGAAGAAAGGGGACATGCCACACTGGTAGAGAGACCAAAGCAACAAGAGCATATGCACTGTGTGCAAAGTCAGCTTTATCTTAACCAATTTATAGTCAGCCAGTCCACACTTATTTTGTTCTACTACACATTCCCATACTTAATTATTTCTGCACAAAGCAAGATCATGTTTTTTTTTTTTTAAATATATATCAGTAGGCCTATTTTGTGGGCATCGTTTTGGCGCTTCAACTCCATTAGCCTAGATGTTAATCTAGTCATGTTTGTGTGTGTGCGTGTGTGTGTATATATATGTGTATATATATATATATATATATATATATATATAATAAATTATTTAAAGAGTCCAGGAATCTCATCCAATAAAAGCGAGCATTTATGTAGGTGGTATGTTGATGCAATAGCAGTCCCTCTTCTGTCCTCATCCTCTGCTACCTTCACCCATCCACGCACCAAAAGTCTTTATTTTTCAATGCAGGAGAAAAGGCTTTTCACAACATTAAGAAAACCTACTGTAAATGGCTTCTTATAACATTTGGAAGAATTGGGAAGGTTGTTTTTTTTCCCCCCATAGAAACCTTATAGGTAACCTTTTCTCCTATTAAGACCCTTTCTTTAGTTTGGGGGTTGTTGTGTTGTTTTTTGTTTTTTAGTCTGGAAAATATAGTTCGGCTGTCTGTTTTCTACAACAAAATGTTTATTGAACAGCAACTACCAGTAATATTAGGGTGGTCCATAAATCCCTGCTTATAGAGCAAGCTCAGCAGCACTGTTGAAAAATAAGTGAACGTCATGATCATGGTCCACACAGCATGGAAATTTGCAGTACATGCAGCTAAATTATTATTTATAACTTATTATTTTGCATATAGTTTTTGGATGAATTATCTATATAATGCGGTAAACAAAAGAAAGACCTATCCTTTCCACAAACCAATAAGTGCTATGGAAGGCAGATTGAATTAATAATTATAAATGACAGTTTTATTATTTGAATTCACCATATACAAGTTTAAGTTCTCTGTAAAGAACTTTTAATTGCCATAGTTTGGGTTTGTTTTAGTTGTTTTTTTTTTTTGGGTGGTGGGGGGGGGGGTTGGTTGACAAGACATCTCTACTATATAGAAATAGCTGTAGTCATTCTAAACATAAATAGAACTCTAAAAACGTCCTTAAATTTTTTTTTTACATTTTGATGACAAATAAAATCACGTGGTTTGCTGTGGTTCCACCCACTCCCAATACAGATACGTTGGCCGTAGGCGAACTAAATATTCATTCTGCTAAAGAGAGGGTATTTCCAACAACAGAAAAGCAGGTCTTTAAAAAAACAAACTGCGAACCAGGGTAAGAGCACCAATCCTTGAAGATGATCAGACTGAAACAAATGGGTTCTAGTATTTGTGCATGTTTAGGAATTCTATACATGGGAGACAGCACATAGCAGACCTTACTGACTTCAAAGCAAGCATGCTTTGCTATCAACGTGGTCTGATTAGTGGCTCGTGGCAGGATTAGTGGCTTGTTCTGTTTCGGGAAGAAGATTTGTAAAAATCTTCGTTTTATCTACTAACATATAGCGTATCATTGTTTTACTCGTGATATGCCTTGTTTTGTTTATTGGCAAATTTATATTAAAAGCTGCCTCTCAGTTTGTTTGATTTATTTCTAAACGAAACCCCTCCAATTTCTTTGTGTTGAGTTTTTTTTATTTTTATTTTTAGGATTTTTTTTTTTTTAGGCATTAGTAGCCAACAAAACATTTTGTATATGTAAGGTCTAATTGAGCATTATTCTTGGAGAGTCAAACAATATTAAATATGGGAAGAAGTAACTATGTGTCGTATGCACACTTTTACAATGTGCCTAACTCACAAGATGGCTACGAGCTTTCTTCTTTTGATCGTTTGGCGGGTATTAGCTAATTATACTTATGTGCATATTAAAGTGTTCTCACTACCAAGCCTTGAATGGAAAAGGTTAACCATTTCACTGCCAGACTGATAAATAACTCACACATAATGCATTCATCCAGTTTTACAAAGTAAAACTACGTCAGCCATTATTCACACGTGTTAAAAGAGTCCATATTTAATTGCTAGCTTATAGAATTGCTTATATATTTATTTATGGGCGCACATATAGGCTGGTGTATTGCATTTCTCCATCATATTTGTAAAGGTTCCTCAACAATGGCCTTCAAATTAAAACATAGATTTCCGCCCAGAAGCACAGGTCGTTTTTCATAAAAAAATAATTATTGCTATCCCACATTTCCTAGCCACGGAGGGGTGTATTCTGCTCGTTTAGGCTTTTATAACATGGCACTGCATTGACTTGGCTAGTAGGTGACCGGATGTTCGGAAGACATTATTAAATTATTACACCCAATGGTCTCTTACATTATATTTTTGCTCCTACTGTGCTTAATTCAGCTGCTTTCCAGTTACTGCCATATTGGGAGAGGATCTGGGGAGACAAGGATAGTATGATTCTCTCTCCCCAATACCTCTATGGGAATATTGCTAGCAGGACGACAGGAGGGTTATGGGCTGTCTATCTACCTATCTATCTATCTATCTAACATGAGCCTCAAAGCACACAAAATGTAATAGTTTTTAAAAACACCTGAAAGGCAAAATTAATGGGGATTTAGTTGCAGTGTTTAATAATACATTGCAAAAATGCTTACCACAATGTCAATGTACCCCATTTTTGGCAGGTCCTACTCTAGCAATCTAACGCCTACTCTTATGCGATTAATCCACTTACTTGGAAAATCCATCCTCCTGGGTGTCTCTGTAGTGCACTTTTAAATAGGGCCCTGGAATTAGTCACCTGTGACAAGAAGGGGTGCAAAACAAAGGGAATTGGTTCCAGCAGTACCATTATAATGTTTAGATGATCGCAGTCTTCCTGGTTTCGTACATACAAATCTATAGGCATGTGTGTGTGTGTGTAAATGGAAGAAAACATAAAACAGGTTGCGCCAGATAACAATACAGTGGTATCAAATGTCATAGACCGTGTAATAAGTTATACGAACAAGATAGTCCCAAAGTCCATTTTAGGCAAGCAGTATGTGTGTGTGTGTAATATATATATTATCTACAAAAATACCGGCATTCCAAGGTTTTCATTCAGGTAGGTTCTATTTGACGAATTCCAGCAAGTCAACTTGACCTATATGGGAATTCGTCAAGTAAAGAACCCAGCTGAATGAAAACCTGGAGTGCCGGTATTTTTGTAGATATTTATGAATTTGTGACTGGGCACCAGTTATTTATTTCTTTTTTCACTGTTGGAGTGCAAAAGTTTGGACGTGTGTGTGTGTGTGTGTGTGTGTGTGTGTGTGTGTGTGTGTGTATAGATAGATATATTTGTATATATATAATTGTAGGTATTGATATATATATTAGGTTTTGGGTTGAGGGTGGGAAGAAGCTAAGCATTTGATATTCGTAACAGACTAAATAAAATTCTTACTTTAGAGAACTGTGTAGGACTGTGCTGAATATAGCGTTACACACACAGTAATAATGCACTTTTTATTAAACGACCTTAAAACTAAAACTTCTCCATACAGTGAATGGGATCACATGGTTTCTGATGTCACCACATATGACCACAATGTGCGTGTGCACGCTGGAACTCTCGATTAGACAGTGAAACACAGTGACAATAATTTCACTTTATGCCAAATAGAATCACTATGAAGCCTAGCTTACTGATACTGAGAGTAGCATGTTTTGCTGTTGTTTTATTTTTATTTTGGTTAGTGTCAATAGAATTCACTATATCTCGTATGAAGGAATCAGGCAACATGCAATGTGTGCACACAAGTGAGGCAACATCCGGTCTAAACGAGGGACAATATTTAAATAGCAACGTTTCTCTTCTCCAAATGGGTTAATATCAGTGAAAAAATCAAAACATACCATTAACACAAAGCATCATTCCTCATCTCACGGCCATTTAGAGATAACTGCAGCATCAGACGTTTCAGGAAATACATTCACTTCTTAAAGAGGAACTGTCAAATTTAGATAGAAGGTTTTTTATATTCAGCACACGAACCCCACTTTTACACGTGGTGTTCATCTATTTGTGTGGCTCAATTTTATTTTAAATGTATCATTTAACAAAACATCACAATGAAACCACATTTGCTTTCTGTGAAGGCACAGAAAAGACATTTTATTCTAATTAACCTACTTATTCCATAATCCTCTCGTATGATGAATTGTTTCAGCAAGCATGAATCACTCTGTTTTTTTTCTCCTTCTATGAAGGCTCAGCTTTTGAGCATAGCTAATAATAAGAATTGTGTGAAATGTGGATACAGAGATGGAGAACTTGGGGAAGAAAATTAATGATACACCAAAAATAAATTGCGTAAATTTGGGAAATGTAGGGTGAATTTACATGAAATACCATGTTTGTGCCTTTTCAGAAGACCGCAAACCCAAAATGGTTGCCTGCACATTATTCTATATCCCAAAATAATTTTAAATAACAGAAATTTTTACTATCACCACAATGT
Organism: Pelobates cultripes; assembly: GCA_933207985.1. Classification (NCBI taxonomy): domain Eukaryota; kingdom Metazoa; phylum Chordata; class Amphibia; order Anura; family Pelobatidae; genus Pelobates; species Pelobates cultripes. The sequence continues at coordinate 76,999,479 of OW240921.1, forward strand.
CCAATTGGCCATTACAATGTAAAGGGACACTCTAAACACCTAAAACACTTTGTCTTGATGAAGTGCTTTATGTGTAAACATTTTTTTCTTTTTATTTTGCAAAAAGTACAGTTTTTATTAGAAATTGGTACTTTTATAAATTGCCCCATCCCGGCTCCCATTATACAAACTGTCCTGTTGCTTCCTGGTTGTTTAACTCAATAGAGCTAAACTCAAGAGGCAGCAATTGCTCAGAGCACCTGCCTTGCAAAGATGTCTCATTGAGCTGCATTGGGAAGTCAGTGATAGGACAGTCACAGAACATCTAGGCTGGAGAAGAAGGGGAGGCTTGTATAGGTTTCAGATCAGATCTACAACATTTGCAAGCTGTTTTTAGATTTGCCCCCAATGAAAGCAAAATTAAATGCATGAATGCTTTCATTGAGGTAGTGTTTGTTGTTTCTTTTTTAAGCAGTGGAGTGTCCCTTTAAACCCTTAAGGACCAAACACATGGAATAAAAGGGAATCATGACATGTCACACATGTTATGTGTCCTTAAGGGGTTATGCTCACTTGCCATTGTCAAGGGAAATTTCTTAAGAGGCCATTGTTGTGATACTATATATTTCCATTATTTGAAAGTATGTTTGGATTTTTTGTCAACTTGCAGGTAACTTTTGCTTTGTTTATATGTTCAGAATGATGCATACTGTAGCTATTGCTGCTGCAAAAGAGTCGTGGAAGCTTGAACGCAGAGATAATATTCTGTGTTTTTAGACAAATATAACAGGATCATAAATGAAAAAGCCTTACCTGAGCAATAGCTACAGTATTGTGCTTGACTCACGCACAACAATTCCTTTTTAACCAGCCAAGTGACTGTACATTTATTTTTATATTTTACATATAGCCACACAGGCCTCCAACACATCACAGAAACTGATAATACCAACTAAGTTTATTTGTATTTTTATTTTTTAAACTTATCCTTGATGTTTATAAAGTGAATAAGTGCCATAAACAGAGAATAAATACATACATAATCAATAAACCGGAATTATAAACTCACTCAAATTAGGTCAATTTATTGATCTATCAAGCCAAAACACAGTGATATAATGTGGGTAAAGTTTACCTTAACAAAATAATTGTATACTTTCTAATAATTTATACTGTGCACCAGTCCAAGGATTTTATACTTTACAGCAATAGTACACACTGGTATTCTAGTGATGTACATGTATGCTTGTAGTTTATATTGAAAAACAAAAATTCCAAATTTGATATATTGTGTAGACTCTCTAGACTTTACATAAAAAAAAAAATGGTAACTCTGAATCACTCACGTTTCATAGAGCTGATTTGCAGTATAGTGTACATAAAAAGAAATGCAAATCAGTATATCAGATTAAAATGAAGCGTTTTGTCATAGAGATTACAGCTGTAAAAATGCTTAGCCTGTCAAGTGCATCATAGTCCACATGGGCAAAAGTACCACTTACAGTGCAGCTATTCTTGGGAAAGGAAAGAGTTAAGTGTATTGTAAAGAAAGTTAGGATATTTGAGATGACGGAAGAAAGTAAATATAGTCACTCTGAATTGGAGAACATGTATGGCCAGATAGATTATTTTTTTTCGAATTTTCTGAATTGCTCTAATCTTTTCTCCCAAGTGACCTGGGTCATTCTGCTTTGTTACGGAATGCAAGTCACTCTGGGAGGTTAAGTAGAAGATTAATGCAAGTATAAATTAATTCATATTTAGAGGTATTATTTTCCTTGCTTTCACTTTTCTGAATATTCATTGTGTTTTATTAATGGACTTCACATTGCCACTCAATTGGCACTTTCCGGGAGCCTATTTTGTGAATGAAGAAGTTAGTAATATTTACTTATTGAAGTCAGTAAGAAACGTCCATTACAGTCCTGACTTCTTGGATTTCAATGAGTCACATACTGTGTGACACCATAACCCACTGTGGACTGTGCTCTAGACAAGAGCACGCCGCCTGTACAAAGATTGTTGACTGTTTGTAGAGTAATATTTGGTTCATGTGCCTTAAAACCTAATGCAAGGAATTACATTTTGCTTGTCTGACCAAATTGATTTCAATAGCGAGATGCGGAGGCTATATAAGTAGTTTTTAGGCCCCTGCGTCTGGTGACGTACCCAATCTCCCATAACATACCATACAAAAGTGAGAGGGAAGATCTGTGCTCGCAGCCGCCAAAGCTGTTCTGCTTTGTCGGTACTGATGGTGCTAGGTTTTAATGTCATATCTCTTTGCCTTCATTCTATACTTGAATGCACCAAAGATGAGCATCACATAGATCTCTATGCCCCATGGACAGCATCCAACTATAACACCTTAAAACAGTGAGGTATCCAGAGGTGTCATGCTTACAGCCTTCAGGAACTCCAGTGCAAGTTACAAGTGCACCTGATGCTAATTCTAGAGTTGCATCATTGTTGCCCCAGAACATATAGACTCATTGCCTGTTTGCTAGTGTAGCTAGACAGACGTGTATTTTGAGATAATCATTTGTATTGGGGCATTTGAAAACATTATTATGTAAGCCAACCTTTCCACAATAACACATTATAAACCAAAGCTAGTGCTTGAATTGCATCAATATACCCCGTATAACATTTAGCTGATCATTTTTTGTATGATGATCTCTCTCCTTTGAAAAGTATAAGCTTTAGCAACTGACAAGTCACAACCCAGTTCAGTCCCAAGCAGATGGCATTGGAGAATAAAAAATAAATAAAAATAATGTTTCAGGTTCTCCCCTTTTCTCTAAGCTCTCTCTCCATTCTGATTACCAGGTGCAAAGGCTGTTTTTTTTAATTATAGAAAAGAGGAGAGCTTATAACATCAATTGACAAGGAACCAATTCCAGGAAAGAGTTAGATCATTGGCACAGTGTTGTGGATTTGTACATAAACAGGGTTATTCACTAAATTGAGAATTCTAAGTTACTCCAAGTTAAAGGGTTACTCCAACCATCATGACCACTTCTGATTTTAGAAGTGGTCATGGTGGTAGGAGTCTGGATGTGCAGTGTTTCAGTTTCAAACACAGCACATATAGAGTTATTGGCAATTGTGTGCCAGGAACTAATCGCACCACTGGCGCACGGGACTAATGTCAAGTATGGGAATATTTTATGCCTGTTGTCAGCGTGTACTGGATGCTGGCGACATACATCCACTGCTTCTCCCTGGAAGCCTGGTATGTCCCCACCCTCCCACACTGATTGCAGCCCTTCCACCTCCATAACCCAACTAATATTTTATGTGCTTCCTCCAGTCAAACTGGAAAGTTACAAATATGTAAAATAACAATATTGTAGCGATACTTTCCAGTTTGACTGATTCATACAGTCCACAGTTTTAGAGTGGACATTCTCTGGATTTCTTTATTATTATTATTATTAATAATATATTTTTCTACTGAGATCATCTTATTTTTGTTTATCTCATTTTTTCGTTATTACTTTATTCTTTTACTATTACTGTAGGATTTATGCTATTATAGATATCAACTTAATTTTCTTTCTTGAGTTAAAGGTTTTTAATATTTATATAATCTATTAAAATTTATGTTTTATTAGGGTTACTCTCTGTCCACGAGGGTTTATCCCTCGCATGGTTTCTGTGTCCTTTTTTTCAATCTTATATATCACTTGTCACAAACACGTTAGTGACATATAGGTAATAATATTAAAACAAGTGGCGTTTCCTCGTTAACAGAGCAATAAATGACTTACTCCACTAATGGGTTAAATATATTATCAACCAAAGATTGCCTTTTTTCATTTTACGAATAACAAGACAAAACACGAATGACCTCTGTTAAGCTGTACTTCCTCTTCCTGCCCTAAGCTTATAAATGATTAGCGATATTCTGTGTATTTTCACAAAACTAGAAAGGAGAATATTCATTTCACTTTCCTGGTATTTGTCACTTCATATGTGCCAGACATAGTACTGAGCATAGGAAAAATTACACAACATATGGTCCCCTATAGTAATCTGCACACACAGATGTTGTACATATTCCACCTACTTGGAACTCCTCAAGGAATAGCTAAATCTGTTATCTTTACTGATGCTCTCAGGATACACAAGGGAACTCCACAAGCTACCAAGCGCAATAATTACAAGACAATGTGATACTTACAATAGGTGAATAATAACAAAAATACTCGGTTCACCCAACTGTTGGTAGAATCACATGTAAATTAATTCTGATTACGTTTATAGGTAGAAAGAAAATGCACTCCAGATGTGATGATGTTTTAGAAAGACTGAGACTTTTTTTTAACCTTTATTTTGTTCCTAGCCAGCCGTTGGCACATACATTTGTCTTCAGGTTCTTTACCTTCACAGAGAGAGGGGAGTCATGGATTGTAAGACATTATACTTGGGGATTGATTTTAAAAAGTCGTCATGACAACTTGACAAGCATCATAAATACATAACCAAACAGTAATCAGTTTAGTTTTGACTCTTACTTTTAAAATAAACAAAGAGGGGCACTTTTCCTTTAGGCTGCTATCGATAGCTTTGGCACTACATGTGTTTGTAAATTAACAGGGACACTATATAGTCACTAGAGAAACTACAGCTTAATGTAGTTGTTCTGTTGTGTATAGTCAGTCCCTGGAGGCATATCAAAGCAACACTATAGGGTCAGGGACACAACATGTATTCCTGACCCTATAGTGTTTAACCCACCATTTAGGTGGCTTGCCCCCCCCACACCCTTAGCCCCCCTATAAAAGTTTAAAGCAATGCATCTCCATAAGGAAAATTCAGCATCTCCATTCAGAACGTGGGGATGCTGAACATCAGGGCTGCTTACTGTGCAGCCCTGAGCCAGGAAGCCCCTCCAGTGGCCATCTAAGGAGTTGCCACTTGGAGGTGTCCTTAGGGGCAATGTAAACCCTGCCTTTTCTCTGAAAAGGCAGTGTTTACATGAAAATGCCTGAATGGAGCTATTATACTCACCAGAACAACTACATTAAGCTGTGACTAGTCTGGTGACTATAGTGTCCCTTTAAATATAGTATATTGGGTAGTGCAGATGATTGTACCCACAGGGAAAGCATTGGATTGGCTAAAATCAGCACAGGGGCAGGCCAAATGATGTTTTGGCCAATCAGGACCTCCTCATAGAGATGCATTGAATCAATGCATCTCTGAGGAAAATTCAGCATCTCCATGCTGAACGACAGGGCTGCTTTTTCGGCAGCACTGACCCAGGAAGCACCTCCAGTGGCCATCTAAGGAGTGGCCATTTGGAGGTGTTCTAGAGGCAATGTAAACACTGCCATTTCTCTGAAAAGACACTGTTTACATGAAAATGCCTGAAGGGAGCTATTCTACTCACCAGAACAACTACATTAAGCTGTAGTTGTTCTGGTGACTATAGTGTCCCTTTAATGTAAACACTGCCTTTTCAGAGAAAAGACAGTGTTTACATTCGTGCCTAAGAGCACCTCCAGTGGCCATCATTCAGACGGACAGTATAAGTGCTTCCTGGGTCGGTGCTACACAACGTGCAGCACTGCCGTTTATTGACTCCACACTCTGCATGGAGGCGATAAACTTTCCCTATACAGATACAAGGTAATGCATCTCTATGAGGAGATGCTGATTGGCTGAGTGCGGCGTTTTGCTGAGCATGCATGGTTGCCCGCTAATGCTTTCCTATGGAAAAGAATTGGATTGACTGAGATCATCAAGTTTGATGATTTCAGCCAAGGTGGTAGAGTGAGTTTGGGGCCAACCGCGACCAAATTCACTCAGTGCTGGAGAAAGATAAACCAGCGGCAGTAGGGGGGTCACCTAAACAGCTATTAATACCTGTAGTGTCAGGAATGCACATTTGTATTCCTTACACTATAGTATTCCTTTAAGGCTGACTGAACATCATGGACATTTCCTAAGGATGATTTATGAAAAAAATGGGATGCCACGGTTCACTGTCAGTTTAAAGGAATTCTCTGTCTCCAAGCATCATAACCATTAAATTAGTGGTTTCCATCATGTTATTGGTTATCTTTATTTACACAGACCCAGTGGTAATGCTGACAGAGAAAGGGCTTTTCTGCCCTGTCTCTGATACGTCTGACTCCTGGACCACTTGACCTATTGACCACTACAACAAGATGTTTGGCAAATCCCTTTATATGATCTCAATACTGACAAGTTTTCTGTTAAGATGTGGTTAAAATACACACCTTAGATTATAGAGCTCACTTTTTCCCAGTCTTCTTGATAATGACGAGCCTTTGGATTCCCTGATTGATGTGTTGTTGTCTTTTTGTTTCTCTGCTTGAAAACAGGTGACTTATTAGAAAAGGTTATGATGGGGGGCCCCAGGGACATGTCCTTGCTGCTTCTTCAATAGGTCCAGCTACCTCTGCGAATGTAATTTTACATGTGGTACCAAAAAACGCCTGATGATGGCAGCAGAGTACGTAAAGACTACATGTAGCATTGCTACAATTTAGCTCTACATTACTTCATCTGTATTGTGGACAGAACTATTATTATTTTTATTATTATTATTATTGTCATTTATATAGCGCCAACATATTCTGTAGTGCTTTACAATATTATAAGGGAGGGGGGGAATTAACTATAAATAGGACAATTACAAGAAAACTTACAGGAACGATAGGTTGAAGAGGACCCTGCTCAAAAGAACTTACAGAATTATATTGAGCTTGTTAAGATTCATGCAGTATGGAATTCCCTATCTGCCAAACACCAATTGTACAAAATTAGTACTTGATTTATTGCCAGGTTAAAACTATTACATTTATGGACTCTGAAACTACAATAGTAAAAATATTATTGAAATATTTGTATTTGTGCCTGTATTTCTACTAACTGCATTACATTGTCTTGAAGTGCACTCTGCTGGTACCATGTTGGAACTGTAAAGACATCCTAATGGCTCACGTTGAGCAAAGCATACACCAATTTCAGTGCAATTAGCCTGTACCAATTTCAAACTGCAGGTTTAGCCTTGTGTTAATGCCTTCTTGATCTCCCTAATGGTAATTCACAAAGAGTTAGATAACCATATTATAGGTAGATTTTTCTACTCTGCTATTATTTTGCTCTTTTGACTTAATATTAGCTGTTTCTTTAGTAAACAATTACATTGCCTTTTCTTTGCTCCAAATCTAATTCTGTAACGGGAAGTAATGGTGTCTATTTATTTGAGTGTGTCGGTTCCCCCTTCTATCAACATGTATATTTATAGTAACTTTTGTTCTGCATTGCAAAACAATATTTAACCCATGAATCCCTACTTACCATTCCATGCTCAAGTGCTGATTCACACCCTGTTGACAACACTCTATCTTAACCCCCAAAGAACCCTTCTTTTTGGTTAGAGCAGTGGTTCCCAAAGAGTTTAGGTTCAAGGCGCCATTTAATATTTTAATATTTTTCCAAGGCGCCCCAAGTCAAAATATTTTCTAGGTTGCATATATGTACAGTGCAGCAGCATATACTGGGCCCGTGTTCTGCAGAAATGCTTGAAGTTTAAGCGCAGATCCAGAACCTAATCTTGGGAGGGGCACTGGTAGATGATTTAAAGAAACAATCCAGGCACAATAACCACTACCGCACTTTGTAGTGGTTATGGTGCCATTAGTGCCATAGTGCCCTCCCAGAGTAAGTAGTCAAACTGTTCAAGAACAGTTTGACAACTTACTTGGGATCTGCCAGGATAGGGGCTGTAGTAGGGGATCGGAGCAATAGTGTGTCCAAGGGCTGCAATATGTTTGTGTCTGAGGGGTGCAATATGTGTGTGTGTGAGGGGTGCAATATATGTGTGTGTGTGTGAGTGAAGAATGCATTATGTGTGTGTGATGGGTGCAGTGTGTGTATGGGGAGCAATTTGTGCATAAGGGGTACAGTGTGTGTGTGGGGGCAGGTTGTGTGAGGGGTACAGTGTGTGTGTGTGTGTGGGGCAGTGTGTGTGTGTGGGGGCAGTGTATGAGGGATACAGTGTGTGTGAGGGGTATTTTGTACCTTACCTGTGTAAGGGGTATTTTGTACCTTACCTGGGATCTGCTGAGATAGGGGCTCTAGAAGGGAATAGGGGCAGCAGTGTGTGTGTTGGGGTGCAGTGTGCATGTGTGTGAGCGGTGCTGTGTGTATGTAGGGCAGCTTATGTGTGAGGGGTACAGTGTGTTTGGTGCAGTGTGTGTGTGGGAAGATTGTATGAGGGGTACAATGTGTGTGTGGGGCAGATTGTGTGGGGGCAGTGTGTGAGTGGTACAGTGTGTGTGTATGGAGGGGCGGTGTATGTATGAGGGGCAGTGTGTGTGTGCATTCGGGGGCAATTGTGTCTTTGTGTATTGGGGCAATGTGTGTGTATGGGGAGTGCAGTGTGCGTGTGTGTGAGGGGTACAGTATGTGTGAATGGGGGGCAGTGTGTGTATGGGGAGGCAGTGTGTGTATGAGGGGCTGTGTGTGTATGTATGAGGGGCCAATTGTGTGTATGGGGGTAGTGTGTTTGTGTATCGGGGCAGTGTGTGTGGGGATCAGTGTGGGGGGGAGTTATTGTGTGGTGTGCTGTCTGTGGGGGAGGGAGGGAAAATTCATGAATATATAAAAACATTTTTTTATTAAAAATAATTAATTTCATATCCCCTCTCCCTGTTTTGCCTGGGAGGGGGACATTTCCTTCAATCCCTGCTGGTCCAGGGGGAAGCTCTGGTGGTCCCATTGGTTAGAGTGAACTCTCTCCCTCCCTCCCCAGCCGGCTGCCAGCATTACAGTGCTATCGGGCTATGATCATAGCACCGGGAAAATATCTCGCGACTCACCTGTGTGCCCCCAGGGCGCCGCGGCACACAGTTTGGGGACTGCTGGGTTAGGGTAACCCTTCCTTTCCTGGTCCCCTAAAACCAAAGCTAAAATGTACTTCCTTTCCAGTACTGAGACAGAGCTCTCACCCCATTCTGCTCCTCCTCCCGTCCAATCGCCCAGTCTGGAGGGGGGAGGAAGTAGAGAGGAGGACATAGGCGGTATTGAGGTGAGGGCCATGCTGCCATTGGACACCTGCATGCTGTGATTTTTGATGTCAGACTCCAACATACAGATAATTGACGTTAGCCAGCCTAGAACTCTTGTTTTAGACCGGTAAATCACACCCAATAGACTCTGCTGGAGGTGGACTAACACCTCCAGAAATAAAAGGGCTAAACTTTATATGTCGCACATACAAATTCTGAGCACCATGACAACTTCAAATCACTAAAGTGGTCTTGGTGATTGAAGTAGCCCTTTAATTAATTTCATTCTTCTTCAGTTTGTTTAGATAGAACCTGCCTAACGTCATTATTGAACATGATGCCTAACCGCTATGAAATAAATATCTTATAAGTCTTCTTGATCTTGCCAGGCTTGACGAAAACTTTCTTTTGAATTGAAACCTTGCTAGGCCACCCATCAATGGCTGTAATAAAGGCTTACTTCCAACTTTTAAGAAGATTTTGATATTTTTCATTGCAGTTTGGGGGGAAGTTGGGGTGGTGGTACCTCCTAAGGGGTCCATATGTTGCTTTTCTGAACTTCTTTTGAAAACCTGTATGGATAACACAAACTCATATTTTTGTTTGTTTTATAAACCAATTACATTAAGATGTTCTGGCTTTCTTTCAATTGACTTGCATTTTACTGTATTGCCTAATAAATATTTTGTTACGCGTTCTATGTGATTGCAAATGGTACTAGAGATGAATGAGCAAATGCCAATGGATTATTGTGCACAGACACAATGTAAACTAGCAAGACCCTCACGATGGGTTAAATTGGTTTTTGATACATAAGCGATCTCCTTCTTAAAGAAATTATTACATTGCATTATAACATCAGTCTTTATACTGATATGAAACACATATTAAGCCTGTCTGTTGACAAAACAAAAAGTACATGAAACACATCTATCCAGCTAGCCCCCCCTCCCTTCTTCTGCCATTGTATGGAATATTTTTAAATTGTTTTCTTGTACATTTATTAGGTTAAATTTGTCAGGAAGCTTTGTAATCAAGTACATTTATCTCAGATTTGGGAAGGGTGCAGACACTATATGTGGTCACTGGACTAGACAAGAAGTTGGTTAATGATAACCTTACTTTTTCTTCTTAAGTACTCTGTCCATGTTTGGTCATATTAATGCAACTTAGAAAAACTTTGCCTTTCTTGCTCAAAGCCTTTTTTGTGTTATAAATCAGTTTTCTAGCGTAGGTCTTTATGCCCAGCAGAGTCTGGAAGATAAATCTATCCATGATCATAGATCCTCCTAGCTGTGACATACAAGCAGTGTTTTTTATATCATTAACCAACAATCATGTCTCAATATCCATCTCTGGCAAGTAAAATTCATCATAAAACATAGAAAATGCTATTGTGCAAAATGGCAGATGCAAGGAAACTCAATTTAGCAGATCTCCAGCAGCTCATGCGTTGCCAGTCTATGAAATGTTGGAGTTGTGGTCTTAACAGAAAAATAAGTGTTTGCCCACCCCTGGTCTAAGAAATGGTTTCTGTGTATGAGTTTGGTACATAGCCATTGTCTTGCACCAATCCTACTTTGCACAATCGTCCATCTAGATATTGTGTACCTAATGTGCACAGTAGGGCGCTGCCAGGCTTACTCTACTACAACATGTGGAGTGAAATCTTCCAATCTGAAACCTCTTGGCAGTCTAACATGCACTTCGTACGTAGGCTATGAAGATAATAAAGTGACATATTATCACTCTGGTGACCAGTGCTGGGCAGGCCTAGGCTTGTCAAATCTGGCACATTTTAACGATAGGAAGTGCAACTTCTAATTCTGTATTCCACGTGCAGAAGACCTCTAGAGGCTTTAGTGATGTCTGGGCTTCGGCAAGAGCCCACAAAGGAAGTGGCAACAATTTAATGTCATTGACTCCAGCAGAGTTATACTCACACTCCTTTAATCACATAAAACCACAAGGGATGTCTCAGGATTCACTTGTATTGTCTGGCAAATGCATTATTATTATTGCCTCTTATGAACAATTAAAGTTCTAGACCGGGATTACCAGAAAATAAAACTAATAGTGCAAGAACATGATGTCGAATAAATCAAAAGACAGCAAAAACCAACCACTCTATGATTGCTTGCTTCTGCACAGTCTTGATAAGTGTTGTATGTTGAAGGACAGACACGTAGGTCATCAATTGCTTGAGTCAATTAAACATCCTTCAGTATGAGAAAGATTTTCAGAATATTGTCATTTTTCTCCATTGCGAAAAGGGTTAAATCCACAGTATGTCATAGGCTGCTTAGGTTCAAGCTTTAGCAGAGTGTTTAATTACAAGCCTAAGCAAAGTGTTTAATTACATCAGAGCTCCATTTTGCAACAACAGCAGCAAAGGTTGGTGAAAGTCATTACATTTAATAAAAAAATAACATATTTTGAAATGCTAAGGTCCACTTTAGATTTTTTTTTTTTTCTTTTTTTTTAGAGCCGTTTCAGTAATCCAAAAACATGCTTCCCCGTGACAAATTAGATATCAGGATAATGCAGGAAAAAATGATTGGGGGTAAACATTCCAGTTGTACTGATGCAGTTCAGCCAATATCCCATGACCTGCCTTAAAGGACCACTATAGTGCCAGGAAAACATACTTGTTTTCCTGGCACTATAGTGCCCTGAGGGTGCCCCCACCCTCAGGGACCCCCTCCCGCCCAGCTCTGGAAAGGGGAAAAGGGATTAAACTTACCTTTTTCCAGCGCTGGGCGGGGAGCTCTCCTCCTCTGATCCTCCTCCCGGGCTGAATGCGCACGCGCGGCAAGAGCTGGGCTCGCATTCAACCGGTCACATAGGAAAGCATTCATAATGCTTTCCTATGGACGCTTGCGTGCTCTCACTGTGAAAATCACAGTGAGAAGCACGCAAGTGCCTCTAGTGGCTGTCAATGAGACAGCCACTAGAGGATTAGGGGGAAGGCTTAACCCATTGATAAACATAGCAGTTTCTCTGAAACTATGTTTATGAAAAAATGGGTTAACCCTAGCTGGACCTGGCACCCAGACCACTTCATTAAGCTGAAGTGGTCTGGGTGCCTAGAGTGGTCCTTTAAGTTTACTCTATCTTCATCTGAGGCCTTCCCTGCCCACAACATCTTTAATAGTTACTCATAGGGCAACTTTGAATACATAAAATTAAATAATATCAAGGGGAAGTCTTGCACAGGACTCCATGAGCACCTATGTATTCTCCTGAGATTTGTTGTAATGCTCACAGGAGAGAGTTGTGTGGACTTCTATATGCATAAGAATTCAACTCTGCTTTCTTTCTGTCTTTTCTATAGGTAATTGAGTGTCACACTTAATGGTTTAAAATGAAAGGGACACTATAGGCATCAAAACAATTTTATCTTAATGAGCAGTTTTGATGTTTAAATCATGCCCCTGCAGTCTCACTGCTTCATTCTATGACATTTAGGAGTTAATGTGAGGTTTTTTTTTAATGATTTTTTGACGGAGTGGAGACTGGATGAGCGTCTAGCGGAAAAGGGAACAGGAACGGTGAAGCCCTAGAGAAGTCTTGGATAAGAGCATCAGAGGTGGGGGTACGAACAGAGGATAGACGCAGGTCTTCGGGTGAGCGTAGGGGCCTAGACTGATCATACTTGTGTATTAGGGAGGATAGATAGGTGAGACTAGCATTATGTAGCGATTTTAAAAGCAAGAACCAGAATTTTATATTGAGCCCTGTATCTTACAAGAAGCCAGTGCAGGGACTGGCGCTGGTTGAGGTAGGAGCAGCACCAGGAGTGAGCAATATCTCATAGACCCACACAAGAGGCTCCTGCAGGGTCTAGAAGGCTCTTAACAGAACAGGAGATTAAAAATTCTAACTGAAAAGAAGTATAAACCTTAGATATTTCTTCACAGGAAGTGTGTAGGTAGGCTGTACCAGTCACATGCAAGGAGGTGTGGCTAGGGCTGCATAAAACAAGTGATTTACCTCCTAAATAGCAGAGAATTGAGCAGTGCAACTGTAGGGGCATTACCTATACACCAAAACCACTCCATGAAGCTAAAGTTGTTTTTATGCCTATAGTGTTCCTTTAAGTGCAATATAGTGGATATATAGTAATAATTTTGACAAGTGCTAATTTGCATGTCGTAGTAGCATAGATGCATCCTTGAAAGTTCCTAAAGATATATTACTTTAAGTATATAATGGCAATTAAAAGGCAAAATTAGAAATTCATATCCTACAAAGATAACAGTTGTAAATTCTGCACTTTGAGTATTCCAGTGAAAATGGCATAACATGAGAATACCACAACCACTTATGACGAGGAGATAGTATGTTCCACAGCCAAGGGAAATGCTTTTTCTGGCAATATTAGACTTCATAATGTGATAATACTATAAAAGACAGACCATTCAGTGTGATAAAACAATAATGGACACAAGGATTGATGTCAAACTAGATCACATTAATCATAAGCACCAATGATAGGCCATACACTAATATGCCACGAGGGGACTTTTAGAGTGCCTTCCTTGTTAAAAAGGCAAATAAAAAGGCTTGCAATATTACATGTCTGAATGTCGATAAAGGATCTTTGCAAATACTGCTAACTCTGTTGTGTTCTAATCACAGAGTCATATATCCTTTGTCTGACTCCCCATCTGTGAAGATGTCCCAATCTTCGCCGGCCGATGAAGGGACTACATTTGAACATCTCTGGAGTACCCTGTAAGTCATTTATTGAAATGTACTATTAACGTTCCCTTAATACATACAAGCTATATTAGCCAAAACCAAGAGTTTGAGAACACTGAGAATGGGCAACAGCTCAAATAGCTTGCCCTTTGGTGTATGCCCTCTTAGGTCTCATACAGGATTTAACTCACTTGTGCCATTAGAGAAAGAACCTGAGCCTCTTACAAATCACACTAATCCCAGCCATAATGACAGTCCAGTTGTGAGATATCAGCATGTTTCCTCTGCAACTCAAGATGATAGTCTGGACATTTATTTTGTCTAGTAAGTGAGGCGTAACTGATATCCCCAAGTAAGGGGTCCATGTCCGGATAGCCATTTTGATTTAGGGAGTCCCTTTTCATATGGAAGTCAGAAGGGTGATCCAAGCATGGACACCCTGTGCCTAAGGGAGTATAAGCTACCCATTACTGACAGGCACAAGGAAGGCCAAAACATTGTGCAGGCCTGCTGTATCTGTCATGCAGAGAAAACCTGTTGGCATTTCTCATCTGTACTGCCCATGTGGATAGAATCAGTTTGTTATGCAACTGGCTACATTGTTCTCAAGTGAGTAAAACTTGTATGAGACCAGAGTGGTGATGCACCGAGGGGCAAGCTATGTGAGCTGTTGTCATCTGTCATTGTTCTAATAAACTCTTCTTTTTTGCCAACACACTATATTATCTGTACTATGAATGAACAATATATCTAAAGGTTTGGCAATCATGCCAAACTACAATCTTCTTTAAAATGTTATTTATAGAACTATGACAATGTATGCAATTAATACCTAAATTAGGAGTTAAAATTCAGAACCCTTATTAAAGATTGGAAGTGATAGGTCTCACATTACACCGGACCAAAAATAATTTGTTAATCCTCCACAATTCCCATTTTTGTTCACTAAATAATCACTTTTGGAGTTTTCTTCACCATTCGTACATGTACCAATTAAATGATGACACAAGGGGTGGTATTCACTGTTGGCCCTTTGTACGGTACATGCACAGCTGGTTGTCTGTTCTACAAGGGCAGAGTTTGGGTTTGGAAACACATTTGAAATAGGTGTCTTTTTGCTAATAACTATATTGCCTAGAAGACCTACAACTGTTCAAACTGAGAATTTTTCTTTCCTATTATGAAATGCTTTTATTTGCCACCATGAGTTTAGTGAAAAGTAATTATATTCGTTCCTAGTTTCAGTACAAGTCTATCTGTTGGATCTTGAACCCTTACAATATTGTGGCACTGCTATGTATAAGAAAATCTATTTTGATTAACTGATTATCTGATTTCAGCATTTGTCTGGTCAATGATTGGCAATAATGCCCATTGTTGCACAACAGATTTTAATGTCTCAGTGGCAGAATGAATATGGTAGGCATTGTAGTGCAAGAACAGTCTTTAGTCAGCTACAACCAAGAGCTGGGTTTTCTGGAGTCTAAGAGGTTTAATCATAGAGCAGTAATGTCGCAGTGATAACCTAAACTGAAACTTTTAAGCCAAAATAACACTATTTACTTTGATTTAATTTGTTTCCAAATCTATTTTTCTTTATGAAAAATTGAGGGTTTTTTTTGCTTGATTGTTTGGTGAACAAACTACTAATTGTTTGGTTGTAGTCTTGGTCCCTGTGGGTGAAGCACAAATCTTTTATTGGCCCAATCTGATCGTTAACATGGAACCTTGTCAATAGACTCGGAGATTCATTTTGTTCCAAACTGCAACTCGTCTAAAGTTGGGCCGATTGGGTGACTGGTCAACTTCCTGAACTTTGAACCAAAATGTAGCTGAATCATGAATCAAACAAAATGTGCAATTATGTTTGTTTTGACTTGTGATTCTAAATTCCGTTTATGGCGCTAAAAAAGGTGATTGATGGTAAAAACATAAGTGGCTCAGGGACAGTGACTAAATGTTGATTTTATTTAAAGATCAAGTGAAAAGTGACCAATAGAGGTCAATTAGGAGAATCAGTAAACAATCTGCATGATATATTTAATAAATATATAATAAATGTATAGCATTTTTCACTTGATCTGTGAACCAAATTGCAGACTGCAAAAGATACATAACATTTGTATTTTGTAGATATTTTGCATTACACTGAATGGCCAATTTTCATACCCTTTTTATTTATCACATTAGTTTAGGCCATGCCCCCCACAAAAAAATATAATTTTTTTTTTATAAAAATTATTTGGCCAAACCAGATTTTCTTGTTGTGCACAAGTCTGCTTGTCAACAAAAATCTGAATGAAATGTCATTAACCTGTCTAGTTTGTTGAGAAACTAATACCACACCAAATCTATTATTAACCTATGATCATTTTGTTTTATCAGGGAACCGGATGGTACATATTTTGACCTTCCTCATTCAAGCCATTCAAATAACAGTGAAGTCTCCAGTCGAAGGGAAGTCAATATGGATATTTACCAAATGAGGAACATGAATGAACCAATCATGGTAAGTATGGCTTTTCCTTTAGTAATACTTCTTGTTGCCGTGAGTCATTGAGGAAACTGCATTTTGATATGGGTTAAAAGTGAATAAAGTACCTAGTTTGTAGCTTACAATTACTAAATTATGAATTGGTGGTTCCAGAGTTTCCATTTGTGAGAGAAACCTTCATTCTTGGCATGTTGGTAAACAAAGGATCTAACTGGTGGCATAATACAGATTTTAAACACCTATCAATACTTCTTCCATTGTTTGCAAAGTGTGGTTAGATGTGACATAATTCTGGTACATTATTCATTACTAAGATTCTTTTACATCACCGGATGAAATGGTAGCAGTAACTCAAGAATAGACCTCAAATTCTTTGCTACAATGGGGAAGTAAAGGCTTATTTCAGTTTACACCTTAACATTCTACTATACCTTACAACAATTGAAGGAAATGTTTGAATTTTTTTTTTTATTAGTTATTATCTCTACCCAATTGCATTACAGCAATGTTTACTTATTTTGTAAACAGACATTCTAATAGACTTTTGTGTCTAATTATGTCCAATTTATAGGTAAGGTAGTTGTAGGTAAATGTAACTTGTCTGTGTTTGTGTGTCCATGTTTTATCATTTGTATATTTTTGTTGCTTTTCTGTGTGTCTCAATAAAATAGTTGCATTGCGATCTTGTTTTTTTTTTTTTTCGATCAAACACAGTTTAATCTCTGATTTTCAAGATTTTGCGACATGTAATATAAATGGACTATGGATTTTTGTTGTATGCTCATGTTGTGAATTTATGAACTTTTCAAGTATGGGGAGTCTTTTATTTAGTACATTGTGTTTTAGTATAGACTCTGAGCTTTTTTTATATCTTTTTTTTTTTTTTGAGTATTGTGTGGTTACCCTGCTAACTCGCTGAACATTATTTTTGCTTTGGTTTCTTTTACGGATTCTCTTTGACTTTTGACTAGCACCAGCTGGAGCTATTTTAGGTTTTACTTCCAGAGAGAGAGAGAGAGAGAGAGAGAGAGAGAGAGAGAGAGAGAGAGAGAGAGAGAGAGTGTGTGTGTGTGTGTGTATATATATATACCTATATATACAGTGGGGTACCTCAGGGATCTGTACTTGGACCCATTCTCTTTAATATTTTTATTAGTGATATTGCAGAAGGTCTTGCTGGTAAGGTATGTCTTTTTGCTGATGATACTAAGATATGTAACAGGGTTGATGTTCCAGGAGGGATAAGCCAAATGACAAATGATTTAGGTAAACTAGAAAAATGGTCAGAATTGTGGCAACTGACATTTAATGTGGATAAGTGCAAGATAATGCATCTTGGACGTAAAAACCCAAGGGCAGAGTACAGAATATTTGATAGAGTCCTAACCTCAACATATGAGGAAAGGGATTTAGGGGTGATTATTTCTGATGACTTAAAGGTAGGCAGACAATGTAATAGAGCAGCAGGAAATGCTAGCAGAATGCTTGGTTGTATAGGGAGAGGTATTAGCAGTAGAAAGAGGGAAGTGCTCATGCCATTGTACAGAACACTGGTGAGACCTCACTTGGAGTATTGTACACAGTACTGGAGACCGTATCTTCAGAAGGATATTGATACCTTAGAGAGGGTTCAGAGAAGGGCTACTAAACTGGTTCATGGATTGCGGGATAAAACTTACCAGGAAAGGTTAAAGGATCTTAACATGTATAGCTTGGAGGAAAGACGAGACAGGGGGGATATGATAGAAACATTTAAATATATAAAGGGAATCAACACAGTAAAGGAGGAGACTATATTTAAAAGAAGAAAAACTACCACAACAAGAGGACATAGTCTTAAATTAGAGGGACAAAAGGTTTAAAAATAATATCAGGAAGTATTACTTTACTGAGAGGGTAGTGGATGCATGGAATAGCCTTCCAGCTGAAGTGGTAGAGGTTAACACAGTAAAGGAGTTTAAGCATGCGTGGGATAGGCATAAGGCTATCCTAACTATAAGATAAGGCTAGGGACTAATGAAAGTATTTAGAAAATTGGACAGACTAGATGGGCCGAATGGTTCTTATCTGCCGACACATTCTATGTTTCTATGTTTCTATATATATATATATATAATATACACACACACACACAGTATCGCAGTATATGTATAATATAGAGCTAGGTGCCAAATAATTTGTGGTGAGACCAAACACAATAAAATTCCCCACAATTTTAATACAAAAATTACTGTTGTACATCAAACCTGTCAATCAGACAACTAGTCCTGCTACTTCCTAGTTGTTTAGCTCAGTGGAGCTAAACTCAAGAAGCAGGAAATTGCTTAGAGCACCTGCTTTGGAAAGACTTCTCATTAAGTTGCATTGGGAAGTCTTTGATTGGACAGCCCCAGAAAGCCTGGGTTGGTGGAGAAGGGAAGGACTTGTAAATGCAGCAGACAAGAGATCTGCAGCATGTTTTACATATACCCCCAATTAAAAAAATGCATAATTAAATGCACGTGTCTTCATTTGAAGTATACCTAGTAAATAGGGGTGGTGGAGGGTTTGTTTTTGTTTTCTTGTGGAGTGGATTGTTCTTTTAAGGCTTATGGGATCATGATACCCAGATAGCATAATTTTAAGGTCACTATAAATAGAGGTGATCAGCATTAGGGGGAATGCAGAATTGCAAGTATACAAACATACATTTCAAGCAGACCGAAATGATGAGGCCTGTTTCACCTAACAGATCTCATGTTTATCCCGTCTCCCTTTTTCCAGGGGAGTGTGCCTGTCTTCGGGTCAGTAACTGGATCTTGCAGGGTCCTTGCCTAGTTTTCTCACCTCATTCAGGCTTTGTTTTCACGAATGGCTAGAGTAAATCAGGAGGATCAGGTGGAAAACACACCGCTAATTATAGACCAAGCCAAGCGTTTGATTGCAGCTTCGACACACCCTCAACTGACTGTGACTATATATCAAGGGCATTCAACGTAGGAAATAGCTTTCCAAGTTCTGTTTAATTTACTGGCAGACAATTTACTAGCATATATGTATTATATATCACTACTACTGATTAAATTGATATATTTTTTACAATCTGCCCAAAATTAAATAAATGCTTATGTGTTGATAAGCCCATCCACTTAACAATGTCACTGTCATGCCACCGACCCAGGGAGTTCACGTGCCCAACCTGCGCCCGAACAGCACGGATATGCTGAAATTAAAAATATGCTTACCTCTTTCACGCTCTCCACGCTACACGACCAGGAGTCGCGCTGGCTTCCCACGAAAACCGGCCGCTTCCAAAGACCGCAATTTAAATGCACATCACCCATTTTGGATGCTGGTGATCCGGACGTGCGTGTGTCATTACATCATCGGCATGCACGCACGTTTTGGCGTCATCAGGTTCCAATAACCAATGAGAGCCTTTCCTAGACTATTTAAACTATTTTTTTTCCTTTTGTTTGATTCCCTGTTATGGTTTCCATTTGTTTGGTTAACCCGAGAATGCATTCGTATTTTTTGTATTTCTGGTATTTTGACCTTGGCTATTCTTTGACTATTCTCCTCTCTTTGTCCTTGACCTTTGGCTATTCCTAACGTTTATTCTGTCTTCTGTATCCCTAACCTCGGCTTGTCTTGTATATTCTACTGCCATTTAATCTGGCCGTTCTAAGGTCCGGTATTACGTTTTCTTTTCTTTGTTATTTTCTGTGCTTGTCTTTGCTTGTTGGATCCTATCTGTCCATGACAGTCATGATGATAACTAATGAAGATTCACTGACCAAAAGAACACCCTAGTTCGTGTTATAATAATTTTACGTATTTATATTATTTAGAATTCATATAAAAAGTCTCACAGGCTGTTTGGAACTCATGTCTCCTTATAATGATAGGATAACTCTGGCATATGATATCATTCGATCCGACCCTTGAATTCTGACATCTTAGGTCTGTGCAAAAGATTACCTCCCAGATGTGTATAGTTATAATTACTAAACATTGCGTCATTACCATAAATCTGATTTAATGTTCCTAAATACATTATTAGCATAGAAGAGCAGATGAACATGTTGGAGATCCAATAGCGTTAAGTAAGCTAAGCTTTGTGCAAATTGACAGTACTGGTACCATTTGCCTCTCGTGGATATAATTGTTTGCTCACTTTTTTAATGCATTGACAACCGTCAAAATATATACTTTTCAATAATATCAACTAATATATTCGGTAGCTAATTTGTGCTCCGTTATAAAAACAAATGGCTTGCATTTTAGAGAGAAAAATATTTTAGGTTATTTTTTCTCATAGAAGAAAAAGAACTATCGGGCTATTTAGGCAATTGATAATAACGTAGTTACATTGATGATGTTCTTGATTGTGGTCATTTTTTTTCTTCATAATCATTGGCCTTTAAAGTTTATTGTTCACGTACGTGTATAATCAGAGTTATTGAATGAACTCAAGTTTGTAGTGAATAAAAAATTCCAAATGTCAAAACTCAGGCAAAAGATAGCCAAGTTTTGGGGAGTTTGAGAATTTTTCCAGAGCCGCTATTTTGGCTTCAGCTTTCCTTTTCAGATCTTAATTCTCTACAATTCGAAGTTAAGTAAACAACCCTATCTGTATTCTTTATTTATATCTTCATCATTTCCTGTCTTGTCATGGTAGATTTTTGTATGCTTCTGAGATACTGCAATGATAGATGTTGGGTAATGAAAAAAAAACGCCATGAGACTTTGCTGATCTTTAGACTATTGACTTTACCTGTTGATGAATTGTTACTTTTGACCAATGTAAAATACATTTTTACATGTTTATTTTTTATTAAACCAATGGCTCCAAATATTAAACATCATCTCCTTTTCTAGTGGTTGCATTAGTGGCAGCCCAACAGTCTCTCACCAGTTAAACTGTGACTTTACAAATGCTCGATCAGCCTAATTAGAATTTTAATTCAACGAGAACTGATGAACGATAGGTTATCTATACTTGATCCTTGATTAAAGCTGTTCCTTGATTTAACGTGTGGGTCAGATCTTGTATAACTTGGCCTAGATTCATTAGCATTATAGTGAAACAAAACCTGCAGGTCTACCTATGATACTTTATCTCAGCCATAAGTGACCTGAGGTTTAATGTGGTCTAGTACATGGGTAGGCAACCTTCGGCACTCCAGATTTAACCCCTTAAGGACACATGACGGAAATATTCCATCATGATTCCCTTTTTTTTCCAGAAGTTGTGTCCTTAAGGGGTTAATATGGTCTATTACAGACAACCTTCGGCACTCCAGATTTTGTGGACTACATCTCCCATAATGCGCTTAGAGCCATAACACTGGCAAAACATCAGGTAGATGTAGTCAACAACATCTGGAGTGTCGAAGACAGCATATTCCTTGTCTAGTAAATGCCCCTAATGTCTGTTAAAGTTGTTTTATTTTGTTTTTCTTTTCTTTTTTTGTTTTAATTACTTTAGCAATTTATGCTGTATTATCAAACCAAGATAGATATAATAATGCGCGTCACCCATAGCTCTTCAAATTAATGCTAACGATTCTGGCTTATATCTTAAATAAGAGTCAATTAATGCTTAGTGAATGCAATATGTCAACAAGCTTGTGTTCATGTTACACATAGAACTGTCCACAAGTCTCACTGTACCGTAAAGTTTAACTTTGTCTTTCCCTAATCTTGACTTGTTAACGAGACATATTGATGTTGCCGTGGTGATAAAACCAAGGCACAAATAATGGGTTGCTACTCTCTTTCAAAATAACTGGCATACCCTGGTGACTCTGTTGAAGTCTCAGAGTTTCTAGTTAAACGTGCATTAGGCAGAGGCCCTGTTGATTGCAAGAATCCAGCTTTATAGAATTAAAATGTGTTTGGTACAGTAATAAAGAAGGGCCCCGGCCATCCCCCCCCCCTAGTGGGGACACTTGGTGCAGTCCAATGCATCACCGGGCAAGCCTGAACCTGCCTTGTGGTTTAATGAATAGTCATGAGAAAAAAGAAAAAGGGGGAGGAACTACATTTGTTGTTAGATGCAGCTAGTTCACAGAATCTGGGGAGATGGGGAAAATAATAGAAGAACCCAGTAAACAGCTTATATGTACAACAGCATCTTTCAAGACACATGCACTCTTGCAGCGCACCTGTGCTACAGCTTTATGTCTGCTTTCTCATCCATTCCATTAATTATCTTTGCGACCCCATGAATTCTCTGCTGGGACCTTTCCATATTACACTTTTATTCCAGGAAGGCTAAGATGCTGTACATAAGTGACCCAATGCAGCAACACTATACGGTAGGTCATCCTTCTCCCCCATTCTTCCTATGCCTATGATTTTCTTGCTTTTTTTGGCTTTGGCTCAACTTCTCAGTCACATTAATTGTCTTTTCCTGCTATTTTCACACCTGTTGCTTTTTGTACCCTGGCATGCGTGAGATTTGGAAATTAGAGGGTTTGTATATGGTTCGTCAGCTTGTGTCAGTCCTAGGGAAGTAAAAAAAAAAAAAAACCTTTTTAACAATTAAAGTATTTGTTTGTTTTTTTTCCCCCCTCTTCATGATTTTTTTTATTTTTTTATTTTTTTATTTTGTGTAGAAATATTCTGGTGTGAAAATGTTTTTGTTGGCTTGTTATATTTTTTTCTTCATACAGTTCATCTAAATGCAAACTACTCTCAAAAAGCATTTTTTTTTTTTTTAAACCCACATTGTTTTGGGGGTGATCTTTAAATTTTTGATGATAATCATTTTTTATTCCTTATTTTTATTATCAATTTTGTGTGTTTAATGCTTTTGGTTTTCAACAACGCAAACATCAACAATCATTTAAGTATATTTAGGACATTTACTAGTGTAGATAACTTAATGCTAATACATTTTAAAGTAAATATGAAATGTATTATTTCTTTGTATGGATTTATTACATGATGCAAACTAGATGCACATTAAATTGTTATTTAAAATCCTTAGAATGATTTTTCATCTTCTAACTTTTAGATATTACATTTTGTTTTGCTGGTATTTTTTTGTTTGTTTTGGGTTTATGCAATGGACCAAATAAAAAAATAACACATATCTAAATATCTAAAACAATCGTCTCAGAGTGTGTGTGTGTGTGTATATATAGATAGATAGATATATATTAAAGCAATAAGTCTGGCACTCTACCTGAAAAACGAACTGTAGACTTAAACCAAGGTGCCGCAGTGCGCTGGATGATTAGATGCAAAAAATATAAAGATGAGCGCCCTCAATAATTTCCAATGTCATTAGTGTATTCAAATGTTGCCAATAAGGATCAACGTTTCGACCTTGCAGTCTTTATCAAGATCTTCAATAATGACATTGGAAATCCATTGAGTGCGCTCATCTTTTTATTTTTCTATATAATATAAATATATATATTATACAGAATATCATTATCAACATAATTCTAAATGAAGTTACTGAGAATTAATTTTATATGAAATATTGACACATTTACTATTATCACTGTAAGGAAGTTCTGGAAAACATGTTGACGTATTGGCATTCCAAATACTCTGCACTATATTATTTTTATATATGACCTTGTTATATATGTAACCTTATGAGTAGGGATTTTATTAATGAAACTGTAAATTGAAAATACAGTTTGGTAAATTTTAAAGCAAAAAATTTTAAAAATTAAAAATGGAGGAGGAAAATTCTCTTTTCAAATTGGCTATTATGACCTAACATGAACTAACAGTTTATTGTGGTGCGTTTATTTATGACATAAACAAGAACGGATAACACAATGAAAGTCAGCATTTGCTTTAAAGACTGATTTAAAACTCAATAGGTACCCTTATGGCAATTAAATCAGTAACTGTGAATGAGCATTATAGTATAGTAGCAGCTGCATAGCTACCTGTTGGTTCTTGTTGAAAGGTTCTAATATGAATCTACCTGGGATTCTATGATATCATTTAATTTTAACTACACAACTTGTTATTATTTACTTTTATAGCACCAACAAAATCAGCAGCGCTGGTTACAGACAAAATGCAACACATCTATAGCTAGAATGAAGAAGGGTGATGTAACTGGGTTTGTAGTTACATTGAAAAAGTACAGGTCACTTAGTGTAAACTTTAAATCCAATTACAGCTCTTTGGACTAAAATGTCAGTGGTTAATTGACTAAACACCGAATTGATTTTAAATTAAATCTGGACTGCGATATCTAGGCTAAAATAGCCAATTTGGAAACATTCTCAAACTCTTATGACGTCACAGATTTGCTACTTTTGCCTACATTTGAAATCTGGATTTCGATTTACAACAATTCAGTGTATAGTGAATGCCCCCCTCAATGTTCTCTATTCTAAGTAATCTTGTTCTGGTTTGCCATCATTATTAAAAGAAGAAAAGTTGGAATCTAATCTATTGACACTTGAATAGTTATTCACTAAAGTTAGAATTGTTGGGATTTCAAAGTTAATTCAAAGTCAATTTCAAATTGAAGACCGAAGTAGTTGAATTGGAAAAATTCTCCAGGTCAACTATGCTCGCAGTTCTGCTACTTTGGCTTTGAATCTCATATTCACTTTGAATTCCAAACAGTTCTCCCTTTAGTGACTGATCCTGCTAGTGTTTTATTGTTTTATAAATCTGACTGTGATATGCAAGGTTTTTCAAATTCCAATATATTTTGATATAAATTTTGAAAGGCAAAAGGGAATTTTTTCCGACTAAATACAATTCAAAGCCCTTCAAGGACTTTTATATAAAAGACATGTGAAGTCAATGCCCTGTGCTAATTCTTTGTTTTTATGTACACTAATTTCCAAACAAATTAATGATCTTCAGAAATCACATTGTCAAAGGCGAAGTCTCTCCAATTCACTTTGCATAATTACCGGTATAACTCTCAGGTCTGCATTCCACCTGTTGCCAATACAACTGTGTGTTTTGCATTTACTGCTTACACCTGTTGCCGGTATAATTAAGTTTTGTATTTACTAATGTGACCTATCTCTAACGTACCTGTAAGTTTGGGTTTCAATGTATTATCTATTAACTGCATAAGTGTCAATGCTGCATTTACTATTGCCTTGATAGCTCTCAGTTATGCTAGATGTAATTAAAGGAACACTATAGTGTCAGAAATACAAACATATATTCCTGATACTAGAGTGCTGGAATGCAGCATTAGAGCACTGGCCCCACTCTCTCTGGAGATTAAAGGTAATTTTACTCCGCTTTTTCCCCACGCCGGACTGGTCTCACCATGGCCGGCCCGGCCTCTGTGGCTGAGATAATCAATTTTGATGATCTCAGCCAATCCAATGCTTTTCCATAGGAATGTATTTGGGAGTCTATTACGCATGTGTGACAAAATGCAGCTCTGTTCCACTTAGCATCTCCTCATACAGTTGCATTGAGTTGAGTCAATGTATCTCTACTGGGAATGTTCAGCAACTCCATGCAGAGTGTGAACACGCTGAACACCACTGCTGCACACTGTGCAGAACTACCCCAGGAAGCACCACTAGTGGCCGTCTGAGTGACTGCCACTATAGGTTTAAGTAGCCTTTTTATTTGATCACCTAAACAACTACATTAAGCTTTAGTGGTTCTGATGATTATAGTGTCCCTTTAACTCTCGGATATTAATTGTTACAAATCATGTATTGGCTTGTATCACCGGTCTCTGTTTGTGGGAAGTCCTTGTTCTTTCTCTGAAAACAGAAATAGATATTTCTCTTCTTGCACCCACACTGCCTGTGAAATTAGCTCTTTGTACCATTATGTGCCAACACACGACTAGACATATATACTTTTTTCATAAACAATATTATCATATCAGACTGCCCGCAGAGAGCCTATTGGACATTAACTATGATTCACTTACTGTCACATGCTCTACACCATGATTTTTTATCTGTTTGTCAAATTCTGATGAAGTCTGTATGTACATTTCTCTGTTTTATAAATGTAAACCCGATATAAGCAGTTAGGATATCCTAGTATTAGTAAAAAAAAAAAAAAAGCTCTGGGGTTTAACCCAGCTCTTGATCTAAAGAACTACCAATGATTCTACTATTGAATCAAAATTGTCATCTAACTTACCCGAGTTGGGTTCCCCAATGGTTCTAATGTCTTTTGGAGAACATATTATGCCGGTCACTTTTCCTGGGATGTTTAACTTGCAGGAGTTTGCTCAGCATTGGGTCCAGAGTTGAGCCAGAACACAGGCTCTTTACTAGCCTTCTCATTAGATTATAACACATAGACCGTTGCATGTTGATAGCAGATATCAAAGCTTGATATTTTTATATGAACAGCAGTGGATATAAACAGTGGTGAATAACCTTCCAGAACTTAACATTTTGTGGACTCTCCTTCACTCCTTTTATCTCTATCTTTATACAGAGGTGGTGCCTCGAGTATGCATTCCCTACTAGTTTAGTATGAGTGTCTGGGTAGGAGCTCTGTTCTCCCCAGGATTCTTTGTAATACAGTGATTGGAGGCGCATAACCTACTACCATAATCACTGCTTTAATTAGAGCCAGCAAAGGCATCATGGAAAAGTATCAATTTTGGACTCTTGCACTAATTACCAGGAAAAAATAAATAAGAAAGAAAAACCTTCAGGATTCTTGGAACTCAGACCTGGGTGTCATATGGGTCCCCTATAAACCTCTCGTTTTATACCATAGCACAGAAACTCAATTGAATTCATTACTCACAACAGTACAGTGAGATGGGTTATAAATGTTTGCATATTTCCAGAATTCAGATTTCAGATTCAGATTTTTTTTTGTTTATTATTTTTTTATATTTATTGTGCCA
Organism: Pelobates cultripes; assembly: GCA_933207985.1. Taxonomy (NCBI): domain Eukaryota; kingdom Metazoa; phylum Chordata; class Amphibia; order Anura; family Pelobatidae; genus Pelobates; species Pelobates cultripes. Next base: position 77,026,531 of record OW240921.1, read on the forward strand.
AAAAAAAAATATCATGACTTCCAATATTAGTTAGCTCATATCAAAACGCTGTTTGGCTAAGAGGCCTTAAACGCTGTTTCCTTGCCCAAGTACAGTAGTGCCTTTAAATCTTATCCAAATCCCTACCATAGCAACCAGCATCGTAATAAACACTGTGTACACACTAATCAGTGTAATCAAACTTCTCATGCTGTTTGTGATCTAAAGCACTCAATTCACTAACATTGTAAGCTCTTTAGGACAATAGCTTTATACTGAGATTGTTAGCCTTGCATCTTCATTTTATCTAGTTGTGCTATCTTGTATTCAAACATCACATAAACCAAGTATTGTGGAGAGTTGAGAAGGAAATACATTTTTATGTCAAAAAGATTCTAGTTTGAATAATTCCCCAACTCTGCAACGTTGCTCAGCCACTTCGACCTAAAATGTTCAAATTTCTTTTACTATAGCTTTCAAAACAGACCTTTTTTTTTTTTATCAACTATTAATTTCACTTATTTCTCCAAAATTGCTACATGAAATTATTAATCAGGTTGCTTTTGTTTCTCTTCACTTGCTCCGGCAGCATACAAACTGTACACTTTTTTTGGTTTTCCATGTTGTCTGTCCACTGGTCCTCTGTCTTATACAAATAGTCTTCTAATTTTCTCAGAATTCTCAACCCACTTTCCACAGTCTCTTTTTTTACGCAATCCCCATTACTCACCAGAGTTTATTCCACCCTAGCCAAAAAAAGTAAGTATGGCAGATATAGATATGCCTAGAGGAAATAGCAGTGCAAGGAGTAAATAGGAATAAGGGAAACAAGAACATGGGAAAAGTACAGTGTGAGGGAGATGGGACATTCAGTGAGACTACTGGTGGGTGACGGGGGTAGTCAGTAAAACTGAATGGGGGGCATGGAGCAATCACTAGGATGGCAGAGGCAGAAAAAAAGTATTAAGTGATAATGAGATTATTAAAGAGTAAAAAGGAGTAGGATTAATCAAAGGGGAAAGAGACGTGAGTAAGGGAAAGCAGTGGAAGACAGTGGAGCATCGAGAGAGCATGTACCAAGGAGAGTGCAGCGGAAAAGATTGAGGGGGTAGAACATTGGAAAAGAGGAGAAGAATTGAAGAAAGGCGAGGAGAGAAATGTAAAAGAAAAGGGAGAGTAAGAAAGAGAATTAAAGCAAGGTATGGGAAAGTAGTGAAATCTGCAGAAGATAAAAGAAAGAGACGGAACAGGCTGCAATATGAAACAATAGCAAGAAGCCTAGGGACCGATGACTCTGAGCAAGCTGATGCCGACTCACCTGTGATATCAGTGTAATGCACCAGGGGACTAGAACCCGGACTATCAAACGTTTTTGGCCGTTCTAAAGATACTTTGTACAGGAAATTGTTGAGAACCACTATCGTAGCTACATACATTTTATTTTTGATTAAAGACTGCAGTTTAGGTCTCTGTGAGCACAGACGTATATATTATAGGGCTGTTCGCTATTTTCTCAATTTATTTAGTACAATGCCCACAGCGTGGATGCAGATATGATTATACACTAAGACTTCTCAGTGAGCACAGATGATGAGTGTTAAGCCCACGATAGAAGCCTGGATTAAAAAATAAAGAAACTGGGCAAGTTATGGGCTTGTTTCGTGCAGGCATCCATTAAACAAAGTTTCACTGTAGAGCTAACAGGTGGTAATCCAAGATTTAATACCGGCCTTTTATCAATCTGCTTTTTTGTAATTTAAAACCAGCAGAAATATTAGACTGCCTTATTTAATGGTGGATATGTTACAAAAGTAGATTTTACACATTTAGGTTGCTCAGAATAGATAAATACACATTTTACTGAGATGTAACTAGGCCAGTGATTGGCAAAGCCTAGGTGCCAGCCTACCATGGCATTAAAATAGCTCCTGGTACTTAAAGTATCCCAGTGGGACCATTTTACTGCATTATTCCATATTTTGCTACCCATTATCAGCATGATAGACACTGAAAGTAGACAGACAGCACTACAGATGATATTAACACTTATCATGGCTGCCAAACCTCATCCTTTCCTCTTGCTTTGAAATGTCTTTTCCTCTCATTGCTGTCATATTGCTTGTGTGTGTTTAAATTTTGTAAAGTTTACTTCCTACATATGATGTGGGTGTGTGGTAATAGGTGTCCTATTCTGGCAGTGATATACATGCATACATGCATACCTCCCAAGTGTCACTATTTAGGAAGGGCAGTCCCTATTTTGGACCCAGATCCAAGAACTTTTCACACCTTCTGACATGGCACAGGTTAATCATCTCAAATTTATAATGTCTACTCCTAGCTGAACAAATCTATATTTTAATGTCCATACATTGTCCATATTCTGCAATCTGCCATCCAGTGAAAGGGTTTACCCTGCCATTTTCTATAACTATGACTTAGCTGCATTAGCCACAATTCTGAGGATTCAAAGTTAAACCATAAATGCTTAAAGTGATGAAGAGGTGTTTCTAAACAAAGTGTGCAACTAAGCTGGTAACAAATACAAATTGGCACTGTATTGGCAGAAAATGGCCCAGTGGGCAGGTTTATGTTACTTTTCCTCCCAGTTTAAGGTTGTCAGATGAGTAAAACATTAAAGATAAATGGTACAATCTGGATTGAGATTTGTTTTTTTTTTTTACTGTTTGTTTTAACTGAATAAAAGCCCACTGGAAAGCACTAAATAAATCACTGGAAATAAAATCACTGGAAATCTGCAGTTGCAGTGTCAGTTATGCCTGTAAATTACTATTGCAATGCAGTACATGCATTGGCAAGTGAAAAAAGGTGTTGCTTTACATACATGCTCTGGTCCCATTGGGTACTTAAAAGTGGGGTATGCCTGTAGTCAGAATGTCACTGATGGGAAGGAAAATGAACACATTCCTTTGCTGAGATTTTTTCAGATTGCTTTACATTGAGTGGTCCAGCTACTACGCAGCAAATTGGTGAACAAAAATATTGAAAATACGAATTTTGGATGTCTGTCTATCTATATTTCTGTTTTATATACAAAAACACATACCGAGTCATTTACTAAAGTGAGAGTTCAAATTAATTCAGATTACATTTCAAATTTAAGAACAAAGTAGAAAAATATAAAATGTATTTTTCTAGTTCTGCTATTTTGACTTTAAATTTAGATGCACTTTGAATGCTCACTTTAGTAAATGCATCCTATTTATAATTAATCTAGTTTACATATACAGATTTACTGATTCTGTTTTGCTCTAATTGTTTTTAAAATTTACTCCTTTTTAGTAAACAGCCAAGTGTCCGCGTACTGAATTTTGTTTGCACGTACTTCCATTCTATTTCAAAATGTACCACTTTCGAATAGTCGCAATATAAAGCTACAATTTTATGGCAAATCCATCATCTATGAATATAGTTCTCATTTGCATAGTAAGACAGGATTTAAATGAATGGTTTCATTGTCGTTTTTTTGTGTTTATGTTAGATAAAATATTTATTGACATAGCTAATAACATTCATTCTTGTCGTCTACAAGAATGTAGAATAATGTGTTTGAACAACACACATCTCAAACCTTGGCTTGCAGGAACTTCTCCGACAGATTCTATCAATGGAATATTTGAAGAACCCAGTCACAATATTTAAGCTGTGCCTCACCTTGAGCATTTGTTCAGACTAAGTCAAATAATTAGGAGAAATTAAAGGAGTCTAGAAATAGAGATTATTGCTATCATTCTGCTACGTGTTTTAGAATCATCTCGTGAAATTCTTCAAATTTAATTTATTTGTTTTTTTTTCCCTAGGAGATGTTTAGTCTGTTGCGCAGATTTTCTAAGTAACCAGCTGTCAGTAAATATGTGAACATCACACTGATAAATTGCTATGTAAAACGTTGCCCCTAGGTCAACCATACTTATCCCTCCCAACCTTTGAAAGCTCAATTGAGGGATAAGTAGTAAATAAGGAACAAGTATCACATGCTTCCACAGATTCATACAAATAACCATCCCTCTATACCAAACACGTACATTTTAAAGTTAAATCTTAGGGTTGTTGTGTTGTTGTTTTTTTATTTTTATTTTTTTTAAAGAGTTGTATAAGTTTCTTTCTAATTTAATTATCCACAAATGTTGTTTTTAATAGGTTGAGTTAACTATATTTGTGTATACAACGGTACGTGTGCAATTTTGTTGTTTGTTTTCCTCATAAAATCTTTGTCAGATTGCATAAAAATATACATGCTTTGAAGAATTCCAAACTGCTTACTCCCATATTACCCACACCACGTTATCTGGAATTGAGTCAAACACGAGAGATGCAGCTCTAAACTATGTTGGTTTTTCCATTAAAGGTGATCCTTTTGCCTTGTGGAAGAGAGACAGCTTTGCCGTTTGCTTTCTGTTTTGCAGTAGATCAGCTTCCATTCAGAATCTGTTCAATTGAGTGTCCGAGGGAGTAAATATACAGTTGTGATTGTGGCCTGCTCAAAACATAGTGACAATTCAGTTTAGGGTTGACCCACCAAAATCTGTATGATTCCTTTTAATTATAGGCAACTTGCCCATTTCATACATATTTACTCAACAATACATAATTACTCACTAACGTTGAGTTTACCTCTTTTTGTGCTCACACCGCATACACAGACACAGAGGCTGACATTGTGGTCATGCTGATCTTTTATGTGATTGATTGTTCCTAGTTTGACCTTGTTATTGCTAGGCTACAACTTTTAATGTTAGTCAAAAAAAAAAAAAACGTTCCAAGAGGCTGCAGTGTTTAAGTCTCTCATTGCTTGGAGTGGGATAAATAACCCGTACCCTTGTCATGGACAGCTATCCATTTTACCTTATAAGCAAAGTTACTGGCGACTATTTTATTTATTTTTTTGGTTTATATTTTTTTAGATTTACCAGTCACTCAGATGGGCAAGCCCTTGTTCCAGTTATTTTCTGTTCTAATTTTGCATGACATGAGCTAAGAGCCCACCACCAGTTTGCTAACACTGTTTCCATAACTTCTGCCATTTTCATGTAAATTTTTCGTTATGGTACACACTGTGAGCGAAATATCTCTTTCACTTAAAAAATAACATATTGCATGTAGCACATTGTATGCTACTATCCTCTGTTAATAGAGCATTGGTGATTACTTGCATTGATTTATGTATTGCATACATGTGGAAGGAGAAATAAACAAAAATTTAAAAAAAAATTAACTGGGCATGCACACTGCTCACAAATCTTACAAGGCAACGGAGGAATGTTATCTTAACCACAAAACTCACTTCTATCCTGGTAGAAGTGAGTACTGTGGGAAAGATATCGACAAGGGGTGTGGCGCTTGTATTAAAAGAAAACTATAGTGTCAGAAAAACAAAGTGGTTTTCCTGGTACTATAGCTCCCTGTTGTTCCCCCCTCCATTGCGGCTCCTTCCGTGGGGCAGAAGTGGTTAAAACCCCCTTCTGTCACTTACCTGATACCAGCACTGATGTCCCTAGGCGCAAGTTCAGGCTCTGCCTTCGCTTCTTGATGGCCACACTTGCATTAGGTCTTCCGGTTTTGGGTGACGCTGGATGTCTTAATGCATAGAGTGAGGACATCCATTGTCAGTTAGGTGACAAACGTCAAAGTCGTCAAACGACCAGGAAGTCCTCTAGCGGCTGTCTGGTACTAGACGTGGAATTAACCCTCAAAGGTAATTATTGCAGTTTATTAAAGGACACTGCACCCAGACCACTTCAATAAGCTGAAAAGATCTTGGTGCCTACAATGACCCTTTAAACTTCATCCTTTTGTCACAATTGTTAAGTATAGAAAAAATACATAAGATGAAGAAGTCCCTACATTGTCTTATATTTTAAAGAGAAATAGAGCAGAAATTAAGAAAAATTAACAGATTTTGAAAGAGGAAGAGAAGAGAAAACAATGGGGAAAAGGTAAGTTTGAGGTGACAGGGCCACTTTAAACAAAAAGGAAAATGAGCACTTGTATCACCACTCAGATAATATACTCCTATTTCTATTGAGTGCTTAGTCTATTAATTATGACAACTCTTTGAATGAACTGATATAGATAGTGTCTGCCATAATGATCAATCCCAGTAATGTTTTCTTGGTTATTTGCTATATTCAGTCTTTATACACTTTACATATATCCGTACAAGACATAATTAATAGACTAATATATAATGAATAGTGTTATATATTATCTAAGTGGTGATCCTATTCCCCTCCTCCACATTTTCCTTTGTGTTTAAACCTTGGCTGACTAGTTGTAATCGTTGTTGCAGTGTGTGTGGACAGTGGGGGTAACATTGTGTGTACCTAGTTCTCTCCCCTGTCCCTCCTGCAGATCACTGTGTTCAGTATGACGGGGCACAGATCAGGCTCAGATCAGGCTCATCAGACTGAATACAGCAAGCCCAGAGTGGAGCTAGCAGGCACAGGACAGAAGATATGGAGGTGCCCTCTAGTGGACAGAGGCTTATAAGCAGGTGCCTACTCTGCAGCGGTTCCCAAACTGTGTGCCTCGGGGTGCCACAGAATATTTCCCTGAAACTATGATTATAGCACCGGGGAAACATTGCTGCTCAACAGGGACCCGATCAAGTGCTGCGGTTCTTTAAGACCGATACCAGACCCCTGTACTGTCGGTTGGCTGGGAGGAAGTTACAAAGGTAAAAACACAATAAACCAAGTGAAAAAGACTGGCACTTACAATTAAAAATAACAGGTTAAAATTTAAATGGAGCAGCACCTATACAGTGTGTTAGCTGAAAAACACTCTAATAGTGAAAAAAAAACTGAAAAAAAAGTGTGCTGTACTTTAAAGTGCAAAATTATATAGCAGCATAAACATGCAGAAACAGTGAATTATCATAAAGTGCAATAATCTGTGTCAACACTCTTATTCACATATACATCAGGCGGGGTTTGCGTGGTGACGTCAAGTCAGATGTCGCGTTTCGCCGAATCAACAGCTGCCTCGGATCTAACTCACTAGCTCCACGCAGTCCTTAAAATTCCGCCCCAGTGGGCGTAATACACAGAAACAGAGTCTTATTGGCTACTGCAGAAACCATTAATTGTGCTGAATAAAGTGTTCAGTACTTCTGTATTCGAAGTGCAGCAGCCATTCATATGTATAAATGTCCATAAACATCTGATTAAAAAGTCTTTTCAAGCAAAACACACAAAAATCCTTACTTGATTGTTGAACCCTTTCTTTAGAAAATAGAACACAATCATAAACTGCGTGGAGCTAGTGAGTCAGATCTGAGGAAGCCGTTGATTCGGCAGTTTTTTGGGGAGGAAGTTACAGCCTATCACTTCCTCCCAGCATCCTTCAGGTAGCGCGGGACGGAGAGAAGGAAGCCGCAGCATGAACTGCTCCAGACGCCAGTAAATGTGGCAGCGCTCTACAGATATACAACCTAGAATTTTGGACTTGGGGTGCCTTGGAAAAATACTGAAATATTAAGGGTGCCTTGAACCTAAAAAGTTTGGGAACCACTGTGGCAGCCGACTGGGAGGGAGGGAGAGAGGACCCGGGAAGCTCTAACCTGCAGCTCCGCTGGGTTCTACTCTCCCGATCTCAGAACATTGCCGAGGTTACCAACTCCTGAGGCTGCTAGAGTTCACTTTCCCCACTGGGGCCACCAGGGCTTCCCCATGGACCATCAGGGATTGTGCCTCCTCCCAGGCATAGGTAAACCAGGAGGGGGGGGGGTATTAAAATAATATATATTTTTTTAATTAAAAAAACTTTTATTAATTAAAAAAAATTACAAAATACCTCTCACACACTGTATCCCTCACACACTGCCCCCCCCCACACACACTGTACCCCTCACACAACCTGCCCCCCCCACACTGTACCCCTTATGCACAAATTGCTCCCCTCACACACACTGCACCCCTCACACACACATACTGCATCCTTCACACACACACTCCACCACTCACACACAGACACACACAAACACACACACATATTGCAGCCCTTGGACACACTACTGCTCCTATCCCCTACTACAGCCCCTATCCTGGCAGATCCCAAGTAAGTTGTCAAACTGTTCTTAAACAGTTTGACTACTTACTCTGGGAGGGCACTATGGCACTACTGGCACCATAACCATACAAAGTGCTGTAGTAGTTATTGTGCCTAGATTGTTTCTTTAAATAATCTACCAGTGCCCCTCCCGAGATTAGGTTCTGGATCTGCACTTGAACGGCAAGCATTTCTGCTTAACAGGGGCCGAGTATACATCGCTGCGCTGTACATATATACAACCTAGGAAATTCTTTTAACTTGTGGTGCCTTGGAAAAATATTGAAATATTAAGGGCGCCTTGAACTTAAAAAGTTTGGGAACCACTGGCCTAATGGAAATCCGGCCCTGAGTGCAATACTCCTGTTATTTTGGCATCTGAATAATCTTCAGCCTAAAAACCCAACGTTTTCACATTTTTCTTTCTTCTATCTAGCCATACAGCTAATCCATCTATCAGTCTATCAATAAAATTCTAAAACAAAGTCCTTTTAAAAAAAATAAGGCCTAAAAAATATATTACTGTATTCCTGTAAATCCTGTGGTAGAACCTGGATGACGCATGTTGGAGAGAGAGGATTCCCATGCTGTATTTCTAAACATATTTTTCAATAAACATGGGTTGTTGAAATTCTGCGTTTGCATCACATATCATTGTGTGCCAAAATTTTTCCTTTTTTTAAATTCCACCTTCTGGGTAGCCTTGGGAAGCTATGTTTTAGGCAACCAAGTTTTGATTGAGTGCTTACTCTGTTTGCTACCTGCAATGGACTAACTAAATCAGGTTCCCCAACAGTCCTGATTTTGGGATCCTGCCTTGCTGCCACAATTTAGTTCCCTTGTGTCCAGCATCCAAGGATACCAGGGAACTCTCCTAAAGTTCGTGGGCACTCTGAGCTTGCAGAGAGCCCTTCAGTAATATTCTCTGTAATGTCCTACAGAATGGGGGCTGGTCAGACTGGCCCCTTCAGTCCTTTAGCGAGATGGCTCCCCACCATTTTCTGGACTGACCCGCCAATATGGGTATCGCCAGCGATACGAAGCACCTCACTGGTGCCTTTCAGGCCCAACTACCCTGTCTCAATCTCATTCCTCCTAGTACTGGGGGTATGATAAATGTTGTCTTGAGCATCAAGACTGTATTCCCGGCTTAATATGCTAAAAAAAAATTACAGTTTTTAATAACAAATATTCAATATATCGAATAAATATATATAAATGTAGATTTTATTTTAATGCTCTTCTTTTTTTTATTTTTTTTTTATTGGTTAACAGTAAGTGAAGAGGGCCCTACCAAAACAAGCTTAGAGTCACACTTGCGTAGCTTTCCTCTACCTAAAGATTCATCATTCTTTCAATTAAAGTCAATTTATAACATAGACTTGAGACTATATTTTTGACTATATGTTCTATCTTTTTCCTCTATATTGGTGCTTTATAAATTTTAAAAAGTAAATGATGTTAAAATTCTAAACTGTTTTGTATAGCTTCTGCAACTTTTAGATTTCTAAAATGCCTATTTAGTTTTCAACCTTGGAAAAGGTACGTTTGGTGTCTGTGTAAAAGCACAAGTCTGAACAACGCTTAATTTCTAGCCAAAAATCCTAACAAAACACAGCTAATCTAATAAGAAATCAGCAGTATCTGGATCTCACCAAAGCTGTCTGGAAATGAGCTAATAGCAGGGACGGATAACCATTTCAGGGGGTAATAACATGACAGGTCCTCAGGAGAATCGGAAGACACATACCAGACGGTGTATCCACAAAACTCCCATATACAGGTATATGGATTCTGCAGTGACAACTCAAGTAAATTCACTAAGCTGACTAAAGGCTATTTTGCTTCTCAGTCTTATTTTTGTTTCTCAAACAGGAAGAAGTGGAATACATTAGCCTAGGCTAGTTTTATCCCATTAGAAGTGTGTGACACACATATCGGTACCAACATTGGATTTGTGTCCATAGTTGCTGGTGAAAAGCAGTCGTTAAGTATTGTAGCAACAGCTAGTAGATGTTTTTGGTTAGAAGAATAGAGTAAAAATGCCAGGATTTCATTGTCTGCAATGCCTTAAACATGTCCAAATGCTACCACTTATGTCTGCCTTCTCTGATACAGACCATCCGTCAGCTACTGCTGTTTTGAGAATTGGATAAAAAAATATATATATACTGTATTTTCTGGCGTATAAGACTACTTTTTAACCCTGGAAAATCTTCTCCAAAGTCGGGGGTCGTCTTATACGCCAGGTATAGGGTCTATATGGCTGCCGGGGGCGCCCTGCACCCCCATCGCCGGCCCTTCTAATGCTGCAGCCGCCTGACGCTCCAGAGAGAGCGCTCAGACTGCTGCCGCACTGCCTCTCTTCTCACCTCCCCTTCCCTGTGCAGAGTGGGTGGCCGAGCTCCTCTTCGTCCTGTCAGTCCACACTGAGTGCTCACTTCCTTTCAGTCCGGCCGGGAACAGGTAACTGAATCTCCTGTACTGCGCGGTACCTGGCCATACTGACAGGACGAAGAGGAGCTCGGCCACCCACTCTGCACAGGGAAGGGGAGGTGAGAAGAATGTAGGGAGGATTGGGATGGGGGGGGGAGTAAAAAGAATGGAGGGGAGGGAGTAAAAAGAATGGAGGGGGGTATTAAAAAGAATATATCGCAATTAGCCTCCTGTGTGCTAGACCAGCAGGCATGGATTATATGCCCAAACAGCCTGGCACATACCTGGGCTTTAAATGCTATTTCAGATCATCATTATTTAATGTCTTGCTGTGTAGCTCTGTCTGCTCACTGTACATCATGGCTAATTTTTATTTGGTGTGCATTGGAAGAGGGGTAGTCTTATATGGCGAGTATATCCCAAACTTTATATTTTAACTGGAAAAGTTGGGGGTCGTCTTATACGCCCAGTCGTCTTATACGCCGGAAAATACGGTATATATTTTGATTAATTTCAATAGCAACTCCATCAGGAAACTATACAAGTTTACTCAATACATGCAGACTTTATCTGCAATTGAATGGCACAATTTTGGCAAAAAGAGCTGAGTTACAGAATGGTATGTCATCTTATAGTGAATATACCCATTAGTCTTTCCTCTTGTCATCCTTATAGATAGGCCGTACTAATTAAATGTAATTGAACACAGCAAATATCATTATATACTTGCCACAGTGATAAAAATAGATAAACAGAAAACACAAGCTACATGTCTTTGATATAGAAACACTATCTTGTAATATAAGATCTGTTTAGAGTAATGATGGGCTTCCATTTTTTCGCTGTTAGAATTATAAATCTTTAAGATGCATGTTACAGTTTTGGTAAAATCTTCCTTCTAGTCCACTCTCTCTTAATCTATCCATCCATCCATCTTTCATGACCTCTCTTTGATTTTGCCCATTCTTGAGATTCCATGAGATTTTCAGTAACAAAACCTCAGATTTTGCATGCAATGTACATGTATCGTAAATAACCGTGTTGTTATAAACATTCAATGAAAAATTAGAAATGGACCTTTTGTTTAAAAATAAAAATGTGCATTTTTGTTCAATTATGTTAGGAGGACCTAACTGGGTCAACCTATGTTAACTGAATAAACGTGTACATATTCGGTTGAAAATAAGTCATTTTTATTTGTTCTTTTTTGTTGAAAACAAAAAACGGGCATCATCTGGATTTGTACAGGTGCCATTTTTAGCCAAACAGCATCTGCCTCTTTGCGAAGTAGCCCATGTGCATTTATTTCCTTGGAGGTGTTGAACATATTTTCCAGGTGGGTACTTTTGATCTGCACATTTGTTGGAGCTCTCAACAGCACAACAAATAGATCATAGATACACTCACCTGATGCTGAGCCTTATCAGCATGTTTTAAGGATGACCGAGTTCCTTTAGAAGGAGACTTGTAATCTTCCAATGTTGATGCTTGATGATGCTGATGAAACTTTGTGCAATAGTGTGCAATACAATAGTGCTTGTCCATCGCTTCTCATACTGATATTTAAACATTGCATCACTACATGAGCCAAAGATGTTACACATTGACAGTGTACAATACATCAAACCTGACCATTTGTAGTATTTGCACATAACAATTTGGGATTCAAAACAGATAAACTCCAGTTGGCCTATGTAGCCTACCAGTTCATTACTTAACCCCTTAAGGACACATGACGGAAATATTCCATCATGATTCCCTTTTATTCCAGAAGTTGTGTCCTTAAGGGGTTAATATGCTCTGGGTTTTAGCCTTTTTTTTTTTCCTGCACAGGAATCGGTATACCTTCAAGTATATTCCAATAATCTTAAAGAGGGCTTATTATCTATATATGTGTGGCTGGTTACTTGGGTTGTTAAATAGAACCTACACACAGGGATGTAAGCATCACCAGCAAATGCATAAATTAAATGGTTATTCATGTTGGGGAGAGTTCCTCACACTTTTGCTAATGTACTTTGGAGATAATACCCATTGTACAGCGCTATGGAATTTGCTGGCGCTATATAAATAATAAAAAATTATTATTAATAATAATAATAATAATGCATTAAAAGTGGGGGAGAGATGAAAATTAATCAACAAATTTAAAACTTACATCTGTGCATTACTTGTACGTAAGGTTTCTTTAAACTACAATAGATGTGTTTCGGAATCAGTCTATGTAAATTAGATATATTGTTTTTGTTCTAATAACATTTTAGTTGCATTAATTATTAGTAAGTTGCTTAAAATTTCTCAGACCTATCCCACCCCTGCTTATATTGCCACGTAATGCATTGCCAAGAGTTACATTGTAGCTGGAGATTTGTAGTGTTGGGTAACTAGTAGTCTGATAACCCTTTCAATAGGAATGCCTAACTCCCAATGTTGGCCCTTCTGGACTTGAGACGAGGGGGCGGGCCATCCGAGGGGGAGTCACGAATGACACAAATTGCATAACTGGTGATTCCCCCTAAATGATTTCCCAAAATGGATGGGCAAGTCCATCCACTGAAGGAGCATATGAGCCTTGCATCAAGCACAACAGACTCTGAGACAGACTCTTGCATAGAGGACCATTCAGAGAGTCGCATGGGACACCAAAAGCAGGACAGTTGGGAGAAATGAGAATGTACTTCCTAAAATTCCCTTAACTAACTTGAAAGTAGCAAACACTATTCTATACATGCTTTAGAAATAAAGTTTCTTTCCTATACATTTACTTAATGTGTGAGTGTCTGCAGGATGGTAGCAATGGCTTCCATGCTAAAATTAGTCGATTTGTGCAGAGGTAGATCTCTGCAGTACTCTTTTGTGTGATCATTTTTTTGTTATTACAAAAAAAAGTGTTATTTTTGTTCTTCGCTATGAATAATCCATTGTAATGAGTTCAAAATCAACTTTGCTAAATTTAGACCTAAATAACTGATGGCTTGTTTCTTTGTTTGCCAGTAAAAAGCGACTGTTAGGACATTATAGCCATCCAGACCACTTCATCTCATTGAAGTGGTCTGGGTGCAGTATCCCTGTTCCCTTAACCCTGCAAGTAAAAGCATTGGAGTTTTAGAGAAGTTGCAATGTTTACATTGCAGGGTTAAGACTGCCTCTAGTGGCTGTCTAGTAATACAGCTTTCTATTCCTAGCACTATAGTGCTCCTTCAAACATTTTAAATACCAGCTGCAGGTAGATGTTTGTGATTAAAAATTGCCATCATGTTCCATAGTCAACTTTTGTGTATACGTTTTCTATGCACATGACCTGCCAAATGTCTGAAAACAACATAAACCAAGCTGGTAGATACGTTTTAGTACTATATATAAAATGCATGCATTTTTTTTTTTTAGTATATTACTGTTACTTTCTATAAAAATGTATATTTTTTTTAAATAAAGATTTTTTTTTTTAAGATTTAGCAGTTGATTATTTGTATTTTCCTCTTTACCCTTAGATGAGGTACTTGTAATGTTACTCTGCTAGTGACAAGTGGTAGGTTTTACAGTTTAGAAAGGAAGCTAGGTGCTGCTTGAAGTTTAGTGAGTCCTATTAATCTCTATGGAACACGATAAACCTATCAGCCTTTAAATGTTACACTTTGGACTATGAAAATGGCTGCTAATTGCTAGTGACAGGGACTGCTATTACGTGATTATTAATTTAAATGGTTGCAACAAGCAGAGACATAAACCCTGAACTAGAGAATTTCTCCAATTCCATTCTATTCTATATTTTATGATCCCACATCTTCCTACAATTGGGAGGTATAAAAGTGGGACGGAATGGGCAGCTAAGGGGGTATACCAATGGTACTAAAAAAAGGGTGGGATTGCACAGAGACTGAGTGTGTCAACCTAGCATGAAAGCACACACAGGTGACTGAAAGCACTGTGTGAGCATGACTAATGATGCACTCAAGTTTTGCTTGCAGGGGACAAAATCCAGACAGTGGAACAGGAGCCCGAAATTCATTTGGTCGTGCCAGCATTGGAACTTTTGCTATGTCTACTATTTTGACCCGAGTTTAGCAAATTGAATTTCACACAATTCCATGTTTTCCCTGTTACTTCCTCTACTGATACAAACTCTGCAACATTGTGGGTGGGGTGAAAGGGTACAGGTCAAGAATCACATCACTGATCTCTGGCAAAGGCAGACACAACCAAAAATAGGCATGTCAGCTAAACATAAATGCACGCAAGACTGAGTGACAATCATGCTGACTGGCACCATGAAGGCCAGATGATGTGTCATTCCAAGTGCTCTTAGCGTGTGCAAGCGTGTCTTATGATACACGCGAGCTACACATCCATTGTACAGTTTCCTAGTATCTTCAAGTGTGGTACATCAGGGAACAAACCCAGGACAACAGGGTTTGTCCCCCCCCTAAAAAAGGGACTGTCCTGCTAAAATTGAGAGAGTTGGGAGGTCTGCTGATCTATTCAGATTGGTTCATGCACTTATAGTTTTCTTTTGTCTGTGGTCGATGTAGTAGGGCACCAACTGCAATTAAAATGTTTCTAGAAAAACATGTTCAGTGCCTTATATTAATGCCTTAATGCCTTATATTAATGATTTTATTCATATTGATCAGACTGACCAGTGTAGACCGGTAGATCCAGATGAATATTTTATTGCATAGAAAATGTATTTAGGATATAAAATGATTTCTTTTTTTTTTTTTTAAGAATTAACCTGATATTTCCATGGATTTTACTGCTAAACAATATGACCTCGCCATGCATTTAAAGTTACAAAACACAAAAGCTTTTTTCATACCCAGAAGTTAATTGGTTGCCTTAACCCCTTAAAGACCAAACTTCTGGAATAAAAGGGAATCATGACATGTCACACATGTCGTGTCCTTAAGGGGTTAAACTACTCCAGCGGATTAGGTGTATAAGAGGGTTTAATCAGTCTGTCCCACGTCCTTTTCAGCTTTTGCCTTCGTTGCTGTCTGCTGTTCCCCTTAGCCACTGCCTCTGATAAACAAAACCCTACTTACCCTTAATGCATTGTCTTTTGTCTGTCACTACAATGCTGTAAACACACATCCTTTAGGCCAATACCGGATTTGGTACTCATTCGTACATTGTTGACACAACTTACTAGAAGCTAACATAGAGAGAAAAAAATTGTGTTGTTTTTTTAACCCATCGGTCGAGGGAAATGAAGGGTTATCCTTAGGGTAACTAAAAATCCACTAACTGCAACAGCAACGTAAAGGATTTGTTCTCCAGTTAGGGTTTTTATCCACCATGTCTTCTTGGACACATACACCTTGAAAAGTGCTTCCTTGCACAACGGCAGCATTCAATAAAAAAAAAGTCAAGGAAAGATCCTAAAGAAAAAAAATGTAAATAAATAAAATAGTAATTATAATAATAATAAAACAATTTTCATACCCTATATCCCCCGGTGCTCTGGTCGCAATCATGGTTTGCAGATGTATCCGCACACAATCGCAGACATACCAATGGCTCAACTGACATATTAGGTGTGCTACTGGTTTGGCTGGTTTGACCATAACCTTCTGGAGGGAACATTTCCTTTTGCAGAATAAAATCATAAATTTAAAGAGTTCAATTTTTTCCAGTGAGAACCTGCCAATATAGGTAACTCTCTGCCAGTCACATGTGACATCCGCAGGCAGGTACCATCAGAAGGGTCCTTATATAAATTGCCTTGCTTAAAAACTAATTTAATTGCATTTGCTTTCATTAAAGAGAACAAAATGCTACGAGGGTTCACAAAAAAATAAATAAATAAAAATCTAAAAGTGTGAATTTATAGGCCAAAAATAACTAAACTGGAAAAATTATCTAAGTCAACTATGTTTTTTTTTTTCTGATTGGCTCATTCGGTCAAACACTTGAAATTCACTTTGATCTTCTTGCAATTCACATGTTAGTAAATAACAATACAGTCTATTTTTACTCTTGCTCTCAAGTAAACTACCCTTCCCAAGATCCTAATCCAGCCCATAGCTATAGGTTAAGTGATAATTATGGAATACATAACTGAGTATTACAGTCAAGTCAGTTGTTCATTCTTGATCTACAGTTTAAATACATTTGATTATTTATGTTATTTTAGTTACAAGCTGTGTATTATGGAATACATCACAAAATATTCTGTATTGTAAAATAAGAACTAGCAAATAGTGGAATGGTAAGGTTTTCTTCACATTTTTTAAGTAAATTACTTTTACTGAGACATGTTTATTAGGCAAAATATGAGGTTAGCATAATGCTGCCAAACGTTTTATAATTTATGTGTTAAACTTGCATTGTGACAATAAATATGTTTTTTTATTTAGATTGTCCAACTCCGAGATACAGAACTATAACGTTGGAAACATAATTTTTTTTTCTTGCACTTGAAATAATCCAAAAAACATACAATACTTCTGGTATTTAAAAAAAGTAATAATATTTTTAAAAAGGTACCCATGATCTGTTTACTTAGAGGTGTTTAGAGAATTTTTTATAATTAAATATTTTAATTCTCTACAACCCATTATGCCACATTGAGCTTTTTGCTATAATAGAAGTAATTCCTGTGTCTCGTAGGCGCTCACAATGGGATCTGTCACTTTATTCTCTTACAAGTGTTGACCTGTTACCAAAAAGTAGAAAGCTCAGGAAATGTTTTTAATGACTCCACAGCAAGCAAGTCTTTAAGAATCTTGTAATAAGACACCTTTCTTTTTTTTTTTTTTTTAAATGCAGCTGATGCTCCTTTCCTCTTACCTGTACCTGTTTTCTCCTCCTCTTTTCCACCATCTGCAGTCCCAGTTTAATTTGCTGAACAACACCATGGATCAGAGCATCGGAAGCCGAGCGGCCTCTACTAGCCCTTACAACCCAGAACATACCTCGAATGTCAATACGCATTCCCCTTACTCACATCCCAACTCGACCTTTGATGCCATGTCTCCTGCTCCTGTCATCCCATCAAATACAGACTATCCAGGAACACACAACTTTGAAGTGACATTCCAACAATCTAGCACAGCGAAGTCCGCTACATGGACAGTGAGTTATTTATTAATATAATACTTCTCTGTTATGACCACGTGTGAGAATTTTCCTTGTTTTGATTTTTGCTGAAAACTTAAGATTGCACGATGAATGGTCAAAATGTCAGGGAGAATGGTTAATTTTCAAAGGTGAATATATAGATTCTTAGGATGTTGGGTAGACTTCTTGGTCCTCTGTTTAAGTGGACAGATTCTTGGGGGAAATTGGCAAATTATTAGGGTGGTTAGATTCTGGACTCGATACAAATGGGCAGACTCTCCAGGGGGATGGATAGGTTCTCACAGTAAAAAGGCAGATGCTCAGATTCCCTACATCTGAGGCATTTGTGTTGATTTGAGTATATACAAGCCTCTACAACGGGTGCTCCATCTTCATTAAGGGGTTAATATTTATAAGGAAAACCGATTTAGAAAGTTTCTAGGCATAGTAATGCGGATAATGCAAACACAAACCCTTTGCTTGCCAGATATGTAGCAATCACATTAATTATCTGATTCCTTTATCTAGTCATTTTTCAATATAGATGCATGATAAAATCAGGTATGACTTAATATATAGTACTTGTTTCCTTAACAATGAACTTTAGAATTCAGATACTGAATTAAACATGTCACATTTACAACACTAAAATTGCTATAGTTTTATTCAGTGACTGGTGCAAAGCCTATATTATGTTTGTTTGGGAAGACCTGCACCATGCTAAGAAGAAAATGCAAAATAGCAACCCATTTTAATTATTACTTAAAATGTCAACAGTAAAGCTAAAATGCAGGGGTTGGAGCAACAGGCGACACCTTATTGCAGGACTAGGCAACCTTCGGCACTCCAGATGTGTGGACTATGTTTCCCATAATGCACTGACAGCTATAATGATGGCAAAGCATTAGGGTAGATGTATTATTAATATTATTGGTATTTTTATAGCACCAGCTTGTTCCGCAGCGCTTTACAATAAAAGGAGAATTTACCAAATGAGACCATAACAAAATTTAACAATGTTGTAGTCCATAACATCTGGTGTGTTGTAGTTGCCTACCCTTGCCTTCTAGGTTAGTTTGCTAAATTGGAGCTATGATGCTTGGCTAACCAAGAGGTTGTACAATATGTGTGAACATAGTCCATTAAAGCTGCCCTGTGTTTGTTTATCCTTCATAAAAAGATGCTCTTTAGGCTTCATAGCTGCTGATTGAAGCCTCTCAGTTGACATGGACTTTCCAAGAGTCATCTGAAAAAGACAAGTGCCAAAAGATCTGATCTTTCCGGCACTCAGAGTGTTAAAGTGTATCAGTCCGTTATAAAAATTCCATTGTCACTGTTGTGATTGATCGCTGTGTTGATGATCTATTGTAAACTCATGTCAAATCAAGTGATTGACTTCAGTTACTGACTTTAATTTTGTTTCCCATGTGATATAAAAACTGAAAGGGATATTTGTCAAAAACAAGATCTTGTAACACTAGGTAAAAGTACTGCCTTACCTGTACTCGTGGTAATAAAGACCCTGGGTTTCTCTAGGAAAGCAATAGTTTGTCTGCTATTCTGTCTTTTATGATTGATGACCCTGATAGAAAATAATATCTTCCAATGCGGTTGTTTTGTTGTTGGTAAAAGTTTATACTGGTCTCTAAATGAACCATTCTACTAATAAGAGGGAAAGAGTTAAGAAGGAAATAGATTCTGTTATTTAAAGTGCAAAATGGATTTGAGATGGGTGAAGGGGGTATGCCTGTAAAAGCGTATCAAATTAGTGGCTGCAAAAAAAAGTATCCGTCAACAGATTTGGAAAATGAGAGGGCCCTGTCCAAGATTTATCGAAGATAGTGTTTCTGATCTTAGTACCAACAGACAGATTAAGCACATCAACATTGCTGAGAAACTGATTGATTCCTGTGCTCAGTTAATGGTTCTCAAACACTTTCAAACACAGATTGTAAGGACAGATAAAAAGAACAAAAATACCCTCCCCAGTCTTCCATTGTCCTAAATCTCTCTGTTATTTTTTGTTGACAGCCTAATGCAAAGGTTTGAGAAGGGAGATTATGTTCCAAAATAAATTAGGAAAAAATACCTTTACGTGCAATAAAACAAAAAGATATATAAATAAATACATAAAACTAAATGTTTTTTGGGGATTAGTTACCACAACTACACATAGGCGTGCGCAGCCTATTGTATAAGGGTGTGCACCCTAAAGCAGAAACACACGCCGCGCATATATATATTCCATTTCCAAACTTAAGTTGCTGCTCAAAACTATACATATATACATAATAGTAACATTGCCACCAAATAGTAACAATTTAGACAGCAAAGACAACTTGTCAAATAGTTTCTCTTCACACTATATAAGTAGAACATGGGATATGGTGCCAAAAAATCTTTAAATATAATCAATGGGACAAAAATCCTCAAAATACTGAAAAAATAAAAATAAATAAAAATAAAAATGAATATATATATATACAAACACACACACACACACACACACACAGGGTGCTGTGTGTGTGTGTGTGTGTGTGTATGTGTGAGGGTGCTGTGTGTGTTAGGGTGTTGTTAGTGTGAGGGTGTTGTTAGTGTGTGTATGTGTGAGGGTGCTGTGTGTGCATGTGACAAAGTATTTTGTATAAAGAGTGCTCCCTGAAGCCATATTTTGGTGATTTTTGCTAAAATAGAAGTGGAAATTATATCTGCATTAGTTAGAATAAATTGGGCTTACTCTATAAATGTTTGCAGCCAGATCACACAAATGTTTATATGGATACTTATAAAAAGTCTATTCACATCACTGTTGGGAAAATGTACATCCCTCATTACAAAAAGCCTGTGCCATAATAGTACCATGGACCCTTAATTTGGCTAATGTGCCTTGGGCGGAAAGTTAAATCTTGGGCATCTAATAAGAGGTCCAAACTGAACATATTTGTCCCACTTTCCATGACTTGTCAACCTTTTTTTTTTTCTTCAAAATGTATCGTGCTGTCTGAGCACCCTGGTTGAAAAAACCCCTTCGATAAAGTTACCAGATTGCCATGTGTTTGATTATGATATATGGGTATACTCATGAACAACAGTATATGGGAGTCACTTTGACAAAGTACACTGACAAAATAATCCTTACTACTACTCTCTGTACTGCTAGTGCTGTACCAGGTGGGTCACTCATGGTTAAATCATTCCCAGTATTCCACAGGTTGACACATCTGTGTGTATTATTCAATGAGTATTGGGAAATGGTAAAAAACCCAAACTTCAAATTATGGAATGGATAGATGGTCAGGTTTCTTCTTTTTTTTTTCTCTGGTAGTTCTGCCCTCTTCCATTTGGGGTTGAACCGTGCACTATGGACCAAAGGCATTTTTATCCAGTAATAGAGCACTAAAGCTCCTGTTACCATAATCCATTCTTATTTAGCACTTACTCACCAGTGCTCTAAAAACAGTATCCAAACCATCACCCACAGGGCAAAATATGTTTCCTTTTAGGCTGCATTTAGTTTTTGTAACTTGTGATGAGAAGTTGATTTCCTAATAATGAAAACAGATATTACTTGACTGTTGACTCCTTCGATCACCAAATCCTGATACCCTTCCATTCCCAATAAATAACGCAACGCCATGTTAAGTGGGTAGGGTCAACAGCCACAGCTTTATTTAAACCAGTACAACCAAATACTGTCAGCTGCTGGTTTTACCCAGCAGACAGGTACACTTTAAACTTCTTCCAGAGCCTCTTCAGCCTGTCCTTCGTCATCACCCAAACTCTGGCTGTGACTCCCCAAGCCCGTCCGGGCATTATTCATTTACCAGACTTGCTGGCGGAGTTGGCCTACACTGAAACCAAACAAAGGATTATACAGTATATATTTTTATATAAAAGCAATATTGTGCAATAAAGATTGTTGGTAACATTTCTTCTTTAGCTAGCAATTTAGGGAGGTAGGATTGGGGGAAAACACAGATGCTTGATGTAAGTTCAGTATTTTGTTTAGCAGAACTTCAGGGATCTCCGCAGCAGACTTGGTTTACATGAACAAGCTCCAAATTCCAAAGTACCCCAAGCCTCCCATAGACTTAAAACTCAACTCCAAACCATATTGGGAGCCAACACATCTTGTCAGTAGTGTAAAACATAAGGGTAATTTAGGGTTAATAATCTGTAATACTGTGGGCCCACCCACTCCAAAGTTCATGATCTGATAACAAAGATATGTCTATACCATAAAGCCATCCTCAGTATTATGAAGTAGTGAATGACAGTAGATAGACAAAGCCGCGTCACTTGTCAAGCCATCATGGCGGAGATTAATAGAGATTCGCTTCATTGGTTGATTACATCAGGAGCCAATGGATAGAGTTACCATCTTCACTTGTTAAAAGATGCTCTGGGACGTGCACTTACATGATGACAGTCAGAATATTAGCACAAGCAGCACTAATGGGTTAGTATTAAGTGACCATGTCAAACACTAAGAGGTTAAATTTAAAGAAAAAAAATCTAACATCTAGCAGCTGTATAGTAAATTTTCAATTCAACATAATTAAATGTTGTGAGTTGCAGTAAGTTAGTAGTCCAGTGGAGGGTGAGCTGGATCCCTTGTGGTCCTGTGGGGCACTTCCATCATGTGTACAATATCCGGTATAGACAACGTTAAGAGCACCTTTGCAAGAGACCTAGAATTAATAAGACACTTTTGACTCAAAAAAATCAAAGATGGAGGCCTTGGCTATCCAAGCAATGTAGATACTTATTTAGCGCATGAGTTCTTTCACATATATAGAACCCAATTGGATAGTGTAAGAGGGGAAGGGTGGTATATTTTAGAAAGCGAGGTTTGCCAAGAAAAAAATCTTAGTTCCATGCTTTGGTACAGGTCAACAGATCCAAAAATTTGTCATTTTAGACAATCTAACATTTGTATTGACTCAATATTAGATAGCCGGAAAGCTGTAAGAAAAAAAGGTAACTTAGAGACTAAAATCCCCAATACTCTTAAAGTGGAATTACTCCCTAATTATGTCCAAGATTTAAATATAAGTAGCTGGATTCAAAAAGGTATTTTTCAAATAGATCAACTGTTTGATAATGACAAAATTAAATCTTTCCAACAACTGATACAGGAATTTCAGCTGGCTAATAGGGAATTATTCACATATCTGATCGTAAAAAAGTATTTAAATCAAAATATTATGAGTCATACTCATGACGGAACTAAGCTGATATGTTCACTTCTAAATAACAAAAAAGTAGAAAGGGTATCTTTTACTGCAAGGCAGTGTGTTAATGTTTGCGTATGTATAGTTTAAGTTCACCGGTATGCTGGAGGTGTAAAAAGAATTCGGGTTCTTTTTTACATATCTGGTGGCAATGCGAGATTGTGGGTAAACTGTGGCAGGAAGTATTTGATATTCTTGAAAACTTAGTAGGTAAGCCTATTCCGAAGTCCCCTGAGAACACTTTACTACACTTAAATATTGAATCTTCACAGCAGAAAGAGATAATTATTTATATCCACTTTATGATTGCTGTAAAAATAACAATAGCATGTAATTGGAAGAATTCACACCCTTTCTCTTCAGATAAGCCGATATCGCAAGTAAAGTTCCAGTTGAGAATGGAATCCCAAATAGATAGGATACAAGGAAAATTTCCAAATAAAAACCTATATAATGCTTTTTGGTTAGAGAAACTAAATTGAGAGTGTGAGCACATTCTGAGTGAAAGACTATGCAGGATTCAGTTGATTTTCAACTTTCCTGCGTAGGGGTTAAAAATGAACACAGAACATTGAGAATAACATATTGAGTTCCCCCAGGTATTCCCGCTGGCATGAGAATGGTTGTATAGCTTGTTGATTTTTATGATGTTTATCAAGTGTAATACTAGATAAGAGCACACTATCAATTATAAGGTTACAAAAGTAGAAGTGCTCTCATTAGAAAGACTCAAAGGTCAATATAGATGCTAGTATGTACATTCTGAGCATTGTAATTGTGTCTTGTCAATTTATAATGAAAAATAATACAAAATTAAGAATTATTTTTTTTTAAAAGAGCACCCTTGCAGTTAAGGCAGTGGCTCAGAGTGCCTGATGCGGTGCTCTGATTAATTGAAAAGTGCTGGGGAGACTGCGAGAGTGCTTTTGAAATGGTCTTTACCGACGAAGTGAGGGAGCGCAGAGCCATGCAGAAAGATCTTTTGATCTCCCTGTCAGCTAAAGGAGGGGGAGCTCCAGAGCCAGAAAGGGGTCCAACAAGCCAAGATGGCCACTGTGGTCCCCTAACTGGTAACCTCGCCTTGATTATAACTTAAACTACTAGTGAGAGACCAAATGTAAGCGAATAATTAATAACTGAAAGGAATCCATATGTGGGCCCCTTGATCAGTGTGTCTAGAGAGGTGTCCTCTCTCAGATGAGACCTGATAAATGCAGAAACAGTTGATGTCTGCGGATGTTGTATCTCTCATGCAAAGGGAACATGCTAGTGTTTCAGATCAGCTTTAACCCTTTTGAGCAGCCTAGCTTTTGGCTTCCTGCGTATGACTAGGATCTCCCCAGGTTAATCTGTTGTGGTCCTGCTGCTCATTGTACTTAGAGAAGTATCAGCTACTCCTATTGATGATTGTATGAGGTGCTTTTATCTCTTGTTCAGAGGGGGCTTGCTGCCATTTTGGGAAAGGTGGGATCAGTCTGTTGTGCAAATGGTAAAGGTTCCTTATTTAACCCTTTAAGGACACATGACATGTGTGACATGTCATGATTCCCTTTTATTCCCGAAGTTTGGTCCTTAATGGGTTAATGGCACAAAGAACGTGCATCAGACTGGAATGGGGGCTAACTGAAAGGGCGAGCTATTGACTTCTACCACATGTATCAAGTTTTCAGCTGTAGTCATCTGAGATAAATAAATAAAAGATGCTTTATATATCCATTAACATGTTAGCCAACAGATAAGAGGCAATATTTTGAATGACTATTCTTCTGTCATTCTGTTTCAAGTTATCATTTGTTTGCCCACTTTAAAAGGGATCATTAGAAAAATAAAGTGTGAATATCCTGTTGCTCGGGAGCATGGAGTTACGATGTAATTTCTCTGCATCCTCTGTCCACAGACCCTTCACATGGCACATTTAAGATATTCTAAGATATTTCTGAGTTATATTACAGTAAGGTGGAGTGGCAACTATCTCTTCATATGTTACTTTATAAAAGTAAGCGCAGTAAGTCCGCTGCAGTGATTTTGTTGCCATTAGTGCCCCGTGCCCATCCTTTAAGGGGAGTATGACAATTTTACTGGGGTCCACCAGGTCCCATCTTTGCCTCTTCTGAATTTGGAAACTTGTAGACTGAGCTAAGCCAGGTGTTGCAGAGCCGTGCGAATTAGCTGATTCACTTACCTATCACTTACACTATCATCAATGAGCCACCCCAGCAAGCCAGGGGTTAGGTCAGTGAAACCAATGGATGTTCTTTGCAGAAATTCTACCTGCAGAGGAGGAGATGGCAGGTGCCTGGCATACAGCAGGAAAGTTATTAAACTATTCTGAAATGGTTTGACTGCTTACATTGGGAGGGAACCAGGGCACAATTGACACCATAACCACAACAGTAGGATGTAGCGGTTATGGTGCTTGGCGTATTCCTCTAATAGCTTGTAGCATGCTTCTCGTTAGTTGGATTAGTTAGTTACTTAGTGGTCTCATGTTTATATAGCTCTTTTAATTAATAGTTTATTCTTTAGTGCGTGGAAATGCTTCTAGGATATTGTGGGGGGGTTGTTAACCCCACATTTGCAGACAACCCCCAAAGCTTTGCAAAACTTCTCTGTACAGAGACCGAGGACGACCGGGAAGAACAAATGGTACAGTGAGAACTGACCCAAATAAGAAATTCACCGGCCCAGTGCACACATGGCAGAGAAGTGGAAGGAACATCTGGTTTGGTGTTGACCAAGTGCCGATCATTGAGAGCGTTGCTGCAGGGTTCCATGGCAATATTTTCAGTAATGCAGAGCTCGTGGAAGAAATATCAGCTAAAATGTGCCTTCAACTCACTGGATGACCAGAATGCAACCTGGTCCAAATATATTTTTTAAATAATTTAGTTTTATTAAAATTATTAATATAATGCATACTTATTAATATTTTGCTCCTCTTTTGCACCATGAAGCCTCTATTCTCCAACACTTTTTTTTCATTACAGCCCCTGTACACACACTGCAGCCCCTAAATACAAATGCACGCACACCAAAGCCCCTTTACAAATACATGAACACTCAACAGCCCCTATATACAAAGTAGAAAAAAAACACAAACATTAAAGTAATTTGGGAAATTAAGGTGCAAATTTGATCATTACATTATATAATAACTTTTTTGCCTTTTGCCCCCTATTGATGCCAAAATGGAATCAAAGCTGGCACATCTCGGATAACTTATTGCATGCATAAAAAATATCTCAAGATTATAATTAGAATGTATTACATTATTGTGCCCATTTAGTCCAGGGTCAGTTGTGTCAGTTTTCTT
This sequence comes from Pelobates cultripes, assembly GCA_933207985.1. Lineage (NCBI taxonomy): Eukaryota > Metazoa > Chordata > Amphibia > Anura > Pelobatidae > Pelobates > Pelobates cultripes. The sequence goes on from OW240921.1 coordinate 77,052,622, forward strand.
CTACCACTATCTGTTTTTGATACACATGAGTCAATGTGCACCAGGCATGGAACTACCAGCAGAGCATTTGCTGCATTGGCCCCAGAGGCCCCACTGCTCTCACAGGCACCATAGTGTCCTACCTGGCTGTACTTGAACCTCTGGTAGTTCATGCCACAAAATAGAGGGAATGAGGGATGCAAGAGGGAGATCTGGACCTGGATTGTATGTGTGCATGTGTGTCACTGTGTGTAGGTCAGTGTGAGTTTGAGTGTGTATATGTGTCTGTGTTTGTGTGTTTATACATCTAAGTGCAATGTGCATCTGTATATGTGTGTGGCAATGTATGTGAACATGTGAATACGTGCCCGTGTTCTAACACCAACATACACAAACACACCTCTGCTTTTACATGCCAACACTACACACAAGTACCCCCTTGCATTCAATCATGAACACTGCAAAAAAATACACCCTGTATTCAAACCCTAACACTGCAAAACAAACCCCTGTATTGAAACACTAATACGACACACAAATACACCCTTGCATTGATACACTAACACTACACACATATACACCCTTGCATTGACACACTGACACTACAAACATATACACCCTTGCATTGAAATACTAACACTACATACAAATATAACCTTGCATTGAAACACTAGCACTACACACATCTGTTTTCCAACATCAGCATTATATGCAAAAACACAAACATTCATACACACATACTCCATACCAAAACACACTTACATTTGCACACAAATACAACCCTGCAAGTATGGGCAAATGGTAGTTCTCCAGCAGGCAAAGCATCAAGGTAGTTGGTAATGGAAGTAAAGGATTTACCTTTTGGTCACCCCTGCTCTATAAATGGCCCCCCATTTTTTTTCACCAAGGCTGTCTTTTCATTAGTTCTTCCATTGAATGACACAATATTTATTTTGTTTTATTGTGAAGAGACCACAAAAACATGTTATCATATCTGAATAAAGCATTTTTTTAGGGGGGGAGGGGGTGGTTTGCTATTACACAAAACATAGAGGTGGTACACCACAGAAAAAATAGATTTTTGGCACTTATACACCCCCCCCTCTATTTTCAAAAGACAAGTAAAAACGTAATCTTTGGCATGCATGATGAGACATGCAAAAATCCTGGGCTCTTCTTGGGAATTATCAGAACTGGATGCTGTATGAAGCTGCTTGGGCTTGTAAGGATTGACAGCTTTTCTGTTTACCATCAGGTAAGCTAGTTTTGTAGTGATAGTTTTAATATATGATGTGAAAACACATCAGACACATGCAGATATATACCAATTTATACATATATATCCATTATTATATTTATTATATTTATTCTCTATTCAATCTAGGAGCCAGTTAAAAAAAAGTTAGGAGCCAGTTTTTTTCCCCAATGACAAAAATAAATTTCTTAAAGGAACACTATTGTCACCAGAACCACTACAGCTTAAATGTCATGACTCTGGTGTATATAGCCTGTCCCTGTAGACTTTTCAATGTAAAAGTTGCCTTTTCGGAGATAAGGCAGTTTTTACATTGCTGCCTAGTAACACCTCCAGAGGCTGTCACTCAAATGGCCACTAAAATGTCTTCTATATTAGTCCACAAAGTTCAGCACCTACATTCAGCGTCTCCATGCTCTGCATGGAGGCGCTGATTGTTCCACGTAGAGATGTTTTTAATTGATTTAATGCATCTCTATTAGGAGATGCTGATTGGTAATTGATAATCTCAGTTACAGAGGCGGGCCAGCTACGGCGAGACTGGCACGCGTTGGAAAAAAAAAAGATGAGTAAAAACATAATTCCCAATGCGATCGGAGGGGGCTGGTGACCTAAACATACACATTCACTGACAGACACCCGGACTGACACACTGACAAAGACTGACACACACCTACTGAGAGAGACAGACACGGAGAGAGCCAGACACACACACACACACTGACAGAATAGACAGGCACACACACTCACACACTGACAGAGACACAGAGACAGACAGACAGTCATGGAAACAGACAGACACACACATGTCAGAGACAGACAGACACACACACAAAGTATTATTTATTTTGGATACACTCAAATAGACACACACACACAAACACGAACATTCATATATACACACAGACAAATACCCATACAGACATACACACAGACAAATACACATACAGACATACACACATGACAGATACACAGAAATTATGCCGCTGTTCCAGACTCCCTCCTTCCGTCTCTCTCCAGCCCTGTGCAGCTCTGTGTTCCCCGGGAGGAAGTGAAGGGAACTGTAATAACTTCCTCATGTTTTTAGCAGCAATCACTCTACCTGAAAAAAAGAAACGAAAAGAAGGAAGGAATGTTGGGTGACCTATGATTGCAAAATCTATGCAAAAAGTGCTGATTTGTCTAACTCTGCATGAGAATTGTTGGGAATTCAAAGTAAATTTCACGTTTAAGGTCAGAATATCTAAAGCCGACTGGGGATTTCAATGGATTTTCCCAACTGACCTGTATAGGACCAATGCTACTTTAGTACTGGCCCAAAGAGGGCAAGCTCAGCATCCCTCAGCAAATGTTTATACTGAGGCCCTGATGGGCATGTGTATCACATGTATTGCTCTGACCATTGCAATGTTTTGATACATTCACTAGTGCTGGAACTTTTCTAGTAATTTTTTTAACACAATACAAACACCTTCCTTCTACACAAACACACACACAGTGTACCAACAATTCTTCCACACGCTACATAACATACAGTCCCATCCACACACAAAATACCACAACCACCCTCTTCACACACATACAACACCACTAACAGTCTACCCACACACACAATAGGGACATCAAAAGAAAAGCTACCGGCAAAAATAGAAGGTGTGCCAATAATCATAGTCGTGCTGCACTATACAAATTAAAGGGTTCTATTTAACTGTGAGAACACTTCAACAGAACTCTGGGTATGATATGCCCCAGAGTGGCAGCCAAACTTTCCACTATAGTTGGGCATGCATTTCATTGGTAATTACACAACATGCCGCTTTATCGCACCCCACATCCTTCTGTTGAACTGCTCTGTCTTTTAATGCCCAGGTCAAATTTTTATCCCAGTCCTGCCTTGGATACATGTACATCAGTATCACTGCACAGTGAATGGAGTCAATTATTGTATTCACTTTATCATCAATACAGAATATAGATCATGGCATTCCATTTTAGTAAACATTGTCAGTTGTGGTTTTTGAATTCTGAGTCATTAAATGACTCACTAAGAGAAACACATTAAAACTACCAAAGCCCTATTATAGACTAAAAAGATTTAATAAACATGTTGGTGATTCATATTTAAAAACTATGATGAAGGAGATAGTCCGTATATCAGAAGACATAAATAATCTCCCTATGCTTTCATCTTGGTATTGGGCATAGATGGTATGGATGTAGGTAGGATATCTTCACGTTCGAGTTTTGCCATATTTTCCTCATAATGAGACTCTAATCAATGTTATTTTAGATAGATTGGAAACACATAAGCATCATGTATTTTGTATCTACTTTCAAATTCGTTGAGGTTTTCGTAAGCTGCTTCTATTCCGGAATATACTATGTATACATGTTTTGTATATTTTCATAATGGAAAGTGGACTTTGTCTCTAAAAGACTCGCTGCAGTTGTGGTTGACTTATAGCTCCACCAGTTGACATTAACTTGGTCTCATTTTCAAATACTGAAATACATTCTCTTCAAGCCTCATTGCCTGTGTCAGTAAATGAATTCATTTTGTGAAAGTGAGACAGTCGAGAAGTCCAGATGTCTGATTTTCTAAACCAGGAATCGAAATTGTGCACATTTAGATCGTTATCAAATAGTTTTGCACAATGATACAATGCATAAATATGAGACAACACTTATAGGGTTATGCACTAAAGTGAAAATTGTCGGGAATTCATTTAAATTTAAGGTCAAAATAGCTCAAGTGAAAGTATAGCTTATTATTATTATTATTGCCATTCATATAGCGCCAACAGATTCCGTAGCGCTTTACAATATTATGAGAGGGGGGATGTAACTATAAATAGGACAATTACAAGAAAACTTACAGGAACAATAGGTTGAAGAGGATCCTGCTCAAACGAGCTTACAGTCTATAGGAGGTGGGGTATAAGACACATTAGGACAGATGACGTGCATAATTAGTCCATCTTGGCTGTTTTGATCCCCAAATTTAAATTCACTTTGCCTCCCAAGTCTCACTTTGGTGAATAGCCTTGTAGCTCTTTTTTTGGAACTTCTTGGCATAGCAATTCGATGATATATTACACATGTATGTGTAATGTTATGAATGTTAAAATCTAAATTAGGTAGATGAGGTATTACAAGTATACATACTGTATATTGTTCCTAAAGTATAAAATGTGAGTGATGTATATGCAAGAACAGGCTGGTATCTTCCAGTTCATGTTGTCCAGTCCAACAATAATTCAGTCCAAAATAGCGCACTGCAGAATTTGTGTGATTGTAAGCTTGTTTCTTCACCTCTTGTCTATGCTAATATTTGTATGTCAAGTACTTGTTGTCAAATATCCCCCTTGTATATTTGTAAAGCATTGGAGAATATGTAGGTGCTAAATAAATTATAATAATAGTCTGGCCAGTCCTGCAGAAACTTCTGGCCTAATTAGCTTGTAGTATTCCTCCTAGCCACTTTTTCTATTCATTCATCTCCACATGGGGCAATGAACAAGGAAAGCAATGAACGTGTGGGAGTGGTGGATCAGCTCCTCAATTAAACCTGTAACAAAAGACATCCTCCAGCCGCAGGCTTGATAAGTCACGGTGTGTCCCAAGAAAAGTGACGGTCAATGTTTAGATGTTTTCAGTATCTGGATATAAAATGTAGCCCATAACAGATAGTCAACAAAAGGTATGCTTCTGAAAGACTTGTATATGGTTTTATCGGTGAGTGATGGCTAAACTTGGCAGTACAGCTGTTGGTGAACTAACTTTCCCATGATGCTCAGCTTTCCAGAATTCTTTCTTTGGCCAATGTCTCTTTGTCTCCTTTTTAAAATATCATATCGTCTTACAAATTATGCTCTGCCTGCCTAAAGCCGATGATTTTTCTTTTGGCCTTTTCTCTTCTAAATGGGCACTATAACCACTTGTTTTGATTCATACTTTCTATAAATAACTTGGTAACTAGACCTTAAAATAAATGCATTTAGAAATAAGTCCATTGAAAAAAACTTGACTTACTTTCGCTATACATTATCTATAGTGGCAATTCTCAAGTCACTGAAGACATACTTTTTTTTTGTACCTTCATTAGCAGCTTGTAAATGTCATCGCTTTTGGTTTCTCGGTTGTTGTTTTTTTAACCATCAGTAAAACATGTTGAGAGTTATAGAAAGTCAACAATCAGTACATTGGGTAGAGGGGCAGTTACATGCTGGGAAATATATTTTCAGCAGTAGAGACAGGAAACATATGTGTTAACATCAAATGTGTTAAAGATAAGTCAGCTGATGTTTAAAAATATTAACACATAAATGGGTTTTAATGAAACCCAATATTATTTTTGGCTACTAAGATTAATTTTAACATTCTAACCTTTCTTTATTTCAATAGTGATTATTCTAATTTATTTTTTTAATTAAAGGACCAGTCCACACACACAAAGCTGAAGTGCTTTATGTGTCTGAAGCCTGTACCATTTGTGACAGTTTATAAAGGTGCTGATTACAAAAGAAATTGTCACTTTTCTAATTAGGGACAGAAACACCTTTATAAATGTCAATCAGAAATCCAGGTGCTTTTATTTCTCTTCTTTTACTTCCAATGTGGCCAGTCAATGGAATGTTCTTTTAAGCATTGATAAATTTTACACAAGTCATTTAATCTTGTACAGAAAATGTATATTGTATTGAAATTGACATTTTTGGTGTTTTTTTTTCTTGTTTTTGTTCATTTTTTTATATACTTTTTTTGTAGTAAATCTTTATTTATATTGTGGAATCAATATATATGTCAAGGAAATACATTTTTGTTCCACGTTGTTTGATAAAACATAGTTACATAAATCCAACTTGTTTGTTGTTTTTTTTGTATAATATTTCTGTTTCCTCATAAAAGCATAACTTTCTCAAAGTTATAACTAATGGAAACATTAAAGGACCACTATAGGCACCCAGACCATTTCAGCTTAATGAAGTGGTCTGGGTGCCAGGTCCAGCTAGGGTTAACGCTTTTTTCTATAAACATAGCAGTTTCAGAGAAACTGCTATGTTTATATTAGGGTTAATCCAGCCTCTAGTGGCTGTCTCATTGACAGCCGCTAAAGGCGCTTACGTGCTTCTCACTGTGATTTTCTCATTGTGAATGCTTTCCTATGAGACTGCCTGAAAGCGCGCGCGGCTCTTGCCACGCATGCACATTCCGCCGAGGAGGAGGAGAGGAGGAGGACAGCTCCCCGCCTGGCGCTGGAGAAAGAGGTAAGTTTAACCCCTTCCTCACCCGGCGGGTATGTTTTCCTGGCACTATAGTGGTCCTTTAATGTGTAACAGTCCCTTATCTGGAAATCATCTTTGAATAAAACATTTAAAATTGCTTATAACGTGTGTTAAGCTTTTGTTTCATGTGATGTTCCATTTTCTTTTAAAATGTATATATCCAATTTAGCAAGTGTCATTATAATCCAATTCAGTCTGGGCACACACGGGGCACACAATGCAAATGAGGAGGAAGACAGGAACACTGTGTGTTACCCTCTTCCACGAACTATGGCAGAAAAATTTAACATTTATGATAATTGACAGAGAAATAAGATGAAGGTACCAGTTTCAATGATAGAAGTGTGGATCTATAAACTTAGCTATATTTTTCAGACTTTACAAAGACATTTTTGCTAAATATAGGAGATGGGTAAACCCAATATATCAAACATCTTGGGAAGTAACAGTTTAATGACTTTATGGACTCCTAGTCCTTTTCATTTAGACGTAATTATATGCAATAATTTGATGAAATTTAAACATTTTGCTATTCTATAAGCATATGTTTATATAGAATTATTTATTGCTATTTGATTTTATTTGTTAGTAAAAAGCACTAGACATAAACCGTTTCAGTATCAATTATATTTACTATATAAATTCTAAATGTTGTTGTAATCGTATTGTCCTGTACTGGGAATTATAAGGACATTCCTTCCACACCCCAACACCCATTTACTTCCCTACCTCATTCCCTCTACAACAATAAATGTCATAATTATTTTTTGTGATTAACTAGTGCTAATTATTTTTGTTATATTCATCTATTATTATACTCAAATAAGATCATTATTGTTGTAATTGACTAAGTTACACAATTACAGATTTTATAAATAATAATGATAATGAAAGGTACAGTTCAGGTTTAACTGCCTGAAAACTACATTTTATTTCATGACATTCAGACACATTTGTAGATTGCTACACTTCATAAAATGTTGTTGTTTGAAAAACATCTAGTGTCAAACTTGGCTTTTAGTAACTAAAAAGAGAAAAATACTTAGACCATCTCTCCAAATAAAATTTCAGTACCACATACTTCGCAAGTGATATGAATTTCAAAGTGCATTATTTTATTGAAACAACCAAACAGTATATGTTAGAAAATGAAACAGACTATTGACTAGCACAAAGTGATTTTCATGCCGTACACTTGTGGTAAATAGCTGCTGTTACAAAGGAACAACACAGAAAAAACAGAACTATGGCCAGTTCTCTAGAGAGTCTTTAAAGTCCTTTGAGATTATAAAGGTGCTTTATCCATACACACAGGTTTTCAATTACAACCTTTCATGCTTCAACAACACAAGGTGTAGGGGAGTATATCCGATGGACGACGGCTTTATTGTATAAGTGTAGTGTGAGAGTTGTATACACAGCAGCAAAATGCTACTTTTTGTCAGCAGGAAGTAAAATAATCTCCTGTTTTGTGTGTTTTGGTCTCTTCTTACAATTAGACTAAAAGGGAGGGATTTCTAATTGGTAATGATCCATTAAGGCAGTGATGGCTGACTATATGTCTGCATTAAAGAGTAAGGCATAGTTAATTTACAAATACCAGTCAAATATAAACTAGGGTCTGTCACCATCTATATTTTGCAATAACTCCATCAACCCACATCAAACACTTTTCCCATTTATCCTTTGCCTGTGTACATTTAACTTTAGCTCATAATTAAATTTTCAGTTAGTTCAATGGAGTCTCCTCTCACAAGCACAAATTCCAACAACTGATGCTAATGAGCGGTGTTGCCACTCATAATAGACCGTAATTAATAATGACATCATTTGTTTTGTAATAAGATTATATTTATATCCCATTGAAAGGGATGAAAAATAACATTAAATGTAGTGGTTCTGGTGTGTTAAGCATGTCCCTGCATGCCAAGCAATGTAAATGCTGCCTTTTCCGAGTAAAGGCAGTGTTTACATTGGTGCCTAGTAACATCTCTGGCAGTCACTCAGACTGCCGCTAGAGGTGCTTTCTATTCCAGTGTCTCTACATGGAGACTGTGACGGAACGCCGTCACTGAGTGCCATATCTACTTGTGCCCACTGCTTACTCATGTTTTTCCCCTTGTTTCCCCGTCTGTTTCGTACTGTGCTCTGTTTCCAATGCGGGAGCATTCATATGAACGAAATCTGTTCGTTATCTGTAAACCATCCCTCTCCAGCCTAAGACTGAGGGACTTGTGCTGAATGGAATGGTGACCACCTGCGGGGATCGGTGTATAAATTAAGCTTGTACCAATAAAGCATTGTCAGTGTTGTACTCCCAGAGCTGTGTCCCATCCAGTTACTGGGGGAAAATGGATGCCTGCTGATTATAAGGGTTCCTGAATGGCTGAAGGAAGGTATTAGCGGGGGTAACTGGTCGGGTTACTCTGGGTCCGCAACAGAAAAACAGAACACTCCCTGTAGAGATGCAGTGATTGAGTGTATCTCTGTGCGGAGATGCTGATTGGAGCAGCACAGCGTTTTGCATTGGACAATTGGGAAAGCTTTGATTTGCTGAGATTGTCAAAACTGCTGATCTCAGCCATGGAGGCGGGGCCAGCAAGACCGGGAGCAAAGGTACGTTTAAATCTCTTCACTTTGAAGTGGGCCGGTGACCTTAACTGGTAGTTCAAACCTATAGTATTAGGAATACCTATCTCTATTCCTAACACTATTGTATTCCTTTAAAGAGGCATAATAAGCACCATAACTACTACAGATCATTAAAGTGGTTATGGGGCAATGAGCAGTCCTCCACCAGTTTGCACCAATCTATTGTGAAGTGATTTGACAAAAGACAGGGCTCTCCCAGAAACTAAACTCCAGTCAATTTTTTTCAGTTTTGCTGATTCAGAAGTGGATTTCGGCACTTACTATCCAATTTTAGGAAGCAATGATGGTTAAAAGTGCTGGGCTAACCTACCCTCCTCCATACTCTCAGCCTGGCATCACCATCCAAAGATGGGTGGACTAATGTGTAAGTTTACTTCTACATTAACAGTGTGGCAACAGAAATACAATAATAAATCCATGTAAACAGTTTATGTAAGATTAAGGGATTTTACTTCTCTATTTACATTTTAATACAAGGGTTTTGAAAGATAACATGTTAATCTCATGTGAAGTATGATCTATCAGCCTTGGAACATACTGCTAGCTGGAGCAGATTCAAATATTGGAATTATCCATGAATTGCAAGAACTGCTATTAAACTTTTTTTAAATTAAAAGTAAATTAAAAGTAAAGTAATGTAAATTAGTATACAGCAATTTTTTATTATATTTTTTTGTATCACTGTTTTACTTTGGGATTAGTTATTAAACTCCACTGCCCAAATGAACAAAATAAATAAAATAACTGTTTAGTAAATATGCCCAGTTTTTTTGTAAAAATACAGAAGTTTTACCCTTTGTTCAAATTCCCTCTATTGTTGGCCAGCAGCAACAGCTACAGTATTCACCAGCCCAAGTATACAAACAACACTTACATACACACTGCCCAAATTAGATGTAAATCTCTTGTCTGCCGCCTTTGCAAACCCTCCCCTGCTAACCCCGCCCAGACATTCTGTGGCTGTCCAATCACAGACTTCCCAATGAAGCTCAATGAGAAGTCGTTGCAAGACATGTGTTATGGGCAAATGTTGCCTTTTGAGTTTAGCAAGGTTCATTTGTAAAAGTGCCAATTTCTATCTGATATTTTTGTAAGATGAAAATAGAGGACACACTTTTGACATATAAAGCATTTCAGCAAAGTACCTTAGGGGCCTGGAGTGTCCCTCTAGCAAGGTTGGCACCCCATGTTTTTAATATGTGAAAAAAAATATACCATTTGTTTGTGCTGATTTGTGCCACAAAAAAAAAGAATGTTTATGCAGCCAATTTAACACAGTTTTAACAAAGACTCACTTTTGAGTCAAAACGTTTCCAGGCTGCCCCTTTGTTGTTGTAATAAAGGCATATCTGCAGCTTTAGGAAGTGATGTTTATTTCATAGCAGTTTTTTAAATTGCTGCCGATTAGTGCATGCTTCCTTTTGCTTAGTGTTTGCAATTCTTCTAAAGATTCCATTCAGCTCTTCTATCCCCCCATGGCCACCGGAAAACAATAAGCGCAGTCACCATCGTTGTTCTTTGCAAAATGTGCAAAGAGCTTGGAAGGTGACAGACGTTTTAAGACATTATGGCACAAAAAGGCACGTGTTCTTGATGTGCTTGTTGTTTTGGTAAACCAGTAAGTAAACATGTTGTCTACTTCAAGGACATTAATGTAAACTCATTAATATGTGCAAGATTTTGCCATCCATGAGATGTCATACCCCAGTCTGATCCACAACATGCAAAACCTAACAGTGAGTCAATAATTGATTGCACTCCCTACATTTAGAGATGCTGTAGTATTCAAATAGGGATTTAGAAATGTATGCCTGCAGGTGTAAAGATGCATTCCACAAGGTTTAAACTAATGGCCTTGTGTTAAAAGAGCTCTATGTCAAGGCAGTAATCACTGATAAAGCTTCTACACAATGTATTTTTTTGTGCAAATAAAATGGCCAAATATGGAGCAACGGAGAGAACCAAATGTGGACAACCACTTATTTTGATGATTTCATATATTGAACATGAATGTGGAGGAGAAGCAATTTACCGGCATAAGACATGAGGCTCCTATCATAATTTCATAAATGGAAGAAATGCTTAAAAGCGTATCAAATTTTGACCCAAAAGACCAGCCCGACAGAAATCAGAAAATGATTTACCATAAGTAAATGAACTGAACACTTAGAGCATGGGTGCCCAAAAGGTAGATCCCCAGATGTTGTTGACCTACACCTCCCATGATGCTTTGCATGCCTTTAGAATGCTTTTAGAATGACACAGCATCGTGGAAGTTGTAGTTTTAAACACATGGGGATCTACCTTTTGGGCACCCCTGACTTAGAGCAAGCTATGCATAAAACGATCATTTAAGATGGCTGATAGAGAAGATTTTAGCCAGATAAATAATATTCATATTTTGGGAATATCTGACTATGTGGCTGCAGCAAAGTTATCTGCATATTTAAAAGATGCAGTTCAATCACTGTTGCCCATGGCTACTCAATAAGATCTTTTTGATTGACAGAGCCCATAGGCTTAATTGACTTTCATTTTTCTTTCAAGTAGATTTTTCTACATAGAAAGGAAGCAATTTTACAACAGGTCAAATCTAGCATAACTTCACCTGAAAAAATCTGATAACTAAAATTCTTCATGGAATGTCTGGGTCACTCTCTTGCAGAGGAAAGATTTAAAAAAAAAAATCACCTTCATACTAGATTAAAAGGTCTTCGCTATAAGTGGGGATACCCCTTGAAACTTATCGCCAGATGGAATGGAACACTTTTGCAAAACAGGTAAAGCTGGATGGTCTTTAAAGCCAGGAAATCAGTGGTTGAAGCTTATGACTAATCTTGTTGTTGGACAACAAGGTAGCTTTCAGCCCACAGCTCTCTATAGCATATTCTTCTTTTAAACTGTGGATTATATATTCATTTTCTTACTACCTTTGCTGTCATGCGAAAATCTAAATTTGACTTGCCCTCTTATATGCAATCGACAAATTTAAACTGCCCTCTTCTAGGTAGTATAAAATCCCAGAAATATTACATATTAGAAATTACCTATTATTCCTTCCTCAAACATTCCACAGTCCTTTAAAACTATTTTTTTTTCTTTGATTGAAAGGAAACTGCTCTCTCCTTTTTAGGTCATAAATTAACTAAGAGCCTTCCAGCTATTCCATTATAATTTCATCTCAAAATTGTTTTCCTTAAAACTGTCACATCTTCCCAAATGTACATATTTATTCAGTATACTCCCTTATTTTTACTGAATCCTTCTTTCATCACAATCCCGAGAGATGTGAACATATTGATATACAGAATTAAAATGCAGTATATTGATATAGAGAAGTAATATGCAAGAAATGTAGTTTGTCAAAGGGCCACAAGAAGGATTTCACTGGGTAACCCCCAGCTAAAATCATATTATTCTGGTGGCTGAAGCTGGCAAACAGGTCCAAATGCAAACCAAGGCTCAATTTCTCCATACAACACAACATGCCGTCAAATGGGCTAGTGGCCATGGGCAAGGCCATTTTCAGCATTACCATATTACACTCCGGATTTAGATGTGTTTAAATAAGCACAAATCCCCAACTCCTAAAGATATGGTTAAATTCAACAATCTTTAATTTAGTTTGGCAGAAGCAAATAGTTCAATTATTATGTACCTTTCATAGTCTCATTTCTATAAAGCACCCAGCACTAGAAAAGATTATATGAGCACCCCGTCAAACATAGAACAGATATGTTGCAAAAAACAAAAAATCTCTGAAGTAGTGTATCTTATCCTTATTAACATGATTAAGTGGTATCAACTGAGACAAATACAAGTATTTATTTGATATTCATTATCAGTGGATATATACACTGTATACCTTTTTATATTGAAGTATGTTGAGCTGCAGAACCCTAATACTAAATAATTAAAAAAGTATATAGATGCACACTGGAGGGAGAAGGGTTTAAAAATTAATGTAAGGAAGCCTAAACATGCAGGCCAGGTTGATGCCCTCTCTCTGCTGCACTCATTGTTAATGGTTAAAAGGATACTTTGGACACTATAACGACATCATCCCAATGAAATTGTTATGGTGCCTGGAGCCTGTCTTACGTTTAAGTATTAAACTGTTTGACACTTAACATGGGTAGCATGCTCTGGGCTAATGTAGAAGCAATGTTAACAGCAAGGGGATGGCAACTATTGGCTGAGATAGTCAACTGATGAACTCAGCCTATCACTGGCTGCCCATTGTGAGTAAATATATGTACATTTGTATCCGTTACTTACACTGGCTGGCCACTAACTCCTGACACCAAAAACACTAAAGCACATAAAGTATGCCTTTAAGTATAATTAAAGAAAAATGGGTGGAACAGATGACCCACTTTTTATTAGTTCTGTCATGTTGTTATAGCTGCCCTTGTTCTACTGAACTGTCACCTTCTGGTACCTTGTCAAATCACTTGGGGTTTTTGTTTTTTAATAACAAACCAAAAATAAAACCTCAACACGTTTCTTTCCTTCCTTTTCTATAAGCAAATGCATTTTTGTAATGGAGAAATGGCCCTATAACGGCCTCATCACCTCGGCCAGGATTGTTCACCAACACCCCAAACGCATCGATAAACCCTATTAGGCACTGATATGTTTCCTGTAAAGATTATACTAAATGTTAGTACTTGTCTAGCAGCTATAGAGTGGCTATCAAAAGAAAATGTGCAGTGTTCATTAATGTCACACCTCATGCCGCTAAGACAATTGTCTGCTGACTTATATTTGCCGCTGTGGCTTTTTTTGTGTGTCAAAATTGTCATGACTTGCACCAAAAATAAAGAATTATAAAAAAGAAAAAAGAAATGGCCCTATAAATGTTTTCAATCAGAGATAGTTATAAATCTAGGATGTTTATACCAGGTATTTTATAATGATTTGTGTAATATCCCAAAGCAGTAAGATAGAACAAAGCCAGGTAACAAATACTGACTGCAGGTCTAACTAACATTACATGCCTCCTGTGGCCACATAGGGAACTACATGTCCATTGCACACACACACACACAAAAATAAAGTCAGACAATATATCATTACAGGTGCTTGTCATTCCCTACTCCTTAACAAGGTGAGACAGAAGTAAGCCAAGGCAGGAAATAGATACTTAAAAGTACAAAGGGAGGACGCTCCGCAAATTTATCTGCCTAAAGGTGCTATAGTTTCACCTCTCCTCTTCATCACTGATAGGTCGTAATGAGAATGAAAACAACACATGATATATTACACTTAACCCATTCATTGACACAATTATGTAAACACATTTATTAATTGTATTTTTCAGTGCAAGGCAATGCAAACGTATTTAATCCTCAAAGCCCTTCTTACTTTCTGTTACTCATTTAACCGCATACTTTTTATTCTGGAGGAAAAATCCAAATTGGCTCTCCGAGTCTCTGCATCGGGGCATAAAGTTTTCTCATCACTCTCAGACACAGTAAAGCTTCACTTACTGTATGCAGGCATTATACTTACAGATATTATTTGATTGGAATGTGTAATGCTGATAATGCCATATGGGTCAGTGCAAATATCTTTAAGCAGTGTGCAGTTCTATTTTTTTAGACCAACTGTATGGAACAAATTAACAAAATATGTTTTTTTTGATTTCTACTTATATTTCCAGGTAAGAGAAATCACATGTCGCCTACATTTTATACCTTCAATATTTCTGTAACAGTTAAATGAATAAATGAGAAAAATGTATCTCCTTGCCCTACTTGTGTGCTTCTCCTGATCCCCCTTTAAACCTTGTGTGTCTCTTAAATTCTTTCACTTTCTTGTGGGTCTCTTAACCCACATTCATTACTTCTTCTTTATCTCTTAACCCCCCTTACCTCTTGTCTGTTCCTTACCCTCTTTTGTCACCCACATACATATAGGGACATGCATACATACATATGCAATCATGTATGCACTCACATACAAACATGGACACACAGCCACACACAGTTGCAACATAACTACACTATTATACACACAGTCACTTACACATACATATACCTACACACACAGTCACATACACACAAATGCAGACCGTCACATGCACATAGTCAAACATACACAGTCACAGATACACATTTACATGCTCACACACACATAGTCACATAATCTTGGGAGAAATTAAACATTGTTTTAAGTGACAGTGGATTAATGAAGTTCGTAATCTGTATTACTGCAGACATTTACAATCTACAACCTCTCATACTCCTTCATGGGGATTGTAATTTACATACATCCTAATGCTATATTTATTAATCTCTGGTCTAGGCATCTGTTCTACCATTCTAGACATATTAGAAAGGTTTGTTCTCCTTGCAGATCCTTGCACTGCATCATTCCCTGTGTAGAGCCTTGCGTTTAAAAACACCTAATGGACAGTTGTAGGCTGGACCACTGTTTAGTGTTAAGAAAAGAGGTTAAAAAAAAGAGTCCATCTGAAAAATTAAAATTAAGGGGAAAAATGCAAGCAGGTTTGCTATTTTTCTGCACAGAATTTTCTTAAAATGTATCTAGATGAGAGATGGCAGATTGTAACCCTCTCCTGATTGGTCTTCCCAAAAGCTGTATTGCCCTGCTACAGTCTGTAATGAATGCTGCCGCCAGACTGATTTTCCTCTCAAGTCGGTCCTCTGACACCTCGCCCCTCTGTCAGTCCTTACATTGGCTTCAGTATATCCTATAGGAGTCAGTTCAAAGTGCTAACCCATACATATAAAGCACTGAACAATTCTAGCCCCTTTTATATCTCTTCCCAGATCCATAGGTATGCCCCTTCTGGGTCTCTGCTCTGCCTGTGACCTTCTTCTCCTGTCCGCTGCTCGCACCCGTACGCCCAACTCATGCTTGCAAGACTTCTCGCGGGGGGCTCCCTTCCTATGGAATAAGCTACCTACTGCCATCAGACTCTCCCCTAGTCTTCAATTTTTTAAGTGCCTTAAAACCCATCTCTTTAGGAAAG
Organism: Pelobates cultripes; assembly: GCA_933207985.1. Taxonomy (NCBI): domain Eukaryota; kingdom Metazoa; phylum Chordata; class Amphibia; order Anura; family Pelobatidae; genus Pelobates; species Pelobates cultripes. The sequence continues at coordinate 77,068,793 of OW240921.1, forward strand.
CTTATTATTATTATTATTATGATATTTATATAGCGCTTTACAATGGGTGGACGAACAGACATGTAGTTGGAACCAGACAAGTTGGACACAGAGGGGTTGAGGACCCTGCTCAATGAGCTTACATGCTGGAGGGAGTGGGTTAAAGTGACACAAAAGGTAAGGATAGTATTAGACTAGTGACAGTTGCAGAAGAGGAATCAGTCAGAAGCTATTAACAGTTTAATTGATACACTTTTATGAAGAAGTGGGGTTTTAACGATTTTTTTGAAGGAGTGGAGACTGGGTGAGCATCTAACGGAGGAGGGAAGCGAGTTCCACAGGAACGGTGCAGCCCTCGAGAAATCTTGAAAGCGAGCATCAGAGGTGGGAGTACTGACAGAAGATAGACGTAAGTCTTCAGCAGATCGTAACGGCCTAGACGGGACATACTTGTGTATAAGGGAGGATAGATAGGTGGGAGCAGCATTATGTAAAGATTTGAAAGCAAGACCCAGAATTTTAAATTGAGCTCTATATTTTATAGGAAGCCAATGTAGGGACTGACAGAAGGTGAGGCATGGGAGGTGTGGGTGGACAGGAAGATGAGCCTCGTCGCCGCATTCATTATGGACTGTAACAGCGCAAGTTGGGAGCACGTAAGACCACTGAGAAGCAGATTACAGTAGTCAAGGCGAGAAAGGACAGTGGAATGGACCAACACCTTAGTCGCATCTGGCGTTAAGTAAGGGCGGATTCGCGAAATGTTTTTGAGATGGAAATGACAGGATTTGGAGATAGATTGAACATGAGGCTTGAAGGAGAGGTCGGAGTCAAAGAGAACACCTAGGCAGCGAGCCTGCGTGGTGGAGCTGATGGTGGCACCGTTGACTTGGAGGGAGACAGACACAGGAGTAACAACACTTGAGGGAGGAAAGACCAGAATTTCAGTTTTGGTCAAGTTTAGTTTAAGGAAGTGGGCAGCCATCCTGTTAGAAATAGCAGAGAGGCAGTCAGATACATTAGTCAAGAGGGACTGGGAGAGATCAGGATAATAATAATAATAATATCAAGCACTGAAATTATTGGGGATCTATAGCCGTGATGGCTAAACTCTGAAGCTTTAGCTGTTGTGCGTTGCAGACCACATTATTATTATTATTACTATTGGCATTTATATAGCACCAACAGATTCTGTAGCGCTTTACAATATTGCAAGTGGAGGGATTGACTATAAATAGGACAATTACAAAAAAAAACAACTGATAGATTGAAGAGGACCCTGCTCAAACAAGCTTACAGTCTATGGGAGGTGGGGTATAAACACGATATATTATGCTCAGCAAGTTAAAAATTTGGCTATGCATCCTGTGATGCCAGCCCCCAAAAGATTGTGTACCAAGTATAGCAAACATTGCTTAAAATGACCAAACATTTCACTGCCAGAGGGCAAGGCAACACAAACAAGTCAACTCATTGGGCTGTCTCTATTGCAATTATTTTATTGACGTAGTCTGCTTGCATATACCTTGTTTTCGGTGGGTTCTGTGATATAGTACCAAACAAGGTAAATTTATTCAGGAAGGTTTCTGAAACATTCAGATTATGCACTGCAATCCCTATGCATCCCGGGATCTGTCGTAACAGATTCACCCAAGCCAGTTAACGGTATTTGCGGTCTGCAAGATCCTACATGCCAGTGTAAAATGACAGACATATTATTACCACTTCTGTGCCGCTATCCTGTCCAAACCTGTCCCAAGACACAAATACAGCTGCATGGTAGGAGTGTTAAAAAAAAGAAAAAGAAATTAACAACCTCCGGCTGTATTTTATTTTTTTTTCTCTCTTTCTGTCTTTCTGCCTTGCTGGGGATCCATTGATTACAATTATAAGTAAGTTTATCCAAAGCCTATTCTGCGCGAGCTGGAATGTACAGCAGAGGGAGGGGGTCGGGATGATCAAATGGGTGGGAAAATTTTATTGTTTTGGGCAAATAATTTCCTTTAAAGAGAAAAAAATTGAATAAGATAACCCCAATACAGACAAGTCTAGACACTACCCTGTCAACAGCTGACGATAACTACTATTTTATCAGTTGGAAATGTGTTAAGACACATCAGCTAGCGGTTCTCCGGAGAAAGAATGCTCAATAAATTTGTTTTCATAGGGCTGAAAGTGAAGTTTGTGAGATAGCAATGCATATTGATAATTGGACTCAAGTGTTTAACAATACTACACAAACTATAAACCTACGTGTGTGTGTTTGTGTCAACAAAAATACTTAACTTCCCATCTTCTCTGAATTTAATACTTGGGGACTTATTCACAACACCAGAGGGTTTGTCCACTAAACATTGAACTGTATTGAAATGATTTCTGTGAGTTGGAGATTTTTTTATTTTTTTTACAAATCATGTTTTCCGTGAACAAACCCCAAAGAGTTATACACTAAACTAAGACGTTCAGATATTAAGCAAAATAGCAAGGCTACAAAGAATGCGTTAACGATTTTTTTTTAATTTTTTTAGATTTACAGGTTTGGACAAATTTTTAAGATTCACAGTCAATTCCCAACAATTACCCGTTTAGTGAATACAAATGACAGTGGATTACGGTGAACCGATAAAGAAATTGTGAAATATTTGACAAAAAAGTAAAAAAAAAAATGTAAAAAAAAAATCTTGACAACTTACCCATTACCCACAGTTTTGTTAAAGCCAGGTTTTACATTAGCCTTCTCTAACTTTTTCACTCCCTGGTTAATGAATGCACATATTGGAAACAAATTGTTTTAGATATATGTTTTGGCCAAAGCATTGTCCATTTTACTAGTCATATCACAAAGTACTCTTACTAAAAATTGATCTGTACATAGATGTATATTAAAACAATGGAGTAACATTTCATATGGATATAAGTATTGGATTTTGTCGTAAATTCATTTTATAGTTCTACAATGTTCTCATCCTAAAAAAAAACGAACTATGCAATGCTGTATCTAACTTGTTTGACTGCTGCAATACAAAACTGATCTCTAAAGTTTTATATGTTTCTATGTTCTCCCTTACTTCCCCAAAACAAGTTAAAGGGGGTAACATGTACATGGTTCACATATAAAAAAAAAAAAAAAAAAATAGAGGGATTTCTGTTACTTATAGTCATGCATAAAGGACAAAGGAAACATTTTACAGAAACACGAACATTAAAAATATATATATTTTTATTTTAGAGCATTTTTTGATCTATTTAGATTCAGATTAGATTCGGGTTAGCCCTCCCTTTATTCTTTACAAAATGGAAAAAAAAATCACCATAAAAAGTACCTTGAATCCATCCTGAATCTATATTCTAAACAGCTGCTCTCTTCCGGTAAAGTCATCCTACTGATGACTTTTGTCCAATCCACTGATACTCATAGAAGCACTGGGACCCAACAATACACATGAAGATATCACCTAATTGGGTACTTCTCATCGACCAGCATTAATAGCGATTAGCATTCTGATCGTGTGTGCTATCATGTTGAATGTAACAACCTTCTATTTTCAAAGGTCTTAATGAGGAAATGCCCCTATTGTCAGCAAAACAAACTCGTTTTCCTGACACAATATAATCCTTAGGTCCCCCCCACCCTTAGGGTCCCCCTCCCTTGGCGTTGAAGGGGTTAAAACCCCTTCAGCTACTTACCTTTATCCATCCTCCCTCGGCGCTGGTGACCTCTCCTCCCCCACCGACGTCCGCTCCCGAGTGGAGCGGAATGCGCATGTGCGGCAAGAGCCGCACGCTCATTCAAACAGTCCATAGGAAAGCATTTCTCAATGCTTTACTATGGACTTTCTGCACGCTGGATGTAATTTTCACATCCAGCGTCGCAGAAGCACCTCTAGCGGCTGTCAGGAAGACATCCACTAGAGGTTGGATTAACTCTGCAATGTAAACATAGCAGTTTCTCTGAAACTGCTATGCTTATTTCCGAAGGATTAAAACCTGAGGGACCTGGCACCCAGACCACTTAATTGAGCTGAAGTGGTCTGGGTGACTGTACTGTCCCTTTAATATGGCAGCCACTAGAGACATGCTCTCTTTCAAGTTTAAACAGTGTCATTTTTCAGAAACTGCAAGCTTTAGGTTTTGGATGGAAAAGGGATAGCATCTATACATCAAACGCACTATTAAAAATGTAGCGGTGTTGGTACTTAGAATGTCCCTTTAATTTGCAAGTTTAGTACAAACTTGTTTTAGTGGGTCATTGACCAGAACATTTACTAATGTTTACTCCATAACTACACTAAATTTGACATCCTAGAGCAAAAATAAGTAAAAATGAGCAAGTGCCATAACGTTTATGTATATTTTTTAAGTGTTTAATTGTGCATAGAATATAAACTGATGTTTAAGCATCACAATACCTCCAATTACTGGTTACCAAACCAGTGATGGGTTACTGTAGCGTGTGTCGCTTGTAGAGTTTATAAAATTATTTAATTCTGTGGTTTGCAGTTAAATCTTTGAAGAGGAAGAAAAAAAGTCAGAGCCGAGCGATATGTTACAGATGCCTTCGAGCACTACAATGTTTTAAAATAATCGGACTATTGTGAATGAAGATATGTACAATATACAATCCTAATTAGAACATAGATTAAAGTCGATACATTGTCTTTATAGTGCGGTAACTATTGAAGCAATCCCCAAAAAAGGACGGGACAACAGCAGCTAGGAAATATAACATTTGTTGGGCACAGAGATATTAACTTGCATGGATACATTTACTGCCTAATGAAGGAGTGACACAATACAAATGGGTTCTTATAGAAAGTTTAAGCTCAATGGGGTGTGTATGGTTAAATCTTTAGCATGCTTTCATAGCATACAAGATTAAAATAATACGTTTGTTTGCAAAAGAACAGTGATTGCTGCCTATTGGTACTCTATCTGTTGGTTCTTTTCTTACTTTGCTAGTTTTGTTTACCCCAAACCTTTTTCATTAAATCTTATTTTTTTAAAATTATTATTATTATTATATTTATTTACAATGCCCTATTGGACATTACTATTAGGTACCCCCTTAAAATCCTGTAAAGTAAGTTAAAAACTTAACTGTAATTCCACAATGGTTCCGACACTCCTGTCGACATCAAAGCCTCCCTTGTGAGGTCACCGAGAAGCATTTGATTGGATCATTCTCACTGGCTCAGAGTGCATGCACGCTCTGAGCCGGGGAGGGAGGAAGTCACGGGTGGACAATGGAGCAACAGGTAGATTTTTTGGGGGAAAAAAAGACCATTACATATTGCAGGTAGGCGGGGAGGGCTAAAATAAAGAAGGAAGAGCACATTTAAACTTCCCCTTTCAGGCACCGCCTTAAAACATCTGTCACCAGCTTGCAATGTGAACTGACAACAGATGTATTTTTTGCACAGAGTTCAGGGCTACCTAAGTCACGCGTGCTGGGGGTGCAATTAGCATCCAGCACCAAAGTTCAGGTACACTGTACATACAGACTCCTACGACCATGACCACTTCTAAAACAAAAAGTGATCATGGTGGTTGGAGTAACCCTTTAAATATATAAATATTGATTGATTGATTTTAGTTTTATTGTTCCTCAATTTTTCCCTTATTGGAAACCAAACGCACAAGTCTAATGTACAATTACCTTGACATTTGTTGAGCATAACTGAATTGTTAGTTTCTCACTTGTTTAGTTATGAGTGAAGAAAGGTTTTACATTTAACCATATCTAAAAAAAATCACTTAAAAGCAGTTTGCCAAACAAAGGCAAAAAAGACGTATTTGGAAGAAAAAAAAAATGCCAACTCAAGTCACGTCTTGGTTAATTTAACCTACATTGTGTAATACAGTGTTTAATGAACTACATTTCATTGCTCAGTGAATAAACACTGATTGATTGATATAATTGCAGCAAAAGCTAAACAGATGATTAGGCTGCAGCAGGTACCATGTGAATATCCAGTAGTCGATGAACTACAACTCATATTATCTTCAGTCACTCATGATCTAATGGACTATGTTGGTTAATGCTATCTCCATACACTTTATACACACTAGATATTTCATTTACTTTTGCATTGTTTAAATTATGTTTTTCACTTAAAAAAAAAAAAAAAAAGAATTCTTTGGGATTTAAGATAATATATACATGTATATACATTGGAGGTCATCAGTGTTAATTTCTAAATATGTGTTTAATCTTAGCGTAGAATAGCACCCAACTATTGCAGATTGTTGAATGTTATTCCAGTGCTTTGAGCCCTCAAAATGAATGTTTACTTGGTCCAACAGATAGGCTGTTCGCACCAATAATAGTGCTTGAAGAGATTTCTTATGCTTGTCCTCTTTTGTTTGATCACATAACATTTAGCAGACTCGAATGATCAATCCTTTCTAAATTAACATGCATATATAGTGAATATTTTTAATCTTAGACACACTTAGAAATAGGAGGTAAACATTTACATTCACAGCCAGATGCACAACTCAGAAGTAATAACTGTGGCATCCTATACTTGCTAAAGTAAACTTAAAGTTGGGTAGGGCAAGTAAAAACAGCTGGCAGCCTATTTAAAGTATAACAAGTCAGTCATTCATCAAACTCTGACTTTGAACTAACTTTCATAGTCGTCCAGCTTAGTTTTTTTTCCAAATCATGGATATTGGATGTTCCTAATGTCCTCTTTTTTAACAAATGTCTAGAAATCTACTACAGTAAAATGAGGGGTTTTTTTGTTTTGTTTTTAGACCAGTGTTCCCCATCCCAGTTTCCATGGACCACCAACAGTCCAGGTTTTGTCAATATCTCCATTGGAATAAAACAGGGAAAAACATAAATCCTGGACTGTTGGTGGCCTATTAGGACTGGGTTGAGGAACACTGTTCTAGACTACAACTAAGTTGGCCATTATGTTATTTTCTCCGAGAGGAGCAGCAGACGGGGACTCATAAAAAAATGAGGTCTGGATGAATCCATAGGAGATGCCATTAATGCTCCCATATTTTGACAATACTTAACTTTAACAAGCTAGTAAATTAGGTGGACAGTGCAAAGAATTATTATAACAAAATCAGCAGATTTCGCAATTATGTTTCTTACTCTTAAAAAAAAAAAAAAAAGGAAATAAAGTACAATGACAGTGCAGTATGTAATGAATAATATGCTGATAAGGATATATTCCAAAGGGGCACTCACCTTTTCCAGAGCTTAAAAAGCTCTATTTTAGGAGCCTGGATGGAACAATCCCCGTCTAAGGATTTCTTTTGCTGGTATCAGATTCCCAAGGTAGTGTGGTTCATCATATGAAAAAAAATAAGGATGTATACCAATGGTACAGTACGTATATAAAAGTAGGATAAGTAAATATTTGACCTACTTACATTTGCTAGAGCAATGACCTGCTCTAGTGTATGGAGCTTTAGGTGAAACAATCCCCACCTAGGGATATATGTAGATCCAGAACAGCAGAGTGATGGTGAGAGTATATGGAGATCAAGAGTGACTGGGTGTTAAAACAGAATCTTTATTAATAAACAGAATTAATAAAACTATTTAAAAGTGAACTATATAGTAAAAAGAACTATAAATAAAACCAGCCCTTGTAGGCAATCCTTAATCTCCACTTAACATGTTTCGCTTCAGCTTTCTCAAAAGTGAAAACAGTTGTCTATTACTGTTTCAACGGATCCAGCGTGTCTGTTAATTCATACCATGTTATCACACTGTTTAGTCAATAACAACCCTTGGACACTGTACAGAAATTAATAGGGAACATGATTAAAATATGCGTGGTTTAAATAGATGATGTCGAAGGATATTTGAAGAAGATCTCAGAGCTGTTACAACACGAGAAGCGTAAAGTAGAGACATGTTTGTGTTGGACTGTAGTTTTTCTCTCCTGGGGGCAAATGGATCGCTATTTAGCAGAGGTTTATCCGTGTCATAACATGGCATAATGAGAGAATTTGTTACCTAAGAACTCAATATAATACACATCTCCTCTTCTGGAAATTTTATTTCCCGGGCATGTTCAGGATTGTCTGGGAATGTCTACATAAAAGGGTCCTTTGACTATATAAAACAGTACATTAGCACCTGGCTGATAGAAATTCCCCCAAATTGTTGATGATGTATTTTCCGAGCCTAGCAGAAAGCCGTCCGTGTAAACTCCTATCATTTATTTCATTTTGCTTACACTTACAATTATTATTATGTATCGTTAAATATTTTTAAGCTTCTTATTTTATTTTTTCATTTACTGGTACGTTCAGGATTCTGTCCTCTCAAAATTAATGTGGGGAATTGGCAAATGGAAACTAGAATAAATAAACAATAGAATAAATAAATAATGAAAGAAAAAAAAATAAGATGGAAATAGCAGAGGTTAAGAAAATGTTCGACTTGGTTGTAGTGTCTTAAAGTCTTTAAATGTGCACTTTTTTTGTGCATGTCTGTTGAACTACCACCACAGTACTCAATTCTACAGGATAGAATCAATAGTCACGGGTGAGGCTATGATAGGAAAGTAGGTGCCATTAACATATGAGATCATGGACATGGTACGCGCTAGGTACCAACTAGTTTCCCTGCTAGCCGCTAAATTTTACCAGCTGAACTCTCTGAGTTTGTTGCTTCCCACAAGATCAACCTCTTCAGGCCATCATGGGGCCAGTAGACTAGGCATCTCCTGGTTTTTCCATTACGGTGTGGAAAGTAAAGGGTTAGAACTCTATTAGGTTGGCTATGCTATGCCAGTTAATTGTTTCACTCACTGTTTTCAGTGTAAATTCTAAGTGGTGGTCAGTATTGGTTGCAGCGGACATCGTGCAGATGTTAAAGAGAGGACAAACCCAAGCTGTATGAATGTTACATATTGCTGGGTAGCACTTTTCATGCACCTTTCAATATGCAAAAAAAAGGTGAATGTTAATAATAATAAAATACAATGTTAATACTACTCCTTTCTACATCATCAATTCATGTAATGCCAGAAAACTAGGGGACAAGACTGAAAATGTTAATATTTCCTAAAAATTCTACATTTGCTTACAAATGTCCTTGAGCTTCTGTGGCTGACATAGGAATTTCCAATGATGTTTAGAAAGTATTTAGATTACCAATTCTAAATTTTCAGGAATAATTCAGATGCTGAGTTTAGAATGTGCATTTTATTATTAGTCTTGCTATTGGTAGAAGTAGTGATTTAACCAATTTGGGTGAAGAATAATGCTTATGTGGGACAAGTATTGGAAAGAAAACTATATTTGGTCAAATTATCCCATTTTTAAAGGCTTTAAAGATCAATGAGGTGCCAGGCATGTTACCCAACCCATTATCCCTTAGGGTTTAAGCAGCTAATTGATGTAAATAGTTATCTCTTGTCCTTTTGGTATTTTTTTTTCTTTTACAAGCCTTCAGGCTAACATGACACTGAGGGACCTAATAGACAATTATCCTCTCATTAGCCGTTTATTACATGTAAGCTGCTCGTCACAGAAGAACGTAAAATGGATTACTGTGGAAATAATTATTCTTATAAAACTTGGAATATCAATAATGATTTGGAATGAACATACAAAGAAGTCAACAATGGGTTGTAGAAATGGCTATTAAAGAGAGTATTTGACTAGTATACATTTTTTAAATGCAAATATTAAAACGTAATATTAATTCGCATTATTAAGAGGGAATAATGTTGGAAAAATATTGGAGAAAATCTAAACTGGAAAATTTCAGCTCAGAATAGCTTTAAAAAGGAGCCAATTTGAAATGGCGTAAATTAATTGGCCACGCAATAATTCAAATATGGAGAAAGAAAAGAATATACTTACAAACAATGACATTATTAGGCCTGCGTAAAATAAAAAGGTTGTTAAGGGGTTTAAGATAACAAAAGATAATATGGATCACTTGAACAACCTATGAACCAGGGGAAAAGGATGGGAGAGTTAAAACGGATCTTTACCACCATATCAAAAATGAGTATTTCTTGAAGATCCTATCTTACCCAATTTCACTGATATTCCAACCCAGTCAAAAATCTACTGAGACAAAGGTTCAGGTAAGCAAATTTCTCTTTTTTCTGTCCCCATTCCCTCTTATGGCAACCAGACCCCCAATGGTGATGTCACCATCGTGGATCTTTGCCAATTATTCAAACATCCCAGACGGTAACAGAGCCACTTTAATACAAATAGAATAGAGTCGATTTTTTTCTAGATACATTATTTGAAAAGTTTTTCTAACAAATTGTGATAATTTGAAAATATTTCTTTCACACAGGGGCTTGAATTTCATTCTTTTGGATCAGCTTAAGCTTATATTTTATTAACAGAAAAAAATTAAATACTGAATGGGATAAACATTATTTATTGAACTCCAACAGCATTTGCGGCCTTGCAATGACCTCAAAGGAACATTACAAACATCGTTGACACTACATATGCTCATTGACAGTTTATGATGCAAAGAGGTCCCTTATATCTGTCTCGGTGTAAACAGATTTGCATAAATTGCTGCAGCTATAAGCTTGACCATTGTGCCTCGATATGATAGGAGGAAGCTCTAATAGTAATTGTGGTTTCTTTAATTTTGCTTCACCTGTGCATTCTAACACAAAAAAAGGTTTATTCACCAAGACGGATTTGTGACAAATTAATGGATTTTCAACAAAAGCAAATATAGGGTAAAAAAGCTAATTTGAGGAAAAGTCCAACTCAATTTTTTTTTAGGTCAGCTGTCTTTGACAGTTCTTTATAATGCTTGGCTTTTGTGAATAAACCACACATAGTATTTTTACTTTTTAATGTATCTATATTTCTTTGTGCATGTTTCTTTGTTACATACTGTTGTTTTCAAACAAATATATATTGCTCAAACAAGTTGATTTCAATTCAGTGACCTGGTATATTTGTATAGTGCTGTTTGTACAGATGCACACATGCACACAAATATACACACTGTTGGTGTGTATATAATTAATCTGTTCTTTATGCTTGTATGCTGATGGTCCTTCTCAGCCAGACCGTGGTGTGGGAACTCCGGTACCTCCTCCTGTAGTTGCTGGCTAATTTCAAGGCCTCAAATATTTGATTATTCAGTGTCCTGAACTAATGGAAATGTAACTGGTTGGTTGCATTGGTATGGCTGCTGGATAGAAAAGCAACATAGGCAACATGAAGCCTGATTGAATCAGAATCAAATGGTCTCTTTATTAAATAGGATGCCAGCAGAATATCCGAGAGACTGAGAATAAACGCATGAAGAGGAAGGCTGATGGCTATTAAGCTAGGGCATGGGAGAGTTAATCCTAAACAACCCTATTCTGATCAGGCTGAATCTACACTGAACAAAATTATTTGCCCCCATTTTTCATGAGCTGAACTCAAAGATCTAAGACTTTTTCTATGTACACAAAAGGCCTATTTCTCTCAAATATTGTTCACAAATCTGTCTAAATCTGTGTTAGTGAGCACTTCTCCTTTGCCGAGATAATCCATCCACCTCACAGGTGTGGCATATCAAGATGCTGATTAGACAGTATGATTATTGCACAGGTGTACCTTAGGCTGGCCACAATAAAAGGCCACTCTAAAATGTGCAGTTTTACTGTATTGTGGGGGTCCAAAAACCAGTCAGTATCTTGTGTGACCACCATTTGCCTCACGCAGTGCAACACATCTTCTTCGCATATAGTTGAACAGGTTGTTGATTGTGGCCTATGGAATGTTGGTCCACTCCTTTTCAATGGCTGTGCGAAGTTGCATTGACAGGACTTGGAACACGTTGTCGTATAAGTTGATCCAGAGCATCCCAAACATGCTCAATGGGTGACATGTCCAGTGAGTATGCTGGCCATGCAAGAACTGGGATGTTTTCAGCTTCCAGGAATTGTGTACAGATTCTTGCAACATGGGGCCGTGCATTATCATGCTGCAACGTGAGATGATGGTTGTGGATGATTGGCACAACAATGGGCCTCAGGATCTCATCACGGTATCTCTGTGCATTCAAAATGCCATCAATAAAAAATGCACCTGTGTTTATTGTCCATAACATACGCCTGCCCATACCATAACCCCAACATTGTGGATTGAGTGACCATGGGTCACTCAATCCACAATGTTGACATCAGCAAACCGCTCACCCACACAACCCCATACACGCTGTCTGCCATGTGCCCTGTACAGTGAAAACCGGGATTCATGCATGAAGAGAACACCTCTCCAAAGTGCCAGACGCCATTGAATGTGATCGTTTGCCCACTCAAGTCGGTTAAGATGACGAACTGCAGTCAGGTCGAGAACCCGATGAGGAAGACAAGCATGCAGATGAACTTCCCTGAGACAGTTTCTGACAGTTTGTGCAGAAATTCTTTGGTTATGCAGACCGATTGTTGCAGCAGCTGTCCGGGTGGCTGGTCTCAGATGATCTTGGAGGTGAAGATGCTGGATGTGGAGGTCCTGGGCTGGTGTGGTTACACGTGGTTTGCGATTGTGAGGCCGGTTGGATGTACTGCCAAATTCTCTGAAACACCTTTGGAGATGGATTATGGTAGAGAAATGAACATTCATTTCACGGGGAACAGCTCTGTTGCAGTCAGCATGCCAATTGCATGCTCACTCAAAACCTGCGACATCTGGCATTGTGCTGTGTGATAAAACTGAACATTTTAGAATGGACTTTTATTGTGGCCAGCCTAAGGCACACCTGTGCAATAATCACTCTGTCTAATCAGCATCTTGATATGCCACACCTGTGAGGTGGATGGATTATCTCGGCAAAGGAGAAGTGCTCACTAACAGATTTAGACAGATTTGCGAACAATATTTGAGAGAAATAGGCCTTTTGTGTACATAGAAAAAGTCTTAGATCTTTGAGTTCAGCGCATGAAAAATGGGGGCAAAAACAAAAGTGTTGTGTTTATAATTTTGTACAGTGTAGGTTGTCATCCATAGTCTCATTCCTCTATAAATTAGTCAATTTCTTACATCTTGCTGAGTCCCACAGTAGTCTTCGTGTTTGTACTGCACGTGAGAAAGCATTTTCAACCATGCAAATAATTTGGGAGAAACAATTTGAAGGCACAAATAGGCCATGAAAATGGGCCAATCAGTGTACTGCAAAATATATATAAAATAGATCAGCTTTTTGATCCAAGGAGAGATCTTACTGCCAACTATGTAATTATGTATATAGAACAATGTATTTTCAGGCCATCACAGATCAATAGAATGGAAAAATGAGGAGTGGTAAATCATATGTATATACGTATGTATTAAATATATAAATATAGATATTTTTTGGGGGTAGTGCAGATGATTGTACCTGAAGTCTTGTATAGCATCATAGGAAATATAGCACAAAAGTGAAATCTTACTATTCAATACTTGTAGATCTTCTACAATTGCTTAATATGTAGCATAGCAAAGTACAGATGGGACGTAATGTAATGGCAACCTGTAAATTCCACCTTGTCGGTTATCAATACATGTTTTTAATTTATCTTCATTCTTTTTCTATTACTAAAATCCATAAATTTGTAACTGGTGTATACGGTAACAATGTACCCAGCATTGTAATTTCCCAGATTCCTGAAGCATTAATCTAGGTTACATTCCATAGGATGGATTCAGAGATCTGACAATTAAACCATATGGATGTGGCTACACGAATCAGGATATGTAAAAACTTGTTTTAAATGAGTAATTATTCCTGCCCAAGTCTGATATTTCTTCAACACTTTTGGGACGTAAAAACAATAAGTGGGTGGATTTCAAAGGCCAGGAATATGTCATATCCTGAAAATCCATTCTTCCAGGTTTGATTTATACTGTACTTGACAATATACACAGTGTGAATGGATACAACTAATATTTTTCTGATGTATTCATCTATATAAAATAATTAAATCAATAAGGCTTTTAATTTTAGATAATAATTGTATTTTACGCAACTTTTAGCTTTCCCTGTCTGATACAGAAGCTGCTACATTGTTGCTACAGACACTGATTCATGGACTCTGCTGCACTGCCTGCTGATACTGGTACAAAGAATGCTACACTGCATACTGAGACTGGTACAGAGACTGCCACACTGCATACTGACACTACTACACTGCATACTGAGACTGGTACAGAGACTGCCACACTGCATACTGACACTGACACTACTACATTGCATACTGAGACTGGTACAGAGACTGTCACTTACACTACTACACTGCATACTGAGACTGGTACAGAGACTGCCACACTGCATACTGACACTGACACTACTACATTGCATACTGAGACTGGTACAGAGACTGTCACTTACACTACTACACTGCATACTGAGACTGGTACAGAGACTGCCACACTGCATACTGACACTGACACTACTACACTGAATGCTGAGACTGGTACAGAGACTGCCACACTGCATACTGACACTGACACTACTACACTGCATAATGAGACTGGTACAGACACTGCCACACTGCATACTGACACTGACACTACTACATTGCATACTGAGACTGGTACAGAGACTTCCACACTGCATACTGACACTGACATTACTACACTGCATACTGAGACTGGTACAGAGACTGCCACACTGCATACTGACACTACTACACTGCATACTGAGACTGGTACAGAGACTGCCACACTGCATACTGACACTGACACTACTACACTGCATACTGAGACTGGTACAGAGACTGCCACACTGCATACTGACACTGACACTACTACACTGCATACTGAGACTGGTACAGACACTGCCACACTGCATACTGACACTGACACTACTACACTGCATGCTGAGACTGGTACAGACACTGCCACACTGCATACTGACACTGACACTACTACACTGCATACTGAGACTGGTACAGACACTGCCACACTGCATACTGACACTGACACTACTACATTGCATACTGAGACTGGTACAGAGACTGCCACACTGCATACTGACACTGACATTACTACACTGCATACTGAGACTGGTACAGAGACTGCCACACTGCATACTGACACTGACACTACTACATTGCATACTGAGACTGGTACAGAGACTGCCACACTGCATACTGACACTGACACTACTACACTGCATACTGAAACTGGTACAGAGACTGCCAGACTGCCACACCGCATACTGACACTGACATTACTACACTGCATACTGTGACTGGTACAGAGACTGCCACACTGCATACTGACACTGACACTACTACACTGCATTCTGAGACTGGTACAGAGACTTCCACACTGCATACTGACACTACTACACTGCATGCTAATACTAATACACTGCATAGTGAGACTGATACAAAAACTGCTAAACTGCATATTGACACTGCTATACTGCATACTGACACTGCTACACTGCATACTGAGACTGATACAATGCATACTGACACTGTTACACTGCATTCTGAGACTGCTGCACCGCATACTGAGACTGGTACAGAGCCACACTGCATACTGACACTGACACTACTACACTGCATGCTAATACTAATACACTGCATAGTGAGAGTGATACAAAAACTGTAACACTGCATATTGACACTGCTACACTTCATAACGGACTGACAAAGAGACTGCTACACTGCATACTGACACTGCATACTGAGACTGGTACAGAGACTGCCACACTGCATGCTGATATAGAGACTGCTAGACTGCATACTGAGACTGGTACAGAGACTGCCACACTGTATACTGACACAGACACTACTACACTGCATGCTAAAGCTAATACACTACATAGTGAGACTTGTACAAAAACTGCAACTCTGCCTATTGACACTGCTACACTGCAAACTGAGACTGACAAAGAGACTGCTACACTTCATACTGACACTACTACACTGCATGCTGAGACTGACATAGAGACTGCTACACTGCATATTGAGATTGGTACAGAGACTGTCACACTGCATGCTGATACAGAGACTGCTACACTGAATGCTGAGACTGCTACTCTGCATTGTGAGACTAGTCCAGAGACTGCTACACCACATTCTGAGACTGCCACACTAAACACTGAGACAGAGACTGCTGCACAGCATGACACTGATATAGAGACTGCTATACTGCATGCTGAGACTGCTACACTGCATTCTGAGACTGATACAGAGACTTCTATGCTGTAAACTGAGGTTGCTAAAGAGACTGCTAGTCTGCTACACTGCATGCTGATATAGAGACTGCTGCACTGCATTCTGAGACTGATACAGAGACTGCTGCACTGCATACTTGGACTGTTACAGAGACTGCTACACTGCATGCTGATACTGCTATACTGCAAAGTAAGACTGGTCCAGAGACTGCTACATTGCATTGTGCATTAAACAATTTCTACATCGCATTCTGACACAGATATTGAAGATTCTACAACGCATGCTTAATCAGATCCTGCTACACTGCATATTAATACTGATAGAGGGACTCTGCATAATTTGCATAAAAAATGTTCCAATCATCATAACTGTTCAGTAAAGAGGAAATGCGTAAAATGGCAATTTTCACTTAAATTGTTTCATTAAAAATTTTTACAGAACTAGAACCATTTTCCTTGCTGAAGCACTACTTTCTATAGTCTAATATCTCACCATCCTCCAAATTAGCAAAACACTTCTTTGTATTTTTTTTTATTATCCTTTTTAAACCATCATTGACATCCAGCTCCTCCAAACTTGTCTCGGCAGATCTCAATGAGGAGCCAAACGGTGCATGAAGGCCTTTTTTGCTCCAGGTGAATTTTTTGGGATCATGTTTAAGGTCTATTGCCTGTCCTAACCTGTTTGAGGATAATCTTTAATTTTATATATCTATATATACTATATATATATATATATATATATATATATATATATATATATATATATATGTATCAGAAGTTCAGAATTCTGAATATATATAAAATATATATATAATAAAATATATCTATATATATATATATATATATATATATATATATATATATATACATTTTTATTTTTATTTATTTTTTTTTAAACCTTTTTTTACAGGATACTGAACTACTAATACAAAGCAAAACCATAAAAGACAAGACGGGTTTTATGATTCAAAATATAAAGCAAACTATTAGATAAAGGAAAGAATAGTTCGAGCCTTTGATGTTTATTAATACTACAAAGGGCTTGTTTGGGATTACAGCTCTAAATATACTAAGCATCATGTGACATATAAATGACATGTTAAGACATAACAATGAGGGTCATAAATTGTTAATAAATAAAAAATAATAGACATTTGGTCCTATTAAAAAAATATATACTTTTTGCCAAAATTAAATATATTTTTATTTAGTTGTAAAACCCAGTGAGTGTTTTATTCCTGTCATTCAGCCATTTTCACTCTTCACGCAGGCTTGAAGAGTTATGTTACTGCAGTTAGAGATTTAATTCCCATGTGAAAGACGTAGGCACAGAGCCCTGATTCTTTGCCACCATTATGGCTGTGGGAGATGTAGTCCACAACATTTGTAGTAATGAAGGTTGCCTACTCCTGACATAGGAGGTGTATCTGGGGTTGGGGCATTAAATTGCTCAAACATGGCACTATGAAAACATGATTCAGCCACTGGAGAACGCATGCACGCTGTTCAAATTTTACTTAACAAAAGTAGACCTAGTACATTTGGAGTTCCAGGTACTTATTCCGTATTCTAGAATGTTGTTACTTTGAACTAATTCAGTTAGATTTTATAGTCTGGTCCTCTAGCGCAGTCTTTATTTGTCACTTTGATAGCTAAACCCATCATGAGTTCATAGTGTCCAACCCTAGCCAAAACTCCCACGAGGCTCTGACCATTTACCCTGACAATATACTCATTCAATCTGACACCTGATGATAATAATAAAAACAACAAAGTATTTAACCAGGAAAGGTACATTCAGATTACTCTGGTTTCTAAGTACGTCCTGGGGATGTTACCTTTTCATAATATCCAGGGGATGTTACTATTACCCAATATAATGGTACTCATTGTATAGAAGGATGAAGGGCTGAGTCAATCCTGCTGGGAAGGGTTGAACAGATTCTACTGATGATGCACTTCTGAGCTTTCTCATCGGCCTTATCTATTCTATTCATATCTGCCTTTGACCCTGAGAATTTACCTATTTATCTCAGAACAATGATATCTGGATAAAAGGGTTTAACTTTGACTTTGGGTAAAGCTATGCTAATTTTATTGTATGTGCATGAAGTGTTGTCTTTATGGTGTCTTTAATAATTTTCATATTTCTTTTTTCAGTATTCTCCTCTGTTGAAGAAGCTGTACTGCCAGATTGCAAAAACATGCCCCATTCAGATCAAAGTATCCACCCCTCCTCCACCTGGCACAGTTATTCGGGCAATGCCAGTTTATAAGAAAGCAGAACATGTTACAGAAGTGGTGAAACGGTGTCCTAACCATGAACTGGGACGGGACTTTAATGATGGTGAGAGCCATGTGGACAAGATTAAAAAGCCTGTTTATTTTCTATATTCATATATATTGTTATCATTTGTGTTAGTTCATTTATACTTGTTTTATGGCACTTATATACACATAGAAAATATACTTAAAGGGATCCTATAGTGCCAGGAAAACAAACCCATTTTCCTGGCACCATAGGCTCTTGGAGAGTCCCCCTCCCTTGGCGCTGAAGGGGTTAAAACCCCTACAGCCATTTACCTTAATCCAGCGCCTGGCTCACTCGGTGCTGGTGACCTCTCCTGCCCCGCCGTCGGGGGGGATCTTATCTGACTCTGGACTCCATGAGGACGTCCAGCGTCAGATAAGTCCGATTTACTCAGTGTAAATCAGGGAGACAGCCACAAGAGGCTGGATTCACCCTGCAGTGTAAACATAGCAGTTTCTCTGAAACTGCTATGTTTTCAGCTGCAGGGTTAAACCTAGGGGGACCTGGCACCCAGACCACTTAATTGATCTGAAGTGGTCTGGGTGCCTACAGTGGCCCTTTCATTAGGAATCCCAAGTTGGCTATAATAACATTCTCTTTGGCTGCTGGAAATTCTATAAAATTGAGACGTTAAACTTCTTAGGGCCTGAGTTATTTTCAAGATTTAATTCGCATGTGTGAGGTTTCTTTTAGTATGTGTTTGTTCCACCATAATCACTATTTTCTCATTAAGTGCTCTCATTTATATTCTTTATGTTTTAATATACAGATACACTTACTTCTGATGCTCTGTTTTAATGTAAAACACAATATTACGTGTGAATAAAATTTTAAAAATGGCAAAAAAAAGACACAAATATTGTTTTCAATATTTTTTACAGAACTAGTGCAATTAAAGAAAAAAAAAGATGTTTATTGTTTTTAATATACGTTCTCATCACTAAAACCTCAACTTCCAGCTTCTTTCTTGCTGAATGAACGAAGGAAATAAAAATTTTTAGTCTAACCTTTACTGGAATTCTAATCCTAATTATAACTCCAAACATTGGTTCTAATGTTAACCTTAAACCTAATCAAATGCTTGCCTTAAAGGAAACGTCTAGGTTAATAAATATATATTGGTCTAATGAAGCACATAAATAATTTAAAAAAAAATAAAACTAAAAACTGCAGTTTTAATCGGCTTTCTTACGTTTCTTAAGTTTTACATACTTACTTTGCATTTGCTGCATATCTGACACATTTCCTTGTTCAGGATGGGCAGTGTCCAATCAAATGCTTCTCCCAGAGAATCATATGATTTAGAAACTATAATCCAATCAACCAGTGAGAAGTATTAGATGTTCTGAAGTCAAGAGCAAGCCAAGCATAGAGCAGCCAGGGATGGGGGGGAATCAGGCATGGAAGACATGTGCCACAGCAAAACGAGCTTATGTTAGCAGGCAAGCTCAAAGAGCAGTGCCTAAAAGTATAAAAGTTGTGCATTCACTATCACTTATGCTGTGCAATCCTATATAATTATTGGCTAAGTATGTTTGTCCTATGCAGTCATGCGCAGTATAGACTGCGCGAGACTGCATGGGACAAACATCTCATGCCAGGTGGCGAGGGAGCAAAGTACTTACTGTGCTCTTGCAGTACAGCTCCCTCACATGTCCTTCAGGGTCCACTGGAAGCTGCGATGTGACGCGTATAGGATATGACATCATTGCACCAAAGGAATTAGCTTATTGGTCAAGATATGTGTCATCATTCACATAATTTTCCCTCCCTCTCTCTTGTTTTGCCACTTTTCAGAAATCCAAATCACTTTTGCGCTTCCGAACTACCGAACTTTGTCACTTCGGCATTTCAGACATTCGTAGCATCTGAATGTCCGAATGGCATGAAATTTGTACAAATGTACGTTCGGAACAAAACAAATCGCGCATGGCTACTGTGCATGCTGACGAGTGCTAAATTTGCACAGATTCTGCATAACCAGCCGAAACTCTGTGCTGACATATGCCCCTGTTGGAGGTAGAGTTAAACATGGTCAATTAATGAAAAAATATTGGCATTTGTTCAAGTAGAAACATTACACATACAGAGTACTTGCACCGTAACTGTTTCAACAAAGCAGAAGTTGCTATGGTACTTAGTGTATCCCTTCAATACTAATTCTAAACCTTAATACTAATCCTACTCCCTAGTCCTAGCAATTCCTGACCCTTCTTCTAATCCAAGCTCACCCTACCCTTAACTAGTTGTAACCCCAGACCGTAAACAACTTTAGCTTGCTGAAAAGCTTTGTGTGGAGTGTGTCCTCTTTTTTTTTTTTTTTAAGTGCACGTTTCAATAGAAATTGACACTTTTATAAATAAACCTGGTTACACCACCCTGGCTTTTAATCAGACAACAAGTAATGTTACTTCCTGGTTTCATTAGCTCAATGCAGCTGACCTCAAGAGGCAGCGATTGCCCAGAGCACTTGACTTACAAAGACTTCTCATTGAGCTGCATTGGGAAGTCTGTGATTGGACACTCAAAGAACATATGGGTTGGGGTTAGAAGGGGAGAGCTTACAAAGGCAGCAGACAAGAGAACTGCAGGCTTTGCAAGTTGATTTTAGATATATCCCCATTGCAAAAGTACATAATCAAATGCATGAAAGTTTTCATTTGGGGTATATCTACTAAACAGTGATTTAAAAAAACTGTATTTTGTATTTGGGTAGTAGAGTGTAGCTGTTATATCAAACTAAGTGATCTCTGTGGGAACCGATCATAGGGATCACATTGTCTTAGATTTCAGCTAAGGTATATAATTATTATTATTATTATTATTATTATTATTATTATTATTATGATATTTATAGAGCGCCGTCAAATTCCACAGCGCTTTACAATCACGGTGTTTGACTCCCAGGGTGATCACACAGCCTGGGAACCAATCTACCTAGGATGTAGACAACAGCAGTACCCTGTACATGCACTGTCACCAACTACAGAAGGGCTTGGGGTGTACACTGTATGTCCCCTATCACAAAGGGGTTTGTGTTAACACTTAGAAGCTGCTGGAGTGGCTGATTAGGGGTTCTGTTGATCCATGGGGACACATTTTAACAATGAAATGGAAACCACTATTCATTTTCTTTGTGTTAGGTCACTTGGATATATTAAAAGTAATTATATATAAAGTGAAAAGGTCTACTGCCTTGCCCAGTTTGTGTATATTGATATCATTAGAGAAAGAAATATAATTGTAATAACAAAATGTGTATTTTCTTTAGCAGTAAGTGTATGTACATCTTACTGTTATTCCACCTCATTATCTTGAATTTATGCTGTGTATTAATTTCCAGGCCAGGCAGCACCAGCAAGCCATCTTATACGTGTTGAAGGCAATAATTTATCCCAATATGTGGATGATCCAGTTACTGGAAGACAAAGTGTGATGGTACCATATGAACCGCCGCAGGTACAGGTGTTATTATTTGTTTATTTACCCACACACAGAAGGCTCCTGCAGGCTCTAGATAAATCCTAAATTAAACAGATTGTGCAATAAAGGAAGTTTAAACATTAGATGTCTCTTTACAGGAAACATGTAGGGAGGCTGTGTTAGTGACATGCAGGGAGATATAACTATGACTGCAAAAACAATGTGTATTCATTCCTAAATGGCAGAGATTTGAGCAATGAGACTTCAGTGGCATGATCTACACACCAAAACTGCTTCATTAAGCTGAAGTTGTTTTGGTGCTCGTCCATTCAATTACATCTGATGGCTTTGTTGATACCTTAAAAGTACTTACCCACGGATACATTAACATTGAGTTTAATTTGCTCAAAAATAAAAAACTTAATTATTTACTAACTTGTTCAGTCCCCACCTATGATTGCTTTCCTCACTACACATTCTAAGGTGTGGGCTTAGGAGTTATTATTACTATCAGACGGCAAAAGATTTCTGACAGATATTTTTCCCATCGACTAAGTTGCATAGGAATTTGAGTTATTATAAAATAATGGACCAGAGGGACCTGGATGCCCTGATCATGTTCCATCCTTAAGTATTTAGAATTCTTTAGTGTATAAAATGATCCTTGTCGCTCTTAGTAAAGATATGGACAGAGAGAGTGACATTTTCGTATTAAAGATTAAGACAGAGCCATATTCTTGTAGAAGGTCCTTCACCATGCATATATGTTTTCACTTTTTAAATTAAAGATTCACATTTTCCTTTTAAGTACCACTCTGCAAATATCAGCATGTCCACAATAATAATATAAACTTGCTAGTGGCTCCCTCTAGTGTCCAAATGTGTTGCATTTCAATAAGCGATTTAGTTAAAAACTGCTTGTGTTTGCTTATTTCAATAATAGGTGTTGGGTCTAAACTTGTTTCGAAGTAAATATTACAAAATATCACTCACTCATAAGGGAAGATTCATCAAAATGTTGTATTCTGAAAAGTGGTGCAAATATGTAAAATGGATGAATACACCAATCAAATGTTTCTGCTTGGTCAACTGGTTCCCATGACGATTGCCTCACTTCTAGAACTTTATATTTTTTTTGAACAAAACATTTTTATAAATTGCCCGTTGACTGGAAGCCAGCCAGTACTGATACAATTAAAATAATGACTCCTTTATTAAAAGGAACCCTACAAGGCTTATTTAACAGTCCCCATGTTTTTCTGCATATGTGATCTTCAATTCCTATCAGTCTCTCCTACTTATCGTTCTGCTTGCTTTTTCCCCCTCTGTATTCATCAATAGTTTTTGCATGAAATAGTCACTGTATTTTTTTGTATTTTTTAATCCACATAGGTTGGCACAGAGTTCACCACTATCCTATATAATTTTATGTGCAATAGCAGCTGTGTTGGAGGAATGAACAGGCGCCCCATTCTGATCATCATTACACTAGAGACAAGAGAGTGAGTTGGCATCATTATTTCCATTTGGTATATATAGTTTTTAGTTTTTTTTGTTGTTTGTTTTTTATTTTATTTTTTTTATTTTGTTTAAATATTTTACGTATTAATATTGTATGTTTCCAGTTCTAACCTTAGTACTCTTTAAAGTAGTGGTATTAAATTGGATCCATCATCAGGAAAATGTAAGGTTGATAACACTGGTTAATAATAAAAATAAATTTGGAATCGATGCATAGTGCTGGAGAAGTCTTAGAAAAATAAGTTTGTTGCAACAAGTTTTAACGGACACACATGTGTGCACACCCATGTTTTCACAGCTATAGCTTTTAAATCTGTGCCAATAACAAATACCTACTAGTTTGGATCATTAACGTTAAGTACAATGTTGTCTGCACAGCTACTAGCAGTATGGCTACATAATGTAAAGTTTAATTATTGTCTATGATGGTATAGTTTTAGTCCTCAAAGAAAACTAACAATCCAGGATTCAGGCATTTTCCAATACTGTTCCAATGGGGATACTGACAAAACTTTCAACCATGGAGGTACCTTGAAGACTGGGTTTAGAACCTTTCGTCTATAAATTGCCACCAAGTCATTGTTGCATTACAAACAATGTTTGGCTTATTTTGAGGTACATGCTAATAATGAAAACAGTAAGGATGAACAGACCAATTACTTATATAGCGCCAACGCATTCCGCAGCACTATGCAATAGGTAAACAAGACAAACATTTAATTCTAACAAAATATATTTATCATACGGAAACAGTAGATGAAGAGGCCTTGCCTAAACAAACTCATACTTGTAAAAAAAAATTTATTCATATTTTTGTTCAAAGTCATCCATTTCATATATTTTAGTTTGCCTTTAAGCGTTAGTCACAGTTGTGTTTTTGAAAGAGCAATTATGTGACTGACAATGGTGCCAACTGTGTAATGCATTTTAAAGGAAATATAGTTTGGATTTTTTTTATTGCTGTCTAGTGGGCAAGTATTGGGCAGAAGGTCATTTGAAGGTCGTATCTGTGCCTGTCCTGGCAGAGACCGAAAAGCTGATGAAGATCACTTTCGGGAACAGGCAGCTTTAAATGAGACAGCTGTAAAAAATGGAAATGCAAATAAACGCAGTAAGTGAACGATCCAAAAGGTATTTAAAACAATGATGTTGTTATAAGCCACATGAGAGAGAAATTAATAAATATATGTATATCTACACATATATGTGTATATATATGTGTGTGCATGTATGTAGATTAAGCTTGTATATATGTGTGTGTGTGCATGTTTGTAGATTAAGCTTATATTAGGCAAGGAGTTAATTTACAATTGCAGTATGTGTGTCCACACATTAATGTTTATGTCCTGAAGTGTTTCCTGAATGTACCCTATTTATTGTTGCTTTAAGTTCTCCAAATGCTCAGGGAATCAATACATTTCATGCTTTAGTCAATTGCAATACCCCAAATGCCCGAAAGCAGTCGGTCAAGAAAAATATTACAGCACCACATCAACATACAATAGGTCAATATCACTGTGCTGGATTGGTGCTGCCCTAACCAAGACGGAACTTGAGCACCCCCTAATTTAAATTTAGCCGCCCCTTCCTGGCAAGGCCACACCTCTTCCTGTTAATTAACACACATTTTGACAGACACACACACTCACTGATTTGATACAGTCATTCAGACACAAACTGATGATGCATACACGCACTGACAGACGCACACACGCACTGACAGATATGCACAATCACTCAAACACACACATTCACTTAAAGACACACACTCACTCACAGACATACACACACACATTCACTGAAAGACAGACACTCACACATTGACAGACAAAGACATTCACTGACAGACACACTGACAGGCACACTGACAGATAAACACACATACTCACGAACACACACACATTCACTGACAAACAAACAAACAAATACACACATTTTCCCCCAACACTTACAATTTTTTTTTTTTTTTTTTTTATTTAAATCCACCCAAGCTCCCTACTTTTGGGATAGCTGGTGGATTTTTACCTGGGGTCCAGTTGGGGTTGCTGGGCAGGATGGCGGACGTACAGGCAGGCGGGCAGTAGCGCTAAGCTGTTAGCGAGGGAGCTGTAAGTTCACCGCAGAGTGATGCCAGGTGCCATCATATTCTGGCTCCCGTCATCACTGCGGGTTGCGTGAGGGAGTTGAGCAGGGTGAGCTCAGGGGAAAATGCTCCCTCGCCACCCACCTGGAACACAAATGACTGCCTGCCCTGGGGGGCCCAAATGTGGCCAACCTGCCAGCTCTTGGGCCTCCATGAAACAAGGCTAACAAGGCATTAGCCTGGGCTCATGGCAAATGCCTTGTTAGTCTTGCGGTACATACATGCTGTATATAAATAAAATTATTAAAGTTCTATGATGGGCAAATTAGGTGAAGGAGGAAAGAGGGATCATCACCTTATAAATAAAGGTAGATCTCTGTGCTCCCTGACCCTTTTTTACCTGCTGTCAATGTTGGAAGGCATTTATTTTGATAATGCAGAAGTGTAAATTCTATGTTATCACTGCAGCTATGAAGTATGTGGTCTCTGCATTCCATTGAGAAAACCATTTCTTGGGAAATTGTTTAAAAATAAACATTGACAAAAATCTGCAATACAGCACCAATAGATTCTTGGCAGCATGAGCTGCTTTGTTATTAGGGATTATTGGGATTGTTGTTAGGCATGTGCATGGGAAAAATTTTCGGTTCGGTTCGGCATTCCGAAATTCGGGACTTCGGAACTTAGGAAATTCGGTCATTTCGAAACTTCGGGACCTCGGCAATCCGGCAACTTCGGAATTTCAGAACGTCTCTTTGAGCCGCTTGGTAGATAACTCCTTAATTCCCACGGTATTAGGGAGTTAGCTACCAAAAGGCTGAAAGACCTAAATTGGTGGGGGCTTTTAAACTAAGGGGGGCTATTGCCCCCCGGCCCTAAAGTAAAATAATGGGGGGACCTATTGTCC
Organism: Pelobates cultripes; assembly: GCA_933207985.1. NCBI lineage: Eukaryota > Metazoa > Chordata > Amphibia > Anura > Pelobatidae > Pelobates > Pelobates cultripes. Next base: position 77,095,149 of record OW240921.1, read on the forward strand.
TCCCCCCGCCCCCACCCCTGAGTGGCGGGTGGGTGTCCTAAATTAGAATTGGGGGGACCTAATGTCCTCTCCCTGAGCGGTGGGTGTGGGCCCTAAAAACTAATGGGGGGGACCTAATGTCCTGTCCCCCTCATAACACTATGATTGGTGGATTAAGTAACCAATCACAATGTTATGAGTCAAATTACACAGCATGGGAAAATTCCCAAGAACTTTCTCACGCTATGTAAAATGACACAGAGCACTCTGATTGGTGGATTTGAAACCAACCAATCAGAGTGCTGTGACAGGTAAATGTAGAGACTTACCTATCAGTCTCTTCATTTACCTGTCAGAGCACTCTGATTGGATGGCTTAAACCCACCAATCAGAGTGCTCTGAGCCTAATTGCAGGGCGGGGCTAGGCTTTATAAGCCTTCCCCCGCCCTGCAGAGCTCAGTCTGCGCGGAGCCCTCGCCGCGTGAAGGAGGATTATTTATTTAATTTTTTAAGTGCGTCGGTTATTATGGCTTTTTATTTGGCCTTTTTTGGGGCTGAAAAAAGAAGATTTTAGAAGAAAGAAAACCTAAAATGATGGGGTTTTTTTTTTCGGTACTTAGTTAAATGGCCCCCCCTCATTATTTTTAGGTTGAGGGGGGTAGGTCGGGGTTAATTTTATGGGGGAGGGGGGTGACTAGGGGTTTGGGGACCCCTAGTCACCCAGGGGAGGGGGGTATTTTTTTATTTAGGTTCCCCACCCACCGCTGAGGGGTGGGGGCCAGGGGGGAGGACATTAGGTCCCCCCAATTAGTATTTAGGGCCCCCACCCACCGCTCAGGAGTGGGAGCCAGGGGGAGGACATTAGGTCCCCCTAATTAGTATTTTAGGGCCCCCACCCACTGCTCAGGGGTGGGGGCCAGGGGGGAGGACATTAGGTCCCCCCAATTAGTATTTAGGGCCCCCACCCACCGCTCAGGGGTGGGGGCCAGGTGGGCGGACATTAGGTACCCCCTAATTAGTATTTTAGGGCCCCCACCCACCGCTCAGGGGTGGGGGCCAGGGGCGAGGACATTAGGTTCCCCCCATTACTTTAGGGCCCCCACCCGCCGCTCATGGGTGGGGGGCAGAGGGAGGACAATAGGTCCCCCCCCTTATTGTACTTTAGGGCCCCCACCTGCCGTTCAGAGGGGGCAGGGGGGGCAATAGGTCCCCCTTCAGGTTAGGAGGGGGACTTTTTTTTGGGGGGGGGGTTTACAGTGAGCCAAAGGCTGTTCACTATTTAATAGACATGCCCCTACTCGCGGTATAGCGAGTAGGGGCATAATTTACTAATACTAAGTAATCTTTACTTAGTATTAGTAAATTTGACTGAAAGACCAATTCAGGTCTTTCAGCCTTTTAATAGATAACTCCCTAATTCCCACGGTATTAGGGAGCTATCTACTTATTCATTCCTGTCATTACACTGACTGGCCAAGTAACTTACATTTTATATAAATGTATGTTACTTGATTGTTGTAAGTGTTGCAAATGCTTACAGCTGAATCCTGGCTATGTTTGTATACTTTTTATTTAAAATTATATACAGTGTAACATTGTTCTTCTTCCACTGGGTGAGTATATTAGTACTTGGGCAATACTGTACTTCGGAAATTCGGTAATTTCGGGACCTCGGTAATTCGGTACTTCGGCTATTCGGACATTCAGAAGTACCCGAATGTCCGAATTTTCCGAAATTTGCCCGAATTCATATTCGGCCCGAAACGAATTGCACATGTCTAATTGTTGTTACTAGCTAATTCTTTTTTCTCAACTGCTGTGTTCCCTGCATATTTTACAGACAGAATTCTGCAGACAGTATGTTAGGTCAGGTGACCCATGCTCAAGATTTTTTTTTCCCACTAATGTCAAGACATTAAAAAATGATAAAAAGAAAAAACTGGACCTAAATCGCTCAAACCATTAAACATTTGCAAAAGACCTTATATTAATATATCTTATAACGTATAAAGGTATATTTTTCCTGATAACTTTAGTTTACTCAATCAGTTTGACTGATGCACAAATTAGGAAGGCAGAATGCAGTTTATAGCTGGTTAAGGGTTCAAATCCAACAACTGTACACCTGGTGGTTGCCCAACACTGAATGTTAATGCACAATCGGCATCCAGAATAACAAATTATATTGTCTTTTGCAGTGGTAAAATGGGCACATTAAATTATAGCAAATAGTTTTCTTTGAGTCAAAACAAGTTCACTAAAACTCCCCAAATTCTTGCTTGTTTCAACAAGTCAACCTCACTGGAAATGATAAGAGAATTGTAGAATGTAGAAGTTTGAGGTTACTAATACGATTCTTCCTTTACAGCGGCCTGCAAACAGAGCCCACCAGGGATGCCAAATTTGGGAGTCAACATTAAGAAGAGAAGACATGGTGAGGAGGAGCTCTTTTACTTACCGGTAAGTGATCATGAGTAGTCTGTGATGTAACATAAATACAGGGATATAGTTCCTTAAGGATGGATAGGTAGTTGGAGCCAACACGTCATCATAAGGGCCAAATGTCCCATCAGAATATGTCAGTGTTTGACTCTGAATTAAGATAGGCTTCCTACTGAGTATTATATTGAGCAAACTCAACTTTCTTTGTACAAACGAGTGAGTGAAATTTCAGGACCCACTTATGATCACCATTAACTTATATGTGAAGTACAGAAAAGCACCCTGTAATTCCCTTACATCTGCATCCATGGTTTTGCTAAACTTTCGATGCAGTCAGCTTTTACAAATATAATCACAGAAATTGCAGTACTGTGATGTAAAATGATCTGGTTATGTTGTATGATTCCATGATTTATAGGTTCGTGGTCGTGAGAACTTTGAAATCTTGATGAAAATAAAGGAAAGTCTGGAACTGGTGGAGTTGGTCCCTCAACAGTTGGTCGATTCATATAGACAGCAACAGCAGCAGCTTCTACAGAGACCGTAAGAACATGAACACATAAATATAACTCATAGTACTAACTAATCACTTAGTTAAGCTTACCTGTCAGTGTTTGAGAGATAAGAATATGGTCACCCATATTTACTGTGAGGTTTTTTTTTACATTTTTGATGAATATTGTTAAAAAGAAAAAAAACTAATTATATTCCATTAAAAAAAAGAAAATGCATCAAGGGAAAAAAATAACAAGAAAAGATACAAAGTAAAATTAAAAAATAAATAAATATTAGTACTGGCAACACAAGGGGAATGGAAGGAGAGGAGGAAATTAGCACCATATCACAGAAGGATGTTTTCATACTGATTGCTGTCCGAGTAATCAAGCCAAAAAGCCGAAATCTTTACAAATGATGTAAGTCACGTTGTGCACCATGGCTCTTAACTCCATTTATATGCCAGCAGTCATCTTAACCAAGATGCTAAATCCCAAGGTAGTTTGATCAGTGCTCCAGGTCTACACAAAGTCTTTAAGGGTTATTCGCTGTAGGGAGAATTGTCAGGTATTCAAAGTGAATTTCAAATTTAAGGCCAAAGTAGCTGACTAGGAGACTTTTTCCATTTCAACTATTGCGGCTTAAATTTTTGAAAATGTTGCACATACACACTCCAAGTTCCATGACCACTTCAAAACAATGAAATTGTCATGGTGACCTTCTATGTTCTCCTCTATTGATTAATACTACCACACAATATTTTTATCTGCTGGAGTTCACATGTACCTCTCTATATTGGAAGGAGAAAATATCTTGGTACTTTTTATTGAAAGGAAAAAAATGAATAAAAAGGTTCTAATACTATCGTTTATCCAGATTTTCTGAAACCAGTGGTAATACCCTATTCAAAATAGCAGTCCAGAAAAAAAACCTTCTGATGATATTGATGAAAATAATTTTTACTCCAAAAATCTGAGTGTGTTTTTACTTTTAATTTCTTACTCTTCCACTGCAGGAATCACTTACAGAGTCAATCATCCTATGGCCCTGTCCTTTCACCAATAAATAAGATACATGGAGGGATTAACAAGCTACCATCTGTTAACCAATTGGTGGGGCAACCAAATCAGCACAACTCAAACACAGGCCAAAACCTGGGTCCAATGGGTATGTAAACATCACTCTGCAAAAAAAATATGTTGACTGGATAATCTCTTAAACCAGAGACACTCATGAAAAATTTATTTTTTTAAATCAGTTTTCAGGTTGATTGTGGACATCTGGTCACGCTACTTTAATTAACATGTATTTTGCTTTCATTGTTTTCAACAAGATTACTATTCATTGCGGAAACATTTGGTTTAGACAAAACATTGGACAAAGCCCACCCTTTTTATCCATTAATTCTATTATGTTTTTTCCCAGCTAGGCCCCCTTTATTTGCAGGCCTAACTTACCCATTGCTTTTGGCACACCTTAATCGACTTGGCCTTTTCCCCCCTCTATTGGTCACTACTCACTTGATCCCCTGACCATCAAATATCTTTTTTTCCCACCAATCATCTCTTTTTGTGGTTTGATAGATGGAACTTTGAATCCTGAAACAAACAAACATTGAGCTAGTCGTTTGATCAGTTATGACTGTACAGCGCTTCAGAGATTTGAATGATTGAAATTCGGCCAAAAATGGATCCATAAGTCTACTATTTAATCTGTTTGTAAAAAAGGCCGGTGTTCTCATGGAACTAGGACAGAGGACTCTGGCTGGACAACCTTTAGCAGGACTAAAACCAAATTTTCAAGTCTCAACAAAAGTACTCAACAAAAGATTTTTATGGTGATCCCAGTGAACACAAAATCTGTTCCCTGGGTAACTCTGACTTTTTTGCTAGGCTCCTTTTGTGAGCTGCAAATAGAGACTGAGGAAGACAGGGTATGACATAATGCAACATACTGGATTTCTACTAGAACATGGGTGAGATCCCTACTGCTTAGGTACAAATACCCCCAATTTGGGCATTGTGTTACCTGTGCAAGATACCAGTGATTATGCCTCTTTGATAGGTATTCTGGGGGTAGGGTTACCAGTGCTGTTTCAGTTTTTTGTTTCAACTTGGCTCTTTATTGCAATTCCAACTTGATACATTGTATTTAAAACCGTATCAAACACTGTGAACGTTGCTGTGATATATAAAAAGTATAATCATGATTCATTAAGTTTCTTGACAAATATGGCAAAATTAAATCTAATATAATTTTTTAATTAAATTTTTGATGCCCAGGTCCTGGAATGCTCAACAATCATCACATGCAAACCAATGGAGAAATGAACGGAGGTCATTCATCGCAATCTATGGTTTCTGGGTCACACTGCACTCCACCCCCACCCTATAATGCGGATCCCAGTCTCGTTAGGTATATTTCCTTTTTCTCTGTTTTCTGAACGTCTGCATCACTCTAACCTAAACAGTGGCTTTCATTAACTGAGTATCATGGCATCTAACTTTTAAACCACATTAATATTTCATCCTAATTCCAACATTTAGCACTTACTTACTGTTACTTCTGTTTCTTACTGACAGTTATTCACCAAGTGAGAATTCAAAGTGAATTCAGATAGAATTACACATTTACGGTCAAAATAGTTGAAATGGAAAGATTCTCTTAGTAATGCTTTCAGTTAGGCTACTCTGGCCTTGAATTTAAAAGTCACTTTGAATTCTCACGTTCGTAAATAGCCCTGTTATTATGTATTTGGCTTTCAACCACACTTTGATTGTCTAGACCAGGTGTTAAAGGTTAGGTAGCATTGATTAGAAACAGTTTGATTTATTATTCTTAAACAAAAATAAGTAATTTTGATATCTTTAAACATACAAAATCTTAAAATGTACATACATATCCATCATTTGTTTAATTTGTGTAACAGTAATTTATGGCAATAAGAAAGTATTGCTAGTAATAAGTTAAGCAAAGATATGCTACAATGTATATGTTTTTGTTAATCCACTGGCATCTAGTGTTGGACTGTATATTTGCCAAATAATATTAATATACATATGTTATCTGTCTGTCTGTCTGTACGTCTATCAATATATTTTTTTAGAAATTTAGAAAGTGGGCAAACACATCCCAAAAATATAAATAGGCATCTTCTACACATTTAAAACCAACATCATTAGTACATTAATTGTTCTTGGATGGTGAAAATATGAAAGAAAAAACGTGTCTATTTTGTGGTTAGATTAAATGTATTAGACAAAGTAAAAGTAACATAAGCGGTAATGTAAAAAATTAGTAAAACCCTGAGTCCTGAAATTTCACTCCCTCGTTTGTACAAAGAAAGTGGAGTTTGCTCAATATAATACTCAATAGGAAGCCTGTCTTAATTCAGAGTCAAACACTGACATATTCTGATGGGACATTTGGCCATGATGATGACATGTTGGCTCCAACTACTTATCCATCCTTAAGGAACTATATTACTGTATTTATGTATTCTAGTGCTTAATTTTTTCATATCAGATTCTGTGCATGATATAAGCCCTTTCCTGACCTTATATTGGGATCAGACAGTAAGTGAATGGTTCACTTTGTCTATGATTTACGTAGCCAATTTGATACTTCCAGCTGCTCTGTGATTGGCTAATTTTACATGACAATTACCTCTGTATGAGACTGCCAAAGAATGTGTAAAGTTAAACAAAAAGAATAATTCTAAAAATACATTTATTAAGCACACTTTTACATACCACCCTATTCAGGGTAGCTAGGTGTTTTCTCACTAACAGTAATGGGTACCTGCAGTTGACAACTTACTTGTAAAATCTATAGATAGAAAGTATTAAAACTAATCCAGTTTGGAGACGACCAGTTTCCTACTTTTGATTGGATATTTTTGTAGTCATTTCTAAAAGAATCACAACTCAGACACATTATATGCAACTACCTACCTGAATTACGTAATTTGACATAATTCTATTTAGATTTGGCAGGTTAGTTCAGTTACAAAGCCATTGATGCCAAGTACCTAACAAAATGTGCTCTCTCTGTGTACCTTACAAATACAGCCCCAGATTTGATTTTGAAGGTACAACCTCTAGAGAATCAATGACTTTTAATAAGATTAAATGTGTCTATGAAGTCTCTGTTGCTTATATATTGATTAGAACAGTTTGGCAGCTGTGTGTTAAATAATATATTTCAGTCAGACCAATGTATTATATATAACCACTGTTATAGTACTATTAATATTGCATATCCCCTCAATAAGAACTCTTAACAAGTCATAATGTAAACTGTCTTACATCTAACACATTAGACAAATAATTAAGAAGGGTTGTTTCAGAACTTGAAGACCTTCTTGGGCCATTGATGCGCAATTACTAAATACTCACTCATTCATTTTAAATTGTGCAATACAGTCAACTGTATTCAATTCCATACAACTGTCAAGTGAGCCTACCTCCAAATATTTTGCAACCAGTTTTTTAGATTTATGGAGATAGCTGATACTTGTGTATCACTGGTCATTCCGGATTTAGTAAATTACATCAAAATCGTTATTAAATTCAGAGAAATGGGTGGGAAATCCATATTATGGGAGTGAAACGGGTGAGACAGGCATTTTAATACCATTTACTTTGTCCGAAACTTAGTGGTGTGTCCCAGAGGCCTGGTAGTCCTTTATCATAAACATAGAGTGGTAAGATATGTGCAATGTATGTTGCATCAGCATTTTGTGCTAGAACTAGTTGGAGTTTGGGGACAAGCTCAATTTTCCTACTCTACGTAAGAGAGGAATACGTTAGTTGCACAGAAATCAGCTTTGTATCTGGCCTAAAACACTCTTTAAGGGCTGCAAAGGTATCTAAATAAAAAAATAAAAATGCTCAAGGATAGTGCATGTAAACGTAATTAGAAAACAATTCCAAGTAGTGTTTTATTTACTAAGACATTATTTAGAAAAATCATAAGTATAATCATGGATCTTGGAACATTAATGTTCTCCTGGGTGAGCACTGTGCTGTGTGGTTTAAGTCTACAGCAAGCTGAGATGGAATAGTCCACAAACAAATGGCACTATAAAGCACTCTCATCGTTTATCATTATTAGACATGTATCCTAGACATAATCCTTCATGTTCTAATTTTAGCACTTGTTGAGAACCTTTATTGTCTGTATTTAATAAGGTAGTATCAGCAGAACCCTTTTTTAGGGTTTAGAAGAAGCATCAAAAGCTAGCCGAGACTTAGTTCCCTGTCTACATGTCCAAAACAAGGTATCTATCATCTCTGATTTGAGGTATCAACTTAGGACTCGCCATTTTCCATTTCCGATGTTCTTCTACAAAGTCTGTATACTAAGTAAAGGCATTTTTGTTTTTAAAATACATAGGCTTACTTGAATGACATATGATATTAACGAGCAGCTTATCTCATCTCCAAAGATTTTCCCCCTCTAGTCATCATCATGTCCTCTTGAAGGCGTATAAATGACTCCAAATGTGTCATCATTGTGTTTGTGAGTTAATGCTGCTTTATTTTCCAAATTCTTTTGTTTCTGCAGTTTTTTAACAGGATTGGGGTGTCCAAACTGCATCGAGTATTTCACATCACAAGGTTTACAGAATATTTACCACCTGCAGAACCTAACTATAGAGGTAAATGCTTTGAGGAAGAAACGATGTATGGACAGGTTGTTCAAAAAGGAGGGGAACTTGCATTGCAATGATCAATCTTTACATACACATCTCTGGATTTAATCATACATGCACATGACAGCTAGGGATATACAATAATGTATTTGTAGTATAAAGTGTAGTTCTCTTGGCCTTATCCAAACATCTCTATAATTTGCTCTATTAAGCCATGGAACAGTGGATACATTTAATGTTGGTTTAATTGTATTCATTATTGTTTCTAGCTCGACAATTATCTTGAGAGAATAACCTACCAAACCTCCCCTCATTACTCTGTCATTTATATTTCTACAACAACCTTAATGAGTCAAAATCTTATTTTCAATGTCCCTCTTACATGACCGCAATCCCCTACGAATCTTATTTTTCCATCTCTTCAACAAATATCGCCTATTGCCATAAAAATTCTGATCCTTTTTCTCAATCCCTGTTCTCTGTAGGATGATATCTGAAAGAAGGGTTCTGTTCAGTCACCAAAGCAGATGTTGTCTGTGGCAGAACTCAAGTACACATTTTTGGGGCTTTTAGCATATTGTACTGCTAGTTTCATTAGCCAGAATGCCAAACATTGATCCAGTCCTTAAGAGATGCTGAACAGATCAGCACTGGAGAACAGAGTTTGAGAAACCGGTCTCTGAGCTGTTGTAACAACTTGTGATTTCTAGATAATTATGAACCTAATTCACATGACTACAAGTCAAGATACTATAAATTGTAACTCAAGACCTGCAGATTCCTACACTTGATTCATTCTTAGATGCCAGACATATTAGACTAATATAGGCATCTGAGGACACCAATGTCATTCAAGAACACGTGTGGGTACCTTTATGGTAACACAGAGATCACAGTCCATGCTTCCTACATTATAAAACATCTTTTTATGAAGTGTACTCCTCTATTTTGTTACATAACAATGGTTAATTTTAGACAAAATAGTTTTTTGTTTTATTATGTGTGAAGCAAAGAGTATCAAAAACATCAAACTGAATCATACAAATAAATTGTTTATCAAATAGACAAATAAATCTGTTATCAAATAACTGATACTGTGCTTGAACACAGCAATGAAAACATAAAAATTAATTTAAGCAATTGGCGCCTTACTACTAAGATTACAATCTCCACATAGCCTAGGAAACCCAGAAGAGAGGGTCATCTAACATTTTGTATTGTTAGGAAGAAACATGCAATTCATAGTTGTTCTCTTAGACCCGATGTGCCCAAATGGTAGGTCCCCATATGTTTTGAAACATCTTCATTGATGCTTTGTCATTCTAAAGACATGTAAAGCATCATGGGACTTTTACTTTTACAACATCTGGGGATCTACCTTTTTGGCACACCTTTCTTAGACTAACTCTAGATCAGTGATGGTTAGTCACAGATATTTGTAAACATGTCTTTGACTAGCCTTCAACGTGTCTGAACATCATGGGAAGCGTGTTTCAAAAAGTTCTACAGTGCCTAGATTATGTATCTTTAGTTTGTCCATTGATCCTATAGGTGGCCAAATAAATTGTAGACATCTGGATCTATAACTCCAATGAACTGGCAAAAGCTGCATTATATTAGTTAGAAGTTCCATGTAAGAGTTTCAGTAGGCCTTGGCCATGGGCCACTATTTGTGGTGCTCTCCTATTCTCGATCTAGGCTTCTGCATGTGGTGGTACAGGCTTTCTAGTGGTGGTGGTGATGGTGGACTCTAACATGAAACATGATCAGACCATAAAAGCAACGAAGAACATGCACCTAAAAAAGATGCTTACAAAACCACAGATGAAACTTAGAGGAGTTGTAGTATATCCCCAAAAAAGGTCACTGCCTAGACTTAGAGTGATATAACCGAATAACTTGCAATGCTGATATTGAATATGTACACAGGACCATATTTACCAAGATTAAACTGGCGCAATCGAGAAATATTGTGTTATTACTTAATATATTCCACATCTTGAATGTTCTATGTATAAATTAGTGAAATGCTCTCTTTTAGCTGCTCCATATTTAGCATGTGGACCTAACTTTGTATTGATGGCTCACCCACACAGCATATAAAAATTAGCAATTAAATTGCTAGTCAGAAATCGTGGCATATTTTATAGGTAAAACGTATACAAACTAAGCTCAAAATCCATACAATGCAGAAGAACATTAAAAAGGATAAATTAATTAGTTGGATTCAGTGCTGTTGATGGTCATTAGTTTGCAATATGGACATCTGGAGAATTTTATTATGTAACATTTGCTGGTTGGAAACATAGTGCAATATATTACTTAATGGGATTATAAGGGGAAAAAAAATTATTTTCTAATATGGACAGTAAAGTTTTATGCTTCTGTGATGTCTGGAGATGACACTTATTTTCCGTGAGACTCTAATTCGATGTCTGCCATTTAAAGTTAGTACAATGTTGCTTTATGTTAATGCACATTGCCATAACATCACGCACAATTTCAACTGTCCGACAAAATCCGTAACATCAGTCTCTATCAGAATTTCTGATGTTCTTCTTGTTCAAAATGTTGTAGATTAGAATGTATGTTATATTTCAAAAACTATACTCCGATTTATAGCATACATTTGTATTCAGCCATTAGAACAAGCAACAGTAATTTTTTACAATACTGCCTCTTTAAACTTAGTTGTATTTTTATTTTATCCAACGAAAATGTAGCTTGTAGACTTGACATATAAGATGCAGTCAAATACACTACATCAAACAGATTTTTTAAAAATAATTTCGTACTTTGCTCTTGCCATCAGCATGGGTGGTATACCTTGGTAAATACCTCAGTACACTTTACTGCTGTGTGGAATACAGTCTTAATCATCACAGTACCTTCAATGGTATTTCAGGTACTTTATACAAGGCGTAAAAAAGCATTGTCTCTATGAACAGCAATCTTCTGTTAAAGTGGACAAAAAGATAAGTTATAGGCTATTTTTAATGTATTACTCAATGGTGCAATTTCCACTGAAGTGGAAGTACCCCTTTAAAATGTCCATTTTATTGAAGAGTGTTGATAAAAATATAAACATACTTAGAGAATGGGGATAGGGCCAGAATGTGTTTAATGCCGTTATAGTGATTTCTGGACTGCTCCCCTGACCAGTGAACAACAGTATGTTAAATATGATTGCAAGGTGTTGGGATCAAGTGGATCTTATCTTGTTACGTAGTTAGGGAGTGAGCTTAATAAAGTGAAAATCCTTAACAGTGTACAGAAAAAAAACAACCCAATAGTGGATGTTATGTCAAATTTTCCTAGTTAATTAAATTTAAAACAAACAAAAAAAGATAAAACAATATCAAAGATAAATAATTGAACTACTGTGATAAATAGTCGATAAAATGTTCATGGTGAGAATCTCAAGTATTATAATAAAATAGCTTCAATTTTGAATATATTTGCTGAAATGTGAAATTAGCAATTCACTTGATTAGTAAATTTACAAAAGCATAAAAAGTAGTAATTATTTGTTGAAGTCTAAGAAGTGTTTTTGCAAATGAGTACATTAGTTTGTTTGCTCCTTTGCTTGTTATTAGTGTGTGACATTTAGATAATGAACCCATGTTATGTGAAATAATATTTTAAATGAAAATAATGTCAAACCAGTTAAGGAAATAAGACTAGATTAAATCCATTATGTTTCAAAGTTTACATAACTTAATTAACGTAGTTTGATATGAACTAAATTTTCTATTATGTTCAGTCTAGAGCATGGGGTGCCCAAAAGGTAGATCTTTTAAAACTATAACTTCTATGATGCTTTGTCATTCTGAAAGCATTATAAAAAGCGTGCAACGCATCATGGGAGTTGTAGTTCTACAACATCTGGGGATGTAGATGTATGGGCACCCTTGGTCTAGAGGCTGGCAAAGCACCATGGAAAATGTAGTCCCCAATATCTGAAGCACCAATGATAAGCTGTGGATAATCTACACTGCATTTCACCTAACGCAACGCTTTGCTCTACTTACATCCAGTGTGATTGGTTTTTATGGGTGATCATTAGATGTATGTTTGTTTTAACATGCATGCGGTCTGCTTAAGATAATGCACTTTGATTCTATCCTCCGGTACGTGACTACACTTGTTTTTTATCCCCGATTAATTGTATAGAAATATTTCATGAGATTAGAGAATTCAAATTCCAACATGCTTTCACATATTTCTAAAGTATACATTTCTCGAATACAGTTGCTATATATTTCACACACACACAAGAAAAAAAAAAAAATCACAAAAAACAAAAGTAAGAAGTATCACGTCTTCTTTAGAGGAAATATTGAAGCTTTTTAACTAAACTCCCGCCAGCCCGCTTGCGGACTCCCATCAGCAAGATCTCAGCAGGACCTGAGTGGCATGGGCCAATGTGTTGCTAATTACAAGGATTCTTGTGCTGGAGGGCAGGAGTATAATTAATAAGTAATAAAAAATCTCAAGAAAAATGTTTTCAGATCCGTATCCGCAATTTACCATTGTCTGTATTATATAATGATTTTCATACCTCTTAGTATGAAACTACACTTGGTTCATCCTTGCCTACAAATACATATTAAAACAGCATTATATTTTATTTTATTGTTTTCATAATAAGGGATGAGTGGTAAAGATTTTGGATTTTGTGGTCTAAGGACTCTGGCAAAACCAGATAAGTAACATGCCTGTTACACTTCTAAAAAAATATGTAAAAAATAATATGCTGAATAAAGTTTAAATTAATGTTTTATTATTGAATGACCCCCTTTTACTACTAAAATTAATTACACATCAGTAGTGATGTCCCGAACGGTTCGCCGCGAACATAAACATAAACTTTGACCCTGTACCTCACAGTCAGCAGACACATTCCAGCCAATCAGCAGCAGACCCTCCCTCCCAGACCCTCCCACCTCCTGGACAGCTCACTGAGAATGCAGCTTCACAATGAATGTCCAGGAGGTGGGAGGATCTGCTGCTGATTGGCTGGAATGTGTCTGCTGACTGTGAGGTACAGGGTCAAAGTTTGTTTATGTTCGCCGTCCGCGGCGAACCGTTCGGGACATCACTACACATCAGTTCCCTGTAGAACTGAGTAGAATTTCTGTGAGACCGCATGGGCCACAGCAGCGAAGGACTGAAACACCAATTCAAGACTAAAATCACAGAAGTTCTAGAACATTTAAGCAAGAGTGCAGGATTTTGCTTTCCTTTAGCACCCACATAACTAGAGATCAAACAAAATAAGCTTACTGGGAAAATCTTCACAAAAATGCTATCTTACAAAGGCCTTGACTTAATATTTTCAGATCAGCTTTTCATATGATTAAATGTTTTTGGATAAATTTTAAATAATTTTTTTAAAAATAAGTAACACATCAAAAAATATTTTTATTTAATATTTATATATATATATATATATATATATATATATATATATATATATATATATATATATATATATATATATACACATATATATATACATATATATATATATACATACACATACATACACACACAGTTTTTGATGTGTTAATATTTTTGAAAAAAATATTTGAAAAGCTTATCCAAAAATATGAAATCTAAGCCAAAATTTGATTTTAAAAAATTGTGCCTGGTCCCTGGTGATGTTTTTTGGTACTTTGGCAAAAATACATTGGAAGTTTAACAGACCATGCATTCAAGGTAAAGCAAACTGACACATCAAATGGTGATTTAGACTGGTTTATTATTATTTATTTATTTGCACACAAATTATATCACTTATTAACACAAAGCATTTGTGAGTTTTATAAAGATCTGAAAACTTCTAATGCTTTAAAACATTAATTATATCACTTGCTGCTTCTAGGATCTTGGAGCATTGAAGATTCCAGAACATTACAAAACTATAATATGGAGAGGGATTCAAGAGCTGAACAAGAGCCACGATTATGGAGCCCAGCAGCTCATCCGGTCAAGCAGCAACGCTTCTACCATTTCCATAGGCAGCTCCGGTGAGCTCCAGCGCCAGCGTGTTATGGAAGCAGTCCATTTCCGTGTCCGCCATACCATCACTATTCCGAACCGGAGTGGTGCTGATGACTGGGCAGACTTTGGTTTTGATTTACCCGATTGCAAATCGCGTAAACAGTCCATAAAGGAAGAGTTTGCAGAAAGTGACATCAACTAAAATTAAACGAGTCAGGAATTTCACAACCTGTGATGAAGCAGACCAAAAGATATAACCTTCTTGATAATGCGAGACACAGCAATGGCAGAACCGTGTGCAGCTCATAAGTTCAACAGAAAAACAAACAAAAAAGTGACTGTAATGGTAACTGAGCCAGGCCCAATCCCACCAAAAAAAGGTTGTAATAAGTGTGCACATTGAGCGGTTAAAACGGCATGGTAAATTAATTAAGGGGATCAATTTAGTGGGTGAAACCACAAGAACAAGTGTCTACGTACGATTGCATGAAGATGTTTTTGTAACAAGGTTTTGGGACAAGGAAGGCATGTCTGGAAACTTCAGTTGTCATAAAAAAGTGAATGTTGTGTTCTCTTTTAATTAAGGATATCCCCTCTGAGAGATTCCCTGTCAATCATGAAGACCCTATGGATTGACACAGATAAGGGAGACACATCTAATTCCAGATGTCTGCCATTGGCTGGCAAAAATAGGACGAAAAGAATGATTCTCTTTCCTGATGAACTGCCAAAAACAAGTATTTTAAGTGTCTTTTTATTCTTTGTATGATATTTTAAAAATCACCTTTCATGTGCGTTTTTAATACACATGTGGATGAAAGAGAAAGGAGTAAATAACTGCACCGCAGAGGGTGCTTTATACGTTAAACATAGGTCTGGTCGGTCTCAATTCAGCTGCGTTTTAGGGGCATGTACAACTGTTATATAGAGGCATTTAATGTCTTTGACCTACTGGAATTGTGTATATATCTATATATATTTACCTCACCCTTATTCCCATTTGTTTATTTGTTTTATTTATCTGTAAGGTAAGCTGTTATGAAATCATTCATTGCATCTGCTAAATCCTAGCATAATATCAGGGCTTTACAACTTCTACAGCTGGGGACTCTAAAATTGGCTCTCCATTTTTTGCTAGACTACATCTCCCAGAAAGCTCCTAGAGTTGGCTGGCAGGGGTTCTGGGACATGATGTCCTGTTAACAGCTTGAGGACCAAGATTGAAGACCGCATCTAGAGACCACTTGGAATGCTAAGTGTCACCTATCCCGATATATGATGTTTAGAATTGTATATGAAGGACTTCCTTGCTGGCCACTGATGGTGTTAAATAAAATTATTGTATTATTCCAGTTCTTGATTTTAACATAAAAAAATTTCATTTGAGCATTTCTATTTATAGTTAATAATGGAATGGAATGTGACTTTTTGGAGTTGGGAGTTGTAATCCAATGTTATTTAATTTTTTTTTGAATTATGATGTAAACATGATTTTTTACAGTGTTTAACTGTAAATATAAGGCTATTCCTCCCACCTGTAGGAGGCAGAGTTCTCAGTTACAGCACTCCACTAATCATGTTCTCTTTGCTAGGAAAAGTCAGTGCTTGTATAACACCCACTCATCTCTCTCTCCCCCCCCTATCAATCTCGTCCATCCTTTCCCCTTGTAACACCCGCCCATCTATTCCTCTCCCCGTTCCTCTTATGCCTACTGCCCACTCTGTCTTCTTCTGATTCATTAGTCAGTCACATACATTGGTCTAACATTCTTCCTATGCCTCCCACCCATCCGTTCCTCTCCCAGTTTTCCTTTCACATCCATAGCTATTTATCACTGGTGGGGGACTGCAAGAATCAGTACTTGCTCCAGCTGTCTCCCCTCATTTATGCGGGCCCAGTCTCTGGAGCTCTGACATTTTTAGAAAAGAAAGAAGGCAGACACTCCTGGTCCAGACCTTGTTGACCTAGTGAAAAAAATTACATCACTGCCACCACCATGACTGCATTATCTCCTTGAAAAACAGTTAACATCACTTGATGTCATTTATTTTTTTATGGTCAAGTCTAAATTGTCAGGAATTCAAAGTGAGTTAAAAATTGTAGAAAAAAAAAAGTTGGAGAATTAGCCAATTTGAATATTTTGGCCTAAAACCTGAAAATCTATTTGAATCCAATGCCATCATGGCTAAAAAAGAAAATAACACATGGATATATCACCAAGACATGCCTGCCCCCTACAGTCCGATAAGTAAACGTACAGAAATTTTTTAATTTAAAAATGCTAGAACTCTGTATTTTTTTTTATCTCCGAATTCTTTGTTTAACTAAAGAATAGTTAATTACACCAAAACCAACTAAACAAGATTACAGAAAAGTGTACATTACTTTGGGACAAAACAAAATCATTTTTTTTAACTCAAGAAATTGTTTAATGTATTTCTGTCAATGTAAATATAACATGTAATGTAGCAGTCTGATTCTTTGTATATTTGCAGAAAAGTATATTTGACCCTTTAATGGTATTGTTGTCAGCTTTTTAAGATTTTATTTTAACTCTCTCCGCAAATCTGTTTATTCCTGCAAATGATGATGAACGCTGGCTGGCTGAGCAAAATCATGCACAGGGAGTATTATGCCCTAAAATAGTAATTTTAAATGTAAGCCAAAATTGAAATAGCCAAGCAGGAAAAAAAGGGGACATTAAAACATTTTCCTTTTTGGTTTTATAACCAAATATTTTAAATGTATTTTGCATTTCACACTTTAGTGAATAAAATGGTAGGTTTGGCTAATTTTATGGTGAGAAAACTGCATGTCAAAGTAGGATACATCATTTCTCAGAGGAAGACAGACATTTTGAATAAATGTTTGGTAAGGCTTTTTATTGTGATATGGGATTTCAACAGGTTGATACTTAGCCCCATTCAGACTCTTCTTTTTTTACCAAACTACTGACTGTAAGAACAATCCGTAGCCACTCTAAATTAAGACTCACACAGGGTTTATTTACTTAAGTGAGAATTGCTCAGAATTTCAAGTGAATTCAAAAGTTTCAAATGTAAGGGCAAAGTAGCTGAAGGAGATATGACTGACTTGGAGAATTTTTCCAGTTTTGCTATCTTTGCCGTTAAAGTTAAAATTAAATTTGAATTCCCACCAATCCTCACTTTAATGCATAATCCTGACAGTTTTATTTGGTCTAGACTAGAGACCTTCTACTATCTGGTAAACGTGCACAGGGGCAAGGTTGTTCTGTGACATATTAGATGAGTTATCAACAATTTATACAGCTAAAATGTACTTTAGAACAAGGACAATGTATCTTATTTACACATTCAGTGTAGTTTAAAGTTACATTATTGCTGTGTAGCTCTATTATACAGTCAGACACACCAACAATATGGGGCTTCTAGAAAAGAGGGACACTTGGGAGGTATATGATTGTGCTACAGTTCTAGTAGTTACATCAAATTTAAAACACTATCTATTGGGGTTGCTGTATGAGCAGAAGACTGAAAAAAATAAAAATAATTATGTATACCAGGGCTGTCTTTTAGCAAGTAAAATTATAATCTGGCAACTCTATTGTCCAAATTAGAAAAAATAAATCTTAAAATCAGCTAGGTTTTCAATTCAGCTTTTGTGGCTTAAAAATTCAAAATTCACACTACCACTTAAGTTTGGTTAAGTTTAAAGCACAGTTTGCAAGAAAATAGATGTCCTTGCTGCGTCAAAAAAAAATCTCTCAAAATTCTTGTGTATGAATGTAAAGGTCTAATATTTCATTTAAAAAAAATAAAATAAAAAGTTATTTAACCCTTTCAGTGCTATGGGGCGTGCTGGTGTAGCATGATGGCTCAAATTCATTGCACACATACTTTTTGGCATAAACAGGTATATTGTTTTATTGTTATATAATGCTTATTAATAATTTTTGCCATTTTTTATAAAAAAGTAAAAAAAAATTTTAATGCATATTTTTGGGCAGAACTCCTTGCAGGGCAAGGGTATTTTCTGTACGTAAACATTTAAATGCTCAGTTCAAACAATCATCCCCCCAAACCCACTCCCCCTCCCTGGCAACAAACAAAAACAGGTTTGATTCATTGATTAACAAAATTTAAAAAAGTTAACTGGCTAGTCTGGGTCCTTATGGGGCTATATCATGATATAACTATTTGCCTTAGCAGTAGTTCTTAATGGGTAAAACAGCATTTATGGTTTTTAGGTTAACCACATCATTTCCTAATTTTTGGGACTTTGCACCCCAGAAAATGTACATTTAGGAGTTTACCATCTTTAGATACTTGTAAAAAAACTGTTTAATGGAACACTTCAAGCATCATAACACTCTTTAGTGGTCTGTTCCCATCTTGGAAGTAGTCAAAAACGTTTTAAAATGGTTTTAACTTCTCACCTGAAGTCCGCTACCCACCTCCACTACAGTCTGGCACTGTTGGGCTTAGATCTTTGCTGCAAGCCATCAGCTGATGTTCTCATCCAATGAGCTGGCTAATGGAAACTCCTAGGCAGGCTGTCGGCTGTAGTGGAAGAGAAAATCTACAAAAACATGAAGTATTCTAAAGGACTTCAGACTGTTTTCATTCACTGACACTGGTTGAGTAGGAAGGCTTCAATAAAAGCACATTACGATATGTAGAGTAATAGATTTTCCACATCTAGAAAATATAGTAGGTCAGAAATCTAAATTGTGATGACTTATTACATGAAGAAGGGCTATTTGCATCAATAAATGTACTTTTCCTGCAAGGTGACACTGACCAAAGCCATTATATAGCTACCTTGTGGGGGCAAGAGTAGAACATGTCACTTTTATTACAGTCCGTGATCCTCTAGCTCATTTTTCTTCAAACCCATCCTATAGATCCATAATCAGTTAAGTGTTTGATGGTACTACCATCGTGATCAAGAATCTCACTGAGAGTTAGTGAGCCACTAATTAACTCATCTGTGCTAAAGAAGGTATATCATGAAATTCTAACCTGCAAATTGAATAACAAAAGTCTTTTAGGAAAACCTGATTTGTAGCCTGGGGACACACATCTCTTCCCTGTCCCCTTATGTGTAACTCCGCCTTGGTTGGAAGACCCATAGCTAAAAACTGGGATGTTTAGAAGGTGGATAAATTTGAACTGCTGTGGCAACTAGGGAATTTGCCCTAATTTTATTTTCTTTACTCATTTGAAATTCAAGGTGATTTAATACTTTCATTGGCAGTATTAATTTATATACTCCAAACTTGACTGTACATATTTTTTTTTGAAAAGTGTAATATCAATGGAATTGTATTTTTTGTTGTGATCGCGATTTTTGTTTATCTGTGTCACATAATAAAATATATTGTTCGCCTTACCATATGTAGTCAACTGCTTTTAATCTCCACTGTTCAATGGTGCACTAAACCTGTGCTATTCAATTGGTTCATTTCGATTAAAAATACAAAATGACTACCATAAGACAATGGGTGCTTCTGTTCTTCCCTACCCTAAACTATCTTACAATATTTTTTTTCTTAACTCCGGTTATTTACAATCTGTTGGCATGTAAATTTGGGTGGACAAATCTTCTATATTTGTGGGTATCACTAACTGGTATATAACACATAAAAAGATGTGTGGTTTGTGAATGCATTTCATAATTTTCATGCATTTTCAAAAACAAATTAGAATTAAACAAAGAGAATAGTTAAAATTGTAGTACGATTTGCCGGTCTCATTTAAGAAAGACAACCGTGACTCTGATTACAGTAAAATATGATATACGACAAGCTTAATAAAACTATTTTTTAAGCTTCGTAAGCAGGCCAGTTTTAGGATATTATTTCTATGCTGTTATTTGTAATAACATTGGTTTAATCAGTGAGGTGTAGCTGACACCCCTTTAGACACAGTGAGCATTCTACTTTGTTTTTTTTTGTAATAATAATAATAATAATAATAATAAAAAAAAAGTCTTTTTTTTTACAAACAAGAAAAAAAATGGAAATACTGTTGATTCATTTCTATTTGCTTTGGCGTACTACGTGAGATTCACAGACATTTGTATTTAGGTCTTTTTGATAGGTGTCTATTTCAAAGTCTGCATCATGTGTTGCTGAGAATGCAAAGAAAATAAGTTACAAAATGGGTTTCTGGAAGGAAAATTTAAAAAACCCTCAATGCCCCTTGTAAAAGACATGTTAAAACACAGAAACAGATTTGTCAAACATTATGCTAACACATACAAATCTGGAGTAACACGTACATTTCAAAGAAGAAACACCACCAAGGATAAATATATTTTTTGTTTAATTATGAGCTGCCTTTGGATTCCTATATGTGTTTACACCATTCATGTCACATAAATGAATTAACAAAACAATCGGAGGAATGGAACCATAAATAAATGCAAGAGCTTTGAATGAAACTTAAATTTGGAACATCAATAAAAGGTCTTATATTTGCAAGGTTAACCACTTTCTTTCAAACATTACATTTTTTGCATTGGTGTTTATTCTGCAGTTTACCACAGTTAAAGGGGAATAACTATGGTAAGTACCACAGCCAATACTCCCAAACAATATTCGAGACGATTCACAAAAATAAGGGTTCTTTCAGCACCCAAAGACAGTCAGCTCTGCTACATAGATACTGCAGAAGTTTCACTTCCACATCAGAAATCTAAAATTGAACGACAGTTAAAAAAAACAAAAAAAAACGGAGGGCTGCACTCTATAAAAGTAAAAAAAATTGCATTATCTGAGAGTACTGCTAAATTATTATTTTTTCAAGCTTTTCTACAATTTATAAAGACTATTAAGAGAAGACAATAGGCTATGCTTGTTCATGTAAATGAAAATAACTCAATATATGGGATATTGATGAACAAGATAATATATTGCATATAAACGTAAGGGGCAGGTACAAAAGAAAAACACTGAAGAGGGTAACTATGCTATATCAGGGATAATTAACCCTACATCTGCTTTTTGCAAGGCAACATGGAAATATATTCAGTTTTTTTTATCGCCCTATAAATCTCTAAAGGTGCATTTTTTCACATAAAAAGTCAATTATTATTTATTAAATAGCCAGCTGTAAACAAACTTACAAAATTTAGACATGAATAGGCAAGTTGTAAAATCAAAAAACCCAAAATTTGGGAAAGTTGCATTTTTTATTTTTCTTCAACTCAAATACTCTCAAGGTTTCTAAAGTGGCCAAAACTCAATATTCATTAAATAAATAAACCCGACAAAGGATATGCAATTATATGTTCAATAACACAATTATGGATCAAACAATGATAAACACATAAGCATTTATGCTAATCTAAGAGCACAATTAGCCATTACATTAAACCCTCTGCACTTACAACAAATAATATTAATTAAATGTAATGAATGTTAATAACTTTTGAAAAATGGAGCTTTAAACAGATATGCAGTAAAAAGAAAATACATTTTTAGAAGTGGTTTTCCCCTAACTTAAATGTCAACCCAAAGCAGATCTAGACACACGGATATACTGATACAAAGTAGGTACTATTTTGTCTCAGTATTTTCCTTCTTGCTTGACAAGTTGCTAAGGTTGCCATTTACCCCAGCCATCACCAGTGAAATAAAAGTTTTTTTCTATGGGGTATTCTCCGTAGACCTTAATGCTGTACTCTTGCACAGCGCTGATGTAGACTCCTGGCAGCTTAAGAGCCAGGAGCTGAAGAGGACCAGACTAAGAGGTTGGCAGTGCCCACAAGGGACAGGTTCAGGTAAGTATAACCTACTTTCCCCTGTCCCTATGGCCACCGGATCCCAAACTGCGATGTCACCGTCTGGGGTCTTTGCAAATTATGCAAAGATCCCATATGAAGACAGAGCAACTTTAAAAAAAAAAAATATGTAAATATACCATTCACTGAAAACTGCAGGTGTAATTAAAAGAAAATATAATTTTCAATGTATTGTGCTTACCAAGATAATCATACATATGTCAAAAGTAAAAGTTATTTAAAAACAAACTAACATCACTGGGCTTACTACTTATTCACCAACACATAATCTAAATAATGCTAACCTGTACTGTGGGCATTGAGCTCTTTGCATTGTGGTTGCGAAGGTGCAAAAATGGGATCAATATGGATAGTTAATTAGCAATCAGGTTGTCATACCTTATTCTCTTGAGTGTTTATAAAATAGATATTACAATTATTTAATATTTTGTAGCAAGTTTCCATTGCATAAAAAAAGGGAAGGGGAAAAAAAAGCACAATGAGAACACATGATAGAGAACAGAGAATCACATTTGCAGATTTTATGGTCTCAAGTAATCCTATTCTTATTAATGTAAGGCACTTCTGTTATTTAATGTATATAAAAAAAAAAAAGTTCCAAAAAATACTGAATAAGAGAAACCTTACATTTATACATCATAGATTCTCACGTGTAAAGAAAATGTTTGTTCACATATTGATAGTATGTCAGTGGCCTATATCAGAAGAAAAGCAATAAAAACCATGTATTTGCTTTGCAATTTAACAATAATTATAAAGATGGGTAAAGTATAAACATTGCACAAACAATTTTACTAATGTATGCAGCCAGAAAATATTTTCTTCAACTTAACTCCATAGGGTTATAGTCCAGAAAGTGAGAATTATCGTGAATTCAAAGTGAATTTCAAATTATGTTATGGCCAAAGTAGATTTTATGGCCGAACTAGAAGCACTAGAGGTTTTTATAGTTTGGCCTTAAATGTGAAATTCTTCAATTCCCAACAATTCTCACTTTACTGAATAACTCTGCAAATTACTTAGTCCCTTGCTTATCCCATTTACTGCCAACATTGCTTATCCACGTATTTGTTGAGAACATTGGAAATTCAACATTTTTAACCTTAGAAATTATACGTTTATTTCAAAGAGAATTGGGACCATGACAGACTGGATCACTCTTAACTGAAAAAAAAGGATGTATACTCCAAGGATGCAACAATGTTATAGTTACCCAACATGATGAACTCTGTATCAATATCTACAATGAAAGGGTATATTTTAGCAGCAAATAACTAGTAAACATGTAGTCTAAAGCTTCGCACACACAGAAAGAAAAAAACAAAACAAAAATATTATCATACACACAGATTATACAGGATGTCAGTAAGGACCAGAAATGTTTGCATATTGTGTTGGTATTTGATTGCTGGAATGCATGAACATACACGGCTGCATACTTGCAAAGATACACATTAACACACACTGACACATGCACACACATACATGTATTGATTTTCATGTTTGTAGTCACCCTCCTGTTAACATAACTTTTGTGTGCAGGAGGGTGGCTTGCTTGGGGTCCTGCTGCTGGCTGCTGGGAGTATGAGGTCTTGAGCAGCGCTCTCCTTTATTCTCTCTCCCCTACATCTTCTACTCTGCCTCACATGCAGCACTCTTTAAATTAAGTTGTGAGGAAGTAAACAGGGACCCGATTGGGTATCGCAGCCCTTTAAGAGCACAACAGGACCCCAGTTCAAGTACTGCTTACACCAGCAGTAGTTCCATTCCTGGTCTGATTCATGTGATAGTAAATCCTGTCTTCAAGGAGTAAAAATATTACTTACATGAGAGGATAAATATTAGGAATCTAATATGAGGAATCCCTTTGCAGAAAAATGCAAATTTTAAGAGCACAACCAAACGAAAAATGATACATATTTGCACATGCCCAAATGTAAAGCGAAATGGTATGAAAACAGGATCATGTTTATTACTGTGCCACTAAAGTTTCAAATTTGCTTGTGCTTCTTTAATAACATTTACTTGTAGAATACACCTTGAACTGAAAAATACCAAGTAAATTTTTTAAACATTCATTGACCTGCTCACAGCTGTGTGCACAATGTGGTAGTAAGACGGGCTTAGCTACACTTCCAGTCCATACTAAAGAACTAGTGAAAAGGCTCACTTTTTTGTAATTTGGGGGTGGGGGGCAGCATGAGACAAATTAAGATGCATTAACACACTCCTATGCTCACTTTGTTTAAACAGTAGAGTGCATTTGTTTATGTTCGTCTTGATGATGCATATATAAAATATATATATATATTTCACACACACAAATATACATATACACTAATCAGTCACACCATTAAAAACACCAGCCTAACGTCATGTAGGTCCCCCTCGTACTGCCAAAACAGTTCAGCTCAAGATATCTGAACAAGTCCTGTAGAATCTAGTACCAATACATTAGAAGCAGATCCTCTAAGTCCTGCAAGTTGTGGGGAGGGACTTCCATGGATCGGATTTGTTGTTCCAGCACATCCCACAGATGCTCAATTAGATTGAGATCTGGGGAATTTGGAAGCCAAGGAAATACCTCAAACTCTTTATCATGTTCCTCAAACCATACCTGAACAATTTTTGCAGACTGGCAGGGTGCTTTATACTGCTGAAAGAGTCCATTGCCATCAGGGAACACCATTGACATGAAGAGCTATACGTGGTCTTCAGTAATCTCTAGGTAGGTGGTACATGTGAAAGAAGCATTCAACAAACCAAGGTTTCCCAGCAAAACATTGCCAAGAGCATAACACTGCCTCCACTGGCCTTCCTACTTTCATAGTGCACATGGACACACACGCACCTGGGTATCTACCTGATCTAAAATAAAACATGATTCATCAGACCTCTTCCATTGCTCCATGGTCCAGTTCTGATGCTCACGTTCAAGTAGTTTTCAGGAGGTAAACAGGGGTCATCATGGGCACTCTTACTGGTCTGCAGCCACGCAACCCAATGTAACAAACTGCGATGCTGCACTGTGTATTCTGACACCTTTCTATCATGGCCATCATTAACATTTTCAGCAATTTGATCTACAGTTGCTCTTGAGTGGACGGAACAGATGAGCTAGCCTTCACTCCCCAAGTGCATCAATGAGCCATGGGAGCCCAGGACACTGATGTCGGTTCACCAGTTGTCCTTCCTTGCACCACTTTTTGTAGGTACTAACCACTGCATACTGGGAACAAACCACAAGACTTGCCGCTTTAAAGTTGAAACTGAAACGTTGCTCATACTGAAAAGCTACTGAACATTGGTGAATCAAGTTTTCAAATTAAGAAGACCAGTGAGTGCCCTTCTTCGAGTGCATGTTTTGTTAAAAGCCTCGAGGAGCA
This sequence comes from Pelobates cultripes, assembly GCA_933207985.1. Classification (NCBI taxonomy): domain Eukaryota; kingdom Metazoa; phylum Chordata; class Amphibia; order Anura; family Pelobatidae; genus Pelobates; species Pelobates cultripes. The sequence goes on from OW240921.1 coordinate 77,120,902, forward strand.
CCTTGGCAAGTACAACTGACGAGTGAGTGCAGGACCTTGGTTTTTTGTGTGTGTTTGTGTATATAGATATACACACACACACACACTGTTGTGCATTATCTGTATATCTTAAGTTAGACTTTGGAAAGTCTCCTCAGGCACGTAAACGTAACAAATCATATTTCCACACCGATGCCAGAATTCAAAGCTTGACATGCAAATGAGCACAGAGACACTGTTTTAAACACAATTGTGGGTTGTGATTAAAAAGGACCATGAGCACTGTGGGGAGTTTTACTGTATTTGGTCTTTGGTATTGCTTTCCATTTTAGATTATTTAACTTTACTTAATATATACTGCATAAAAAGCAGTGCACACTCCAGTGAACGTGTCTTATAATGTCTCATTTCACCATTTTGGGTGCAGTTTAAAAATAACTTCTTCTCTGACCATGGTAGTGAATGTTAATATTAAAGTTTAGCAGCTCTTTAACCAGAGACAAAGACAATAAAACATTTGGGTTTGTTTCTTTTTTCTTTTTTTGGTCTTTGAAATGCATAGCATAAAGCAGCCTGTTTGTACATATAAATATTGGTATAAAAACAATCATTTGAACAGACTTCCAGTATCAAAAAGATTTGTCTGAGAATTATCAAGGAATTTAAGAGAGGGGTACACTCACATTCATTTTCTTAAAACATATTTCAGAGAATACAAGTGTATATTAAGTGCATAAGGTGTAATGCCCTTAAATGGTTGACTATGCACCTCTGTAAGAGACAATTCAACTTGTGTCTGAACAGCATGGTAAATTACTGTCATTGAGCTGTTCCAAATAAACTATGAGTATTTGATTTCTCAAATGGTGCTTAGTACATGAACGATTCCTTCTAATATACAATGTATCTGAGTACAGGCAGTGAGAGGAATGCAAGCTGGCAAAAGTAAATGAGAAATGTAAAATTGATTCCTTGTCACTGGTCCTGAGTTGCTAATCATAGAGATGAGGTGTAAGCTTGGATAGAGTGTATTTTAGGAATCGTGAATTCTGCTACTTCCCTTTGATGCCCTAAAGGTAGCCACCCAATTTTCTTCACTACTTAAGCAAAAAGTTTCAAGTTTAAAGAACAATGGGCAGTAACAAAACATCTGGGCAGGAAGACCATCATTAGATTCCCACTGAAGAACCTAAGAAATTGCGGTAAAGAACGGTTTATACTGCTCTAACAAAGGAGATATTGATTATTACAGTAGGCTTGTATTAACACTGCTTAGCAGCACAATTTCTGAAAAGAAGTGCAAGATGTAATGAGTGGAGGTCACCACACGAAGAACGTTAACGGTCACATGAAGGTGAAACCACCAAGATTTCTTTGCACATACGGCTACTGGTTCACACAATCTCCGTCTTTATGATTGATACATCTACCACTTCGCTGCGTAGATCCACAGCTGAGCCATTCTGGAAGGATTGCTCTGCAGCTGCCGCTACCTGTATGGCACAAATGTACTGCTCTTTAGTGATAACTGGCTGCTCCTTCCCTAGAACATAAACAATCACAATTTTAAATCAATAATTCTAAAATGCAATAGAAACAAACTGTCTAACTTTGGGTAATAGACATGCAAACAAATAAAAGTTAAGCAGACCTAAAAGAGAAAATCGCACTAACTGACAAAGACATGAAGGATGGCCATCAGCACTACAATAGCTTTTCAGGTCCAGAATTGATTTTCCTATAGTGCTTTAAAGGGCCATTATAGGCATCAAAACAACTTTAGATTAATTAAGCAGTTTGTGTGTAGATCATGCCCCTTCAGTCTCACTACTCAATTCACTGCCATTAAGGAGTTAAAGGAATCCTATAGTGCCAGGAAAAAAAAAAACCCTATTTTCCTGGCACTATAGGCTCTTGGAGAGCCCCCCCTCCCTTGGCACTAAAGGGGTTAAAACCCCTTCAGCCACTTTCCTTAACCCAGCGCCGGGCTCCCTCGGCGCTGGTGATGTCTCCTCCCCCATGGTCAGCTGACGAGTGGAGCCGCATGCGCACAAAGAGCCACGCGCGCATTCAAACCTGCCTATAGGAAAGCATTACTCAGTGCTTTCCTATTGGGATCTTATTTGACACTGGACTCCGTGAGGACATCCAGCATCAGATAAGTGCGATTTACTCAGTGTAAATCACAGACGTGGCCACTACTGGCTGTCAGGGAGACAGCAACTAGAGGCTGGATTAACTCTGCAATTTAAACATAGTTTCTCTGAAACTGCTATGTTTTCAGCTGCAGGGTTAAAACTAGAGGGGACCTGGCACCCAGACCACTTCAATGAGCTGAAGTGGTCTGGGTGCCTGTAGTGGTCCTTTAAATCACTTTTCTGTTTATACAGCGCTAGCGACATCTTCTCTGGCTGTGACACACAGCCTTCACAAAAAATGTTTATTTTCAATCAGATGTTAACTTGCTTTAGACGTTTTGATCTCCTCCTTTGCACATTGAATTTAAATGACATGCAGGAGGCTCCAGAGTTTATTAAAGGACCACTATAGGCACCCAGACCACTTCAGCTTAATGAGGTGGTCTGGGTGCCAGGTCCTTATAGGGTTAACCCCCTTTTTTTTATAAACATAGCAGTTTCAGAGAAACTGCTATGTTTATAAATGGGTTAATCCAGCCTCTAGTGGCTGTCTCTTGACAGCCACTAGAGGCGCTTGCGTGCTTCTCACTGATTATCACAGTGAGAAGACGCCAGCGTCCATATGAAAGCATTGTGAATGCTTTCCTATGGACTGGCTGAATGCGCGCGCAGCTCCTGCCGCGCATGCGCATTCAGCCGAAGAGGAGGCGGAGAGCTCCCCACCCGGCGCTGGAGAACCCCTTCCTCACCCCAGAGCCCGGCGGAAGGGGGTCCCTGAGGGTGGGGGCACCCTCAGGGCACTATAGTGGTCCTTTAACAGAACAGGAGATAAGAAATCATAGATTAAAGAGAATGTGTAATAAAGGGGCCTAGAATTTCTAGGTTCCCTTTCAGAAGGTGTTTAAAAAAGGTTATGTAAGGTACACGCAAAGAGGTGTAATACGGGCTGTATATACATAGTGATTTAATTCCTAAATGGTGCAAAACTGAGCAGTAAGACTGTATGTTCTATACACCAAAACTGCTTCATTGAGCTTAATATGTTTTGGTGCCTATAGTGTACTTTTAAAAATAAGATTTTTGGGGTATTTTACCAATCTCTTTCTTTATGCTTTACAGTTTTTAAAACAACGAATAGCATACATGAATTGTTCTAATAAAACAAACATTACTGACCCTTAATGGTTCTAAGAAAATGTCGAAAAAGTTCTTTGTATGCATCCTTGTATCTTTCATCCTGTGTCTGAGCAGATGGGAATGTTGTGCCATTCTCGACAATGCCCAGTGGGTTTTGATTGTCTACACGTAGAGAACCTTGGGAACCATAGAGCTAATAAAAAAAAGCAACAAAAACAACAAAACACAGCATTAGGAGAACTTTTTAATGGAATGCAACAAGTGAATTGCATTGAACTGAAAACGTAATTTCAAAATGTAGGCAACTAGCCAAGTTGTAAAAATATATAATTAGGAGGATTTCTCCATTTCACCTACTTTGGCTTAACTTTTGCAAATAAATTCTTAATTCAACACAACTTCTCTGGTGAAAACATCCCACTATGGCCTTGATTTTATACACTGCTCAAAAAAATAAAGGGAATACTTAAAAGACCACTATAGTGCCAGGAAAACATACTCGTTTTCCTGGCACTATAGTGCCCTGAGGGTGCTCCCACCCTCAGGGACCCTCTCCCGCTGGGCTCTAGGGGGAGAAAGGGGTTAAACTTACCTCTTTCTCTAGCGCCGGGTGGGGGACTCTCCTCCTCCACCTCGGCTGAATGCGCATGCGCGGCAAGAGCCGCGCACACATTCAGCCAGTCCATAGGAAAGCATTCTCAATGCTTTCCTATGGACGCTGACGTCTTCTAACTGAAAATCACAGTGAGAAGCGCGGAAGCGCCTCTAGCGGCTGTCAATGAGACAGCCACTAGAGGCTGAATTAACCCTATTATAAACATAGCAGTTTCTGTGAAACTGCTATGTTTATAGAAAAAAAGGGTTAACCCTAGATGGACCTGGCACCCAGACCACTTCATTAAGCTGAAGTGGTCTAGGTGCCTATAGTGGTCCTTTAAACAACACAATGTAACTCAATCACACTTCTGTGAAATCAAACTGTCCACTTAGGAAGCAACACTGAGTGACAATCAATTTCACATGCTGTTGTGCAAATGGGATAGACAACAGGTGGAAATTACAGGCAATTAGCAAGACACCCCCAATAAAGGAGTGGTTCTGCAGGTGGTGGTTCTGCAGACCACTTCTCAGTTCCTATGCTTCCTGGTTGGTGCTTTCACTCTAGTGGTAGCATGAGACTGAGTCTACAACCCACACAAGTGGCTCAGGTAGTGCAACTCATCAATGCGAGCTGTGGCAAGAAGGTTTGCTGTGTCTGTCAGCATAGTGTCCAGAGCATGGAGACGCTACCAGGAGACAGGCCAGTACATCAGGAGACATGGAGGAGGCCGTAGGAAGGCAACAACCCAGCAGCAGGACCGCTACCTCTGCCTTTGTGCAAGGAGGAACAGGAAGAGCACTGCCAGAGCCCTACAAAATTACTTTCAGCAGGCCACAAATGTGAATGTGTCTGCTCAAACGGTCAGAAACAGACTCCATGAGGGTGGTATGAGGGCCCGACGTCCAGAGGTGGGGGTTGTGCATACAGCCCAACACCGTGCAGGACCTTTGGCATTTGCCAGAGAACACCAAGATTCGCCACTGGCGCTTTGTGCTCTTCACAAATGAAAGCAGGTTCACACTGCGCACGTGACAGAGTCTGGAGACGCCATGGAGAACGTTCTGCTGCCTGCAACATCCTCCAGCATGACCGGTTTGGCAGTGGGTCAGTAATGGTGTCGGGTGGCATTTCTTGGGGGGGGGGTGCACAGCCCTCCATGTGCTTGCCAAAGGTAGCCTGACTGCCATTAGGTACAGAGATGAGATCCTCAGACCCCTTGTGAGACCATTTGCTGGTGCGGTTGACCCTGGGTTCCTCCTAATGCGAGACACTGCTAGACCTCATGTGGCTGGAGTGTGTCAGCAGTTCCTGCAAGGCGAAATCATTGATGCGATGGACTAGCCCGTCCGTTCCCCAGACCTGAATCCAATTGAGCACATCTGGGATATCATGTCTCGCTCCATCCACCAACGTCACGTTGCACCACAGACTGTCCAGGAGTTGGCAGATGCTTTAGTCCAGGTCTGGGAGGTGATCCCACAGGAGACCATCCGCCACCTCATCAGGAGCATGCACAGGCATTGTAGGGAGGTCATACAGGCACGTGGAGGCCACAAACACTACTGAGCCTCATTTTGACTTGTTTTAAGGACATCAAAGTTGGATCAGCCTGTAGTGTGTTTTTCCACTTTAATTTCGAGTGTGACTCCAAATCCAGACCTCCATGGGTTGAAAAATTTGATTTCCATTTTTATATTTGTGTGTGATTTTGTTGTCAGCATATTCAACTATGTAAAGAACAAAGTATTTCAGAAGAATATTTAATTCATTCAGATCTAGGATGTGTTATTTTTGTGTTCCCTTTATTTTTCTGAGCAGTGTATTTTTGGATACGCTTTTTGAATAAATTTCTAATTTTTGCATGTGTATGTGTGTTATCTCAGGTCCCTATTTAGCATTGTACTGCAGAGAGCCTCAGATGGAATTTTTTCCCCAAGTGAGTGAGTTATTCACATAAGAGTAGACATTAGACTGTGAGAGTAGGACCTGCCAAAGATGGGGTACATTGACGTTGTGGCAGGCTTATGCAATGCATGATCATATAATGTAACTAAATCCCCATTATTTTTTGCCTAGATTAGGTGTTTAAAAAAAAAAAAAAAACCTTCAGAAATTTTTTTTTTACAAAATCTGTCAACATTAAAGTTGCTGTTTAGTAGACAGGAGAGTGCGCTGGATCTTGAGTATTGTTTATTATATAATATATTGTATACATACAATTTTATTTACATTTAAATATTCTGAAAAAAATACTTTTAAACGTTTATCCAAAAATACAGAATCATTTGAAAAGCTTCTCCAAAATATTAAATTGAAACCTATGTTAAATAAAAGGTACAGATAAGGAAATCTTGCATTATAACAAATTAATAAAAGCATTAGAGATTGGAAATTCAGTGGCGTAGAGGAGTGTATCTGTAACCCACTGTTCAGCAGTGAATATGTGGTTAACTTATAAATAGTACTACTAACTGACATTTAAGGGACAATCCACTGCCCAGCTAAAGGAGTTTGGAGTGTTCCATTAAATAGTAACCAATCAGACATTCTCATAGAGACACACAGAACCTTTGTGGTGCTAGCCACAACCTGCCAATCCAATGCCCTCCATAAATAATCTAGTACAAGGTTAGGCAACCGTCGGCACTCCAGATGTGAGGGACTACATCTCCCATAATGCTCTTACAGCCATAATGCTGGCAAAGCATCAAGGCAGATATTGTCCACGACATCTGGAGTGCAGAATGTTGCCTACCTCATATCTACTAGATGTTACATTTGCTAGATGTAAAAAGTACAGTTTCACTTTAATTAGCCAAACAGTGCAGTACAGCAAAGTAAAGTAGATGTGGTAAACCTCATGCAATTTATATTAAATTCGAAGGTTACACTATTCATTAATGTTACAAACAAAGAGATGGGGCAAGAGCGAATGAAGGAGGGTTACCTCTATTCTCTGGTCACAAGCTTTTGTGCAGTGCTGGCTAATGTCTAAACTGACAATGGTTCCACCGGCAAACTTCATACTGATGGTTACAGTGTCTGCATCCTTCATCGCTGCCACCTCTAAATAACCAGAAAGTACATGAATAGAAACAAGGAACTTCCTGACAATACATCTATTTACAAACATTCACCTTGCAATATTTATGTCACAAACTTCCTTTAAATGTTAATTTTAATGGTTACAAATATATATATATATATATATATATATATATATATATATATATATATATATATATATATATATATATATATATATATATATATATATATAAAATAAAGATCAACAGATAAGTTTAATAATAAAGAAAGCATTACTGGTCTTAACCCTTTGAGGATGGAGTCAGTTGTACAAGTTGTGATTGTTGTGGAAATAAGGTCTGCACATATTTCCTAGTTAGTGAAAATGTCTATTTACTCATTCCACGATATACATTATAAAGTTATACACACATGTTTTAACCAAGATGGCTGCTAGAAGCTTCTAACCCCTCTTCTCCCCCCCCCCTTAACACCGACTAACTACCTCGTGCAGCAAGATGGCGCCAGGAAACCGTGGGAGACCCTCATGGTCCCGGTGACATCACCCTTAGTAGGCAGAGCATTAGGAAGACCACTTAACACCTAACCAATTATTGATGTATTATTCCATGTTATCTCTGACAATGCTTATGATGTAATTTCGCTTTAAAAGGGACCTGCCGTCCCCTCTGAATAAACATTCCTCAAGTTATTCAACAACCTGGAACCTGTGTCTGGTGTGAATTACTTCAGGGAGCGTGCACGCATTGTTTCATTGATTTGGCCAGGGGCAGATACACAAAGAAATAATCAATTCATCGATTGATTTTTCCATTTCAATTGGCGCCCAACGTGGGGCCACCGGAGGGCCGGTTCGGAGGGCCGGAATCCAACGGACCGGAGCGGACCTCCGGAAAGTGGTACAAGCAGAGCCTGATCACCTCCATAATACAGCCGTTGCCTGTGTTATTCTCCTGTTTTGTGTCGGTCTGCCTCCGAGTCCACTTCCGGCTTCCAGAAGGCTACTAGAGACAGGTAATTAACTCATCCGGTGTGCCTTTTTAAACGAACCTGTCGATTGTCTATCTGCCTCCTGTACTTGTTTAATGTGTGTGACGACCGGTGCGTGTGTTTTTCCTTTTGAAATTTTAGCTTGACTGCCTAGCGGGCAGGGGACGCATTACAGCCGGTGGGGCTGGGATTTTAGCTTGACTGCCTAGCGGGCAGGGGACGCATTACAGCCGGTGGGGCTGGGATTTTAGCTTGACTGCCTAGCGGGCAGGGGACGCATTACAGCCGGTGGGGCTAGGATTTTAGCTTGACTGCCTAGCGGGCAGGGGACGCATTACAGCCGGTGGGGCTGGGATTTTAGCTTGACTGCCTAGCGGGCAGGGGACGCATTACAGCCGGAGAGGGCTGGGATTTAGCTTGACTACTGCTGTGTTTCATTAATAATTGTGTTACCGGGGACCAGCCTGGTGGGGGAGGGCTGGGGATTGCTGCATTTTGAATATTTGGTACTGGTGGTGTTAACATGTACATGGCCATTTTACTCTCTGTTATTCTGTGGTTTTTGTTCAACTGCTGTTACAGTGTGGGTAGCCTCGGTGTGTGTGTGTGTGGTGTGTGTGTTGTGTGGCTAGTTCTGGATTCAGGGGTTTACACTCATCTTTATGTGTGTGATTTCTGTAAATGTCTTCTTGTTAGTGTAGCCACGTTCATCTTTTCATTTGTCCTTTATCTCTCCTGTGTTTGTTGCCCAGAGCTGTGTTAGTCACCCACGCTCGCTCGCTCCGGTCCGAGACCACCACCCCGGGTGGGCGGACCCTCATGACTGGTCTACGTTTTGGGAAGACGCACGGGACTCAAGTCCTCGTGGCAGTCGAGCACTGTAGACATTCCTCTTTCTATTTCTCTGTATATCTGTCCCTTACACGTGGCTCACTCCGGTTGATTAAGATGGGGCAGGAACATGCTAGACCTGCTAAGGGATTGTTGGCTTGTGACATTGTGAAAGAAAGTGCGGGGGAAGATGCTATGCTAAAGATTAAAAAGATTGCTAAAGTGTGTGGTTTCCAGATGCCGCCTAGTGGGAGATTGCAACCTGAGTTATGGAGGAAATTGCTCATAGATAAGGAGGGATTGCTATTGGATAATGGGCTTACGAAGGCTGTAGAGGCTTGGTATCGGGTAGCCAGAGGTCTCAAACGGGAGGGATGGATTGAGGAGGAATTAGACTTCGAAGGACAAATTGTACATGTGTACCATAGGAATGTTAACAATGATGATGTTTCTTCCACTGTCCCCCAGCCACCGCCCTATGATGGCGCCCAGAGCGTGACAATTAACTCCCGCCCTGCTTCCCCTGTCATTGCTCAGGCTCCACCCTCTGGAGGTGTGGCTCCAGCCCCCACCCCCCTGTGCCCCGTGCTCTGAGCCTATGGCGCTTACTATTATCCTGTGCCACTCCATACGTTCCCACCCACCCCTATGCTCCAGCCCATTCCCGATCAGGCCCCATCCCCCGCCCCTCCCCCGTTACGTCCGTTGACATTTCCCCGCCTCCCTACGCTTGCCTCCACCCCAGCCCCTAGTCCGGATCCTGTCCCATCAGCTCCTACCCCGCCCACAGAGGTCCCCGCCTCCTCTCTTCTCCTCGACTGGCCCCTCCCCAGAGACACCCGCTCACCCGTCTCCATCCACTGATCTCTCGTCCCTGCTCTCTGCCCTCTCGACCCTTACCCACCGCACTACTCCAGATCCCCCAGACCCTTGTCCTCCCGCTGATCCCTCTCCTCTTCCACCTCCGGACCTTTCCTCTCTTCTCTCCATTCTTTCATCCTCCACTCAACCCACTACCCCCACTTCACCTGTCCTCCCTCCCGTACCTCCTGATCCCTCTCCTCCTCCTCCTCTTGCCCTTCCTACCCCTTCTCCATCTCCATCAGACCTTACCTCCTTCTCTAACCTTTCAAAACTAACCCGTCCCGTAACCTCAACCTCTCTATCCCCTCCGTCTTCTTTCTCTTCTCCTTCTAGCGATCCCACATCCCTGCTCTCTACTCTCATAAACCTTATCCAGCCTACTGATTCTGTTTCCCCCGCCTCTGCTTCCACACACACTGCCGCTGCTGGCCCTTCCTCTACCTCCTTCCATTGATCTTACATCACCGCCCTCTCTGCCTTGTCCCATCCTCCTGTAACACTCCCAGGCACCCCTCCCACTCTCCAGGTTGATCCGCCCACCGCTCACACTTCACCACCGCCTCCTGATACACCCGCCCCTACTACGTCACATCCTTCTGCCTCGTTGTCTCCTTCCCTCCCAGCCGATTTGTCGTCCCTCCTCTCCGCTCTCACTGCTGTAACCCAGCCCCCTGTCTCCACCCTTCCTACCCCTCCCCCAGTGACTCCCGAACCAACCACCGCCAATGACCTATCCACCTCCATATCCGCCCTCCTCTCCGCTGTTACATCCTTGGTCAATTCTGCTGTCCCTACTCCGCCTCCCGCAGATTTGCCTCCTCCTCCACCTCCTCCTCCTGATCCCCCAACCCCTTCCCCGCCTCCTGCTACCCGCCCTGAACCTTCCGATCCAATCTCTGCCCTTGCTCACGTCCTTAATACTCACCTATCATGCCCATCCCAGCCGGCCCCCACAGCCACTCCATCCATGGCATTGGCTCCTTATACTTCCCCCGCCAACTCTAGTTGCCCAATCATGGTGGTTGGTTCTGATGTGTCAGTAACGTCGGACCAACCCTATGCAGTGGGCGTTTCCCCCCAGGCCTCGGGGTTCCACCCAACCACCTCACCCGTCACCGGCCTCCCGGCCGCTCCTGCCACGGCTTCCCCAGATACCAGATACAGATTTTCGTTCTGGTATAATCTTCTGTGAACAACTCCGAGCTTGGGCACAGGATAAACTAGCTGATCAGGCTACTTGTATAAATTACATTATACAGGAAAAACTTGAGACAGTTGAGAAATATCACTCTAGATTAACCCAGACTCTCTCAGACGTAGGGTTCAGTACCTATAACAAAGCACATACCCAGATGTTATCTGCAGCCTTCGTGGCTGGTCTTAAGGAACACATTCGTAAAGGGTTAATTTTATCTCGTCCAGAGTACAGGATTATTCCACTTGACACACTCCTGTTGGTAGCCAAGGGTTTAGAATCAGTTTTACAGCCAACACAAAGGAGAGCTAGCCCACTGATGTTTACTACTCCCACACCAATTACTGGTTCTACCCATGTTCCCCAGGTACTAACTCAACAATACACTCAGCAGCCCCAAACCCTTCCTGCATCTGTTCCCTCTTCCCGGGACCGGGCCCTCACGACAATCAGGACCTGTTTTAACTGTAATCAGGCCGGCCACTTCAAAAGAGAATGCCCTCACCCCAGAGTGCTGCGCCGGCAAATTCCCCGGTACACTAGTCCACATGTCTCCAGCTTTAGCTTCCCCTCCACAGGTTACCTCCATGCCCTGCCTCACCCACAGTTTCCTCAGCTTCCCCCTCCTCCTCCTGAATACACACAGGCCCGGCCCCCTGCTTTAGAAGCCCGTGCATACCCTCCGGCTCCTGCTGATGGGTTTGACACGGATGATTTCCAAGAAAATCAGCCCCTACCTCCACAAAACCGCCCTGCCCGTCCTACTATGCAGCCCAGCCACCCTCCCACTTCTTCCCGCCGGTACCAAGGTCCCGACCAGGCCCATTTAGATTTATTGCAATAGGTAACCGGCAAGCCTGTGTCAGATCTTAGGCTTCTAAAAGGAACAACAAGCTGCTGCTACTCCCCAGGAGAAACAAAGTTGGAAGAACAAAGGAGCTGTTCTCCGTGATGATGTTTACAGTATCAATCTCAAGTTTTGCCTACCCAAAAATTTGTATCCAGCCGTGGTCCAGTGGGCCCATGGGCCAGCCCACCTGTCAAAACATCTGATGAACTCATTGATTGACAAGTATTTTGAAGCACCAGGCATCACTACCTTAACACAGAATTACTGTAGATCCTGTACAATATGCGCTAAATGTAACCCTGGAAAGATTAAGACCGCACCTAATCACCTGGCCAAGCCACAATACCCCTTTCAGAGGATACAGATTGACCATATTCAAATGCCAAAGAGTGGACGTTATGAATATGCACTGGTCATAGTGGACATGTTTTCAGGATGGCCAGAGGCCTTCCCAGTGGCCAATCTCACTGCAAGGACTACGGCCAAGTACCTTTTGACGGAAATTGTTTGCCGATATGGAGTTCCAGAAGTGATTGAAAGTGACCAAGGGACCTCCTTTACTGCCTCAATGACACGGGAAGTCTGGTCAGCACTGGGGGTGACCCTTGCATTCCACACACCATATCATCCACAGAGTAGTGGTAATGTAGAGCGCATGAATGGCACTTTAAAAGCCAGAATGCTCAAAATGTCATAGGAAACTAACATGCCCTGGCCCGAGAGTCTCCCATTAGCGTTGTTTAGCGTAAGGTACACTCCTATGGGAAAATATAGCCTATCACCTTATGAGATTTTGTTTGGTACAGCACCCAGGCTAGGTTGTTATTTCCCTCAACAACTTCAGATCCAGTCAGACGCTATGGTAGACTATGTGACTGCCCTCTTACATGCTTTGACCAAAATACATGCCCAAGTGTTTTCTTCTATTCCAGATCCTGAGTCGAATACAGGTACACACAAGCTGCTCCCTGGTGATTGGGTTATGGTCAAGAAGTTCCTCAGGAAACTCACCATAGAGCCAAGATTTGATGGCCCTTACCAAGTGCTCCTGATCACAGCAACGTCAGTGAAGCTAGCCGGAGAAAGTTCTTGGATACACGCCTCGCATTGCAAGAAAGTGCCTACTCCAGAAGAGGCTAATCCTACTGAAATATGAATTTGTTATGTGTTTTCTTACGCTGCTACACTTTGCCTGGGCCCAACAAGTGGCCATAACCAAAGATAATCATGTTTACACTTTCTGGTACAATTCTTCCAACACAGATGTAGCTACATATACCTTTGACTACTGTGACATAGTTGTTTGCACCTTTCCACAAGCACAATATGCAGCCATATACAAAGACATATAATAAACCTAAATAGAAAAAGAAAAAAAGGTGGAATAAAATCCCACCTAATGGGGGCGCTAAGCGCTAGAGAAAATGATAGTCTAATAGAGAACTATAGACGTAAAAGAGTAAATACTCTATGGAGACTTCGAAAAATGGATAGTATAAAAATACAATTTATTTTGCATCACAGTGCAATAAATATATAAAAAAAGGAAGTAAATAATAAAGTGCATAGACATCCAATGCAAATATAGTAACAATATGCAGTCCTATTATGAGACCTGGGAACAAAAACCCGGCATCAACCACTAAACAAAACAGTAATAAGTAAAAGGATGAACTAAACAGCCCTTGGTCGCGACTTCCAGGGCTGAAAGATACTTGCAAACTCGATCGGTAGTGGTGATATTGTGGTCTCTGGACTTAGATTGGATGATAGATGAGGCTCAACGCGTTTCGTCCCGCTTTATTCAGGACTTCCTCAGGAGCTGTGTATATCTTCAGTTCTTCCGGAGTCTTCTTTTATCTTCAAATTTTCGCGCTCAATTAGGTCATTGCGCATGCGAAAAAGGACACCGGCTTCCGTCGAGATTGTTGCCGGAACACAACTTCAATGCGGCCGCCTCCAATCACTATCGGGAAATGACCAATGCGCATGCGTAGCCAAATTGATGCGTGTTGAAACTTTATTAGCATCCGAATGGAGAGACACATTGAAACATATAAGCTACATAAGTAGCAGTTGCATGTGTCAATCCATTCGTAACAATAGATGCCTACAGACAGAATAATATAACTTAAGCGTGCCACAAACTCGAGTTTTTTGTTAAATTCTATTTTTTAGAGCTAATTATTAGATTTTTTTATATTTGATTATTTTTTTCATATATATGTTCAGTTTGTGGCACGCTTAGGTTATATTATTCTGTCTGTAGGCATCTATTGTTACGAATGGATTGACACATGCAACTGCTACTTATGTAGCTTATATGTTTCAATGTGTCTCTCCATTCGGATGCTAATAAAGTTTCAACACGCATCAATTTGGCTACGCATGCGCATTGGTCATTTCCCGATAGTGATTGGAGGCGGCCGCATTGAAGTTGTGTTCCGGCAACAATCTCGACGGAAGCCGGTGTCCTTTTTCGCATGCGCAATGACCTAATTGAGCGCGAAAATTTGAAGATAAAAGAAGACTCCGGAAGAACTGAAGATATACACAGCTCCTGAGGAAGTCCTGAATAAAGCGGGACGAAACGCGTTGAGCCTCATCTATCATCCAATCTAAGTCCAGAGACCACAATATCACCACTACCGATCGAGTTTGCAAGTATCTTTCAGCCCTGGAAGTCGCGACCAAGGGCTGTTTAGTTCATCCTTTTACTTATTACTGTTTTGTTTAGTGGTTGATGCCGGGTTTTTGTTCCCAGGTCTCATAATAGGACTGCATATTGTTACTATATTTGCATTGGATGTCTATGCACTTTATTATTTACTTCCTTTTTTTATATATTTATTGCACTGTGATGCAAAATAAATTGTATTTTTATACTATCCATTTTTCGAAGTCTCCATAGAGTATTTACTCTTTTACGTCTATAGTTCTCTATTAGACTATCATTTTCTCTAGCGCTTAGCGCCCCCATTAGGTGGGATTTTATTCCACCTTTTTTTCTTTTTCTATTTAGGTTTATTATAGGTTTTTAGAGTGTACCTAGAGGGTGGCAGCTTCTTGCTTTAGAGTATTATCTGTGCTTTGGTTCTTTTTCTTATTTTCCATATACAAAGACATACCTAACAAAAAGGATCCATACATTTGTGTAACTGGAGGAGTTTGGGGGCATCATTGTAGTTCATGGAAAGCCGCCGGGTGGAACACGGGTAGACCATGGGGCTACAGACCCCAGAGTGCATTAGACAGAATTGACAAAGATGGAAAACCCATTCTCTCCAGAATGACTTTAAGCAAACCTATTGGGTCAACTCCCATTAAACTTACCTTGAATATAGAGCACCCCAGCCCAAAAGACGCAGGGGAATATGTAATGGGAATGTATTGGAAGGGAGGTGGCTCACATAATAAACTGGGGACATTCTATCTACAGGACATGCTCACCTCACCAGACTGGGTAGGAACCACTCACATGACCATTAATCCGTTGAAACCACATATTAACACTCTACATGACATGGTAGCTATAGCCAACCCCACCTTTGAAGACACTATGGCAGTGGAGACTGGGTTTTCAGACACTAATTTGTGGCTAGAATGGATGAGGTATAATGCCAACTCGCACAATAAAACCAATTGCTATGTATGTGGAGGAGCCAGGCCCCATCTGGGTATAGTACCTCTAAGTTTACCTCCTGAAGTAGAACTGTGTGTCTTAAGCCTCTATGCACAGTCCACCACAAATTCCTCAACATGTGAATCATGGAAAAGGGTTTACCCAATCACTCATGGATATATCAAGCCACCCGATGGAGTCACAGTATATCCAGGTAATTACACATGTTATTCAATACCTAAGAATACTGGTGTGTATCTGGGCAAATTCCCATCTGGATATTGCTCAACCTACCATAGCCCGCCTGTATCATTGCTAATGAATCATGCAAAGACAATCGGAGATATCTATTGGTTATGTGGTGACAGACAATTGAGGTCCCAACTAGCTGGGCAATGGTGGGGGGAGTGTGCCCTGACCAAAGTTATAATGCCCATCCACATTATTCCAGACGGTAGCCACAACACACTAGACCACACACACGTACATTCTAGAACTACACGTGAGGCCCCCATGTATATATTGATGCCATTGGTGTGCCAAGGGGGGTGCCTAGCAAATTCAAAGCAAGGGATGAAGTGGCAGCAGGATTTGAATCCTTAATTCCAATGATAACTGCTAATAAGAATGTCAATTGGATTAACTACATTTACTATAATCAACAGCGCTTTGTTAACTATACTAGGGATGCCCTACAGGGCCTGGCAGAACAGTTACAAGCCACCACCCAAATGACATTTCAGAACAGAATGGCCCTAGATATGATTTTAGCTGAGAAAGGGGGTGTATGTAAGATCCTCCCCGAAACTATGACATGCTGCACATTCATTCCAGACAACACTGGGCCCGATGGTAAGGTGACTATGGCCATAGAGAAGCTAGATAGCCTTTCTGATGAGCTAAAGAAGAACTCAGGAGTTACTGACACTTGGGACAGATGGTTTGGGTGGATGAATGGTTGGCAAAGGACCCTATTCCAGGTAGGAACGGCTGTTCTTATAATGATTATCATCTTCTTATTCCTAACCTGTTGTGTGCTCCCTTGCATACAGAAGTACTTACAGAAAGCAGTAGGGAAAACTATAGATGACATGACTCCTACTTTCCTACACCAAAACATCACAGACCTCGAAAGTGACACATACACCCCTTCAGTCACATCAGTTCAAACAGACAACTGCATTCCTGTAGGGACAGTGTAGGGAAAGCGTCTGTCTTTACGGGCAAGTCTCACGTGCGGAGATGTGGTGGACTAGCTACTGCGGGTTACCCACGGAGTGAAGAGTTCGATGCCTGTTAAGATAGATGAGCTGCAGGCAGCTAGGGATACACTAGGGACAGTGGCAGTTGTCATGGTAAATAGCCATTTTAGGGGGGACTGTTGTGGAAATAAGGTCTGCACATATTTCCTAGTTAGTGAAAATGTCTATTTACTCATTCCACGATATACATTATAAAGTTATACACACATGTTTTAACCAAGATGGCTGCTAGAAGCTTCTAACCCCTCTTCTCCCCCCCCCCTTAACACCGACTAACTACCTCGTGCAGCAAGATGGCGCCAGGAAACCGTGGGAGACCCTCATGGTCCCGGTGACATCACCCTTAGTAGGCAGAGCATTAGGAAGACCACTTAACACCTAACCAATTATTGATGTATTATTCCATGTTATCTCTGACAATGCTTATGATGTAATTTTGCTTTAAAAGGGACCTGCCGTCCCCTCTGAATAAACATTCCTCAAGTTATTCAACAACCTGGAACCTGTGTCTGGTGTGAATTACTTCAGGGAGCGTGCACGCATTGTTTCATTGATTTGGCCAGGGGCAGATACACAAAGAAATAATCAATTCACTGATTGATTTTTCCATTTCAGTGATCAAAACAAAACCTGGCTATTTGAGCTATGTGTCTGTTCAACCATAAATCAACTCTTACATATTAAATACACCCACACATATATATCATTTTGTTCAGGAGAAACAGGACTTTTTGTATGTCATATCAAATATTTATATATGAAACAATTTAATATGAATAAAAATTTTTTTTTAAAAAAAAACTTTGTTTTTACTGCAATAAATTACACATATTTGTATTCAACGATGTCTCACAAGTAAAAAAAAGTACCCACTATGTACAGGTTTTATGATATTTTGGAGAGTTACAGGGTCAAATATAGAGATTTCCCCTTTTTCACTTATACACATTGAAATTTCCCAGGTTTGTTTGCTGGGCCTATGCTGCCTTCCTTTGGGACTGTTTGGCAGTCCAGGAGTGAAAATTAATCTCAGCAATGCATACCATTTGTAAAAGCAGACAACGCAGGGTCTTCAAAATGGGGTATGTCCAGTCTTTTGTAGTAACCACTTGGTCACAAATCCTGGCTAAAGTTAGAATTCATATATTTTTTTTTGCATTTTTCACACACAAAGATTATATCGTCATTATACATTTTACTGCTCTAAAACACTCATATTTTTGTTCAGCGACAACTCATGAGTAAAACAGTAACCTACATGTACAGGTTTTATGGAGTTTTGGAAAGTTACAGGGTCAAATATAGGGCTTGCCCATTTAGTTTTTTACACATTCAAATTTGCAAGATTGGTTATGCTGCGTTTAAGACTGTATGGCAGCCCAGGAATGAGATTTACCCCCATCATGGCATACTATTCACAAAAATAGACAACCCAGGGTATTCAGAATTGGGTAAGTCCAGTCTTTTGTAGTAACCACTTAGTCACAAACGCAAGCCAAAATTAGTTTTCATATTAGGTTTTTTGCATTTTTCACACAAAACCTGCACTATCACTGATTATATCATCATCATTACAAGTTTTAAAACACTCATTTATGTTCAGCAAAGTCTCACGAGCACAACAGTACCCAACATGT
>OW240921.1:77141555-77231119 GCA_933207985.1 Pelobates cultripes
AAAAAATGTAAAGGATTAAAAAAGAATTCTACATCTGTAAACTTTGTGTAATAGATGAGCCATATGTTCTTCACTTAGTCTATGGTTTCAGGCGCATTATTTAGGCACGACTAAACTCATTCAAGCAGGACTAACTCTTATCTGCAGTTTCCAAATCTCAATTCTTAGCATGTTGTGTACATCGGATTGTACAGTACTGCAATACATTTGGTTGTTTAAGAAGTAAACAAATAACCAAAATGCATACATCATGCAAACAATCTTTCTGAAAAATCTTAACATTTTTCTAAATAGGACCATAATGTCATAAAAAAACAAAAACAAAAAAAACAACAAACTAAAATCATTAGGTGCGTAATACAGTGAATCAATGTAATAGAAATAATTTACAAACTATATATATATATATATATATATATATATATATATATATATATATATATATATATATATATATATATATATATATATATATATATATAGTTTGTAAATTTCTACAAACTATTTGTTTTATATAAATAAAACACAAGACTAATTCCTGCACTCCAACCCAAAATTGATGGTACCTGGTGCTCTGGTTGCAATATTGATATATCCAAAAAATTACCGGCACTCAAGGCTTTTTCAATCCAGACAAATTCTCTTTAATCCAAATCCACCATCAACGTTTCAGCTCCTCATGGAGCTTTCATCAGGAAAGCTCCATGAGGAGCTGAAACGTTGATGGTGGATTTGGATTAAAGAGAATTTGTCTGGATTGAAAAAGCCTTGAGTGCCGGTAATTTTTTGGATAGAGATAGATATATATATATATAGATATATAGATATAGATATATATAGATATAGATATCTATATCTATATATCTATATATCTATATATCTATATATATATATATATATATATATATATATATATATATATATATAAAAATTACATTACACACACACACACACACACACTACATATTAGCATGGGAAAAATATAAAATGGGAACACTAAAAAAGAGAAAAGAGCAGAGAGATAAAAAAACAAATACCTGCACTCACTATAGTGTCCTCCTCAAGAAAATAGCCCTACTGATCACACGTGGCTGCTATGTCTCTTGTGATATGCCACCATGTCAATTACACTGCCATAGGTAAAATTAATTTAACCCCTTAAGGACTGGACTGTTTTTGCGATGTTGTACATTTGCGACCAGGCATATTTTTACACTTTTGTGGTGTTTGTGTTTGTCTGGAATTTTCTGCTCTCTCATTTACTGTTCCCATACAAATTATATTTTTTTTTCAGGACAAAAGGGGCTTTCTTTACATACCATTATTTATATAATCTCATGTATTTTAATTTAAAAAAAATTAAAAAATATGATGAAAAATTTAAAAAAAAACATGTTTTTTGACTTTTTCTTGAAAAATCTTTTACTCATCTACAAAAGCGAATGAAAAAAACTGCTAAATAGATTCTAAATTTTGTCCTGAGTTTAAAAATACCCCGTGTTTACGTGCTTTTTTTTTTGCATGTTATAGGGCTATAGGTACAAGTAGGATATTGCGGTTTCAAAACATACATTTTTAAAATTTATCAATAGTGACATTGTAACACTATTATCTGTCATAAATCTCTGAATAACACCCCACATGTACATATTTTTTTTAAAAGTAGACAACCCAGGGTATTCAATATGGGGTATGTCCAGTCTTTTTTAGTAGCCACTTAGTCGAAAACACTGGCCAAAGTAAGCATTCATATTTGTTTGTGTGTGAAAAAGTAAAAAAACTAAATTGAACGCTAATTTTGGCCAGTGTTTGTGACCAAGTGGTTACTAAAAAGACTGGACATACCCCATTTGCAATACCTTGGGTTGTCTTCTTTTGCAAATGGTATGCCATCATGGGGGTAATTCTCATTCCTGGGCTACCATACGCTCTCAAAGGCAACGTAACCAACCTTGCCATTTTCAATGTAAAAATATTTGACCCATATATTTGACCTTGTAACTTTCAAAAATACTATAAAACCTGTACATGGGGGGTACTGTTTTACTCAGGAGACTTTGCTGAACACAAATATTAGTGTTTAAAAACTGGAAAACGTATCACAACAATTATATCATCAGTAAAAGTGCTGTTTGTGTGTGGAAAATGCAAAAAAGTCACTTTCACTGACAATATCATCGCTGTGATATGTTTTACTGTTTTGAATCACTAATATTTGTGTTCAGCGAAGTCTCCCGAGTAAAACAGTACCCCCCATGTACAGGTTTTAGGGTGTCGTAGAATGTTACAGGGTAAAATACAGTGCTAGCAAATTAAATTCTCTGGAATTTCGGCCTGGGTTGGCAGGCAGGTCCCTCAAATTGCAATCAATAAAATTACTGAATTATATAAAAATATTACATAAATGTGCACGTAGAATTTAAATATATATGCATATTTATATATTTGAAGTCTACGTGTATATTTATATAATTATTTTTTATGTAATTTTGTATATGGACATATGTATATTTCTTATTATTTTTATTTATTTTTATATACAAATTCATTCTAAGTGTATTTTGATATAAATATATATATTAATTTTAAAATACAGTTAGAATAAAATTTCATATAGATATAATTTAATTTTTTTTTATTATTTAAAAAATTTTTTTATTTAATTTAAATTACTTATTTATATTTTATAATATATATATATACAATATATATAATTATATATATTATATATATATATACACACACGTGTGTAATTTAATTATAAGTGTATTTTTATATTAATATAAGTACATATTAATATAAAAATACACTTAATATGACATTATATATGATATATAGACATATATTATTTATATATAATATATGTCTATATATCATATTTATATACACATGTATAATTTTTTTTTATTTTTTATTAACACTAACTTTATTTTTTTTTCTGATTTTACACTAGCAGGGAGACTGCCTGTCAGCACAGACAGTCCCCCTGCAGGCAGACCTATTGTGACCATGTGATCGCTGTGTTGAGCGATCACATGGCCACAGGGGTCCTAATTCAGTGTGGGGAGACTGTCTGGGCTGCAGGCAGTCTCCCCACAACCGGAGCAACGCTGATCGCCGCCGGCGATCAGGTAAGTAACGGAGACCGTTAGGACGGTTCAGGACCGTCATCGGTCGGCAAGGCAAAAATGCCGATGACGGTCCTGAACCGTCCTAGGTCGCGAAGGGGTTAAAGAACAGATTTTATTTTTCCTCCCAATAATGGCCATATTTTATTGAACACCAGTAATTATGCAGCCCTGTCCTGTTACCTAATTATATAGAACTGAAGCATGGTAAAGGAGAGCGAGACTGGCATGCTTGGGCTCAATGAGTGCCAGTGCCTCTACCAGCTCTCGAGCACTGAGGATTGCACACCTTAGTCATTAGAACACAGTAATAACTAACGCTGGCAAGATGTGCCCACCACATATGGAAACTTGGAGCCCTTACCTGCCCTCAGGCTCTCCAACACCATCACAGCTGCTACTTCAGGAGGCGAACAAATCACAACTCCCAACACTCTGAAAAAAACAACAACAGTATGAAGGCAATGATTTAAAGCAAATAATGTATCCGAAAATATTAGAAAGCAATTCTTGAAATGGTAAAAAAATTTATTTTAAATGTTATCCTAATAAATTGAAGTCTAGATTTTCTAAACAATCATTTACCTCTTATTGTCACAGTACTGAATTTTAGCTTTGTTTATATAAAGAACGAAGACAATTTCTGCCCTCCCACATGCGGTCAACTGTGTCTCCCATGTTGCTATTCCAGCTTCTGGACAAGAGAGGATCTTGGGACAGTAACATTGGAGATATAACAGTTCCCAGTTGCCAAAGCATTTTAGGATATGTAACCAATAACATCTGCAGTAGAGAAGGCTCTCATTGATGCAAAAGTCCAAATCGGGAAAGTGTGTGAGTGGCACAATTTGTTTTAACTGAACACTCATTATTTTGCAAAATGAAAAAATGACAGGTTAAAAAAAAAAAAAAAAAAATGCACCCACAATGCTCTAAGTTCAATTTGCGGCTGAATGCACAAGCATTAGGGGATGCAGTCAGATTCTGGACCACAAAAAATGATCCAGGCAGTGGTGTATCCTGGTTTTGTGCTGCCCTAGGCAGGACAAAACTCAGATGCCCCTCCACCCAATCCTTCCCCCCGCCCGCTTTCTAAATACACACACTCACTAACAGACAAACACACTAACTAACAGACAGACACTAACAGACAAACACTAACATTCACTCACATTAACACACTCACTTTTTTTATTTTTTATTTAATTTATCCACCCCAGCCTCCTTACCGTTGGGAATGCCGGGGAGCACTTTCCCTTGAGCGCTCTGCTCAGCTCCCTTGCACTCCACAGAGTGATGCCGGGAGCCAAATATGACATCATATTCCAGCTCCCGGCATCACTCTGCGGCGCTCAGGGGAAAGTGCTCCCTCGCCAGCGCCGCCCGACCGGATTGTAGCCGCAAGGCTAACAAGACATTTGCCCTGGGCATTTGAGAGCGGCTTTTTTTGCCGCCCCCTGGAAAATGCCGCCCAAGGCAAATGCCTTGTTTGCCTCGCGGCTAATACGTCCCTGGATCCAGGTACAATTTATATCTCTAAGCAATATGTTGGTAACTTCAATATTACATAAAATGCTAAGGATCGACCGATATTGATTTTTTAGAGCCGATAACTTACCGATACTGATATTCTGTACATTTACCATTTTGAAAAAAAATATTTCTACACAAATCTGCTGCTAACTGAACATGTTTATTAATTTATTTATTTTTTAGCACATTTTTTTTTTTAGGTAAATGCACAAAATATACATCCCAGTCAGATTTTTTTATGTTTTCAAGAATATATGTGCATGTAGTGGATGCAGTGAGAGTATCTGATTAGTGAATGCAGTATGTGTGTGTTTGTGTAGTGGATGCAATGTATGTTTGTGTAGTCGATGCAGTGTGTGTGTAGTGTGTATATAATGAATGCAGAGTGTGTGTTTGTGTAGTGTGTGTATAGTGAATGCAGTGTGTTTATGTAGTGTGGGTATAGTGAATGCAGTGTGTGTTTGTTTAGAGTGTATATAATGAATGCAGCGTGTGTGTAGAGTGTATATAATGAATGCAGAGTGTGCATAGTGAATGTAGTGTGTTTATGTAGTGTGTGTATAGTGAATGCAGTGTGTGTTTGTTTAGAGGGTATATAATGATTGCATAGTGTGTGTGTTTGTGTAGTGTGTGCATAGTGAATGCAGTGTGTTTGTTTAGTGTGTGTATATAATGAAACCAGAGTGTGTGTGTGTTTATGAAGGTATGTAATGTGTGTAAAATGGGGGGAAGGAGGCATTTTTATTTAAAAAAAAAAAAAGTTATATTTAATTTTTTTACATTTTGTTTTAGTCCCCACTCCCTGCTTCTTACCTGGCCAGGGAGGGGGGATATGACATTCCCTGGTGGTCCGGTGGCATAGACTCTGCAGAGGGGGCCCAGCAACACTCATTTCCCTTACCTGCAGCTCCCCTGTCTAACTCTCGCGGCCTGCGTGCCACACGGAGCGTTGCCATGGTAACCCATTGCAACGCTCTAACATCCGCGGGATCTGCGAGAGTTAGACAGGGGAGCTGGAGGAAGTTGCTGGGAAGGTAAGTAAAAGTGTGCTGGGCCCCCCAGGACCCTGGTCTGCATTATCGGTATCTTTATTGGCCGATACCGATATTGCTAAAAATACAGAATATCAGCCGATATCATCGGCCAGACTGATAATCAGTCGATCCCTATAAAATGCAATGATACATACACTACAGTAATATACAGTACATAGGAATGTCAGACTATGAAATCAGCACCATCTAATTTTGCCCGACATTTGGATTTTAATGGGATACTCCAAACAATCTTTAGCTTAGTGAAGCAGTTTTAGTGTATAGATCATATCTCTACAGTTTCACTGCTCAATATTCTTCCATTCAGGGGTTGTCACTTTTGCTTCTGTTTATGCAGCTGCAGCTCCCCTGGCAGTCGCTCACATAGCCTCCAATAAAATATGGTTTAATTTTCAATCAGATTCTACAGGAAAACGTGTTCTTGTCTCCTGCTCTGTTTGAATTGAACTTTAATCATACACACAAGGCTGTTGCAGGTGGCTCTAGCGGGCTATTAGAGAGAAAGAGATAGGGCTAGGGCTGCATAAACAAAGTTATTTAACTTAAGTGTAAAATAATTCAGCAATGAGGCAGCAGGGGCATTTTATGTACACCAAAGGCACTTCATTAAAGGGACAATATAGGTACCCAGACCACTTCATCGCATGTTAACATTGCAGCACTAAGACTGCCTCTGGTGGTTGTCTACCATAAGGCCACTAGACGCGCTTCCAAGAATTTCACTAAGTCTGCCTCCGTTAAGCAACGATGGACGTCCTCCCGCTTTCCACGTCAGAGAAAACCCATAAGCAATGCTTAACTATGGGGAAGGCCTAATGCTCACGCAGCACTTACCACGCATGAGCATTAGGACCCCCAATCAGATGACGATGGGAGAGGTGGACTGTGACCCAACCCCAAGGGACCTCAGCGCTGGAATCGGTAAGTGAATAAAGGATTATTTAACCCTTTACAAATATAGGAGGGGGCTGCGGGGTCTGAGGAACATGTTAGTCTTAGGAATACATCTTTGTAAAGTTTTCCTTTAAGCTAAAGTTTTGGGATTTCAAATTTCCCTTTAAACTGTCTGTCATGAAAAAGTAATAAATATATCACTTTTTAGAGAATATAGTCTAATCACTACACAAGCTTGATGTTAGCTAGCATCTGTACAAATTTAAAATATATGTATAGATTATTGTTTTTTAGCCAGATACAAAGAATTAAAATCCAACAGTAAGGCTGATGCAGGGGTTGAGATATATCCCAATACCTAGAAATTAACATATGGCAACCCAAAGGCACAAATGTGCATGTGTGTGCGCGCACCTCTTGATCACATCTTATAGAAAGTTTAAACAAAATTCAGGAATCCATTACTTTTAATTTGGTGGCAATTTTTCTATCAAAATAAATTGATTAAATATCAATGGATAACAAAACGTCCACTGTAGGGGACATTCCAAATTTTAGAATGGTTTGCCTTCTTTCCTGAAGTCTGCTGGACACCACTCTCGACATCCTACAGAAAGCTGGATGCTCACTGCCTGAGCCAAGTCCATTGGTGAAGGGTTAAGCTTATTGGCTAAGAGGAATCAGCTTAAGCTGCACCTCAGAACATAGCAAAGAAGACTTTAAAAAGGGCACATAGGCAGAAGCTTCTGGCCCTCTGTCGGCTGTAGTGAAGATGGGAAGAGTTATGGCTGACCACAATTAAGAAGTCAAACACCTTTAAAATGGTTTAGCTATTTACAATGAGTGGAAAAACTTTAAAAAAAAAAAAAATCAAAAGTGGAAAAACTTAAAAACAAGGTTAGTGTCACACATAGGCACCATATGGTTAGACATTGTGCTTGCCATAACAGTTTCCATTATTTACTGGAATGCAATCTTACCTATGGTCACTGAAAACAATGTCCACATCTTGCTCTTGCAATACCCTGGTCTTTGTTAATAATTCACTACTAAATGCTCTCTCTACTTCGGACAACTGGTCTTCCACAATGTAATACAGGCAACATCCATTTTCTTCTGTCAAACTTTGCAGCAGTGCCTTGCTGGCATTGCCAACATCAATCACTGCTAGACCAATGGGGTGTTCTTGAGAACGGTTGTTACTATACAGGCCTCCAGAGAGAACACTACTGGAAGCTTCAGAAATGATGTGCCTGTGATTGGTGTGCTTTGAAGGCACTGATGGATTTCGGACATGGATGGAGACAAATGATGGGTGAGTGGAAGAGGTAGAAGGTGTTTGGTCTTCCCTAACCGAATTAACATTTGTGGTAGAACTGATGGTGTTTGGGTGAACTGACAGCAAGGGTGGATGACGGTATGACGATGGAGAAGATATTATATTTGAGTTGCTTTGAGCTGAGTTGCTAGAAGTGCATTGATTTGTCGGAAGAAGAAATGAAGGCTGAGAAATCAAAGAAGAGTCCAGCGCCATTGGAAGGGATGTTCCAAAATCTCCACCTGTAGATCTGATCACAAAAGGAGAACAAAATGGGAAAAAAAATCAAATCATACAATTTGTTACTAATCAATTGTATTAGCCCTTCCTAGGCTTTCCCTGAGAATACATATATCGCCATCCTGCCTTCCAAGTCAAACCCATTTCCTGTCCTGAGGCCATATTTTCACCTTCCGATTCAAACCACACAATGCTCCCACTGCCATATATTAAAGGGACACTATAGTCACCTGAACAACTTTATCTTAATGAAGCAGTTTTGGTGTATAGAACATGCCCCTGCAGCCTCACTGCTCAATCCTCTGCCATTTAGGAGTTAAATCCCTTTGTTTATGAACCCTAGTCACACCTCCCTGCATGTGACTTGCACAGCCTTCCATAAACACTTCCGGTAAGGAGAGCCCTATTTAGGCTTTCTTTATTGCAAGTTCGGTTTAATTAAGATTTTCTTATCCCCTGCTATGTTAATATCTTGCTAGACCCTGCAAGAGCCTCCTGTATGTGATTAAAGTTCAATTTAGAGATTGAGATGCAATTAAGGTAAATTACATCTGTTTGAAAGTGAAACCAGTTTTTTTTTTTTTAATGCAGGCTCTGTCAGTCATAGCCAGGGGAGGTGTGGCTAGGGCTGCATAAACAGAAACAAAGTGATTTAACTCCTAAATGACAGTGAATTAAGCAGGGAAATGATCTATTCTATACACTAAAACTGCTTTATTAAGCTAAAGTAATTTAGGTAACTATAGTGTTCCTTTAACTTTGCGAAGAGATCAAAATTATGCCTATGAACACAGATAGCAAGTGTGCGCAGTAGTTATTTTATACTCCATGCAATATAATCTTCTATTTTTGCCTATCAGCTTCAGATATTTTGTTTAAAGCGATT
Organism: Pelobates cultripes; assembly: GCA_933207985.1. Taxonomy (NCBI): domain Eukaryota; kingdom Metazoa; phylum Chordata; class Amphibia; order Anura; family Pelobatidae; genus Pelobates; species Pelobates cultripes. The sequence continues at coordinate 77,150,610 of OW240921.1, forward strand.
AGCTGAATAAGATTCCTGTCAGTCGAACAAATAAATTCTAAAAATTCAGTTTGTTCACAAACGAAGCAGAATCATCTAAACAAAAAAAATCCTTTTTAAAAAGGGTTTTAAAGGGACTCTCCAGTGCCAGGAAAACAAACAGTTTTCCTGGCACTGCAAGTCCCCTCTCCATCCCACTCCCCATCCCAAGTTGCTGAAGGGGTTAAAACCCCTTCAGGGACTTACCTGTATCCAGCGCCGACGGGGGAGACGTAATGCGGACGCGCGGCAATGCCACGCACGCGCATTAGACCCCCCATAGGAAAGCATTGAAAAATGCTTTCCTATGGGGATTTCATCAATGCTGGAGGTCCTCACATAGCGTGAGGACGTCCAGCAACGCTATAGCACACTTTTCGTGTGCTATAAAACACGGAAGTGCCCTCTAGTGGCTGTCTAGTAGACAGCCACTAGAGGAGGAGTTAACCCTGCAAGGTAAATATTGCAGTTTAAGAAAGCTTCAATAATTACACTTACAGGGTTAAGGGTAGTGAGAGTTGGCACCCAGACCACTCGAATGGGCAGAAGTGGTCTGGGTGCCTGGAGTGTCCCTTTAATTCTGATGATTCTGATTTAGTTCATTTGTGGAACTAATAGAATTTTCAGAATCAATTTGTTTGACAATTGCCAGGAATTGTATTCAGACGTAACGCTTAATACGCATATTCAGCCTTCATCTCTTGTCCTAGGTCTCTGACATCCATTTAAATTTATCATAAAATATGTAGTAAGCTTTCAGCTATAAATTCATTTCAGCTCAGTACATCAGTACTGAAACATCACTGTAATATTTGAATTTGAAAATGTATCAATTGTTAACCACATGCTAACATAGGTGTAATGTCCATTTTTATCGAGTGTACATGTAATAAGTGCGGTGTATCTTCCACAAACATCTAGACTTTAACTGAAGAAGTTCTCATCTTTGCAAGGATTTGAAGAAGCACCTATACACCCATAACATGCAGAGAGGATTGGGACCAACAAGAAAACTATGAAAATACTAAATCTGTGCTTTTAACAAGCATTTACTTTAAAAATATATATATTTATTTTTAAAGTCTGTTTCTTTTTCGTTTTAGGCCCAACTCTTTATTATAAAAAAAAAAAAAAAAAACACACACACGCTTACTTGTAATCAAATTCCAGGATAGTCTACTTGATGCATCGGCTCTACCTCTTCTCAGATCATCAATACGAATTATCTCAGTCAATATCTAAAGCTTCTCAATGAGAAACATTAGGGACCTACTGCACATGACAATTGTCGCTCACTGTCAATCAGAAGCTACTAATAGAGAAGCATGAAAGGATTCAGCACCATCATGCAAACTGAGATGATGCAAAAAGATGAAGACCTTGGATTTTTGGAGATCTTCATGCCTTCAGCCTGACAGCAACTTTAGACATGGATTTGGACAAATGTAAACATGCCATTGTACTATACTGTCCACAACTTCCAGAATTCTTTGAATTAACTATATGGCCAAAGAATGATGGGAGATGTTGTTAAACAACAAGGGGGTCCTGAGTTTGAGATGCATATTTAATATTATCTGAAAAAAAGAAACTGGGTCTATGCATGACAAACACGTCAATAAGACAAACTTCCCCTCAATGTGACTAATGTGTCACTCATTTTTTAATCTGGCGCACCAAAAAATAAATAAACCTGGACGTGAATGTTTGTATATAGTGGCAGGATTAATCTCCATTTTATGGCAGGCAAAACTACATGACAATGCATCTTTGTAACTTCAACTTCCTTTATGGCTCTTCAACATTTGAAGAAATAAAAAAAATAAAAAATTGTGTCAAATTGAGAAACACTGTGCAGAAGTGCTCACAAGAAGCTTAAAGGATCCCTATAGTGTCAGGAACACAAACATGTATTCCTGACCCTATAGTGAAAACCCACCATTTACGTGGCTTGCCCCTTCCCCCCACCCCCGCTTTAGCATTTCTATGAGGAAAATTCAGCGTCCCCACGTGAACGGCAGGGCTGCTTACTGTGCAGCCCTTAGCCAGAAAGCCCCTCCAGTGGTCATCTGAGGAGGGCCATTTGGAGTTGTCCCTAGGGGCAATGTAAACACTGCCTTTTTTCTTTTTAAGCCCAACTCTATATATATATAAAAAAAAAAACAAACAAAAAAAGTCATTACGCTTACTTTTTCTCTGCAAAGGTAGTGTTTGCACAAAAATGCCTGAAGGGAGCAATTATACTCACCAGAACAACTACATTAAGCTGTAGTTGTTCTGGTGACTATAGTGTCCCTTTAAAAGGTTGATTGTAAATAAAGAATAAAAAAAAAAAAACAGGTGTTCACAAGATCAAGTCATCTTCAACTTATTTTCTCGGTTTGTGGTTATCATCCTGGCTGAGGAAGTTAGCTTCATAAGTCTTGGCATTTTTTGCTGCTGTTACACGGTGCGTGGAAGTCCAGTTTGTGACATCACACATTGTGTAACTTTAAAGAAATACCTGGCTTGAAACTCATCTTTTCTATGCTGCACACTTTTTGGAACAACTGTGTACCTTGAGCAAAGTTTCAGATCTTACCCCCTGCTTAGTTGCCTTTAAAAGTAGAACTCTGTTCTTTTGAAGGATAGAAGAACAATAATCTGAATATTCTGCCTTACCTGGGTTCCTTATAAGTGGAAAATCAGTCCACTAATTATTTAAAGTGTACTTGTCATGATACACAACTTTCCTTAAATAAAACACAGACAATGGTTTTACCTTTATCTGTCAATTGTCAGGGTAGACTTCTGTCAATAAGAGAAGTTAAATCCTGAGATGTCGTGCACAAATACACTGATAGATTTTTGCAGCGAAGTACAAATTCTCTCATTAGGTCTGATCATTTTTCTATTCTATTTCTGAACACCTTCATTCACGGGTTCTTTTCGTTCCAAACATAGCATACACTGATCAGCCACAACATTAAAACCACCTGCCTAATACCATGTAGGTCCCCCTCATGCTGTGAAACTGTTCTGATGCATTAAGGCATGGACTCCACATGACCTCTGAATGTTATGTGTCCTGTGGTATCTGGCACCAAGTCCTGCAAATTGAAAAGTGGATCCTCTATGGATAAGGTCTGTTAATCCAGCACATCCCACAGATACTCAATCGGATTGAGATCTGGAGAATTTAGAAGCCAAGGCAACACTGAACTCTTTGCCATGTTCCACAAACCATTCCTGGACAATTTTTGCAGTGTGGGAGGGTGCATTATCCTGCTAAAAGAGGCCACTGCTATCAGGTAACACCATTACCGTTGCACTCTGCAAGGGTGCATGTCAAAGTAACATCCACATGAATGTCAGGAACCCAGCAGAAAAAAAAGGATTCCCAGTAGAGCACTGTCCAAAGCATAAAACTGCCTCTGCCGGCCTGCCTTCTTCCCATAGTGTATCCTGCTGGCATCTATTGCCCAGGTAAAGACACACACGCACCTGGCGGCAATCCATCTGATCTAAAAGAAAAAGTGATTCCTCAGACCATGCAACCTTCTTCCATTGCTCTTTGGTCCAGTTCTGATGTTCATGTCACCATTGAAAGAGCTTCAGAGGGTGGACAGGGGTCATCATGGCCATCTGCAGCAAACTGCGATGCACTGTGTATTCTGACACCTTTCTATCAAGGCCTGCACTTTTTTTTTTTTTGCCAAAGTCTACAAAGCTACAGCAGCTCTTTCATGTGATCGGAACAGATGGGTTACTCTTTGCTCCCAGCGTGCATAATCCCTTTTGGAGAGGAGAGTCATCTAGCCATCACTATTTGGTCCTTGTCAAAAATCACTCAGATTTTTTTTGCGCTTCCAACAGGCTATTCACTACACCCATCAGTGGTTTTAATGTTGTGGCAACCAGTGTATATTCTCCTTCACATGTCACTCACACTGTAGAGGAGGCGTCCAGGACCCAGCACTTGTCCTCTTCTATTTCTGACAGGTTCTTTCTCCAACTCTTGCAAGCCCCCAGCAATCAAAGCATAGCCGTGGGTCACTGTGGCAACGCTCTGCACTTCATGCCAGGCTCGCAAATGATGAAGAGAAGATTCACCAAAAAACAGAAGAGTTTGAGTGCTTGGTCCCAGCCTCCCTCTCTACAATGCAAAACCCCCTGGCAGCCAGCGTATACCCAGACACTGGGCCACCAGGCAGCGTAATGACCACAGGTAAAAGACAGGGAGGAGGGAAGAATGTCTGTACAGATTATCGGCATATGAACTATATCGGTGGATCCCCATTTTAAATTCACTATGAATTTCTGACAATTCTCACTTTAGTTAAAAAATAACAGCTTGCAAAAACCAAGGACCTGCTGTCTGCAGCCTCTTTTCTGGGAAATTCACCAATCTTAGACTTTTTAATGTTTCTCACTGAGTTGTAATACAGCTCATTGAGGCTCTAATCTATTGTGCCTTCCACTTCTATTTGCCCCGTGGAACTAAGAGAAGCAGATAAAATTGAATTCCTAGCCAAGAGACACATTGGGGAAGAAAAGTATGACACAGGAACTTGGTCTCTAAATAGGGTTAGTTGGGAGGTATGGATGATTTATATTGAAATCTGCACTTTTGTAATCTACCAAATATTAGAGACTCCAGACACATAAGCACCTTAGCAAACTGAAGCACTTTATGTTTCTTGAGGTTTTCCTTTAAGTCCAAAATTTGCAAACTGGAAACATTCTCCAAGTCAGCTTTCCTAGCAGTTTGGCCACTTTGGCATTTAATTATAAAATTCACAAACTCTGTTAGAAAACTGATAAAGATTTGTAATTTTATTGTAGACTGAGAGCATTGATTTTTTTAAATTTTTATTCCTTCTACAGGAAGCATTACTTCAAACAACTGCCTACTAAATGTAAAATAGACATTGAACTTACAAGAGAAGTGGGGCCCTGCTGCCATGCTGTTTAATGAGCCTCCGGTTTCTATAGTGCCTTCCAGAGGCCAGGTGTTCCAATATTCGATCTCTTCTGACACGCATGGGTATCTCACATGATTTACAATACAGTGTTTCTACCCATGAATTTTGCCCAGAATCCTTATGCTCAATTAAATGTCTTTTCACTGTCAGATCAGTGAATTCTGCAGCATAGTCATGTAAACTCTTCTTTTTCCGTCCCATCACGAAAGTGTTAGCCTCCGTAAAACCAATACCGTTTTAAGGATATGGCTGGTACGTCTCAGTCCATACACACTCCTTTTGGACAGACCTCTCTTGACTGCAACTTTTTCATGTGAAATGCAGACAAGGCATGGCTATACAAAAATTTTTAACTTGAAACTTAGGCATTTTAATCTCCAAAGTGGATCCACAATTCTCTTGGAAACAAAATGTTTAGGTTGACTGTATACAGAGGCAGCTTGTTTTGCAGATGCAGGTATTTGTATTAAAAATCCAACTACGTCTTTCTTTTCATTTTAGCGGCTTCTGTCCACCTTCTTTCACCCATGACTTTAATTTCTTTCATATACAACTTTAAAAGCAAATTTTTGTCTTTGATGGATCCTCTTTCATGACTTTCTCCTTGCATGCCACACTCTGTTTCTCTGTGAAGAAAACAAATGCAATAATTAAAAATCCTTCCAGCCAACTGTTATAGTAAAATATGAAATTACTACAGATTTTTTACAAAACTGCATCACTGAAAGTATTAATTTCTCCCATTTTGATTTCTAAAAATGAATGATAAACAACTGTGAACCAGGTGAAGCTGCCCTAAAAGTCTGAAACTGTATATGGAATACATATGTCACAGAGTGATAGATTTCGATTTCAATGTAGTCCCCTCCCCCCAAAAAAAATTAAACGTACAGGGCTGTGGAGTCGGAGAAATAACCAGTTTTGGGTTACTGGAATCAAGAAAAAAAAAATGCACAATATATGCCAGTGTAAGTCAACCACCAAAATTTAGAGGTGTTATGTTGGTTTAGGTCTATATTTGCCAGAGGCATCGACCCCACTCCTCCCCCAAATAATGTGCAACACAAGTAAAACAGTCCCTTTTCATATAAAATTATACATGTTTTACTTACTCTATGCCGTTATACGATAGGTTATTTTATTATACGATTAATAAGATGATCGGAGTTAAAACTTATTTTAATATACGATTAATAAGATGATCGGCAGAATGAACGAGAATATAAAAGGAATACAGGTAGTGTCCGACAAATTCAAAGTTTCTGTTTATGCAGATGATATACTGCTCACCATCACAGAACCTAAAGAATCAGTACCTCACATCCTGGACAAGTATCGACAGGTGTCGGGATACAAAATAAATCTAGAAAAGTCAGTTGGCATGCCACTGGGCATCGCAGACGTTCACTGGCTACAACATACGACTGACCTAAAAATCAGTACACAACCCATCAAATACCTAGGTGTCAGACTTACACAAAACCACACTGACCTATAACCAAAAACCACCAACGACTGCTTCATACCTTACAGGCAGACTTAGACAAATGGCATGAGAAACCCATCTACACACCATTAAGATGAACCTCCTTCCGTGCCTCCTGTTCCTCTGCCAGTGGCAGTAACCAAAAGCGACCTCAAACCACTACAAACAGCAATAGACAACTTAATTTGGGCCAGAAAGAGGCACAGAGTATCAAAGCACCCATTATACACTCCAAAGAGTAGAGGAGGTCTGGGACTCCCCAATCTCCACCTATACTACCTATCAACTCAACTGGCGCAAACTGTAGAATGGAACTTGCCACCAGATATTCATAGATGGGTTGACCTAGAAATGCTCCTTATAAGCACTGATCTCCCACAGTTCTGGATATGGGTGCCTAGGGCCGACCGACCTGAGCTCCGTACTAACTGCCCAGCCATACTGAACTCAATCAGGATGTGGGACACCACGGCGGATAAATATGCACTCGCACTCACACACACCCTACATCACCCCTAACACCACACCTCCGCAACAAAGCATTCCCGCAGGGCATGACACCCAGGGACTCAACGTTATTACCACCTATTCCATGCAGGCACATTCCGCACCTTTGATAATTTGAAGACCCTGGCCCCACTAACTACCAAAGATCACTTAAATTACCTTCAACTTAAGGACAAAAAACCCGCTATCGCAGAGGCAGCTAGGGCAAAACCCACATTCTACGAAACACTGTATGTCTGATAGACCACGTGCCAGCCTCATCACCCTCCTATACATGCAATTGAGCGCGCCCACCAAATGAGGCCCAAACACCTTCCTATGTATCACAATGGGAAACTGAACTTTACCAGACACTAGAAAGTGGGGAATGGCAGGACATATGGGAGGCAGCAACTAAGGCCTCCGTATGTGTCATCCACCAAGAACAGTGCTACAAGACGCTCATGAGGTGGTACACCACACTAGTCAAACTACACAGAATGGGCAAAACACCCACAGACACATGCTGGACAGGCTGTGGGGAGAAGGGTTCATACCTACATATGTGGTGGACATGCCCGAATTCCGTACAGTATTGGGATAGCATAGCTAGACTCCTGACAGCAATCCTAAATAAGCCAATCGGACCAGACCCCTGGACATTCCTGATAGCTAAAATCGATAGATAGCCTACCTAACAGAGAAAAAAAGCTCCTAAATAAAATCAACCTAGCTGCCAGATGGACAGGGTGACCCGCAATATCAAAGAGGCACACCTTATGTATAAGCTTACAGCACAGGTACGAGACACGTACCCGCTCTTCCTCAAAATATGGGAACCGTGGGAAGATTACACTAGCCAATGAGTGCACATAGGTGCAGACTTGACCTATCACCCCTGCCCCGGCAGCAGGGCCACCCCTCTCCAAACCCTCCCCCCACTACCCCACTCAGCGTCTACCTCTCACCTCACCCCTCTTGAACACTCTTGCTGCTCTCTCCAAAGAGAGAAACCGGTAATAACAATGACCATGGCTCCATGCATCTGAAAGATACCCTGGATAGAGATGTTAGAACGTACATGAATACGATTCCTTAAAACAACTAGCACCGACATGGATGCATAGCCGGGGCAATCCTACTCCTGCCTCCCCCACTGGGGAACATGGCCTTTCACTAGATTTAAAGCTAAATGGAGGGAGAACTGTCTTCTTTGTATATAAAAAATGAAAAAATGTGACAGACTATGAACATACTTGTTGTATATGATACACACCTAATGGAACTCTGCTAACATCGGCTTTTGCGCAAGCCACAACAATGTACGAATACTATGCCGTAATATATGTCATGAAAAAATGTTCGGAGTTAAAACAAACAAAACATTAGCGTGCAGTTTACTTTGCAGACAAGGAAATATAGTAGAACCTTCCTGATTTTTAAGAAATAGCAGTATCTCCTTTTTGGGGTTTAAAGGGCCAGTTAAAGCAAGCAGACCACTTAACCTCAATGAAGTGCTCTATGTACAGTGGTCTATTAGGTTTAACCCTAAAATGTAAAATATTGCTGTTTAGTAGATAGGGCAATGTTTACATTGCAGGGTTAAATACACCTTTAATTGCCGTCTTCTTGACAGAAGCATTTCCACTTTGAGAACAGAGTCAAAACCTATTCTTACAGCACAGAGTTGGGCAGAGAGAGAGCTATTATCTACCTGCTCAGCTGCCTCGTGCACCCTGCATTGATGTCGGGAGCCGGAATATGACATTCTGGCCCGGCTTACTAAACAGTGCGCAACAGGGTGCAGAGCAGGGAAATGATAGCAGCCCCACTGGACCCCAGAGAAAACGATCCACTCCAGCTATCCAAAGGTAGGGAGGTTGGGTGGATTTCAATTAAAAAATATAAACACACACACATATACATACATTATATATATATACATACACACACACACATACATATATATATACACACACATATATATATATATATATATATATATATATATATATATATATATATATATATATATTTTACAACTTCTGAGTGTGAGGGTGTGTATATGTGTGAGTGTGTTTAGGTGATGGTCCCCCTGAGATCTTGATGATCTCAGCCATGCCAATGCTTTCCCATATGAAAGCATTGGGAGGCAATTGTTCATGTACTAATCTGCATCTTCTCATACCGAATTTTGGATCAACAGCAAAAACATACGTTAGGAAGGTTGAATTTGATGGAACCAAGTCTCTTTTCAGCTATGTAATATGTAATCTCTATTGGGAGCATTTAGTGTCTCTATGCCAAGCGTGTAAACGCTAAACATAGGTGCTACACAGTATGCAGCACAGGATTAGGAAGCACCTCTAGTGCCTGTTTGAGTGACGGCCACTAGAGATGTTACTAGGCAGCAATGTAAACCCTGTCTTTTCTCCAAAAAGGCAGTGTTTACATTGAAAAGCCTTAAGGGACAGGCTATAGACACCTGAACCACTATATCAAGCTGCAGTGGTTCTGGTGACTATAGTGAATTGTTAACTAAATCATGCTTCCTCTTAACATGCTTTAAAAATACATTGCTAACGCCTTAACCTGCAATAAAAATACACTGATACCCATTAACCTGCATTAATAATAGATAATGCATTAATACACATCTAACCCCTTAACCTGCATTAATAACACACCGCTAACCCAGTAACCTGCATTAATAACACACCGCTAACCCAGTAACCTGCATTAATACACACCGCTAACCCAGGAACCTGCATTAATAATACACACCGCTAACCCAGTAACCTGCATTAATAATACACACCGCTAACCCCTTAACCTGCATTAATAATACACACCGCTAACCCAGTAACCTGCATTAATAATACACACCGCTAACCCCTTAACCTGCATTAATAATACACACCGCTAACCCCTTAACCTGCATTAATAATACACACCGCTAACCCCTTAACCTGCATTAATAATACATTGATAACCCATTAACCTGCATTAATAATACATTGATAACCCATTAACCTGCATTAATAATACATTGATAACCCATTAACCTGCATTAATAATACATTGATAACCCATTAACCTGCATTAATAACACACCGCTAACCCCTTAACCTGCATTAATAACACACCGCTAACCCCTTAACCTGCATTAATAACACACCGCTAACCCGTTAACCTGCATTAATAACACACCGCTAACCCGTTAACCTGCATTAATAATACATTGATAACCCATTAACCTGCATTAATAATACACCGCTAACCCCTTAACCTGCATTAATAATACACACCGCTAACCCATTAACCTGCATTAATAATACACACCGCTAACCCATTAACCTGCATTAATAATACACACCGCTAACCCATTAACCTGCATTAATAATACATTGATAACCCAGTAACCTGCATTAATAACACACCGCTAACCCATTAACCTGCATTAATAACACATTGATAACCCATTAACCTGCATTAATAATACACACCGCTAACCCATTAACCTGCATTAATAACACACCGCTAACCCAGTAACCTGCATTAATAACACACCGCTAACCCATTAACCTGCATTAATAATACATTGATAACCCATTAACCTGCATTAATAATACATTGATAACCCATTAACCTGCATTAATAACACACCGCTAACCCATTAACCTGCATTAATAACACACCGCTAACCCATTAACCTGCATTAATAATACATTGCTAACCCATTAACCTGCATTAATAATACATTGATAACCCAGTAACCTGCATTAATAACACACCGCTAACCCATTAACCTGCATTAATAACACATTGATAACCCAGTAACCTGCATTAATAACACACCGCTAACCCATTAACCTGCATTAATAACACACCGCTAACCCATTAACCTGCCTTAATAACACACCGCTAACCCATTAACCTGCATTAATAACACACCGCTAACCCATTAACCTGCATTAATACACACCGCTAACCCATTAACCTGCATTAATAACACACCGCTAACCATTAACCTGCCTTAATAACACACCGCTAACCCATTAACCTGCCTTAATAACACACCGCTAACCCATTAACCTGCATTAATAACACACCGCTAACCCATTAACCTGCATTAATGACACACCGCTAACCCATTAACCTGCATTAATAACACACCGCTAACCCAGTAACCTGCATTAATAACACACCGCTAACCCATTAACCTGCATTAATAATACATTGATAACCCAGTAACCTGCATTAATAACACACCGCTAACCCATTAACCTGCATTAATAACACATTGATAACCCAGTAACCTGCATTAATAACACACCGCTAACCCATTAACCTGCATTAATAACACACCGCTAACCCATTAACCTGCATTAATAACACACCGCTAACCCATTAACCTGCATTAATAACACACCGCTAACCCATTAACCTGCATTAATAACACACCGCTAACCCAGTAACCTGCATTAATAACACACCGCTAACCCATTAACCTGCATTAATAACACACCGCTAACCCATTAACCTGCATTAATAACACACCGCTAACCCATTAACCTGCATTAATACGCTAACCCATTAACCCGCATTGCTAACCCATTAACCTGCATTAATAACACACCGCTAACCCATTAACCTGCATTAATAACACATTGATAACCCAGTAACCTGCATTAATAACACACCGCTAACCCATTAACCTGCATTAATAACACACCGCTAACCCATTAACAACAAACACCGCTGCATTAACCTGCATTAATAACACACCGCTAACCCATTAACCTGCATTAATAACACACAACCCATTAACCTGCATTAATAACACACCGCCAACCATAACCTGCCTAATAACACACCGCTAACCCATTAACCTGCATTAATATACACCGCTAACCCATTAACCTGCATATAATACAATCAAGAAACTCATTAACCTGCATTAATAACACACCACAACCCATTAACCTGCATTAATAACACACCGCTAACCCATAGTAACCTGCATTAATAACACACCGCTAACCCATTAACCTGCATTAATAACACACCGATAACCCAGTAACCTGCATTAATAACACACCGCTAACCCATTAACCTGCATTAATAACACACCGCTAACCCATTAACCTGCATTAATACCACACCGCTAACCCAGTAACCTGCCTTAATAACACGCCGCTAACCCAGTAACCTGCCTTAATAACACACCGCTAACCCAGTAACCTGCCTTAATAACACGCCGCTAACCCATTAACCTGCATTAATAACACACCGCTAACCCATTAACCTGCATTAATAACACACCGCTAACCCATTAACCTGCATTAATAATACACCGCTAACTCAGTAACCTGCATTAATAACACACCGCTAACCCAGGAACCTGCATTAATAACACACCGCTAACCCAGGAACCTGCATTAATAACAACCCATTAACCTGCATTAACAACACACCGCTAACCCATTAACAACACACCGCTAACCCATTAACCTGCATTAATAATACACCGCTAACCCATTAACCTGCATTAATAACACACCGCTAACCCATTAACCTGCATTAATAACACACTGATAACCCATAACCTGCATTAATAACACACCGCTAACCCATTAACCTGCATTAATAACACACCGCTAACCCATTAACCTGCATTAACAACACACCGCTAACCCATTAACCTGCATTAATAACACACCGCTAACCCATTAACCTGCATTAATAACACACCGCTAACCCATTAACCTGCATTAATAATACATTGATAACCCATTAACCTGCATTAATAATACATTGATAACCCATTAACCTGCATTAATAACACACCGCTAACCCATTAACCTGCATTAATAACACACCGCTAACCCATTAACCTGCATTAATAATACATTGCTAACCCATTAACCTGCATTAATAATACATTGATAACCCAGTAACCTGCATTAATAACACACCGCTAACCCATTAACCTGCATTAATAACACATTGATAACCCAGTAACCTGCATTAATAACACACCGCTAACCCATTAACCTGCATTAATAACACACCGCTAACCCATTAACCTGCCTTAATAACACACCGCTAACCCATTAACCTGCATTAATAACACACCGCTAACCCATTAACCTGCATTAATAATACACCGCTAACCCATTAACCTGCATTAATAACACATTGATAACCCATTAACCTGCATTAATGACACACCGCTAACCCATTAACCTGCATTAATGACACACCGCTAACCCATTAACCTGCATTAATAATACACCGCTAACCCATTAACCTGCATTAATAAAACACCGCTAACCCATTAACCTGCATTAATAACACACCGCTAACCCATTAACCTGCATTAATAACACACCGCTAACCCATTAACCTGCATTAATAACACACCGCTAACCCAGTAACCTGCCTTAATAACACACCGCTAACCCAGTAACCTGCATTAATAACACACCGCTAACCCATTAACCTGCATTAATAACACACCGCTAACCCATTAACCTGCATTAATAACACACCGCTAACCCATTAACCTGCATTAATAACACACCGCTAACCCATTAACCTGCATTAATAACACACCGCTAACCCATTAACCTGCATTAATAATACACCGCTAACTCAGTAACCTGCATTAATAACACACCGCTAACCCAGGAACCTGCATTAATAACACACCGCTAACCCAGGAACCTGCATTAATAACACACCGCTAACCCATTAACCTGCATTAATAACACCGCTAACCCATTAACCTGCATTAATGATACACCGCTAACCCATTAACCTGCATTAATAACACACCGCTAACCCATTAACCTGCATTAATAACACACCGCTAACCCATTAACCTGCATTAATAACACACCGCTAACCCATTAACCTGCATTAATAACACACCGCTAACCCATTAACCTGCATTAATAACACACCGCTAACCCATTAACCTGCATTAATAACACACCGCTAACCCATTAACCTGCATTAATAATACACCGCTAACCCATTAACCTGCATTAATAACACACCGCTAACCCAGTAACCTGCATTAATAATACATTGATAACCCATTAACCTGCATTAATAACACACCGCTAACCCATTAACCTGCATTAATAACACACCGCTAACCCATTAACCTGCATTAATAACACACCGCATTAATAACACCATTAACCTGCATTAATAATACACCGCTAACCCATTAACCTGCATTAATAACACATTGATAACCCAGTAACCTGCATTAATAACACACCGCTAACCCATTAACCTGCATTAATAACACACCGCTAACCCATTAACCTGCATTAATAACACACCGCTAACCCAGTAACCTGCCTTAATAACACACCGCTAACCCAGTAACCTGCATTAATAACACACCGCTAACCCATTAACCTGCATTAATAACACACCGCTAACCCATTAACCTGCATTAATAACACACCGCTAACCCATTAACCTGCATTAATAATACATTGATAACCCATTAACCCATTAACCTGCATTAATAACACACCGCTAACCCATTAACCTGCATTAATAACCCAGTAACCTGCATTAATAACACACCGCTAACCCAGTAACCTGCATTAATAACACACCGCTAACCCAGTAACCTGCATTAATAATACACACCGCTAACCCCTTAACCTGCATTAATAATACACACCGCTAACCCCTTAACCTGCATTAATAACACACCGCTAACCCATTAACCTGCATTAATAACACACCGCTAACCCAGTAACCTGCATTAATAACACACCGCTAACCCATTAACCTGCATTAATAATACATTGATAACCCATTAACCTGCATTAATAATACATTGATAACCCATTAACCTGCATTAATAACACACCGCTAACCCATTAACCTGCATTAATAACACACCGCTAACCCATTAACCTGCATTAATAATACATTGCTAACCCATTAACCTGCATTAATAATACATTGATAACCCAGTAACCTGCATTAATAACACACCGCTAACCCATTAACCTGCATTAATAACACATTGATAACCCAGTAACCTGCATTAATAACACACCGCTAACCCATTAACCTGCATTAATAACACACCGCTAACCCATTAACCTGCCTTAATAACACACCGCTAACCCATTAACCTGCATTAATAACACACCGCTAACCCATTAACCTGCATTACGGTAATAATACACCGCTAACCCATTAACCTGCATTAATAACACATTGATAACCCAGTAACCTGCATTAATAACACACCGCTAACCCATTAACCTGCATTAATAACACACCGCTAACCCATTAACCTGCATTAATAACACACCGCTAACCCATTAACCTGCATTAATAACACACCGCTAACCCAGTAACCTGCCTTAATAACACACCGCTAACCCAGTAACCTGCATTAATAACACACCGCTAACCCATTAACCTGCATTAATAACACACCGCTAACCCATTAACCTGCATTAATAACACACCGCTAACCCATTAACCTGCATTAATAATACATTGATAACCCATTAACCTGCATTAATAATACATTGATAACCCATTAACCTGCATTAATAACACACCGCTAACCCATTAACCTGCATTAATAACACACCGCTAACCCATTAACCTGCATTAACAACACACCGCTAACCCATTAACAACACACCGCTAACCCATTAACAACACACCGCTAACCCATTAACCTGCATTAATAATACACCGCTAACCCATTAACCTGCATTAATAATACACACCGCTAACCCATTAACCTGCATTAATAACACACCGCTAACCCAGTAAACTGCATTAATAACACACCGCTAACCCAGTAACCTGCATTAATAACACACCGCTAACCCAGTAACCCAAGGCATTAATAACACACCGCTAACCCATTAACCTGCATTAATAACAATACACCAACCCATTAACCCAAATAATAACAATCATAACCCATTAACCCGCACATTGATAACCCATTAACCCGTACTAATACCACATTGATAACCCATTAACCTGCATTAATAACACACCGCCAACCCATTAACCTGCATTAATAACACAATCACAACCCATTAACCTGCACACACACACAGCAACCCATTAACCTGCATTTAATAATACATTGATAACCCAGTAACCCAATACTAATAACACACCATAACCCATTAACCCGCATTAATGTCATTACTGATAACCCAGTAACCTGTACCAATAACACACAATCACCAACCCATTAACCTGCATTAATAACACACCGCTAACCCATTAACCTGCCTTAATAACACACCGCTAACCCATTAACCTGCATTAATAACACACCGCTAACCCATTAACCTGCATTAATAATACACCGCTAACCCATTAACCTGCATTAATAACACATTGATAACCCATTAACCTGCATTAATGACACACCGCTAACCCATTAACCTGCATTAATGACACACCGCTAACCCATTAACCTGCATTAATAATACACCGCTAACCCATTAACCTGCATTAATAAAACACCGCTAACCCATTAACCTGCATTAATAACACACCGCTAACCCATTAACCTGCATTAATAACACACCGCTAACCCATTAACCTGCATTAATAATACACCACAACCCATTAACCCACTAATAACACAATCACAACCCATTAACCCGCATTAATAACACATTGCCAACCCAGTAACCCGTATTAATAACACAATCACAACCCATTAACCTGCATTAATAACACACCGCTAACCCATTAACCTGCATTAATACCACACCGCTAACCCAGTAACCTGCCTTAATAACACGCCGCTAACCCAGTAACCTGCCTTAATAACACACCGCTAACCCAGTAACCTGCCTTAATAACACGCCGCTAACCCATTAACCTGCATTAATAACACACCGCTAACCCATTAACCTGCATTAATAACACACCGCTAACCCATTAACCTGCATTAATAATACATTGATAACCCATTAACCTGCATTAATAATACATTGATAACCCATTAACCTGCATTAATAACACACCGCTAACCCATTAACCTGCATTAATAACACACCGCTAACCCATTAACCTGCATTAATAATACATTGCTAACCCATTAACCTGCATTAATAATACATTGATAACCCAGTAACCTGCATTAATAACACACCGCTAACCCATTAACCTGCATTAATAACACATTGATAACCCAGTAACCTGCATTAATAACACACCGCTAACCCATTAACCTGCATTAATAACACACCGCTAACCCATTAACCTGCCTTAATAACACACCGCTAACCCAGTAACCTGCCTTAATAGCGCACCCATTAACCTGCATTAATAATACATTGATAACCCAGTAACCTGCATTAATAACACACCGCTAACCCATTAACCTGCATTAATAACACACCGATAACCCAGTAACCTGCATTAATAACACACCGCTAACCCATTAACCTGCATTAATAACACACCGCTAACCCATTAACCTGCATTAATACCACACCGCTAACCCAGTAACCTGCCTTAATAACACACCGCTAACCCAGTAACCTGCCTTAATAACACACCGCTAACCCATTAACCTGCATTAATAACACACCGCTAACCCATTAACCTGCATTAATAACACACCGCTAACCCATTAACCTGCATTAATAACACACCGCTAACCCATTAACCTGCATTAATAACACACCGCTAACCCATTAACCTGCATTAATAACACACCGCTAACCCATTAACCTGCATTAATAACACACCGCTAACCCATTAACCTGCATTAATAACACACCGCTAACCCATTAACCTGCATTAATAACACACCGCTAACCCATTAACCTGCATTAATAACACGCCGCTAACCCATTAACCTGCATTAATAACACGCCGCTAACCCATTAACCTGCATTAATAACACGCCGCTAACCCATTAACCTGCATTAATAACACACCGCTAACCCATTAACCTGCATTAATAACACACCGCTAACCCATTAACCTGCATTAATAATACACCGCTAACTCAGTAACCTGCATTAATAACACACCGCTAACCCAGGAACCTGCATTAATAACACACCGCTAACCCAGGAACCTGCATTAATAACACACCGCTAACCCATTAACCTGCATTAATAACACCGCTAACCCATTAACCTGCATTAATGATACACCGCTAACCCATTAACCTGCATTAATAACACACCGCTAACCCAGTAACCTGCATTAATAATACATTGATAACCCATTAACCTGCATTAATAACACACCGCTAACCCATTAACCTGCATTAATAACACACCGCTAACCCATTAACCTGCATTAATAATAACACACCGCTAACCCATTAACCTGCATTAATAACACACCGCTAACCCATTAACCTGCATTAATGACACACCGCTAACCCATTAACCTGCATTAATAACACACCGCTAACCCATTAACCTGCATTAACACACCGCTAACCCATTAACCTGCATTAACACACCGCTAACCCATTAACCTGCATTAATAACACACCGCTAACCCATTAACCTGCATTAATAATACATTGCTAACCCAGTAACCTGCATTAATAATACATTGCTAACCCAGTAACCTGCATTAATAACACACCGCTAACCCATTAACCTGCATTAATAACACACCGCTAACCCAGGAACCTGCATTTATAACACATTGATAACCCATTACACTGTATTCAATAAGCTGTGTTGTTGTGTGTTGGTGTGATATCGCCCCCGGGGCTGTAAACACGCACCCTCCAGCACTGCCCCCGGCTCACTCTGCCACCAGCACTCCACGGGTCGGTCTAATCTGCCTCCCCACTGACCCGGAAACAAACACAAAGCGGAACTGAGAAGTGACATAAATCCAGGCTGTAGATAGACAAGTCAGAGCAAAGTGCGCCACCTGCTGGTCGGCGGAATACAGTGCCTTTGGACTTTTTGGAGGGGAAGGCATTCCAGATAGAGCCCTTAAGAACCACATACACAATGTGATGGCACTGTGACAGGGGGAAGTGCTGTATAAAAAAAAAAAATGAGAAAAGTGCAAATGCGTTGGACATAGTGTTTATATAAAATAATTACCTCCAGAAAAAAACACCTCTGTACACCATCTATCTACAGCAAAAGAAAAAGTAGATTAATTATCAGTGATTTTGCTGCCATTCATGTAAAAATCTACTATCATTTGTTTCAGAACTGTGATGTTCTATTTCTAACAAAAAGGCTTAAAGGGACACAATAGTCACCAAAACAAATTTAGCTTGATAAAGTAGTTTTGGTGTATAGATCATGCCCCTGCAATTTCAGTGCTAAATTCGCTGCCATTTAGGACTTATATCACTTTTATGCAGCCCTAGTCATACCTCTCTACTGTGACTTCCACAGCCTTTTACACAACACTTCCTGTAAAGAGTCCTCTAATGTTTACACTTCCTTTATTGCACAGTCTGCTTAATTTAGAATTTATCTCCAGCTCTTCTAGACCTTGCAGGGGCCCTGTGTGTGATTAAAGTTAAAATTACAGAGCAGGAGATACAAGAGAAACTATGTATAAACTATATATATAGGAGATGGTGCTCCTATATATATATATATATATATAGTATGGTGAATAAGAAAAACATTTTTTTGAATGTAGAACAGGGTAACAGGAAATGGTTTAATTAACTAAACACTAAATTATAGTGGATGTAAAGCAAAGATAGCATTGGCGCTCACTATAGCATGCAATGGGTGGCAGCAGTACATTCAACAAAAATCTTGTGTAAAGAAACAATATATGTTACAATTGGTGATAAACCTAGCACTGCTGGGAGAAATGCGTTAAAGGACCACTTTAGGCACCCAGACCACTTCAGCTTAATGAAGTGGTCTGGGTGCCAGGTCCAGCTAGAGTTAACCCATTATTTTATAAACATAGAGGTTTCAGAGAAACTGCTATGTTTATGAATGGGTTAAGCCTTCCCCCAAATCCTCTAGTGGTTGTCTCATTGACAGCCGCTTGAGGCACTTGTGTGATTCTCACTGTGAAAATCAGTGAGAGCACGCAAGCGTCCATAGGAAAGCATTGTGAATGCTTTCCTATGAGACTGGCTGAATGCGTGCGTGGCTCTTGCCGCGCGTGCGCATTCAGCCGACGGGGAGGAGAGGAGGAGGATCAGAGGAGGAGAGCTCCCTGCCCAGCGCTGGAAAAAGGTAAGTTTTTACCCCTTTCCCCCTTCCAGAGCCGGGCGGGAGGGGGACCCTGAGGGTGGGGGCACCCTCAGGGCACTATAGTGCCAGGAAAATGAGTATGTTTTCCTGGCACTATAGTGGTCCTTTCAGTGTGAGATTAATGCCACCTATTGTTTTCTATTCCATATGGATTTTACCATACATTTTTAACTTAATAAAGTAATTTGTTAAATATATTTTAAGTCCTATTTTATTATTTTGTGCTGCTGACTCTTTTCCTGGTTCCTGCACGTCCCAGGTGTGGATTATACCACCAAAGCTGGGCATATTTCCATCGAACAGCAAACATGCAACTGTAACCCCAATTATAAAGAAGTCCCCGTCCAACTACCATCCTATCTCGCTACTGCCTTTTGCGTCCAAGATCCTTGAAAAAGAGTTGTGGATGTGAGATTGACAGACTTCGTCGAGTCCAACTCACTGCTAAACCTGCTTCAGTCTGGTTTCTGTGCTAAGCACTCTGTGGAAGTGGCACTGACCAAAGTATCCAATGATCTACTCCCTGCAAAATCTGGTGGTCACTACTCTATCCCAATTCTCCTTAACCTTTCTGCGGCTTTTGACACTGTTGATCATCAACAGCTTCTATTCATCCTCCGCAATATCGGTCTACAAGATATTGCTCTCTCCTGGTGCTCCTCCTACCTCTCCCAGCGTTTCTTTCTCTGGCTCTGCTTCTCCCCAACTCCTCTCTGTTGATGTCCCCCAAGGTTCAGTCCTTGGTCCCCTACTGTTTTCCATCTACACTGCCTCCCTTGGTAAACTCATTAGCTCCTTTGGCTTCCAATATCATTTCTATGCAGGTGACACACAAATCTACCTGTCCTCCCCTCATCTCTCCCCGTCCCTCTTGTCTAGTGTCTCTGACTGCCTCTATGCAATTTCTAACAGGATGGCTGCCCACTTCCTTAAACTCAACTTAACCAAAACTGAAATTCTGGTCTTTTCTACCTCAAGTGTTGCTACTCCTGTGTCTGTCTCCCTCAAAGTCAATGGTGCTACCATCAGCTCCACCATGCAGGCTCACTTCCTAGGTGTTCTATTTGACTCCGACCTCTCCTTCACACCTCATGTTCAGTCTATTGCCAAAAAAATTGCGCGCATCCAACCCTACTTAACACCAGATGCCACTAAGGTGCTGGTACATTCCACTGTCCTTTCTCGCCTAGACTACTGTAATCAGCTTCTCAGTGGTCTTACGTACTCCCAACTTGCGCCATTACAGTCTATAATGAATGCAGCGGCGAGGCTCATCTTCCTGTCCGCCCGCACCTTCCACGTCTCACTCTTCTGTCAGTCCCTACATTGACTTCCTGTAAGATATAGGGTTCAATTTAAAATTCTGGTTCTTGCTTTCAAATCTCTACATAATGCTTCTCCCACCTATCTATACTCCCTAATACACAAGTATGTCCCGTCTAGGCTCTTACGCTCTGCTGAAGACTTACGTCTATCTTCTGTCCGTATTCAAGACTTCTCAAGGGCTGCACCACTCCTGTGGAACTCGCTTCCCTCCTCCGTTAGATGCTCATCCAGTCTCCACTCCTTCAAAAAAATCATTAAAAACCCACTTCTTCATAAAAGCGTATCAATTAAATAATAGCTAATAGCTATTATTTAATAGCTCCCGACTGATTCCTCTCTTGCAACTGTCATTAGTCTAATACTATCCTTGCCTATTGTGTAATCTTACCCCACTCCCTCTAGCATGTAAGTTTATGTGTGTCCAACTTGTCTGGTTACAATCAGGGGCGGACTGACCAGTCGGGCACATGGGTCATGGACCGAGGGCCTGAGACAGCCAGGGGCCCGGCCACACAGCCATGCTCCAGCTGGAGAGATCGGAGATCTCTCCAACTGGAACGGCAAAAAATAAATATCTCTTCCTTTAATAGGTTGTGGGGCCCCTGATGGAGCGCTGGGCCCCAGCAACCTAACTCTGCATATTAACCCCCTCCTCCCTCCCACTTGTGATCTGGCAGCATTACCTCTTCTCCCTCTCTGTCAGGTCTCCTGCTTCCTATCCCACATGGTGCTCTGTGTGATGGGAGAGGTGGGGCCAGGAAGTGACATAACTTCCTGTACTCTCCTCTCACATAGACCTCTCACAGCCAGCGAGGGGAAGGAGCAGCAGCCAGGGAGAGACCAGAGGGAGCAGGACAAAGTTTGGATATAAGGAGGAGATGGGGAGTCACTCTGTCACTAGTCACCCCCTCCCTAGTCACCCTCTCCCTCTGACACTAGTCACCCCCTACCTCCCTCTGTCACCAGTCACCCTCTCCCTCAGTCACCCCTTCCCTCTCTGTCACTAGTCACCCCCTCCCTCTCTCGGTCACTAGTCACCCCCTCCCTCACTCTGACACTAGTCACCCCCTCCCTCACTCTGTCACCCCTCCCTCCCTATGTAACCAGTCACCCCTCCCTCTCTAATCACCCCCTCCCTTACTCTCACTAGTCACCCCCTCCCTCCCTGTCTCAATCACCCCCTCCCTCACTCTGTCTGTCACCCCTCCCTCTCTAATCACCACTTACTCTCACCTCCCTCACTCTGTCACTTGCACCCCCTAGTCACCCCTCACTCACTCTGTCACTAGTCACCCCTCTCTCCCTCTGTCACCAATCACCTCTTCTCTCCCTCTGTCACTAATCACCCCCTCCCTCCTAGTCACTCTCTTACCTCACTAGTCACCTCCTCCCTCACTCTGTCACTAGTGCCCCCCTCTCCCTCTGTCACCCCTCCTCTGTCACCAGTCACCCCCCACTGTATCACCAGTTACCTCCCACTGTGTCACCAGTCACCCTCCCTCACTCTGTCACCAATTTCACTGTGTCACCAGTCACCCCACTGTGTCACCAGTCACCCCCCTCCCTCACACTGTCAGCAGTCACCCCACTGTAACCAGTCACCCCTCCTCCCTCACTCTGCCACTAGTCACCCCTCCCTCCCTGTGTCACCAATCCACCTCCTCCCTCACTCTGTCATCAGTCACCCCTCCTCACTCTGTCACCCAGCTCACTCTGTCACTAGGCTCACTCTGTCACTAGTCACCTCCCTCACTCTGCCACCAGTCACTCCCCTCACTCTGCCACCAGTCCACCCCCTCACTCTGCCACCCTCACCCCCTCCTCACTCTGCTACCAGTCACCCCCTCCTGCCACCAGTCACCCCTCCTCCCTCCCTCCTCACTCTGTCTGGGCACCCCCTCTCTCACTCTGCCACCAGGCACCCCCTCACTCTGCCACCTGTCACCACCTCCCACACACTCTGTCACCTGTCACAACCCCTTGGACAAATAGATTTTTTTTAACATTCCACACCCCTGCACATGCAGACACACATTAATGCTCAATACACATATGCATTCACACTGACACTATATACAAAAAGGCACATGTAGTCATCCAGATCAGACATGCACAAGTGCATTCACACAGACTCAAATACAAACATGCATTGATACACAGGTCTTCACAATATACACATCCAAAGGAATGCCGTATTATAGGAGAGTTATATTTAACATTTATTTAATGCACATATATTTGGCCTTCAAAGGGCCTGGGATCTAATTTTACCCGGGAGCCCCAAAGGCTCTCAGTCTGCTCCTGGTTACAATTACATGTTTGTTCGTCCACCCACTGTAAAGCGCTGTGGAATTTGTTGGCGCTATATAAATAATAACATAATAATAACAAGCTCACATGAAGAAATCATGAGAGAGCTCCCCCTGCGGCTGCCAGAAGACTCAGCTCCCCCTGCGGCCGCCAGAACGGCCAGCTCCCCCTGTGGCCGCCAGAACAGCCAGCTCCCCCATGCGGCCGCCAGCACAAAGGTAGAAATTATGTGTGTCTGTGTCATGGTGTGTGTGTGTGTCTGTGTCATTGTGTGTGTCTGTCTGTGTCATTGTGTGTGTGTGTGTCTCTGTCTGTCATTGTGTGTGTGTGTGTCTCTGTCTGTCATGGTGTGTGTGTCTGTCTGTGTTATTGTGTGTGTCTGTCTGTTTCATTGTGTGTATGTGTGTCTCTGTCTGTCATGGTGTGTGTGTCTGTGTCATTGTGTGTGTCTGTCTGTGTCATTGTGTGTGTCTGTGTCATTGTGTGTGTCTGTGTCTCTGTCTGTCATGGTGTGTATGTCTGTGTCATGGTGTGTGTCTGTCTGTGTCATTGTGTGTGTCTCTGTCTGTCATGGTGTGTGTGCCTGTCAGTGTGACTGTATGTGTGTCTGTGTCATGGTGTGTGAGTCTGTGTCTGTGTCATTGTGTGTGTGTGTGTCTGTGTCGTTGTGTGTGTGTCTGTCTGTGTCATTGTGTGTGTCTGTCTGTGTCATTGTGTGTGTGTGTCTCTGTCATGGTGTGTCTCTCTGTGTCATGGTGTGTGTGTCTGTCTGTGTCATGGTGTGTGTGTCTCTGTCCGTCATGGTGTGTGTCTGTGTCATGCAATGTGTGTCTGTGTCATTGTGTGTGTATGTCTGTCATGTAATGTGTGTCTGTCTGTGTCATGGTCTGTCTGTGTCATGGTGTGTGTGTGTGTTTGTCATGGTGTGTGTGTGTCTGTCTGTGTCACGGTGTGTCTGTCACGGTCTCTCTTTTTTTTTCCGTTTGACATCCCATTTTTGTATTTTGTGTCGTGGTGTCTGTGTGTCATGGTGTGTGCGTCTGTCTGTGTCATGTAATGTGTGTCTGTGTCACAGTGTGTGTTTGTGTCACAGTCTGTCTGTGTTATGGTGTTTTTCTTTCATGGTATGTGTGTGTGTGTCATGGTATGTGTGTGTCTCTGTCATGGTGTGTGTCTGTCTTTGTCATGGTGTGTCTGTGTTTCTGTCTGTGTCACGGTGTGTGTGTCATGGTCTGTCTGTGTCATGGTGTGTGTCTGTCATGGTATGTGTGTTTTTACTCACCTTTTCCCCTCCCACGTCGTGCTGGTCTCCCCTCGACTGGCCCTGCCTCTATGGCTGAGATCATCAAGCTTGATGATCTCAGCCAATCCACACTGACACAGGAAGCACCTCTAGTGACCGTCTGAGTGTCTGTCACTAGGAAGCAATGTAAACACTGCCTTTTCTCTAAAAAGTCAGTGTTTACATTGAAAAGTCTGCAGGGACAGGCTATAGACCCCAGAACCACTACATTAAGCTGTGTGTGTGTGCATGCGTGTGTGTGTGTGCGCGCGTGTGTGTGTGCCTGCTACTGAGTGAGCTTGTGTTTTTATGTCAATGACCTTATGTATATCAGTGAGATTGTTTGTCTATGAGGCTGTGTATCAATCAGCTTGTGTCAGTGAGATTGTCTGTGTCTGCATGTGAGTATGCTTACTGTATAATTAAAAATGTTACTCTGAAAGGACCAATATTTTATATTGGAAAAAGCGATATATATATCAATCATCTAGGGTGGCAAGACATAGCCTTACATATTACACACGACAATATATGGCGCAATGACTTATGGGGCTGGCATAGATTTTTTTTCCAGGGCTGCTTTGGAATCCCCAGTCCGGCCCTGCTGGGGATCCATACGAAAACCCTTAGCAGAAATTAAATACCCCAAAAACTGGACTTCGGATTGATCAAATAAACATTGTTCTAGTTTACAATAAAGACCATTAACAAGAAGGGTTTTCAAAACTGTTTTAACATGCATGTGATGAGTATGCAAATCCGTTGAATATATTATGTCGTCCAAGTACCCTATTACAAATGTGTGAATGAACTCTCGTAAGACGTCATTAATAAATTCTTGAAACACTGCTGGGGCGTTACAAAGACCAAATGGCATCACAGTGTACTCGTAATGACCAGTCCTAGTATTGAATGCAGTTTTCCATTCATGGTCCTTCTTTATACGTATTAGATTGTATGCACCTCTAAGGTCCAGTTTAGTAAATACAGTAGCATGTTTGAGCCTGTCAAATAATTCCGTGATTAAAGGTATAGGGTAAGCATTTTTTATGGTGATTTTATTTAGACCCCTATAATCGATACAAGGTCTCAAATCGCCCTCTTTCTTCGACACAAAGAAGAACCCAGCCCCTGCCGGAGAAGAGGATCTCCTTATAAACCCCTTTTGTAGAGATTCTTTAATATATTCCTCCATGACACGGTTTTCTTGAGGAGACAAAGGATACACCCTGCCTTTGGGCGGTATAGTGCCAGGCAATAAATCGATAGCACAATCGTAGGGTCTATGAGGCGGTAATTTTTCAGCCTCCCTTTTATCGAAGACAGACTTGAGAGACAAGTACTGAGGAGGTATAACAGTAGACAAAGGAGGAGTAGTAGGAACATTAATAGAATTTAAAGGGGTGATTTTAACGATACAAGACTCTTGGCAGGTCTCGCTCCAAGATACTATTTGTCCTGACTCCCAGTCAAAAATCGGATTGTGACCCATAGAGAAGCATACTGCAAACTAATAATGAGGTGGTACTTAGTACCCACGCGCCTGGCGCACATATTCCCGGGCACAACCCCCTATTCTGGAGATGCCAAGAGCATGAGGGCACACTATTCCATATATTCTGGTCGTGCCCAATCATTACAAAATTGTGGGATGCAGTGGCACAGTTCCTCCTAAAGACGGTAAAAAGTAGAGTCCCAAAAACCCCGGCAAGCTACCTTTTCCATATGTTCCCCTACTCACCCAGAGAAGACGAACTACAGATTCTTAAAGGGTGCTATTGAAATAAATCAATAATAAATACTGGACTCAGTGGAAATAGCAAATTTAAATGATCCTTAGTTAGTCCTTCTGAAGTTTTAAATGTATCAGCTGGTCGGACCTGGACCTCCTATAGAGTAAGGTAGGTAGAATCCACTAGCTGCAAAAGAGTTAATATAGTAGAGATCCTATAATCTTAAGAATCAATACCACATATATATCATAGGTATAGAATACCACTAGTAACAGTATATCTTTAAATAAAAGTATATCTTTAAATAAAAATCCCAAAGGATCAGAAGTTAGTCTCATATATGTGAAGCAGACATCAAACTATTTATAAATGGTTTATTGTCTAAACAGCACACATAAAATATAAAAGACTAATAGTAAAAATTCAAACAGTCCCACATGACAGAGATATAAGGTGTACCGGGTCACAGTATACTGAGGGTCCAAATATATAGATGAAAATTGCACTCTCTTGCCGGCCGGACAGAGGTGAAGGTGGACTGCCTCGTGCTGCACTGACACCGGGTGTTCACCGCGTGCGTTCGACTGCGGCAGCTGGATGCGTTCCAAATACTCCAAAGAGCAAACAGTACAGGCAAAGTCCCTCCTTTCTCCTATACAATTTTTCAGCGTCCGAGAGTTTGACAACACCTAATTGCATGGGTTCCTCCTCTGATACCTTGAAACTCTCAGGATTAGCAACTCTAGGAGTATTTAATGTAACAAAACGTCTATTCCTATTCTTAGTATAGAGTCTGTCACGAATCCTATTGTCTATATCAATGAGATAGTCGATAAGGTCCTCTAATGGGATAGGAAGATCCCTAGCCGCTACCTCATCCAATATAGTGTCAGATAAACCTTCCATAAATGCAGTAGTTAGCCCATTGTTGGTCCAATCTACCTGTGAAGCAAGGGTACGAAACTGAATAGCATAATCAGCAAGAGACCTAGATCCCTGTTTAATTCTCATTAATGCCCTGGTGGCATTCTTCGACCTTTTAGTTGTGTCAAAGGTTCTATGAAAAGCCGTAAGGAAGCTATTGAAATCATGCACCATAGGTCCATTAGCCTCCCAAATAGGATTTGCCCACTTAAGTGCTTTATCAGTAAATTGGTGCAAAAGAATGTGGATACATCTCAAAGTGGAATTCCACTTGATTAATGAATCCCCTGCATGTCTTAGCATCCCCTCCATACCTAGGAGGAGGGGTTAAATGTGCAGAAGCATTAGGCATGGTAGATACAACTGGGACAAGGGGTGCAGGAGGATCTGGTACGGTTACCGGAGTAGTTCTAGATAAGAGTGTCTGGAGGGCCTGGGCTATCTTATCCATACGGTGATCCTGCTCTACAAATCTAGCCTCATGAGAAGCCATTTGCTGAGCTAAATCTGTGGGGTCCATGGCCCTATCGTAATGTCACGGTAGTTTACCCCAACTCGCAAGATTTAGTCCAACAATTGACAATATAGAGCAGGTACGTCTTACCGGACCTTAGAATGGCCGGACCAAACGTAGAGCAGAGAAATACAGAGACAGCAAAAACAAGAACTAGCCAAGGTCTGGTACACAGTAATCAGTAAGCCGGCAAACAAGACAAAACAGGGATAAAGAGATAAACTGAGTCAGATACAAAGCCAAGGTCAAGTACGAAAAATCACAACTGAACACAACAAGCGCTAAAGGGAACCGAAACAGAAACCAGGATAGAGCAGGGAGTTAAGGGAGAGATAAGTATAAATACCCTAACATTTAATTTGATTGGCCCCTGTCATATCCACGCCCCCAAAATGTGAGTGTATGGGGAATGTGGGATGACAGGGGTCAATGGGAGACCGTTTTAGTTTTCAGCTCCCACTTTTCCTTTAAGAGCGTGCCCGAGACGCGCGGCGCGCTCTTGGAGCTAGGCGGGACACGTGACTGCATCCCATGGCTCCAATGTATTCATAAAAAAAAATCAATTTCCATGTTTATCAAGTTCCTAATCCATAGTCAGGATCATACAGGGCTTACATTTGCAGCAATAAAGTTAATGTATCTTGGAGAGGTGGCAATAAGGATAAGGATCTTGATAAAACGGAGGCAAATTGGATTTTCTCATGAATACTTTGGAACCTATTGGCTTTTTTGGAGTTGCTTACCCCTGTAAGAGGGAATAGATTAGTTGCAGAAATGCGTTTCCCGAAGAATGAGTGTCCGCGTTAATTTTTTATATAATAATATTATGAAAGGGGGGGATTTACAATAAAAATGACAATTACACAGTGACACAGGAACAATAGGTAGATAAGGGCGGATGTCAACTTGACATGATTGTCTACATCCAATGAGCATGTGCTCCAGCTCGTTCTATTGCGAAGGAGGGTAGGGTGTAGGTATAGAGAGGTAAAGACTAGGGGAGTGGGAAAAAAAGAATGAGAGAGAAGGAAGAGGAAAAGAAATGGCCCAAACTGCCCTTTTCTAAGTGTAGATATCAAAGTATGGCTTCCATGCATTGGAACCCTTTTCCCAAAAGAGTGGTATGAAGCTTTTGGCTACATTGAGAATCCGCATGGTCAGAGCCTTTTTGCAGGTTGAGGTGTTCCTACTCTTTTCCAGGTCGAGTTTTGTATACATTTAACCACCTCTTCTGCCGTCATCTGCTGGTGTCCAATCTAATCCTCCTCATTAGACATGTGCAATTCCTTTCGGTCCAAATATGAATTCGGACGAATTTCGGGCAATTCGGATATTCAGGTACTTCCGAATGTCCGAATTGCCGAATTGCAGAGGTCCCGAAGTTCCTAAATTACCGAATTTCTGAAGTGTCGAAGTGCCGAAGTTCCGAAGTGTCAAAGTGCCGAAATTCTGAAGCACAGTATTGCCTAAGTACTAATATACTTACCCAGTGAAAGAAGAAGAATGTTACATTGTATACAATTTTAAATAATTAACTAGGGGCCCTACAGTAAAATAAGGGGGGGGACCTAATGTCCTCCTCCTGGCCCCCACCCGCCCTAAATACTAATAAGCGGGGGACATAATGTCCGCATCCCTGGCCCCCACCCCTGAGTGGCGGTTGGGGGCCCTAAATACTAATAAGGGGGGGACCTAATGTCCTCCCCCCAGCCCCACCCCCGAGCGGTGGGTGGGGGCCCTAAATACTAATAAGGGGTGGACCTAATGTCCTCCCCCCTGGCCCCCACCCCTGAGCGGCAGGTGGGGGCCCTATGTTGGAATAAGGGGGGCCTAATGTCCTGCCCCTGGCCCCTACCCCTGAGCGGTGGGTGGGGGCCCTAAATACTAATAAGGGAGCCGAACGGGATGTGTACATGCACATGCTCCTGAAAGGACCTAATGTCCTCCCCCCTGGCCCCCACCCCTGAGCAGGTGCCCTAAATTGGAATAATGGGGGGTCCTAATGTCCTCCCCCCTGGACCCCACCCCTGAGCGGCGTGTGGGGGCCCAAAATACGAATAGGGGGGACCTATTGTCCTCCCCCCCAGCCCCCACCCCTGAGCGGTGGGTGGGGGCCCTAAAAAAAATTTAACCCCCCCTCCCAGGTGACTAGGGATCCCCAAACCCCTAGTCACCCCCCCCAAAAAAAATGAACCCCCTACCTACCCCCCTCACCCAAAAAATAATGAGAGGGGGACCTTTAACTAAGTACCTGTAAAAAAAAATAAAACTTACCATTCGATGTTTTCTTTCTTCTAAAATCTTCTTTTTTCAGACCCAAAAAAGGCCAAATAAAAAAACAATAATAACCGACGCACTTAAAAAAAAAAAAGCGCAAAAAAAATTAATCTTCACCCGGCGAGGGCTCCGTGCAGACTGAGCTCTGCAGGGCTGAATTAAGTGACCAATCAGAGAGTTATGAGTCAAATTACACAGCGTGGGAAAATTCCAAAGAACTTTCCCACGCTGTGTAAAATGACACAGAGCACTCTGATTGGTGGATTTCAAACCAACCAGTGTGTTGTGACAGGTAAATGTAGAGACTTACCTGTCAGTCCCTTCATTTACAGTCCTGAATTGCGAAATTCCCGGATTTCGGAATGCCGAACCAAACCGAAGATTTTCCCCATGCACATGCCTACTCCTCATAGAGGAAAAAACTTTTACATTGCAGGGATAAGAGGACAGGGACACTCTATGTAGACCACTTCATTGAGTTAAAGAGGTCTGGGTGATTATAGTGTTCTTTCAAACTTGTAACAAAACAATAAAAAAATGAAGTGAAATAAAATAACTGTCAAACTAATACACTAACACAACAAGATGTAGGTATACAGTCCTGAAGAATAAAGTGTCAGGATAACATGTAATGAAGATACATTTTTAAAGTGGGGCAGGATAAGGGGCTGAAGAGGTCAATGGAGCAGAAGCTGAGAGAAACTGGAAAGGACAGGGAGCAAAAGGGGTTAAGAGGCAGAAGCTTCCCAACATTCAAAATCTAATTTCAGGGAGGTGGCTTAACAATGACCCCCTCCCCCACGCGCTTCTCCCCTTACACGCGCCTGCACACACATACATGCACACTCAGATACACAAAATGGCACATGCATACACACTCAGATGCATTCAGATTCACACACTGACACTCAGATAAACACACACAAACATTCAATCTGACATACACACACTCAGAAACATACTATGGGAGTGGGAAATCTGACTTCCATCAGGCTGAGTCACTGGACCCCAGGGAAGTCACCCTTCTGCTCCTAAAAGGTAGGAAACAGGAGGGTGACTAAAACATGTTGTATGTGTCTGTGTTAGTGTACGTGTCTGTATATGTGTGTGTTTGAATGTCGGTGTGTTTGTGTATGTGTGTCTATATACATTTTTCTCTGTTGGTGTGTCTGTACATATGTGTGTGTGTATCGGAGGAAACTCAGGCTGTAAATGCGCTGTCTGAGTAAGAAGCGTACTGAAAGCCTGGACAAATCGATCCATCCGGTGATCATTCTCCTCTAGCTTCCTCTCGCAAGCTGCGATGTACTGACATAATTCTGCAGGATCAAATGCCCTGTCATAATGTCAGGATTACTAGTAGATCTAGCACGCAGAATTATATAACACCTTGGACTAAAAGGAAACGACTTACCGGGCCTTAGAATGGCCGGACCTAACGTACCAGAAAATAGTCAGAATACTTGCTGAGGTCAGGGACAAAGAAGGAGACACAACGATGAGGAATGAGAATTCAGGGAAGTCAAAATGAAGCCAAAGTCAATAACCAGAAATAAACACTCAGGAACACACTCTCTGATCACCAACTAAGAAAAACCACGACAGGGCACTGACAGAAAGGTAATTTGGGTTTAAATACCCCTCCTTTGGCTGTAATTGGCTGCCTCCGACCTCTGACCTTGGCACCATTTTTGGTGTGGGCGAAGATAAGTTTGTTATAAAAATCCAAACTGCAGCTGTCGCTGATCCTGAAAATGTCGCACCCGCTGGGGACCGGACGGAGGGAGGTCGGGCAGTGATCTGCCGCGAACAAAGTAAGTGAGATTTGTTTCTGTCGCTGTGGTTGCTTATTTTTTGTGTATCCACGCCGGCAGAATCACCAGAAGCTGTGACAATACTGTAGCAGGCGCGTGCGTGGAGTTTTTACAGCAGAGATGATTTGTTTGGTAATAGTCTTTGGTTTGTAGCCTTTCTGTCTCATAGATTGGGAGAGTACATTTAGATGGTAATTACGGTCATTAGGATCAGAGCATATGCGATGGTACCTAGAGGCTTTGGTGTAGATGATGCCCTATTTAGTATGGGAGGGGTGGATGCTGAAGCTGTGAAGGTAACTGCACCTGTCTGTGGATTTTCTGTAAACCGAGGTGTGGATTGTGCCATTGTTACATGTCACAGTGGTGTGCAGAAAATTCACAGATCTAGTGGAATATTCAATTTTTAGTTTGATTGATGTACGGAATGAGTTAAAGGAGTCATGGAACTGTATCAGTTTTTCTTTGCTTTCAGTCCAAATTATGAAGATATCATTGATATAGCGATAATATTTGTATGGTCTGGTGTTCTGTATTTCTACGAATCTCTGTTCAAGATCTGCCATATACATATATATGGGTCTATGTATGTGTAGGCACATTGGTATATGTGTAGGTACATGTATTGGTGCTTGTGTGTGGATGTATGAGTAGGTGTGCATGCACATTAATTTGGGCATTTGGTTGTATTTATATGTATATTGTATGTACTTATGTATAGTGTGTATGTTCTTGTGTATGCTTGTACATATGCACTACTTGTGTATAGGTATATGTACATGAGTGTGAGTGTGTACGTGTGTCTGTGTATGCTGGATATAGGCCTTTATGCATATCCTGTAACTCTTGGATCATGGATTCTTTATATTAATACTCCCCCCTTCTAGCACCATCTTCTGCACTGTTCCCTGTTTGTTTTTTCTTTCTCTCCCCCCTCACTCTGTTATCTTCACATAAGATATTTACGACCCAGGGGCGGACTGACAACTCACAGGGCCCTCGGGCAGTAGGAGACCAAGGGCCCCCTTCTTGTGCAAAGTTTTTTCCACCTGTGTTTGCTGGTGACATCACAAGCAGCATCCCCCACATTTGTTTTCAATCATACAAGTAGCCTGCAAACGTTTGTAGGCGACTTGTGGGGTTCAGTGTGTGGGATGCTGCTTGTGATGTGTTCCTGTATGTCAACGTGTTGTGTAAATTTTTTTGCCTTTTACCTATTGTACTGAGCTGCAGAATATGTTTGTGCTATATAGATGGTTGTAATTATGGTGTGTGTGTGTGTGTGTGTGTGAGTGAGTGTTTGTGTAAGGAGGCTGTATGCAGTATTGCAATGGTAGGAATGCTGCCTGTTGTTTTCCATGTGTGGGGATGCTGCTTGTGGGATTGTGTGCATACAGTGAGGCTTCTGGTGGATTTGAGTGTGTGAATGAGTCTGTTTGCAGTGTAGTATGTGGGTTGAGACAGCTGGTTGTGTTGCAGTGTGTGCGGTAAGGGCTGTTGTAAGTGTGTGGGATAGGGGCTGTAGTAGGCGTCTGGGGGTTACTAGGGCTGTAGTGTGTTTGTATGGATAATAGATATTAAAGGGACTCTCCAGTGCCAGGAAAACAAACCATTTTCCTGGCACTGCATGTCCCCTCTCCCTCCCACCCCCTAAAAACCATTCAGTGACTTACCTGAATCCAGCGCCGATGTCCCTCGCCCGCCAACATCATCCAGCGGGGGAGACCTATTGAGCATGCGTGGCCGAGGAGACCTAATGCGCATGCACGGCAATGCCATGCACGCGTATTAGACCTCCCCATAGGAAAGCATTGAATGTTCTATGAACATGGAAGTGTCCTCTAGTGGCTGTCTAGTAGACAGCTACTAGAGGAGGACTTAAACCTTCAAGGTAAATATTGCAGTTTATGAAAACTTAAATAATTACACTTGCAGGGTTAAGGGTAGGTGGTATACAGGGTGCAGGAAGGTATAGGGGCTGTAGTGGGTCCAGTGAGGGCTGTGATGGGTGTAGGGATGGATAGGGATTGAGGTGGGTGAATGGGGCATTGGGCTGAGGTAGGTGATGGGAGAGATTGGTGCTGAGGTGGGCATGGGCATGGGGCCCAGGTGGGTGCTAAGGGAGAAGGGTGCTGAGGTGGAGTGGGACATGGGGCTGAGGTGGGTGCTGAGGTGGAGGGGGGCTTTGGAGATGAAGTGGGTGCTGGGGTAGATGGGGCTGAGGTAAGTGAAGGTGGAGGGAGATGGGTGCTGAGGTGGAGGGGGGCATTGGAGATGAAGTGGGTGCTGGGGTAGATGAGGGCAGAGGTGAGTGAAGGTGGAGGGAGATGGGTACTGAGGTGTAGGGGAGCATGGGAGATGAAGTTGGTGCTAAGGTTGATCGGGGCTGAGGTGAGTGAAGCGGGAGATGGGTGCTGAAGTGGGTGGAAGGGGGCATGGGGCTAAGGGAGATAGGTGCTGAGTTGGAGAGGGGCGTGGACTGAAGTGGGTGCTAAGGTGGAGGGGGCATGGGCGATGAAGTGGGTGCTGAGGTGGAGGGGGCATGGGCGATGAAGTGGGTGCTGAGGTGGGTGGAGGGGGGCATGGGGCTAAGGGAGATGGGTGTTGAGTTGGAGAGGGGCATAGAGCTGAAGTGGGTACTGAGGTGGAGGGGGCATGGGAGATAAAGTGGGTGGAGGGGGCATGGGGGCTGAGGTGGAGGGGGCATTGGAGATGAAGTGGGTGCTGAAGTGAGTGGAGGGGGAGATTTGCATACCTGCTGACTGCAGGGCTGCCATCAGAAATGTTGGGGCCCCTGACACAGCTCAAGGTCTGGGCCCCCCGGTGCCTGAACCCGAGTCCGCCCAAAGTGCTGCCCCCCCCGAATCTGCCCACAGGGATGCAGTGTCTGCAGGGCCGGTGCAAGGATTTTTGCCGCCCTAGGCAAAAGTAAAGTTTGCCGCCCCCCATGTGACATCACAATGCCCCACCCATATGATCTGCCATGTTAACTAACACCAGTGCTGCAGTGCCGCCGTGTTTACATTAAAAGGCCTGCAGGGACAGGCTAGACACCAGAACCACTGCATTAAGCTGCAGTGGTTCTGGGGACTATAGTGTCCCTTTAATGTGAGGTAAATTAGAGATTTGTGCCACGAATAATATACTAGATTGCCTACTTACAACTAGATGAGGATGATGATGGGCTCTAGCTGCCGTCTGGCTCCACTGGTCTGGTGTACAACAGGCTCTCTGGAGGCGGTTTGTAACTGTGGTCACAAAAATCACTGTTCTGGGAGAACGGGAAGCAGCTCCATTTTTTTGAGGGCCCTTTACACAGCTCAAGGTCTGGGTCCCAGGGTCCACCTTCATGTTCCACCAATGAGTTTGTTCACAGGGAGTGGAGTGTGTGTGTGGGGGATGTCCTGATGTGTGTAAGGAATGCATTGTGTGAATCTGTGTTTGTATGTGTAAGGGCTGCAAGATGAGTTTGTGTATGTATGGGATGCAGTGTGTGCGTCTGTAAGGGATGCATTGAGTGTGTGTAAGGGGTGCATTGTGTGTTGCTGTGTGTAAGGGATGCATTGCTTGTGTACGTGTGTCTGTGTGTAATGCATTGTGTGTTTTTCTGTGTGCAAGGGGTGCATTGTGTGTGATGGATGTCAATCTCTCCCCCTCCCCCCCGTCAATTTCCTTCTCCCCCCCTCTCCCTCTCTCCAATTTCCTTCTTCTCCCCCTCCCTCTCCAATTTCCTTCTTCCCCCCTCCAATTTCCTCTCCCCCCCTCCAATTTCCTTCCTCTCCCCTCCAATTTCCTTCCTCTCCCCAGTCCCTCAAATTTTCTTCCTCTCCCCCAGTCCCTCAAATTTTCTTCCTCTCCCCATCCTCAAATTTCCTTCCTCTCTCCCTCCCTCAAATTTCCTTCCTCTCTCCCTCCCTCAAATTTCATTCCTCTCCCCCCTCAAATTCCCTTCCTCTCCCCCTCCCTCCCTCAAATTTCCTTCCTCTCCCCCCTCCCCTCAAATTTCATTCCTGTCCCCTCCCTCAAATTTCATTTCCTCCCCTCCCATTCATTTCCTTCCTCTCTCCCTCCCTCAAATTTCCTTCCTCTCCCCCCTCCCTCAAATTTCATTCCTCTCCTCCCTCCCCCTCAAATTTCATTCCTGTCCTCCCCTCAAATTTAATTCCTTCCCCCCTCATATTTCATTCCTTCCCCCTCTCCCATTTCATTCCTCCCCCCCCCTCCCACTCCCTCAAATTTCATTCCCCCACTCCCTCATATTTCCTCCTCCCTCAAATTCCTTCCTCCCCCCTCCATTTCATTCCTCCACCCCCCCCCCTCATATTTCATTCCTTCCCCTCCCACGTTTCATTCCTAACCCCCCTCCCTCGAATTTCATTCCTCTCCCCCCTCTCACTTCCCCCCTGACACCGGCGCGCGAGGGAGCACTCTCTGTGTGCTTCCTCTTCAGCTCCCTCGCGCGCCGCGTACTGATGCCGGAGCCGGAAGATGACGTTATCTTCCGGCTCCGGCATCAGTACGGTGCGCAAGGGAGCTGAAGAGGAAGCACACAGAGAGTGCTCCCTCGCGCGCGGCCCGCCCGCCGGGTGTCAGCAGGGCCAGCCTCTGGGGGGCCCTGAGGTGACCGGCTGCTGGGCCCCCCAGGAGAAGAGGCTGGCCCTGTGGGTACATACCGGGGTCGCAGGGGCCCCTGCGACCCGGTATGTACCCATTGAATGTGGGGCCCGGACGACCTGAGCAGTCCGGGCCCCCCAGGACCCGCCGGGCCCATGACAACCGTTGCGGTTGTCATGCCCTGATGGCGGCCCTGGCTGACTGTGCCAGGCTGCTCACTCTGTATATTCTGCAAGAGGAGAGGAGAGGAGAGGAGAGGAGGGGGCAGGAAGTGATGTCACTTCCCCTCCCCCGGGCCCCGCCTCCTCCCCTCACACAAGCTCCGCACAGAAAGGATGGAGGAGACCTGGCAAGAGCTGGATTGCTGCCAGGTCTCATGAGGTGAGGGGGAACACATATCATGTTAAATTGTGTCTCTCTGGCTGGGGAGATCTCTGAACTCCCCAGCCAGAGACAGTATGACTGTTCAGGCAGGCGGGCCCCTGACTGCCTCGGGCCCTCGGTCCATGACCGATCTGCCCGAGTGGTCAGTCCGCCCCTGTTACGACCCTCTGCAAGAATGGTGTCTATGTTCTAACAAACCTGTCTTATCTGCACTCATGTTGCTTTAACCCCTGTATCACAACTCAACTTTGAATTATATGTGTCGTCTTGCTCAGAAGTGCTTCGGACTTGAGAAAGAGAGGTTCTCCCGAAAGGTTGTCATTACAAAATTCTGTTAGTCCAATAAAAAAGGTATTAAATAGACGAATTTTATCTGTTTTTTACATCTACATCACTGGAATGATACAGCTGTAATCTCTACTTGAACACTATATAAATATATATATATATATATATATATATAGTTACAGTAACATCTGCAATACACACAATGTTATGTTATTGAAAATGCCCTGTCAAAAGTATTTTAAAGGTATCTGGATGGCACGTCACTTTGTACACTTCAACTGCAAAACTCCATGCCATTAATCCAAAGGTTGTTTTAGAAGTCTTGACGTCAGTAATCAATCTACAAATTCATCTCAGACCTTATTGATTTGAAACATGTTGCCAAAGGCCATCAGTGATTGCTTTCAACTTAGTATTGCGGCGTATGCCATTTAATATATTTATTGCTTTAATAATAAAATATTAACTTTCAACAAATTAAACGCCAAGCCACCTCTGTTTATTCTAATGATTTGAAATGGAAGACATGATTAAATGTTGTATCTTGCGTTGAGAGTACTTTCTGTGAAGGCATTTCATTAACCTAACCACAAATCCAAAGTAGAACACTAAGCTAATGTATTGTAAATGGTCTCTGGACTCAATACTTCAAGGTCAATTTGTTTAATGTACAAACTCCCCTACGCACATTTGCTTGTCATTTTTGGAGCTTGCCAATTTTTTTTTTTTTTTTAGTTTCTTTCTTCTTTTTTCCCCCCCCGGTTTCAGAATTCTACTATAGTTGTACTGCTAACGTATGGTAATGCCGTTTTGTCTAATGAATGCACCAGATGTTGATTATGCAAGTAATAGAAATAACTAATGTATAAAATAATTGCAATGTTCAGATGCGCTACGTCCCGGTACCACCATGTTTGGTTGCAACCATATGCTACACAGACTACTGCAAACTCTGTTGCAGTATCGGCAATTTTGCCAAGAAACACAACTGGGGGTGTATCTAAGTCGTACCTCTTGATAGCTGTTTTTGACAAACAGCTATTTTGATTCTCACACAGCTGGCTTATTAGCAGTAAAACATTTACTACTATAATTTAACTGTTTTTGACTTTGGCTCTGTCTGTTCAATTGGACACATAATTTGAAGGGTTCTTATTCTCTTCCTTCTGCAGGGATAACCCTGTTGCCATGCTCATCATCTCAACTACCATGTTATTGCTTTAAACCCAAAGATGGTAAGTAATGCAAAAATAGATAAATGTTACTAAAAGTTGTGTTAGCTAGCATATTTGTGCCTAATGTGCAGGACATTGGATATTTATCAGAAAGTGTATTCAGTAACTTTCTTAGGTATTGAAGTCGCCATTCACCATGACGACATTAAATGTCCAGTGGTTCCATTAACGAACATGTCAATAATTTTTCTATTGAAAGACTGTGATAGTCAAAATGTAAATATTCAATGCCAGGTATAGTGTTCTTTTACCAATCTGTTAATCGTATAAATGTGCTTGAAAAAGTATTGGGACTATGAGATCGTTATTTGTTTTACATAGTTACCAGTTCTGTACAGTATCAATAAAATGTTTAGTACTCCCTTGTGTCTCTTGCTCATCTACGTGTTTACAGACTTTTAAGTGTCAGTGATCATTGGTACCACAAGAAGATCGTAGCTGCTAAATCATCCCTTCTGCTTAGAATTGGAGGAGTAACAAATTATATATTAAGGACATAACTATACATCACTAAATTCGGACAATGAACACAGTGTAATAAATATTATCCTACAGAGACCTCAGCTTGTCTTTGCCCCCATGTAACTAACTCTGTCACCTAAGCTTATGCCTGCTTTGAAATAGAATTCCGAACATACTCTAACAGTTTCATAAATACAATAATTAATGAAACAGTTATGAAATGAGAACAGTATTAGCGTTTTTAACCCCTTAAGGACACGACATGTGTGACATGTCATGATTCCCTTTTATTCCTGAAGTTTGGTCCTTAAGGGGTTAAAGCATTGGAAATACATTACTGAAGGTAATGGTATAATAATCTTTGTTATTATAAAAAGCAATTACAAGGATCTGTCCTGACAAATGTATTACTTAAGGGCTAGTGATGTCCCGAACGGTTCGCCGAATGGATCGCCACGGACGGCGAACATATGCGCTGTTCGGTCCGCCCCCTATTCGTCATCATTGAGTAAACTTTGACCCTGTACCTCACAGTCAGCAGACACATTCCAGCCAATCAGCAGCAGACCCTCCCTCCCAGACCCTCCCACCTCCTGGACAGCTCACTAAGAATGCAGCTTCACAATGAATGTAAAATGGATTCTGTCCAGGAGGTGGGAGGGTCTGGGAGGGAGGGTCTGCTGCTGGTTGGCTGGAATGTGTCTGCTGACTGTGAGGTACGGGGTCAAAGTTTACTCAATGATGACATAGGGGGTGGACCGAACAGCACATATGTTTGCCGTCCGTGGCAAACCGTTCGGCGAACCGTTCGGGACATCACTATTAAGGGCTAATAGTAGAGAACAGGATGAAACTATTGTAATGTCAAGAAATGCATCTTGACTTGTGCCGGACAAACTGTAAGACAATTTAGATGAATATTAATCTGGTTTATTTATTAAATGTCAAATTGCAGTAAATGAAAATATGAATTGCAAAATAAGGCAAACATAGCTGATTTGGAGAGGTTTTTTTCTCACCTAGCATTATCTGTTTTGGCTAAATGTTGTAATTTGGGTTTCAAATCACTACAGTCTGAAGTTACTGAATAACCTCATTAATAACATTCCCCTTACATTATGTGCACACAGATTTTATTTTGCATTGCCAAACAATGCAAAACAATGTTTAGTCCATAAAGCGTCACTTTCCTTTCCCTATGCATCAGCCTTTTTTTTTTATCATTCTGCACAGAAACTATTTTTTAACAGGACACTGCTTTATTCCTCTGCAAGAGTGAACAGCAATTTATACACTAATTTGTTATTTTACCATAGCTATGCACCCCATGTTAAAATGTACACTGATCAGCCACAACATTCAAACAACTGACAAGTGATGTGAATAACATTGGCTAAATTATAAATCACACCTGTTAAAGGGACACTTTATAGTCAAAACAACTTTAGCTTAATGAAGCAGTTTGGGTGTATACAGGGCCAGTGCAAGTATTTTTGCCCCCCCCCCCATATGTCCTGCCCACCATGTGACATCACAATGTCCCACCCATATGTTCTGCCATATGGGCCAACGCCAGTGCTGCACATGGTGTCTTTTATCTGAAAAGGCAGTGTGTTTACATTAAAAAGCCTGCAGGCACAGGCTTAGGCCTTTAGGTTTCCTGTGCAAAAAGTCTTCACGGCACCCCACCCCCCACCCGTATACAGTCACACACACAGGCACAAGCAGACAGTCACACAAACAGTTACAAGCAGACAGTCAGACACGCTCGGTTACAGGCAGACAGTCACACACACACACACACACACACACACACACAGTTACAGGCAGACAGTCACACATGCTCAGTAACAGGCAGACTGTCACATAGCCAAACACACAGTTAAAGGCAGACAGTCACACACACAGTCACAAGCAGACAGTCACACATACTCCATTACAAAGAGACAGTCATACACACTCCGTTACAGGCATGCAGACACTCACGCACGATTATAGGCACACACACTCAGTTAAAGGCAGATAGTCAAACATACAGGCACACACAACGGCACAGCTACAGCAAGACACACAATTGGAGTAACACACACAGGCAGAGAGTCACACACACAGGCAGAAAGTCTCACACACACACACAGGCAGACAGTCACACACACAGGCAGTCACACACACACACACAGGCAGTCAGACAGACAGTCACACACACACATAGGCAGTCAGACAGACAGTCACACACACAGGCAGGCAATCACACAGACAGACAGTCACACACAGGCAGTCACACACACACAGGCAGACAGTCACACACACACACACGATTTTTCTTTTTTTTTTTAAATAGACCCGGGTGGAGAATAATTAAATCCTCCACCCAGGTACCTGTTTTAGCTTCCCTGACACCAGCCATGTGCGCGCTGTGTCGGCCACATGGCGCCCCCGGTCCATGGCGCCCTGTGCGGCTGCACAGCTCGCACACCCCTAAGGACAGCCCTGGGCACAAGCTATAGACACCAGAACCACTACATTAAGCTGTAGTGCATTTGGTGACTATAGTGGCCCTTTAATGTGAGGTAAATTAGAGATTAGTGCCACTAATAATATATTGGATTGCCTACTTACTACCAGATGAGGACAAGAGGATGATGATGGGTTCAGGCTGCAGTCTGGCTCCACAGGTCTGGTGTAGAAGAGGCTCTCTGGAGACTGTTTGTAACAGTGTTCACAACAATTAACGAACAGGAAGCAGCTCCATTTTTGGGGCCCCTTACACAGCTCAAAGTTTGGAACCCCAGGGCCTGACCGTGAGTATGCCTACAAGGCCCACCCATAAATCCACCAACATGGCCAACCCATGAGTTCTCTCACAGGGAGTGGAATGTACGTGTGTAGGGGATGTGTTATGTGTTATTGTAGAGGATGTAATGTAGTGTATAGGGATACCAATTTGTAAGGGATGTAGTGTGTATGTATAGGGGATGCAGTTTGTGTTTGTGTGTAAGGAATGCATTGTATGTTTCTGGGCGTGTGCGCGTAAGGGATGCATTGTGTGTTTCTGTGTGTCTGTGTGTGAGCAGGGATGCATTGTAT
This sequence comes from Pelobates cultripes, assembly GCA_933207985.1. NCBI lineage: Eukaryota > Metazoa > Chordata > Amphibia > Anura > Pelobatidae > Pelobates > Pelobates cultripes. Next base: position 77,193,064 of record OW240921.1, read on the forward strand.
ATGTGTGTAGTGTAAAAGAGAGGGTTTGTGGGGTAGGATAGGGGCTGAGATGGGAGCAGCTCTTTATTTAAAAAAATTATAGTGATCTCTCCTACTGTCCCTTAGTGTCCCTCCTTGGTGGTCTTCTCCCCCCCCCCCCCTTGGTGGTCCTCCATCTCCCCCCTCTCTCAAACCCCTTAGTGGTCCTTCCCCTCCTCCCCTCCCTTAGTGGTCCTTACCCTCTACCCCCCTTAGTGGTCCTTACCCTTTTCCCCCCTCCCTTAGTGGTCCTCACCCTCTTCCCCCCGCTTAGTGGTCCCTTCCCCCACCCCCTTAGTGGTCCTTTCCTCCTCTCTCCCCACCTCCTTAGAGGTCCTTTCCCCCTACTCCCCCCCACCTTCTTAGTGGTCCTTTCTCCCCCACCTCCTTGGTTGTCCTTTCTCCCCAACCCTTAGTGGTCCTTTCCCCTCCTCCCCTTCTTGAGTGGTCCTTCTTCCCCCCCCCCACCCCCTCAGTGGTCCTACCTATGTAGCGTGGCCTGGCGGCGTGGACCACAGTACAGGAACTTCTGTTTCCTGTACCCGGCCGCCGGCGGACTGAAGGGAAGCGCTCACTGAAACAGAAGTTCCTGTCCCGCGGTCCGCGCCACCCGGCCACACTACATTGAGTGATTGGCAGGCGGGAGCCAATCAGCTACTCACCCTTTTCCCCCGTCAGGCTCCCTTACCTCTCCTCCCCCGCCGTCAGCATCTTTGTCTGATGTCACCGGCGCCGAATGCACATTCGCGGCACTGCCGCGCGCACATTCAAAGTGTCTGTAGGAAGGCATTTTTCAATGCTTTCCTATGGACGCTCTGCGTGATCGAGGCATAATATGCCTCAATCATTGCCGATGCACCTCTAGTGGCTGTCCGGAAGACAGCCACTAGAGGCTGGCTTAACCCCAGATGTAAACATAGCAGTTTCTAAGAAACTGCTATGTTTACATCAGGCAGGGTTAACCCTAGAGGGACCTGACACCCAGACCACTTCATTGAGCTGAAGTGGTCTGGGTGACTATAGTGTCCCTTTAATAGCTTTCTAGACCCTGCAACAGCCTCCTGTATGTGATTAAAGTTTAATTTACCGAGAAAGAAATTACATCTGATTGAAAGTGAAACCAGTTTTTTTTCATGCAGGCTGTGTCAATCAGAACCAGGGGAGGTGTGGCAAGGGCTGCATAAGCAGAAACAAAGTGAGTTAACTCCTAAATAGCAGTGAACTGAGCAGTAAAACATGAGAGGCATGATCTATTCTATACCCTAAAATTGCTTCATTAAGCTAAAGTTATTTAGGTGACTATAGTGTTCCTTTAAGGGTGGGATATATTGGGCAGCAAGTTAACAGTCAGCTCTTGAATTTCATGTGTTCGAAGCAAGAAAAATGGGCAAGTGAAAAGATCTAAGTGACTTTGATAAGGATAAAATAGTGAAGGCTCGACAACTTGGTCAGAGCATCTCCAAAACAACAAGTCTTCTGCAGTGTTCCCTGTATGCAGTGACAAGTACCTACCAAAAGTGTTGCAAGGAAGGACAACCAATGAAACGACATCAGAGTCATGGATGGTCAAGGATAATTTATGGAGAGTAAGGCCTGTCTTGTCTGATCACACAGAAGTGTGTGATGCTGATACATTAATGCTGGCCATGATAAAAATATGTCAGAACACGCAGTGCATCGTAGTTTGTTTCATATGAGGCTGCACAGCTGCAGACCAGTCAAAGTTCCTCTGATGACCCAGTCCACCGCCAAAAGTGCTTTCAATGTTGACGTGAGTTTCAGAAGTAGACCATGGAGCAATGGAAGAAGGTTGCCTGGTCTAATGATCCACATTTTCTTTTAGATCAGGTGGATGGCCTAGTGCATGTGCATCATTTACCTTGGGAAGAGATGGCAGCAGTATACACTTTGGGAAAAAGGCAGGCCAGAGACCATGTTATTCTGTGGGTAATGTTCTGCTTGGAAACCCTGGGTCCTGGCATCCATGTGGATTTTACTTTGACATGTACCACCTACTTTGAGTTTGTTGCAGAACACGTACTCCCCTTCATGGCAATGGTATTTCCGGATGGCAGTGGCCTCTTTCAGCAGGAAAATGCAACCTGCTACATTGCAAAAATTGTTCAGGAATGGTTTGATGAACATGACAAAGAGTTCAATGTGTTGCATTGGCCTCCAAATACCCAAGATCTCAATCCGGTCGAGCATCTGTGGGATGTGCTGGAACAACAAATCCGATCCATGGAGGACCCACCTTGCAACTTGCAGGACATAAAGGATCTGCTGCTAATGTCTTGATACCAGGACACATTTAGATGTCTAGTGGAGTACATGCCTTGATGCATCAGAGCTGTTTTGGCAGCACAAAGGGGGACCTACATGATATTAGGCAAGTGGTTTTAATGTTGTGGTTGATCAGTGTATGCTATGTTTGGAATGACAAGTTGAGAACATTTGTGCTTATCTGCAAAAATCTATCAGTGTATTTGTACATGACATCCCAGGAATGTTCTGCTTCACACTTATGTTTGTGAAATCTTATTAAAGTATATCATCTTAACATAGCAAAATAATAACTGTCTAAATATCCGTTTATGGATATATCATATCAAATGTAAATAGAGCAAGTCCAGAAAAGGCTTACGTTTAGATTTACGTTTCATTGGTTGAGCACCTCACCACCCCACACCAGGTGCCCTATTGGCAGTGACCAGAAAAAAAGGAGAGCATTCTGAAGCATCGTCATCAAATTTTTATTTCTCTATTTTTTAAAGTTAAATTACATTTAATGAACTTAATGGTATTTTTTTTTGTTAAATTATGTATATTGGATTTTATTTTTTTTGTAGAAAATTTTACTTTTTCTTATCTGGCTGCTCTGATGTTGGTTCATACTCTACTGTTATCAGACCAACTACTGCCCAACCTAATTTGCTCTATGTGAAACTCCTGCAGCAAGCACGTTAGGTTCAGCAGCAACAGTAGAGACTAACCTAACATGGTTGCTCCACCAGATAAAAAAAAAACAAAAAAAAAAACCCACTTTGTTTCATTAAATGTAATAAACTTTTAAAATATGAGAATTAAAAATGTGATGACAGTTGTCCTTGATGAAGTAAGTTTTATAGTTAGCATGTTTATTTTCTATGTTAATATTAGTGTAGAACCCGCTGATATTGGGACAGTTTGAAAGCAGTGCTTTCTTTTTACCTCTATTGTCTTTTTCTCTATCAACTACGTCTGTCATCTCTGTGTGGTATTTATTTTGTTCTTTAATTCTATTTCCTTGGATATTATCAGTTTCTTTTTTTTTCCTGTTTAATATTTTTCTTTTATTATTTTAAAAACATAACATAGTATATGACATCAAACATACACACATTAAATATTACATTATTCACGATATATTAACATACACAAATAAGCATCTCTACATATATAGCTTAATACTATATCTGGTTCTTACTTGTGTATAGAAAAAAACATTTAGTGTGTCAATTTATAATATAATATACCACACAAAAAAACACTTAACAATATTTTCCTGCGATAAAGACGAGAACTTTGGGGAATTTCTTATACCATTTTAAATTCATATAACCATTAGTATACGTTTTAAGTTTATGTAAGAAGGGTAACTACATACTTGGCAAATTATGTTAAAGGACCACTATAGTGCCAGGAAAACATACTCGTTTTCCTGGCACTACAGTGCCCTGAGGGTTCCCCCACCCTCAGGGTCCCCCTCCCGCCGGGCTGGATGGAGAGGAAGGGGTTAAACTTATCTCTTTCTCCAGCGCCGGGCAGGGAGCTCTCCTCCTCCTCTCCGCCTCCTCTCCTCCTCTTCGGCTGAATGCGCATGTGCGGCAAGAGCTGCTTGCGCATTCAGCCAGTCTCATAGGAAAGCATTTACAATGCTTTCCTATGGACGCTGGCGTCTTCTCACTGGGAAAATCAAGAGACAGCCACTAGAGGCTGGATTAACTCTAACATAAACATAGCAGTTTCTCTGAAACTGCTATGTTTATAAAAAAAAGGATTAACCCTAGCTGGACCTGGCACCCAGACCACTTCATTAAGCTGAAGTGGTCTGGGTGCCTATAGTGGTCCTTTAATATATACTTTAAAGTTGTTGTAGCTTACTGAGCCATTCTTTCAACATGTTTCCTTCTTTTATAAGTTTCTTATGCTACCAGGAGTCTATTGAATTATACTGCTGGTCAATATGCAGAATTCATATACCACCACATGAAATGAGTTAATTAATCATGCCAGTCACTATGACATCCAAAGGGGAAATAAGTTGTGTTTCATTTTAGCAAGCTAAGCCAGCGGCTAAAAATTTGATTTGGATGGAATGAACTCCATCTAACATCTTCCGGGAATGAAATTGCTTCTTTAGTCATCATCATCTAAAGGTCTCTTAGAAACAATGTTAAGACATAACCCATTTTACAGACAACATGGCGAGCTCTGTTAAATGCCTAATTAAATTGTATCACTCACTTTGTCCTTGGTTTAATTATTTCGGAAATAATATCACTCCAAAGGATGTTATGCAGCATTGCAATTTGAAAACATGATATGCTTGCAAATAAGGGAGATTTCATTCACTACAAACCACGTCACACATCCTAATAAATATGGGCAAATGCTTCTAAAGGTGGATAGAAAGAGTATATTAATGCCTGCACTTAGGAATCCTCTAAAGCTGGAAGTCTGCGTAATAAAACTCTGACTAATAGAAAGGTACGTGCCTTGGCTCAAAGCCTAAAATATACATTTTATTAATTAAAATAAATGAATCAATATTAGTGATGGTTGTTTAGTATACAAGGAACGTAGTTTAAAGGGTAGTAAATTTTAAGTTTTCTCACCCATCAGGTGATTTCTCTACTGAAAGAAACAGAATATATATTAAGCTACGCTCAAAAAGTTTAATTATGAAAATATTTTGATTGGTATGTAATAATACATACATCAGGATTTTATAATATTACGTGGTTGGGCAATAAAGTATTTAGATATATAAAAAAAAATCTTATCTGGGTATTAGTATCCTGATTCAGATGTGAAATAATAGAGTACTTCATGAGATTTTAATAATGTTTTTATTGCACTGACAGAACTTTGGAATAAGCTTTATGGGAATTCCACTGATCCAGGAAAGGTCTTTTGAAAACTTTTTATTTTCAAACTTTTGCTAACCAAATAAAAAAGTTTAAATTAAGGCTTCAATGTTCTAATTCCTCTGTATTTTGAATAGAAATATAGGGCAAACAGGAATAACTAGGAGGTAGATGTATCATATCAGGGTCCCATATCACATGGTCCTGAAGAAGAGTGGAGAAGAATTAGAGTACAAGGACTTAAAGGAACACTCTGGGTACCATAAGAACATTATCAAAATGAAAAGATGGTGCTGGTTTACCTCTGTGGTTATACTGTACACAAACTATTTAACCCCAAAGTCTGTCTGCAGTGGCGGTATTTTCTGATCCCTGTCATTACTATTTCTGAAATTCTTCACGGAAGGCTCGGACAGCATTGAGCATGGTCACTGCTCATTGGCTTGGAGCATTCAGATGATGCTCTAAACCAATCTATAGCTCCTCATTCATAAAATTCTAAAAAGGTACGTACATTTCCGTAACTGTTCTGACCTCAGTTCACAATCGTTCCTGGAACCATTACCACATTCATAAAGGTATTTCTCCTAAGTATTCAACTCATGGTAAACTCAGTTCCTTTTTCCAATGTTTCAAAGACCTTGTGTCCACTAAAGTTCTCACAGATCTTCTCTCAATTGCTCAAACTTCAGTATACTTCACCACTGTTACTCTTACTCCTCCACTCTGGAACTTCAAACCTGTGCTTGTTCATCCCCACATGATTTGCATTCCCTACTGTGCACCACAGGTCTCCTGCCCCTATATGGGTACTTACTTTATGCCTTCTCCATATTGCAGGAGACCCCTGAAGGAGGCTATAAATATTACATGCCATTATTTCCTGTGTTACTCTTTTTAGTTTCCCTTATCAAAGTCAACTCCATTGTATATGGACTCAAGAGTCATAGTCTATACCAAGAATTCAGTTTAAACTGCTTTAATTACTATGTGCTCCAGTTATTGCATCATCATCACCACCAAGAATCGTGAAACCTACAAGAAGGTGACATTGGCTCAAAGGGCCCCTACAAAGTAGCTGTCACTAAGATTTATTGCGATCCCTTAGTTTTGGCACCATTCCTTCATTAGGGGAATACAAGGGTGACCGCATGAGGACATCCTTGTATTCCACCAGCAGGAGGCAATAAAAGAGCAGGAGAAGGTTCAGAATGACATAACAATGGTAGACACTAACATTTGTTGAAATAATACTTTGCTTTATAATGGTTTAATTAGAAAAGTGATTACCTAAAAAACTTTGAAAATCTTGTGCCTTCTCTGCTCTGAAGACTATCATTATGTCCCAGGAATAGAAATGGGACATACACGCAGGAAATGTGAATCTCAAACAGGAGGAACAGAAATAGACGTATAACCAGAACTTAGAGTGGCCAGATTTCACGTAATAAAAAAAGAGAGAGGCAAAGAAACCCATCCAAGGTCAGGATAGTCGGAAAATGGATGACAAACCGGGTCAGGATCACAGAGGTACTCAAATTCCTACAAACAAGCTGAGGTCAATACCAGAAAATACAAAGAAGATTTAAGGAACGCACTACTCTAGAACCAATATAAAAAGCATGATCGGGCACTGAACTAAGGTCAAAACAGGTTTAAATAAGGTTACTTGGGCTCTGATTAGTTCAGAAAAGTGCGGAAATGAAGTCGCCTGGGTGACATGAACAACTCCGACCATGAAGGGACATTCTGCGAACTTTCTAACGTAAGGAAGCGCCATTAAAGCGGGCAGCTTCCAATTGCTATGCGGAAGCAGGACGCAAGACAATCAATGTGCGCAGCCTGCAAGGAACACTTAGTCGGATGCGTTGATCGAATTACCATCACACAATAAAACACAGGTACTTAAAAAATATTTAGCATTTCTGTTTATTCTGAAAACAGTTTTGTCATACAAATGGTTGTCAGTAATATTCGTTATACTAAAAGTTTTAAATTTTGTACCCAACTATTAATGAATTATTAACTTATTTAGAAGGTTTACTCGTAAATCGTTGATTAGTGGGCGTGGCAGCTGTCTGGCACTGAATGTGCTAAAGCAATGATTTATATTTCGGTTCTGTAAACATACGCACGTTCTTATATTTCAGTGTTTAATTAATCCAATATTGCAACAGATGGAAACTTGTAACCTACAGCTAATACAGAAAGAGGTATCTGTTGCTAGAGTGTAGCCAGCTGTCAGTGGGCGTTCGAGCGGGTACTTGCCCATAAAACTGATAGCGATTCATCTCTGTAGACCACCAAACATTGGGGGCGATGCCACATAAGTTCCAAGTTACAGTCATGCCAAGTTGGCATTGTCTCATATTGAACATCGGAAAGCTAAAAAGCATGCAACAGGTTCCAAATCTGTTGCAAATAGCGCAGTCAGCAACTACATGATTAGTTGAGACATTAGCAGCCAGATTGACAAGCTCTAGTTAAATAGAACAAGCATTCAACACAGCGGACTTCACACAGCTCAGTATATTTTCCATGCTGACATATGTCAATGCCTAAACACAAACAGTTTTTACTGGCTGTCAGATCATGTTTAATATCCCAAATCCAGAAGCCAATGAACTATGAAAAGAGGGAATTAGTTGATTTGTGGAAGGTTAACCTCAGGACATAAGGGATGGAAATTAAAACCGAAGGAGAAGATTTGTGCTTGGAAATTAGAACATTATAGACGAAGTAGGATAACATGTTTAACTACTTTTTATTATTGCCTGTAATTCAGGTAAAAAGGGATATAGTATCACTTACAAAAAAATAACATTATTAAATGCATTATCGTTTATATAGAACATGTTAATATATATATTATGCAAATATATTTGTTCATTTAAATGTACAAATATCACACTATGATAATTTGATTAGTAAATTATTACTATTATTATCATAGTGTGATATTTGTACATTTAAATGAACAAATATATTTGCATAATACCACTAAACTTGTTGTGAGTAGTAAAAATGTCATTTTTTTCTAATATCCTGTCTTAGAGTGCAACCTTCTACAACCTTCAGGTCTTTGAATTAGACATAATGGGAGTTATATATAAAAACTGTCCCTTTCGTTTTTACATTTACTTTAGCTTTGTGCACACTTTTTCCAGGGCCGGCTTTAGGGGTGTGAGAGCTGTGCGGCCGCACTGGGCGCCATGGAGCAGGGGGCGCTCTGCGGCCGACACAGCTCACACATGGCCAGCCGGAATAAAAAAAAAAAAAGGAGCTTACCTAAGCTTACCGTGCGACGGGGGCGGAGCTTACCGTGCGACGGGGGCAGAGCTAAACACCAGATAACTGCTATAGGGGAAGCAGGAAGGAGTCCCTGCTTCCCCACCAAATAGTCTCCAGGAGCTGCGCTGCTTCCACAATGAACAGAGGTAACTGAGTGATTGTCAGTGTGAGTGTGACTGACTGTCTGTATGTGTATGACTGCCTGTGTGTGTGTGTGTGTGACTGTCTGTGTGTGTGTGTATGAATGTCTGCCTGTGTGTGTGTGTGTGTGTGTGTGTCTGTGTGTATGACTATCTGCCTGTGTGTGTGTGTATGACTGCCTGTGTGTGTGTCTCTGTGTGTGTGTGTGTCTGTGTGTGTATGACTGTCTGCCTGTGTGTCTGTGTGTGTGTGACTGCCTGTGTGTGTGTGTGACTATCTGCCTGTGTGTGTGTGACTTTCTGCCTGTGTGTGTGTGTCTGTGTGTATGACTGTGTGTCTGTGTGTGTATGACTGTCTGCATGTGTGTGTGTCTGTGTGTGTGTATGACTGTCTGCCTGTGTGTGTGCTGCTGTCACTTCCTCCCAGCTTTCCCTGTGGATAGGAAGGGACCCAGTCGCGCTGTTAAAACGCCACAGCGCATGACCGGGCCCCTCATTGCATATGTCCATTGGGTGGTCCTAAGGGCATGAGCCACCAGATGGACCTTCACACAAGTTTCCAACCCGTGCGGTGCAGCTGCACTGCCGCCACGGGTAAGGGACTCCTGTTTTAGATGATGATGACTGTCTTTGTGCCGCCTGGAGCCTTGGCTCCACAGCGGTCTATGGATGGGCTGGCCCTCCACCCACAGACTGCTGTATACACAAACGCAGACTGCTGAATACATACAGACTGCTGAATACGCAAACACAGACTGCTGAATATATACACAGACACAGCCTGCTGAAAACACACAGACACAGACTTCTAAATACACACACAGCCTGCTAAATATATACCTACCTGAGCAAAATGCTCTCCTCGGATGTTCCCACCTCCTATAACCTCCGATCCAGTACCAGCACTTTATTTAGTCTACCTCAATACAAAAATAAAGCAGCCCGATCCTCCTTCTTCTACAGAGCGCTGCAACCTCCCGCACACTTTAAAATCTTCCCCAAACCTAAAGTCCTTTAAGAGATCCCTCTTTACATACCTCAAAACAGAATGCACGTGTCATGGTTGATTATATATTTCCTACCTGTTCTATGTTAAATTTTGTATATATTGTGTATTAATATTGTTTTTGTATTTTATTGTACCATAATGTATCAATGCAATGTTTTGTGGACACAGGACATACTTGAAAACGAGAGAAATCTCAATGTATCTTTCTGGTAAAATATTTTATGAATAAATACTATACACAGACTGCTGAATACATACAGACTGCTGAATACACAAACATAGACTGCTGAATGTATACACAGACTGCTGAATACTAACACACACACACACACACAGACTGTTGATTACACACAGTCTGCTGAATATAAACATGCACACACATTACTGCTCTCAGGTCCTGTTGTCATGCTTTACCTTGTTTTGTAGCTCCCTTCCCACTCCTCCCACACAGACTCTATTAGTGGAGAGGGCAGAGACATGCTGCAACATCCCATCTGAGCCCTCTCCACATAGCCAAGCACCAACATGTTTTCCTAGCATGGCCTGAGAACACTGCACACCCTGGTGGCTGGTGCCATTATTGCAGCACATTATTTTTTTTTGCAATACTGGCATTTTTCAATGGCCACACAGCATCAAATACCGGTATTTGTATTGTCACAATTTTTGTAATAACGGCACCGGCCACACAGCATCTAATACCAGCTATGCTGGTAAAATACCAGCCAGGTGGCAACCCCAGCAGCACAGGAGGATGAGCTGTTGGGAACTCTTGTGTAGCATTAAAACAAAGCAAAAAAATACTTACGTACAAAAACTGCATGAAAATAAAATACTGCAAGGATGGTAAAATTGTGGATTTCCTGCTGTTGGAGACATACATACATGTAAATCTACCTTTTGCCCACCCTTGCGCTGGGGGGGGGGAGGGGGACACAAAAAAAGGTCTTACACCAGGACCCTTTCTAAATTTGTTCAACCAATGTCTTAACACTTAACAGTAACCCATATGCTACACTAACAAGATCACTAAATATTAACAGTTTACAATACAACACTGCAATATGTATAGCTGACTATGAACATCAAACATATATCAAATCAAACATGTCTCTACTGAGTAAAACATTTATATAAAGTTTGTGGTAGACAACAACCAGGATCTTTAAGAGACACTCAATACACATAAAGCATTTCAGTTTTTCACATTAAGCGGCAGATTCAGACAGCCAGGGAGGTTTTCTTCACCAAGCTAACGAAAGAGGCAGGTGAGCCATGCTAGCTCGCAAATGAATGTCACACAGCTCACCTAGAGCTATGGAAATCTGTGATCATGTGCACGTGAGCTTGAGGCTCTAGCACAGAAACTTCTAAATAAAACCTATGCTGCGGAAAAAGAAGAGGGCTTTCAAAGACTGCAGACAATAGATCTGCAGCTTTTGCAACTTGTCTTTAGATATACCAATAAAAGAACGCAGAAATAAATGCATGCATGTTTTCAATGGGGGTATATCTACTAAGTTGTAAAATAATATATATTTTTTCCAATGTGGTGTTCCTTTAAGCCTAATTACCACTGTCATATATTTTTGTCAGAATCAGTGGCGCATCCAGGGGGGGGGGGGGCAACGGGGCAATTGCCCCCCCCCCAAGATTCTCCCCTGCCGGCAAATGCAGGGCTGGCATTGTCCAAGTGCCAGCCCTGCAATGTGCCTGCGGACAGGGGAGATCAGAGATCTCCCTCCCCGGTCTGCAGGCACCTTGCTGACAGCCGGCAGGAAGGGAGGGAGAGGGAGGGAGAGAGAACCCAGGTGCTCAGCCTGCAGCTCCTCCGGGTCCTCCTCTTGCGAGTGTTTTGGATCAAAGAAAACTTTGATTATTTGTCTATCTACACCTTCCAAATTGATTAATTAATGCGTGCACGCTTTCCCTAGAAGTAATTCACACCGGAGACAAAGTTTCTGATCAGTGAAAAACCCAGGAATGCTTTATTCCCCGGAGTGGGGGCTCCTTCTTAAAGCAAAAATACGTCACAGTTTAAACATACAGTATACATTCACCAATTGGTTAACAGAGAAAGGGGGCTCTTGTTTAAACCCCCCTACAGAATGGAGCCTTTTAAGGTGCCATTCATGCCATTCATGCCATTCATGTAGTGTCATCATTACACACTTTTGGATACACGATGGGAGGGGGAGTGAGTGGTATCTATCAGTTCTAAACCAATGATCCTCCATTTAGCTATATATGGCATATAGCTGTTAACTGGCACAAAGGTAGTGGGGGAGGAGTTATCACAGGAATTTTGGTTACACAAGGTTTTATTGATTTGAAGGGGGGAGGGGAGGCTAGCAGGATGTGAGGAATTTACATAGTAAACAGCAGCTGACCACATTGTAGGGGGGGAAGGGAATATTTACTCTAGAAGCCAGTTTTAACATAGTGAACAGAGAATAAATAGACATTAGTAAATAGCCATTTTATTTTAATTCATCTGTCCATAACAGGAGCATGGAGCATTGCTGCGGTAACCACGGCAACGCTCCAAATCTCGCGAGAGTGAACTCTAGCCCTGGAGCGCGGGCTAGAGTTCACTCTCACTGCTGGGACCACCAATGAATCCCCCACCGGACCACCAGGGACTAAGAAATGTCCCCCCTCCTCCCAGTAAAGGTAAGAAGGGAGGGGGGACATAAAGTACATTAATTTTATTAAATAAAAAAAATATATATTAAAAAGCCTCCTTCCCCCCCATACAAACACTGCCCCCATACACACACCGCCCCACAAACACTTGACCCCCATACACACACTACACACACTGCCCTACAAACACTGCCCCCCATACACACACTACACATACTGCCCCCCATACACACACTACAAACACTGCCCCCCATACACACACTGCCCCAAACACACACACTGCAACTCTCACACACACTGCCACCCTCACATACACACCGCACCGCTCACACACACACACACACACACTGCAGCTCTCTCACGCACACACTGCCCCACACATACACTGCCCCCTAACACACACACTGCAACCCTGACCTACACTGCCGCCATCACGCACTCGCACATACATACACTGCACCTTTCACACACACTGCACCCCTAACACATACCAATGCTCCTATGCCCTATATCCCAGCAGACCCCAGGTAAGTTGTCAAACTGTTCTTAAACGTTTTGACTACTTACTCTGGGATGGGATCCTGGCACTACTGGCGCCATAACTACTACACTGAGCTGTAGTGGTTATTGTGCCTGGATTATTTCTTTAAATAATCTACAAGTGCCCCTCCCAAGATCAGGCTCTGGATCCGCCACTGGTCAGAATGCATCTAGCCTGATTTTTATAAGGTAGTTGATAGTAAGAGGTGGTGGTGACCGGATGTGATGAAAACACTATCAGGGTCAGTCAAAAAACAGCAATTGTGGATAACAACAGATAATTTAAAATTTTAGCTCAGAAGAGCAAATTGTAAGTATTCTTCAACATTTGTTTGTTTCCAGCTCAGCTCAATTTAGTGAATATGAAGTTGTTATTTACTTTTGGGTGATGTTGCTATAGATACATCACTGTTATGCAGATAAACAGATAGTTAATGCAGTTCGAAGTGATGTTTGATGTATTTGAATTATGAATATCACAACAATAAACAGACACTTTTAAGCATCTCGATTGGCAAAAAAGAATTGTTGTGTAATTTGACACATTATCCTTCTAGATATGTTATAAAAAATAATGAATAAAATCATTTAATCATTTCAATGAGTCTCATTCATTTTAAAACATTAGATGAGGCATCTCGAAACTTTATCGGAAAATAGTCCTATTTAGAATCTAAGAATCTTCATGGCACATCGGTCTGCAGACCATTTTTGACCATTTCTTTTAATATCGTTTTTCTGAATTTGATAAATTGAACAGTCTGACATCCAAAAATACCCAGCTTTCAGTTAGAAAGTCTGCCGAGGTCTGAAATGCTTGATAAATTGTTAGCTTTGTATCTTTCTGTCGTACATTGCCCAATTCTATAAAAGGAGCAGAGACAACATGTAATATAATATGTTTCTGAAGTATACTGCTGCTAGCCAGTACAATATATTATCATTCATAGTGTATGGAATATATAATAATGATATCAACACACATATGACATACAAATGGTGATTTCACACATTTACAAATAGCTGTTTTTTTTCCTCTGCGATTTATATACTAAATTGTTAGTTTACCATACTTTTCTGTAATAACTATGCGCCCCATATTAAAATGTACACTGGTCAGCCACAACATTAAAATCACAGAGAGGTGAAGTGAATAACATTGATTATATAGTTACAATGGCACCTGTCAAGGGGTGGGATATACTAGGCAGCATTTCTTAAATGTCATGTGTTAGAAGCAGGAAAAATGGGTCGAAAGATCTGAGTGACTTTGACAAGGGCTAAATAGTAATGGCTTGATGACTGGGTCAGAGCATCTCCAAAACAGCAAGTCTTGTGGGGTGTTCACAGTATGCAGTGGTTAGTACCCACAAAAAATGGTGCAATGAATGACAACCGGTGTACTTGTGTCAGGATCATGGGCGCTCAAGGCTCATTGATGAAGGTTGAGAGTGAAGGCTAGCCTATCTGATCACACAAAAGAGCTACTGTAGCTCAAATTACTGTAAACCTTGGCAACCTTGGGTTCAGTCATGTGGATGTTACTTTGACACGTACCACCTACCCAGAAATTGTTGCAGACCAGTTATGGAGACCCCATCTAACAACTTGCAGGACTTATAGGATCTGCTGCTAATGTCTTGGTGCCAGATACCACAGGACACATTCAGAGGTCTTGTGGAGTCCATGCATCAATGCATCAGAGCTGTTTTGGCAGCACAAGGGGACCTACATGATATTAGGTAGGTGGTTTTAATGTTGTGGCTGATTAAATATATATTCATATACATACACGTACATACCCATACTATTTACCAATAATGATATTACACTTTGCGTGTCATTTGAAAATGCTATTCCTTCATGTGGGTAGTTTTACCTGGTACAGATATTATTGACCAACATATTTCTCCGAGATCAGTGAAAACATTCTATATTAGTGGAGGCAGGGAACTGTGCCCGGGAAACACCACGTAAGAAGTAAAACTATTTTCCTTTTGATTCACAAAACACAGAATTTTAGTGAGTTGAAAACAAAATTTCAAAACTTATATAAAAAGTGCTGATTTGTAAAAATTCTAAAAGTTTTTAATCATAGCCAACATCCCTCCGAACATTATGGTAAATGTAACCGAGCAAACAGTAGAAGAGACAATCTTTATTTAACACACCTGGTCTTAGAAACTGTTACAGTAATGCACAATCAGTACTCTCTCTAAAACATGTTTTTCAGGGGTTGTGATTCATATAAACACAGTGGAACCTCGGAACTCGAACGGTCGAACAAATCTGAAGTCAAACTAAAATTTTGAGTAAAAAATGTTTCGGTATGTGAACGTTCCTCTGTACCCGAATACATCACGCGACATTCACCTCTATGGTAATCTCGGTAGTAAACACGTTGGTACCTCATTAGTATAACACATTGCCATTCCATTCTGTTAGGTCTCTTCTCTAAGCAAACAGCTCCATTTTGTCAGCAAACAGCTCCATTCTGTCAGCAGAGCTTGATTCTGTCAGCAAAAACTCCATTCTGTCAGCAAACAGCTCCATTCTGTTAGCAAAAGCTCCATTCAGTCAGCAGAGCTCCATTTAGACTTCAAATAGAGTTCTATTCAGTCTTTAGAGTTCAACTCAGTCCTCAGATAGAATTCAATCAGTCAGCAAACGGCTCCAGTCAGTCTTCAAATAGAGTTTTATTCAGTCTTCAAATAGAGTTGAAATCTGTCAGCAAACAGCTCCATTCTGCCAGTAAAAGCTCCGTCCAGTCAGCAGAGCTCCATCCAGTCAGCAGAGCTCCATTCAGTCGGCAGAGCTACATTTGGTCTTCAAATACAGTTCTATTCAGTCTTCAAATAGAGTTCAATGCAGTCTTCAAATAGAGCTCCATTCTGACAGCAAAAGCTCCATCCAGTCAGCAGAGCTCCATTCTGTCAGCAGGGCTCCATTCAGTCTTCAAATAGAGTTCAATTCAGTCTTCAAAAAGAGTTGCATCCAGTCTTAAATAAATGTCATTAAGTCTTCACACAGAGCTCCATTCAGTCTGCAAAAACTCACCATGGGTCCCAAGGATCTTAGCAAACCGAACAGGAGAATTGTGAGAATGAAAATAGAGTTGAAGAAAGAAAATTATTTTAAAACCTGAAAGTGGTGTCCGTGTCTCTGATCTAGCAACACAGTTTGGCATGGCCAAATCTACAATTTGTACCATATTAAAAAATCCAATGTTGCTAGAGGGGTGAACGCAATTATAAAACAAAGAAGCCATACACTAGAAGAAGTAGAAAAATTGTTATTGATATGGATAAATGAAACACAGTTAGCCGGTGATAGCAATAATTTGTGAAAAAGAAAGACATTTGCATGGCAATCTTGTGAAAAACACTCCTGAAACGAGTGCTGAGAGTGAGGTTTGTTTGAAAAGTTTAAAAGGAGAAGTGGCATACACTGTGTGGTGAGACATGATGAATCTTCCAGTGCTAACAAAGATGGGGCTGAAAATGTTGTTGCTGAAATTAGAGTCTATGTAGATGTTGAGGAATTTGTTCCCCAACAAATGTTTAACTGTGATGAGACAGGCCTGTTTTGGAAGGAAATGCCAAAGAGGACCTACATAACAAAGGAGGAGAAATCATTGCCAGGACACAAGCCAATGAAGGACAGGCTAACCCTGTTGTTGGGTGTGAATGCAAGTGTGGATTTTAAATTGAAGACTTTGCTAGTCTACCACTCGGAGAACCCGAGGGTATTTAAGAAAAAACATGTCCTGAAAAGCAAATTGCAGGTGATGTGAAGGGCTAACAGCAAAGCTTGGGTAACCAGGCAATTGTTTATTGAGTTGGTTCATGAGGTGTTTGGGCCAAGTGTTAAAAATACCTACAAGAAAAAAAACCTACCTGTCAAGGCTCTGCTTCTTATGGATAATGCTCTTGCTCACCCTCCAGGATTAGAGGACAAATTGATGGAGGAGTTCATTTTTATTACTGTGATGTTTTTGCCCCCCCCAATACAACCCAATACACAGGCTGTCCCTGAAAGAGTCTATGACGGTATTGAACAGGATGCTCCTGTTGTTGAAAGAAATTGTGTCTCTGTGGAAATCAATGGGCTTGGAGGTGAATGATGTGGAGGATCACTAGAACAAACTCACCACAGAAGAACTCCAAGATCTTCAGAGGGAGCAGCAAAATAGGTCATCTGAGGAATTGTCTTCAGAGGAGGAGGAGGAGGAGGGAAGGGAAAATGTCCCTACTGCACTGATCAAAGAAATGTGTGCGAAGTGGGTTGAAGTGCAAAATTTTGTTGAAAAATATCACACTGATAAAGCTGCTGCAAGTCATGCCACAAACATGTTCAATGATAATGCTATGTCTCACTTTAGAAACATAGGCAACAGCAAGTCTCAATAGACAAATTTGTAGCGAAGAAAAGATCCAGTGAGCCTCAATCAGGTTTCAGTGGTGTGAAACGATTTAGGGAAAGAACGCCAGAACAGTTAGTACCTATTGTAATTACAGAAGGCGACTTCCCATCCAGACAATGATAGGTCTTCTCCTTTCCACGTACACCATCATTTCTCATCATTACAAGTAAAGTGTAGTGACATTTTCATTTCATTTACTGTACGTTGTGTTTATTATTTTATTTCTATATGGTTTTATGCATGTAAGGCATTATTAAACAGTAAAATTTGTGTTAAAATGCTGTAATTTTGGGGGTCTGGAACAGATTAATCAAATTTACATTAATTCCTATGGGAAATGTTGATTCAGTTCTCTAACAAATCGAAACTCGAACAGCCTTCTGGAACAGATTAAGTTTGAGTTCCAAGGTTCCACTGTATACAGAAACACTACAATTGCACAAAAAGAAAAGAGTTCTGGGCTGCCTAAATCACGTATGCTGGTGTGCTCACACAATAAAAAAAAAATCTCTGCATGTGCAGTGTTTCACGCTGAAACACTGCACATCCAGACTCCAACCACCATGACCACTTAAAAAAAGCAGAAGTGGTCATGGTGGTTGGAGTAACCCTTTACTAAGCCTTGTGCTTACTAAATGCAGTCCATTTCTATAACAAAATATATATTTTGAAGAATTTATTTAATCTAAAAAAAATGAATGCAGGCATTGATATAAATATGCAATTGGTATACCCCGTACTTAACAAATTGGCTAAAATATACTCTTTTTTAAAAATCAGTTTAACTTGCTAACAGTCTTGCAGATAAATTGAAAATTGTTAAAATTGCTGACATGTAACAACCAATTCTTCATTGAAAGTTAACGGGATTAACGGTCACTTTATCTTCTAAATCTATTGGCATGGACGCCCTCAACAGAATTTGACATCTCATCTATTCACTTCTCTAAAAAAAAAAAAAATTCACATTTCATGCTTTCTACGTCAAAACAGGTAGAGGTCCATAAATCACCTGTCTTATTGCCTTGGTCATCTCAAACAAGACTTGACCCTTTGTTAACTCGTGATTTATAATCGGGGCTGTTTTTTTTTAATTCACATCAAACTTGCCACGCCACATTTGCTGCAGTACTGTAACCACTTTTCAAAAAGGCCCACGAGACAGTAAATTTATTGTCTATGAACTGTGAAGAATTACATCAAGCAAAGTGTTTTGCATTTACAACTCACGGGCAATGGATCTATTGGCTTATCATTATTCTTTTTAGATGGTGTGCTAGAGAGTGATGTAGGCTATGACGTAATGAAACTGTATATAAGTGGAGAATTTTAATCGAGAAGACACTTTTGTTTAGGAACAGATTGTGATAATACCCAGGTCTAAGAAGCAGACTCCTATTCCCGTCCAGCAACCATGCATCAGCTTACATTTTTCTGTTTTATGCTTGCCAGCTTTTCCTCTCCTCTAATGTCACATCCAATAATTGACTCTAGTGAGGTCTCATATCAATTGCCAGGTAAGAGAAACTTCATTGTTTTTTTTTGTTTGTTTGTTTTTTTGTCCTTTCCTGAAATACCAAATTAGATTTTATTTTAAATGTATTGTATAGGTTTAATTTTACTTACTTGACTTCAAAGAGAATCAAGGGCATTACTTTGCAATCCATTCATTCAAGATATTGATTTAATCCATTAATTTGTGGTTTTCGGATGCATTGTCATTGAGTTATCAGGGAAATTGCATATTCTGTTTTAATGCTTATGATTAAATGCTAGATTTACTAATTCAGGTTTAAATGTAGATAAAAGACAAAGACAAATGTATTTGCTGAAATTAGAACAATTGTTCATCTAGAAATTACACCATTGAATAAAACATTTGGAATCACATATTACTTTAGTTAACATTTTTTTTCCAGGCGATGCTGTATTTTATTTAAATTTAAAAGTCTATCAAATTATATAACAATCCAATTCAGTCCAGACACAGGAAAATGAAGAGGAAAAATATAAACATTGTTTCATTTCTCTTCTTTTCTGTATGGTTTTACAATACTGTTTGCTAGATGAAAAGGATATAGTTTATAAAAATGATTAATAGAGAGCAAAGATGGAGGCACACAGTGGCACGATAAAGAGGTGGTAATTTAGACATTTAATTTTATTTTTCACACCTTACAATACATGTTTGTTAAATATAGGTATAAGTAAACATAAAATGAAAAATGCCACTTTCCCTTTAACACTTTCCAATTTACAAAGTATAGGACTTTATTACTATCAGACAGGTTTTGTTTCCCAATATTACATAATTATTGAATCCACTATGCAGCCTTATCCCCCAAAAAATAAATAAATCATGTAATGAGACTTTTATATATTTAAACATAAAAACACTTTTTGAGTACCTAGGAGTATGGTAGCAATATATCACTCATTTTTATTACTCATTAGAACCAAAACTTAAAACATTACATTTTTTACTTAGATATAGTACGTTGTTTTGTGAGTGCTATCTTTACTACCTTGATATCCTGTTTTACATATTTTAGCAGTAATTAAATTCTGATGTGAAAATGTTGAAATAAGGCAACCAGTTAAAATGTATTATCCATAAATATTAACCTTACAAAGATTTGTTATATTAAATTGTTTATTATACAAATGGATAATCTATGATATGCATTTATTTATAGAGTGACAATATATTCTGAGGGATGGTGTTACCGACAGAACACTTTTTAACCTTTAATGTATGTAATTAGTATTAGGAAATTTCAGGTCATTTTATTAAGATATAGTTATGAGATTGGGTTTATTAACTTGAAATTGGATTTTCTTTCATTGTTGTTACATTTTAACATTTACAGCAGCTCTCGTCACTTCACTGTTTGTTGATCCCCTTGGCTGGACTGAAAACATATAACTTTAGGCACAGATAAAACTATACCTTTCGGGCACAGTGTGCGTTGAAATCTCACAATTTATTTTTTTTATTTTTAATAATTTTTTTATGTGTGATCAAGGGTACGAATAACAAAGAGTTGTGTTTCAGACAGACAGTTTTATAACATTTTTTGTTTTTCTAAATGATCTCAGTAGTCTAAGTGGAAAAGCTTCAGTAAACTTGGAGCAAATAGTGAAGGTCTTTTTTTACATATTAAAAATGATATTAACTATTCCACCAATGTAGCTCCAAATTGGCTAGTTACACAAACTCTTACTGTCCTTTTAGGAGATTTCAACAACACTAACATCAATATTTGCGCCTTTTTCCCCAATAAAAAGTAACACTACTAGCGGAGAACCTAAATTCTTAAATGATTAAAACAATTATTAATCTTAATTAATTCATTGATTTATTTTTCACTTTTTTTTTTGTCTCCATCTAGACTCAAAGTTGGACTTTGGAGAATTAAATAATTTCGATCAGACATATTTACTGCAGAATCTCCCAGCATTTCTAGGCAAGCATCGTTTGGGGGAAGATAGAGATGATTTTTTCAGTAAAGAAGGTAAATAAGAAATGTATCATAACATAACATAGGAATTGTATATCGATGACAAAGATAACACCATGTTCAACTATAATTTTATTAACCATTGTTATTTTCAAACAAATGTAGTGTAAACAATTTGGGTACACCAACAATACCAACGAAAAATAAAGGTTTTGTTGGGGTTCTTTTTTTTTTGCTGATCTGGGAGTTTAATTGACCATGTCTTAAAGGACAATTTAGGAACATTGCTTCTTTTGGTCTAAAATTTGTAAATTCAATGTCAGTATTCTACAATAATTCACAGATTAACAAATAAACCTCAAGTGTGTTTTTCATTCCTTATAAGGTTGGTAGCAAGTGCACGAATTTAGCAGAATATGAGAAAATTGAATTAAAGGATTTACCAAAAGCACGATTAACATTAGCGTCCTTAAAAATCTACTGATTTTTTTTAAATAGGAAGTATCACCATTAACTGTACAGTATGTACTGCTTTATGTGCCACAAGATATTAAGGGACATTTTTAATGAGTGACTTGTACTGCTGGGTGATTTCAGTTACACTTTATCAAAACCCCATGATTATATGTGGGAGATTTATCAAGATAAAACATCTGTTATTCTGGAGCAAGGTACTAAATAAGGTGCAATCACCATGTAACCAAATGGATTATTTTAACATGTAGCGATTTGCTCTCATAAGAGCCCCTGTTTCTCATGATACATCTCCCCCACCTCCCCCCATCCATCTTTAGTGCAGGAGAGGGGGAAAAAGGTCTTCTTGTCCCACCCTGAAAACACCAACTGGTCTGATATCCCAAGAAGCTATGGTAGAATAAACCAATGAGTTTAAGAAGAGATGTGATTTGGGAACACGCATTTTCATTGAAAGCATTAAGGGTTTTGTTGTTACCTCTCAGCAAAAGTAGAATTTGCTAAATTGAGACTGCTAAGAATTAGCTAGTGAACTTGGTTGCCGAACCCAGTAGTTCTTCTCTATTAAAGAGACACTATAGCGTTAGGAACACAAAAACCTATTCCTAATACTACTGTGTCCCGCTACCTATTTAGGTGTTGTCCTCCCTCACCTGTGAGTGTTTGAAAGGTGAATTTGACTCGCTCTTTTTCCCACGCTGGGCTCGCTGTGGCCACTTTGCCTCCCTGGCATTAGGTGGCTAGTGAGCATATGCAGCAAATTGCTGTGCTACACCAATCAAATGCTAATCTAGGAGCAGTATTTGATTGAAAACAGAGTTTGACTCGGCAGTGCCTCTAGTGGCTGTCAGGAAGACAGCCGTTCACTAGAGATGTGTTTAACCCTGCAATAGATAAAAAATGAGGGATTGGGGGCACACCAGTAATATGCATTTCTCAGCAGGGGTGTTGCTCTAAAAAACAAAGAAAACAAAGTATACAACACTCCAATTTATTTTACATTGCAGGGTTATAACTAAAGGGTCACTGCACCCACACCACTTCATGGAGAAGAACTGGGAAAATTCTCTAAGTCAGCTAAGCTTTCAGTTCAGCTACCCTGGCTTTAAATTTGAAATTCACTTTGAATTAACTTTGAATTCTTACTTTAGTGAATAACTCTGCAATTTCTCCAATATTGGGATTTAATTAACATTATTTTTTTTATTTTTTTGGTCAATTCAGGCAGTTGAGTAAAAATGTAACATATACATATTAAAAAGTCATGGTTCAAGTCTTCTCGTGGCCTACTTATCTTTCTTTCATCCCTGACCCTGTGCTGTGTTACACCCTGGGGTGTCCTTTTTGCCATCGATTAGTTACATTCAGCTGATTTGTTACAGTAATACTGACCTATAGTCTGATATTTATCTAACTAAGGTAATGCTAAACACATGTTAACACCTTTCCTATTGTTTTCTTCAATTAGGACTCAGTCTAGGTACTTACAACATGGAAGACAGCATGAAAGAGGTGAGCCATCAGCTGCTTTGCTATACATTTGAGAACACCTGTTATTTTCTATTCCATAATATATAAAAAAAAGAAGAATATAATCATTTGGGGAATAAAGAGCTGCCATTATTATGTTTGATCAAATATAGAGAGATTAGTTTAATAATATTCCAATCAGGAGTTTAATAATATTCCAATCAGGAGGAATAACCTTTGCTGCCAGATCTTTATCATTGTTGCACACTTCTCTTTATGCTCAGATTGTTACTATATTTTTTTCCTATAATCTTGGGACAATATTCTGCATTTACTGAAGCGACCCCTATGGGCCCAAGATAAATATTACACTCCTTCCATCTAGATTTGGACATTTTAGGCTGCATTTAATATTTAATACTAGATTGCCTCTTTTCAGTGCAATGTTACTATTTTAATTACACTTTTGAATCAGGTATCTAATTATCTTTATTAATTTGATGGATTTTAATTTTTCAGACAAATTAAAGTTTTAAGACACAACCGCAACATATTTGCATTTTTGTTGAAATTCCATATTTCACCACAAGGTGTTTCGGAAATCAAAATGCAACAAAGTCATTACTCTTTTGATAAATGTGTGTAGGTCCTTCTATGCTTCTTACGATGATGCTCACTAAATAGTGCATGTCTCCCTACCATCTTGATTTAGTTGGGGCAGTCTTGATTTTTGGGCCCTGTACTGCCATCCTGTCTTTGTTCCCTGGTATCCTCTTTTTGGAGATTACAGAGAGAGAGTAGCACACACGCATCATTAGACTTGCTCGTGCTGCACTCAGGGCTCTAGGATCCTGCGGAGATCATTGAAACAGTGCTTCTTGCATGGTCTGCCCTCAGTTAGCTAGCCTGCTTGATTGGCAGCCAACGTGGCATACATTCACACTGACCTGCCAGTAATCTGATCACCTTCCCCCACTTTCAGATCAGGTCCGTCCCTTTTGGGCAAAGCCAGTGACAAGATCGCGTTGCCCCTTTACCCCTCTCTCATCAGTGTCCCATCTTTGTTGGGGGGTATGTTAGTGAATGACAAAGCAAGTTTAGACCAGTGTAGCTTGACTTGCAGGGTTATTCATGGTTCAGGGTTATGAATCACTGGGAATTAACTTTAAGTTTGCAAATTTTAGACAAATGGGAAACATCCAAGTCAGCTATGTTTTCCATTCCTTGGGTAAGTCTACAACAATTCACCTTTACAGTTTGTCAGTCCTCAAACAAAATTAGAGGGCTGCTAAATTTCTTAAGCTGACAAGGAATTTAGTATTTTGCATCTCTAAATGCACTTGCACCTCTAAATGTTTGACATGACAGATGTATAAACATATAGGCATTAAGTCACTGAAGCAAAAGTGACAGACATTTGTGGCTGCACGTACATATTGCCACCAAATGAACAAAACTGCTATAATTGCCCCAATGTTAAAAAAAATGGTAATGTCTTTTTTATTAAATTAATTACAGTGATTTGGTTTTACCACATTTTATTATTTTTGAGTTTCACGATACACCAAACAAAAATTTCATTTCCATGCTTGTTGTTAAAAAGCCACTATTAAGCATTTCTACTACCAATAGCCAAAAGATGTTGTGGCTAAAAAACAGGTTGCCAAGGTCCACTCTTTTCTTTAAGACCCGCACTCTACCCACCTCCACCAATACTGACAACCACATATAACTTATCATTTGACAATTATTATTATTATTTTATTATTTATATAGTGCCTGTAAAATGACAGCAACAGGCAATTTAGCATTTATCCACTTGTCTATCAATGATTGAAACAAAGCATGTACTGCCTAGGTAAACAAACTTACTTCTAATTGGCATCAAAATCTAGGTTTCTCCTTCCACAAGCTGCACAGCCCATCTGCAACACTGGTCAACAGCATTGTCTATGTCCACAGCCTCCACATCTGGTATCTAAACTGTGAGTGGAGACTTCTCATATAGCACAGATCTACATAACTCTGATCCCTTACATAATCCTAAAATTAGCAATTGTTTGTCTATGTCACCATAACAATCAGGTCCTAATCCATAATGGAATGTTCTAGACATTAAACATTTATAAGGTTCTGTCCTTAAGGTTCTATTTATATGTAGATGTTCAAAAAGTAAACTATTCCATTGTGGCATAGTGTCTGCACAGTTTAGCTTCTGATAAGGGCATGAGATATCTGGTCAGTATAGTGATATTGGGAAAGATGTCTCCGAAGTAACACACAAACCTGAAGAAGTATGAGCTCTGAGCCTCTATATAGGAACAGATATCTATTTTCCCATTGGAGAGGTGAGGACTGGTAACTTTTGGCCTTCACAACATGGCAGATCATTCACAAAGATCTGCATACCCTTGTCACAACTGCCACAATGACAATTGGCACGTGTTATGACCATGGTCTGCAGTCACTTGTAAACAGACATCCAGATGCAGATATCCAATGGGAAATATCCCTGTGGATCAGTTGCTGTTAGCCCATTCACAAACCCATATTGTGCTAAAACAACAAAGTCCCTTTACAATAACTGCCTGCTGCCTCACTTATGCATTTACTAACAAACATTCCAACGCACTTCACACTGTCTGATTCAATGACAACCCCGGTAGTTAGTAGCTTAGGGAGACAATTGCCATTGCCCCCTTGCAAACTCTCCCATGCCTTACCCCCTGAGAAACCTGGATTGAAACTAGTGAAGGTGGATAAACAAAGTTTGGGCAAATTAATATTACACCCACCATGTTGTGATGCTGCTGGACATATTTAGATAACATTTACATTCAAATTAATGTTTTTCTGCATTTGTTTTTCAGAGTTTGTTTGGCAAGCACCCAAGGATATCATTGTTGAACCGTCTGCAAACAAAAGACAAAAAGCAGTATAAGAAACGCGGCAGTTTGTCAGAATGTTTCTGGAAATACTGTGTCTGAAATTAAGGACAAGGAGATATTCTGCTTATTTCTACAAAACTTTATTTGCCCCGGAAAGCTGTATAAATTGACGCCTGGTTTAAACCACCTGAGTAAACTGTAAAGCGAGGAATGTGTAGGCTAGAATAATTAAGTATATATTATTTTTCATTTTGAAATTAATAAATATTTTATGTATTGCAAATAGTTGGTATATTTTTTCTGCTTTCCAAAATAGCTGTTTAATAAGATATGAAAATAAAAAATGACAAAGACTGAAGGTTTTTTGTGTTTTTTGAGTAATGCTAACTATCTGAAGCTCACAAAATATGTTCACTCTAGTTATTAATCTTGATTTTTAAAAAAACCAAAAAACACATGCACCAACACACACCGAACAAGAAAATAAACAAGCTGATAGGTGAACCATACACCAAGATTCTAGGGTCAAATGAGAACATTGCAGCTAATCAATGAGCAAATGCTCATGGAAGAGAACTCTCAGCAAAATCACAATAAAGAAAAGTTAGCAATGAATAATGATGACTAGTTGCATTCTAGCCAAGTGCCACCTGTGCCTTACAGAAATGCCATCCTTGAATATAAGCTTTAACTCTTCAAACCCTTCATTTTATTGCCTTCTTGTTTCTTAACAGTATTCACTAAATCTAAGGATTCTTGGTTTCTACCCATTGAAATCCCCTGACCCATATTTTAGTAATTCCCAAATCAAGGGAGTCGTATATAAATTTCTTAAGTCCCTACTTTATGTCTCTAGGTTCTCAGAAAAACTGAGAAACAAGGATCAAAGCTGGTATTTTACCAACAGGTTAGCATAAAATATATGTCCAGTAGAAACATTAATCTGGTTTGCATTTTTGGCAGTACACACTGGAACAGTAATCCCACTGAGGGGAGGTTGAAAAAAAAAAAAACCTGTTTAATTCCTGGTTTAAACTATGAAATAGTTTTACTGAAGCCGATTATGAGCAGGTAGATATCAAGTGTGCCTATTGACACATACGCATTGATCTTTCTAGTTAATGCATTGGTTAAGAATTCCAATACACTATCACAGTAATATCGCTAGAGGCACATATTTGACACCCATTGGGGTTTAAGATTTTAATTCACTGTAGACCCCTGGTCTCTTCTCTCTTGTGGGACCTGGGAGAGGATATACAGGTATTACATCTTAATTCACTTATAACACAATAGATGGATGTTTAGGGTTGTGATATCAAAATTTTTTCCAGCACACAATTTCTTTTTGTTAATTGCAAAACACAAAACATGCTAACCTGCAGTATATATAATGTATATTCTTCAGGATACCTCACTGAATTCTTAATGTCACGCACAGCTTGTAAATTCTACATTCCTCAAGGCAACACTTTTTATGTGCTGCCTATCAATACTTATAAGTGACCACGAAATGTGGATATGGCAAACTTAAGGTGCCAAAATCAGGACAGTTGGGAGCCATAGAACACGGTTAACTGAGCAAACACTGACAATGTTTCACAGAAAATCTGCAGCAATTCTGTAATGCTATAACTTCATATGAAATGTGTAATATCCGATTACACTGAAGGAATTAGATGCAGTCACAGTCTGACAGGGTTATTTACTAAAGTGAGTACTAGTCATAGCCCAACTGGAAAAAAGCTGTAAGTCAGCTACGTTTACGGTTTGGTTACTTTGGTCTTAAATTTTAATTCTCATTTTAGTGAATAGTGTCACAAACGCACCCTACTTCAAGAGTGTGCGTGACGTAGTTGTGGTGGTGAAAGGGTTAAAGTTCACTATTTGTCTGCCCTAGAACGGAAATAATGATAAAATCCCACTGAACACCATACTAATTTAACGCTGCCACCAACAAGACAATTTATAAATGAGGTGCCTTGGTCCCCCAGGTAACA
This sequence comes from Pelobates cultripes, assembly GCA_933207985.1. Taxonomy (NCBI): domain Eukaryota; kingdom Metazoa; phylum Chordata; class Amphibia; order Anura; family Pelobatidae; genus Pelobates; species Pelobates cultripes. Next base: position 77,220,553 of record OW240921.1, read on the forward strand.
ATAAAAAAAAAAAACACCAAATACAACTTAGCACAATACCTATGCAATTGCAAAACACTCATTAATTAGTCTCTTCAGGTAATGTGGTTCTTAACCAGACAAAGGCAGAACTTAATAAAGGAATATTTATTATCAGCAAAAAATAGCCACAGTGCATACAAAAATGTAGATGATAAACCAATTATTTACACCAACAACAGATAAAAACAAAAAGGGATGGAGGGGGCGGGGCCTGACAGCCAAGATGGCCGGTCACACAGTCTAAGAGCTCCTGTAATAAAGAGCATAAACTGGCTACTACAGAGCGACCTATCAACGATGGCAACAAACAGTGGGACCGATCCAAGACACCATGAGACATAGAATGGTACCGGTCCGGTCCCCATGCGATGCAGAAAAACTCGCGACGACCATGCGGCCTACATCAGAGCAAAGCCTGAGGTCCAGGAGAGGCGGCCGATCACCCGGCACAGGACACACTCACGAGCGAGACTTCCACACAGCCCTGCTACCCCCCCCTCTGGACCGGCGGGGGATATCCCGGTCCTCGCTGGGGGCGACTACCCCCACAATATTGCCTGACCAAGCGACGATGTCTAAAGCAAAACGGGGAGAGCAAGGCCCAAACAAGATGGCGGCACGGAAGCAGCCTACAATTACGCGCCCACTCACCGAGCCTCCCAAGCATACACGGGAGTTTTATGACCGGCTCCGAACCAGCCTCTGGATACGGCTTAATTCACGGAGACTGACCTTCAAGCAGGGGATGAGAGCAGTAGAGGGATGGATCCGCTCGGCACTCCGCCGCCAGCTGGGAGTAAATCCCCCTAGAGCCAGAACGGCCCCCAGACAGAGCCGGAGCCGAAGGCCACCACAGCGGGAAACACCGGCATCAACGCCCCCACGCACCAAAGCGAAATCCGCCGGTGCATCCGACCCACTCGCCCTACAGTGGCTCCAGAGACCTATGCCCAGCGTGACACGCTCCCGCACAGGAGAACCCATAGAACAGACCGCGACACCGACCGGGAGACAGGGGGGTCGGCTACCCTGGAAAAGCCATCAGCCTGCAATCAGACCATATCTAAACGGGGCATCGGCTGAAACATGCACTGGACTGATTACCTGAGGCGGGCGGCCGCCGGCTGCACTGGACACTGAGAGACGTAAAACGCACACAAAAGCCGGTGATTTCCCCCTCCATTGACTCTAACGCACTGTGCAACCTGCCAGTACCCTTTATTTGCATTACTCGGATATGCTTTACACGCTTAGTCAGCCTACTGTAACCCTAGGCATCTCACTTCTTCATATGTTAATGTAGCCTTAGAGTATATACCTAGACCCACAGTTTAGCCTGCCTACCACGCATGCACTAATGAGCATTTGCCCCATAAGCCAGATACACTAGCACAGGTTACTAACCTAGGTCAGTCATGTAAATTAACCTCCTGTACCCACAACGCTGGATACTGCGACCTACATTTACCAATAACATGATCTACTCAATACTTTTAAGTTTGAATCCATGTTCTCCCCACATGACTATGCCTAAAGCTGGCAAATGTATGCAAATGTATGCAATTTACCTTTTTTTTTTTCTGATGTACCATAAAATAGGGCAATGTTTTGCTTTACACCGTAGTCAGCATTGGGTAATCTAGCCCTCACATAATCTGTTACATCGGAAAGGTAACATTTGCTCCATGGCATCTTAATCCAGTTTAATAAAAAAAAAAAGATTCTATTAAGCAACTCACAAAACCGAATCAACCACACTAGTTTGCTGGTATAGTCACCATTACACTAGACACAGCATCTTAATTTTATTCCAGGAGCAGAAAGTTAAGCAAAGATATTTTATTTTATGTTATGAACATGCTTAAGTAATGACAATCAATACCGTATACCGCATAACTCAACCTTATAAAAATGTGCAAGATCAATCCTGTACCTCTATGTTTAAATGTTTTATAATGCGCAGGAAGATTGCCTTTGGGGTACTTCACAAGCGATTGTACTAAGCTTATGCACTACAAAAATAAAGAATTTAAAAAAAAAAAAAAAGGGATAAAATAACAGAAGTCCTAATCACTTACTAAGGTTTTCAAAGTAAAACTCTGCCCAGGGGGTCTCTGACAAGAAAGATGGTGACTCACTCAGAATTAGATTCTTGCCCCAAGCAAGTACAATATACACTTCAGTATCATTAGATATATATACCCTGTAGATTACCAAGCCTCGCCCAAAGGTGGAGACAAGGCATACCTATAGTAACTATAAGTGACCACCCTCTTGAGTTCCAGACCAACATAAATCCAAACGGAAACATTTGGTTCTATTTCCTCTTATGTACTTGCCACAGAAATAAAAATTGCATGTATGAATTTGTTACCATTTTACCAATCCATAGATATGTCACACTCCTTACTTGTGACACAATATAGCGGACACCACAATCCCTTCCCCTATGGTTAACTTACGCAAATGATGTTTGGGCTTGATTAGAAGATTGTGCTTGTCCCATTCTAAATATAATAAAAATGAGGCTTAATTATTAATCTGTGGGTAAATATTAATGTTTATTTTGGATATAACACTAGAACACAAGGCTAATGGCCATTAACATATCAAAGGACCCCCTATCTAAGAGGGAAATTAGACATATGGCAAATTAGAGAGTCCAAAGACTTTCAGGCCACTTATGTGTGACTTCTCACACCTTGCAGAGTCTTTGATTAATCAAAGGATCAATCCATATGGTGAACCATCTGACCCCTTTCACACTCCTATGCAATTTACATTACCCCTTCTGTCATCTGATCTCTACCAAGTGGTCCATTCATATATGCATGACACAAATTACATTAAATAGCAATATTCTATTGTACAACAATGAATTATGCACCCTTGGCGTGACAAATAGCCCTGTATGTGTTTGCCTTTTTTTAATGGAGTCAGTGCAAACATCTCCATCAGATATTAAACGAAGGACTACGGACATCTTGGATTTGATTAGTACAAATATTTGGCATTCTAGCATGCTTGTCAATATGATAGCTCGGTATGGACGAAATTTGCTCATGAAAACCGATTATCAGCACCTTGGCGGCACGAGGGTTAATCATGTGGCAGCTGGTTACCGCTTGCTAGCCAGCCATCAGATTAATATTAAAAAAAAAAAAAAAACTTATGTGGATCAATATGACTCCCATATTCATGTAAGGGTGGTATAAAATCTCTAAAATAGTCAGTCAGAAGCTGCTCACTCTAATTAAAACTAGAGACTGGGCAGCTACTGCTGCCCAATTGCTAACAAACACAGCTGAAAATGGGTGGCAGGTGTGGGGGAAACTAGGTCTCTACCACTTGTTTATTTTAATTAGTGTTCCCAAAATGCAATCCACAGGTTGTGGGAAGGGTGAGCTAGGATGGTTTTCCTAATGTTTTTAATTTACACAAGTAGGGAAAGGGGTTCAATAGTGACGAGTCAACCCCCCATTTTTCAATTTGAAAACCTCACCTGATAAACATGGGTGTGTGCACCTGAGCCACCCCACTCTATTTTTTGTAATGTTTTGCCTGCTGGCTGCAAGCATGCAAATAGTGAAACTGGAATTTCAAAGCAACCAAAACAGTTTAGTCACTTGCTGTTTTGGTTCCCTCAGGTTTAGATTATTGGGCTGTTTTGAATTTGTTTTTTTCAGTCTAATCAAGTCATCTTGATTCAGCCTGAAACAAATCTCCTAATTAATTGTGGGCCATTGCCTGCTACTTGATAAACATGATGTGACAGTTCCACTGGGGAGTCACTGAAATAATATGAGGGGCCCAATTACACATCCTGAACAAGAGGCTAAAAACCACTGATCTAGAGTAAATAGGAGAACCGTGTTAGATTACCAGAAAAATATTATATGCTAAAGAAATATAAAAGATTTAAAATTAATTGTGTTTCAACTTACACAACTAAGCTATTTGTACATCTGTGTTAAAAGTTCAGAAATTCAAGTAAAAACCGTTTCAACATGTAATGTTTCAAACAAACCCTAAGAGGATTCACAACAAGCATTCACTTAATGGTGTATTAATGCCTAACATCCCAATGATATATAAGGCTTATCAGTTCTCTCGAGACCCATCATCAGTCTCTGACATGGAATCTTGACAACAGGCCCATTATTAAATAAATCTTGTTCACAACAAGAGTGTCATACACCAGAAAGAAATGTCAGGATCAAAGAGAAATGGACATACAAGTTCTCCTCAATCTGTGCTTCATGCGTCCAGCTCGAACCTATTACGTATATAGATAGTTCAGGTAGTCAGCATCTATAGGTCAATGATCGTGGCTCAGGGCCATTGATAACTAACGTTAGTAGTAGATGTTTGTGAATTAAATTTCCAGTAATCCTCACCTATCTTAAAGGCTACAAACCCCCCAATTTTGTACCATTTGTGCAGTTTTGTCACAGTGATTAAAGTGTTTTGCTTTCCTTGTAGACAACTCTGCCAATGATGCTGGCAATATATAAATAGTTTTAAAGTATTTTGGTTTTATTTTCTGTGCATGTGTTCAGTTTTTAAATTATCATGTGGTTTGTATAATAAATTGCGTTTCAATACTTTGTCACGATCTAAGCATTTTGCATAAATGCGAGGTTCATGAGGTTTGAGGTTGCGTCCCTTATTTTGAGATTTGCATCCCTTGGAAAAAAACACAATAATGTCAAATTATTTTTCTACATAACAGATAAGATTTTTTAAAGAAATTATAACTGGACATCATCTGGTCCGATAATTAGTCTACAGTACTCCATTAAAGTAACATTCCAAGCACTATAACTTGTAAACTTAGAATGGTTATGTAGCGGAGATGCAATATTCCCCAGGTTATCTCCGCTTATAATCCAAGTGAGGCTCAGGAACAAGTAAATAATAAATCCATAGGCAAAGTTTCCAGCAGGTAAAACAACAGCAATATCCCCACAGCAATCCCAATAACTGGACGACACACAGTTTCAGGAGCAGAACTGACAAGCCTTTAATCACAGTCTCCTTATAAAGCATGCTCCCATGCAAGGGAGGGATTTACAGTAATTATTACAGTAGCCAATCCTGTCCTGGTAACCTCCCACACATCCCCTCCCCTCAGCCAGCATCATAATCCCCTTATCCAGCACACCAATTCCCCCCGTTTCTGGATGTACCCCTAAACGTAGGGGTACCCCTTTAAATCATACATCCCCTGGTAGCCCTGATCTGGGGGACCAACATATCCAAAAATCACCCAGATCAGACCAGGGGTTCGGGAAAAGTATGGAGGGAATAAAGTGACCGACCGCACGAACAGAGATAGCCGAATCCGGTTCCATGTGAATGGGCCCTGCGGTCGGTCCTGGCATAAGGGAATAAAATACACGAAAACCTCTAGCTATAGAGGCTAGGGAGGGTTCGCCTGAATCCCCTCGTTCGGTATTTTCTATCTACCGAACGAGGGGCCGTTCGGTAGTTTGGAACCGAACGGACCAGGGCTGTGGAGGTCTCAGCGGTGTTCGCCTACTCGAGTGTCCGATTTTAGTTCCAGACACTCGACGGCAAAACACCGCTGTTCGGGAGTTTTAAAATGGCCGCCGCCACGTGTTCGTTTGTCGAATGGCGGCCACCCCCGAGAACAAAGGACGGCTACTTCCTAGTCAATTACCCGTTCGCAACAATGTTGCAACGGGTAATTGAGGACACACTTTACACAGGGGAGGTCTGGTTGTTCGGTAGTTTCATTCGAATAAACTAAGGGAATGAAACTACCGAACAATCAAAAGAATACAAGGCTTTAAAACACATAGAAAACTAGCAGATCACACGAATGCAATTATTTCAAGGACATTTGCAGGACAGCCCAGTGCCATCCGCTACACTGCTCCCCCTTGCCCACAAGCCGGCATACACAGTCTGATCCAACACGGATCGGCTTGGGGATGTCCGGGGACTCACGGATCATTTTTCCAGGTCAGTTTGTCTCGACAACCCGTCGGCATTCCCATTCTGTTTACCCGGGCGGTACTGAATATTAAAGTCAAAAGGCTGCAGCGCCAAACTCCAGCGCAGCAGCCTGGCATTGTCCCCAGCCACCCGGTTTAGCCATACCAGCGGGTTGTGATCCGTGAGTAAGGAAAAGGGCTGTCCATATAGATACGGCTGCAGTTTCTTTAAGGCCCACACCACAGCCAGGCATTCCTTCTCGATGGCGGCGTAGCTTACTTCTCGGGGTAACAGCTTGCGACTGATGTAAGCCACGGGGTGTTCTCCGCCATCGGCTCCGACTTGGCTCAGTACTGCTCCCAATCCAAACATAGAAGCGTCTGTGTGAACAAGAAAACGTTTAGTTGGATTGGGAGCTGCCAAGACAGGAGCATTTATCAGTGCATTTTTCAGATGTTGGAATGCCTGCTCACACTCCGGGGTCCAGGTCACCTGGCGGGGCAAATTCTTCCGAGTAAGGTCAGTGAGAGGTTTGGCGAGGGCGCTATAGTTAGGGACAAACTTTCTGTAATACCCAGCGGTCCCTAGAAAAGCTAATACCTGGGTTTTAGTCCTAGGAGTGGGCCACTGGGCCACGGCTTCTACTTTGGCTGGTTCGGGCTTCTGTTTGCCGCAACCCACTCTATGTCCGAGGTACTGCACCTCGGCCATCCCTATGCTGCACTTGGCCGGTTTCAATGTCAAACCAGCTTCCTTAATCCTGTCTAGAACCGCTCCTATATGGGCCAAGTGCTCCTGCCACGTATTGCTAAAAATGGCAATATCGTCCAGGTAGGCACAGGTGTAGTCTTGGAACCCATCCAGGAGTCGGTCTACCATCCGCTGGAAAGTAGCTGGGGCGTTTTTCATCCCAAATGGCATGACCTTAAACTGGTACAAGCCAAATGGGGTGACAAAGGCCGACTTCGGGATGGCCTCTGGGGCCAGGGGGATTTGCCAATACCCCTTACATAAGTCAATGGTAGTGAGGTATTGACCCCTGGCCATTCTGTCCAGTAGCTCATCTATCCGTGGCATAGGGTATGCATCGGACACCGTTTTCTCGTTTAATCTCCGGTAGTCTACGCAGAAGCGGGTCGTACCGTCCCGCTTCGGTACGAGTACTACCGGAGAAGCCCAGGGACTATCTGAGGGCTCAATCACCCCCAGTTGGAGCATCTCATCGATCTCCTTGCGCATGTTTTCCCTTACCGCTTCTGGGATGCGGTAGGGGGTCTGGCGCATCGGTAGTTGCCCTGGGGTCTCTACCCGGTGAGTGGCCAGAGGGGTGTACCCAGGTACATTAGAGAACGTGTCTCGTTTCTCCTCCAACAGCTGCTGTACCTCGATGCGCTCCTGTGGGCTCAGCCGGTCTCCCAGTGTGACTTCCCCTAAATCCCCAGACAACTGCCCATCTTCCAGCAGATCTGGGAGTGGTAAGCTGTCAAACTCATCAGAATTGGGCGCACATATGGCGGTTACCTCCTCGGAGCGCTCTTGGTAGGGCTTCATCATGTTCACATGGAGCATGCGTCGCCCTCCCGTCCCTGTACAGGGGCCAATTATATAGGTGGTGTCACATCTCTGTTCCACCACCCTATAAGGTCCCTGCCAGGCGGCCTGTAGCTTGTCATGTCGGACAGGCTTTAAAATTAGCACTTTCTGCCCGACCTGAAAGCTACGGTCCCTGGCTCCCCGGTCATACCATGTGCGCTGGCGGGTCTGTGCCGCCTGAAGGTTTTCCCTTACCGTCCTGGTTAAGGCTTCCAGGCGGTCTCGGAGAGCCAACACATATGGTATGATGGGGGTGCCATCTGCGCTCCGATCTCCCTCCCAATGCTCTCTTATAAGATCTAAGGGGCCTCTGACCCTCCTCCCAAACAGCAGTTCAAACGGGGAAAACCCCGTGGATTCCTGCGGCACCTCCCGGTAAGCGAATAGGAGATGCGGCAGGAACCGCTCCCAGTCCTTGTGGGTCTCTGCGAAGGTTCGGAGCATTTGTTTCAATGTGCCATTGAACCGTTCGCAGAGCCCATTAGTCTGGGGGTGGTAAGGGGCACTGATAATAGGCTTAATGCCACAGATCCTCCAGAGGTGTTGGGTGAATTCTGCGGTAAATTGGGTACCCTGATCCGAGATAATCTCCCTGGGTAATCCCAACCGGGAGAATATCTGCATGAGGGCATCCGCGACCGTTTCAGCATGAATGTTGGTCAGAGCCACTGCCTCTGGATATCTGGTAGCATAGTCTACTACCGTTAAAATGTACCTTTTGCCTGACGGGCTAGCTTTCTTGAGGGGACCTATCAAGTCTACCGCTATTCTGCTAAAAGGTTCCTCAATTATTGGCAAGGGGTGTAGTTTCGCCTTCCTCCGGTCTCCCCTTTTCCCTACCCTCTGGCAGGTATCGCAGGTGGTGCAATACCTGCGCACTTCCTGGCTGATCCCTGGCCAGAAGAAACTTTGGGTCAGTCGGTACCTAGTGCGGCTGACCCCTAGATGTCCGGATTGCGGGATATCGTGCGCTATCCGGAGTAGCTCTGCTCGGTACCGCTGCGGCACCACTAGCTGCCTCATCACTATTGGGTCTGACCCCTCAATCTGCTTGTCTGTCTCCCTGTACAAAAGCTGTTTGTCCCAGACAAATCTCTCCCCCTCTCCCCCAGGAGGGTCTGCTGTCACCTTGTCCCTGTATACCTGCAAGGTGGGGTCAGTCACTACCTCTGCTGCAAATTCGTTAGGAGGGGCCCAGGGGACACAGTCAAGGGAAGGGGAAGAGTCTCGTTACCTGAACCTCCGGAGGTGTGTTGTAGTCCTGGGTGCGGGCCTGTTGACGGGTGACCACAGGGTGAGCTTCCCCTGTGGTGGACGTCTGGGGCTCAAAAGCAGATGTGAGCCTCCCCAGATCGTTCCCCAATAAAACCTCCGCCGGTAACTGCGGCATCAACCCCACCTCCACATGTCCTGCCCCCGCCCCCCAATGTAAATGTACCCTTGCTGTAGGTAGCCGGTACACTGCTCCCCCGGCTACCCTGACGGCCACAGTTTTACTCAGTCGCGCTTGATCCGACACCAGGTGACTCTTTACCAAGGTGATAGTAGCCCCCGAATCACGTAGTCCCTGTACTGCTTTACCTTCCAGGTATACGGTCTGCCTGTGGTGCTGTCTGTTATCCGCATTGGCCTGGACTGGATCCACCTCGTGCAGTACTTCCCACTGTTCCACGGTTGTTATGGGAACTGCTGAACCATATGGTGTGGCCACTATATCCTGGTAGTGGTGGGCTGCGGCTGCTCTTGGCGGTGGTGGTGGGCCGGGGCGAATCCAGGTTGAACGATCCCTCAGCTGGGGACATTCCCTTTTATAATGTCCCCACTTCTGGCAGTGATGACAGGGGCCGGAGGCGGGCTGGCGAAAACGTGGCTGTGCAGCGGGTGGTGGTGGTGGCAGTTGCCTGGGTGGAGCTGGGTTGTAGCTGTTTCCCCCAAAAGTTTTAAAACTGGTTTTTGGGGCTGCAGGTTTCTGCTGCCTGCGTGCATCCAAGTACTCATCTGCCTTCCTGGCAGCTTCGGTAAGGGAGGTAGGGTTTCTGTCCCTCACCCATTCCTGGACTTCGCTGGTTACCCCCTCATAAAATTGCTCCAGCAACACCATTTGTAACAAGTCCTCCATGGACCGAGCCTTATTGGACTGTACCCACCCCAGAGCGGCCCGATGCAACTTGCAAGCCCATTCCACATGAGAGTCCTTATCATTTCTCTTTAGGTCTCTAAACCGCCGCCGATATGCCTCTGGTGTGATTGCATATCAGGCCAGGATCACTTCTTTTACTCTGCGGTAATTCCGAATTTCCTCATCAGGTACAGTTCTATAGGCTTCAGCAGCCTTCCCTGTGAGCTTCCCTAAAATAGGCACCCACTCGTCTGGGCTAATACTATGCAATGCACACAGCCTTTCAAAGTCTTGGAGAAAAGCATCTATATCTTCCTCTGCTTCTATATACGTTTTAAAGGCTTGGTAAGGAATTTTTGTCTTACCCTGTGTGATGGTAGATGTGGTAGCATTCCTCTCCAGCTGTTGTAGTGGCCTTTGACGCAGTATAAACTCCTGTACCTCTGTCATTGTCCTGGATATAATATCTGTTGTTGGATTCTCTCCATAAAAGGACAGCCTGAACTGCACTTCTCTCCGGAACTCTTCTTTTTCAGCTCCCTCTGCTGCACTCTGCTGCTCAGGGATTACCCTGACCTCCTGCTGGTATTCAGCCATCACTTCTGCAATGAGGATTGCTTTCTTTTTGTTGCTGGCTGCAATACCTTTCGCTTCCAGGAGGTCTTTTAGCGTGGATCTTTTAAGCTTGGCATAATCACTCTCCATCCGTATTCCATTAGTACTTGTTCCCTTGTGAGTCTGGATCCCACCGCTGCCACCAATGTAGCGGAGATGCAATATTCCCCAGGTTATCTCCACTTATAATCCAAGTGAGGCTCAGGAACAAGTAAATAATAAATCCATAGGCAAAGTTTCCAGTAGGTAAAACAGCAG
>OW240921.1:77231219-77323309 GCA_933207985.1 Pelobates cultripes
AGCAAACCCCTGGCTTACCTGTCTTCGTCGATTACCTGTCTTCGTCGATTACGGAAATTCCGCCTTCATTTCCGCTCCACGCAGACCTCTGACATTTTCCCGCAACGCTCGGAAATCACGCTCAGGAACTCACACGCCAAGCTGAGTATTCACACGAACGGGGTCCATTCGGCAGTTTCCTACTCAAACCGTAAGTCCATTCACCCTTTCACCTTCGTGTACAACTCATTCACGCAACCTTCATTCGCATAAAATTCGGCACAGGGGTGTTTGCCATCCGATCATCATAATCACTAAGTACACAACACTGTAGCTTCACAGTGACAAAAAACACACACTGCAATAACTAGTGGGAATGACAATCATACCGTGGAATTAAACCAGACTAACTACATTGACCACATCTCACACATCCACTGCTGCTTCAATTCCACGGCTTACCTCCTCCAGCTGTACATTCGCTTACTAATGTAACTGAGCCAAAAGAATAATACGATGCAGTGGCTAACTCTCGTTCCACAACAGGGAAAGATGGTACCATGGCATAACTCGTTAATTCGGTCATACGCTTACCCAGTCACTCACTTTATTAGGAATTCGTATCACGTACGTTGTTCATTTAAATGAATTTGTTTATATAAAACACTTCTTTCCTTTCTAGGAATTTATTTCGACATTTGATACTACCAATTACGCAGATTTACAAGTTTATGGTCCGGTTAGTAAAATTCCTTTACATAAAAAAAACAAAACGTAATCTGCTACCGATTTCTCGTTTTATTTCACTCTATTACTCCTTCCATCTTTCGCAAATAGGGGCTTCAGCTTGGGTAAAAAAACGCCCGGCCAAACATCTTCGCAAGTAAACTCTTTAGTGCATCTCAAGTACGTTCGTACGTCTCAAGTTCACATACAAGTAAAGATAACTAACAATTTAACAAATTAATTTAGTTGATTTATTTTGTTTCATTTTCAAATGTATCGTCCCACGCAGTTTAGGTGGCTAGCTGTTAAGGTCTTAGGAGCCCAATAGCGATAATCTCATCCCGGCTCTCTTGCCTTAAGTTAGTGGTCCCGTGAGGCCAACACCCATCCTCAATTCGGAGGTACTACGCCCCTCGGGACAAATCATAGGTAGCCGCCTCGCACGTGGCATATAGAGGGCCTCACCTTTCACCACCATTCTATCTTATGATTACTACTCACCGAGAGGCCAACACCCCGCCACAACATTCAGTGGCCACGAAATCCCCTCACGCCAACTCATAGATAGAGCTTCTCAAGCCGCTTGGCACCTAGTAGGGCCTCACCAGTCACCAACCTAGAGTAATTGCTTCGCCGCGGAGTGGCACTAGCTAGTCAGCCAGCACACACACATAAAAAAAATTAAAAACAATTCTAACATAACATCTCCTTTCACGCCCATAGCATGTCTAACGCTTCAGTTCGAGACGAAGAGCTATCACTTGCCAGCACTCCCTCCAGACCTGGCACTCAGCCAAGACAGTCCAGTACGATATCCAGCTACAGATCCTGGACTATTCCAAAAATCACAGCCGAACTGAATAGAAGAAATATCCCCTTTCCGGCTACTGCCAGGAAAGCAGAACTCTTCCGTTTATTAAACTCCCAAAACGTTGATGAGTTACCGGGCCCTAGTTCTGATTGTACAATTCAAAATAGTTTGGCGGAACTACGGAGTATGATGACCTCTCTGGTAGCTTCAGTAGCTACTATAAACAACAGGTTAGATAACCTGGAAGCCACTAGTCAAACTAGCATTCCGGAAGTACAAATTCCACTAGGACAACCCGAAACAAGCTCAGGAGGTAACTCCACTCCGATTCCTGCTAAAACAACTAGTTTTATATCATTAACCCAGTGCATTTGATTAAAAAAAATAAAATAAAATGGGACATACTAGAAAGGGAAAGATGTTAATCTAGCTTCCCTCCTCATTGCCTCTCAGGATATAATCGAAAACAGAGCTTATAATTTTGACGATATATCCGTGGTAATGAAAGCTAGAGACCCTAGGCTTAATAAAAAGCTGAATATTACTGAATATGTGCTAGCTTTTGGTTTATATAGGGATGTAATTTGCTCTTCTTTCCCACACTGTAGAGAAGAGCTGGATCTATATTTGCACAAGCTGGTGGAATTAGCTTACAAATATGGAGGTTACGCATTCTACGACTACCATAAGTCCTTTTCGGCCAGGTCAGCAGAGTCATTGGCCCAGTACAACACTCCCACTGATTGGAGTCAATTGGATACAGAATTGTTCTGTAGACATTTCGCGGGGCTTAAAACACCAGCATGTGCAATATGTTCCTCAGCATCTCATACAGCAAACTTTTGTCCTGGTAATATAGGTGGTCCGTCTACTAGCAACACCAGTCCAGACTATTTTTCTAATCAAAGGGAAATGAAAGACAAGTTAGGGAGGCCTATAGTGTTTCTTGGGAAAGCACAAGTTTGTAATAACTTCAACGCGGGGGGATGTAGTTACAGTGTTTGCAGATTACTCCACGTTTGCTCAATCTGTTTCAGAGCACACGCAAAAACTATGTGTCCAAACAAACTGTTCCCTATGAAAGCAATGGCCCCATTAAACGTACCCAATTTACAACGTTACTTGACTGAACATCCTTCTTCCCAGTTGGCGGACTTTCTGGTCTCAGGTTTCACGAGAGTCTTTCACACAGGTTTAGTAGCACTCCCTTCAGGCATACTAGAATGCCCCAACCTACAGTCGGCTATAACAGACCCAGCCAGTTGAACAGATCTTCTCAACAAAGAAGTAGAATATGGTTTTATGATAGGACCCCTCACCACACCACCCTTCACTTCCTGGAGAACAAGTCCACTAGGTATAGCCATGGGCAAGTTTAACAATAAAAAGAGGTTAATAATCGATTTTTCAGCACCCCACTCTTCCACATCCCCAAGTTTAAATTCCCTTATACCCTCAGAAGACTTCTCACTACAATACGCAAAAATAGACGATGCCATACAAGCCGTCGTCAACTTTGGTGAGGCAGCCTGCTTGAGCAAAACGGATATCTCAAATGCTTTCAAACTTCTTCCAATTAAGCAGTCACTCTGGCATCTACATGGAGTTAAGTGGGAAGAAAAATTTGATATATTCGCAGAAACCTTGAATTGGCTACTACTTAACAAGTCCAGGTGCCCAGTAGTAATCCACTACCTCGATGATTTTCTATATATCGAGCCTCACTACTACACACCACCCAGTCTAAAAAATGCACTCTCCCTATTTAAAGAATTAGGAGTCCCGGTAGCACCAAATAAGACAGAGGGTCCCAGTACAGAAATAACTTTCCTAGGCATCACACTCAATTCTGTAACTATGCAAGCTAGCCTCCCTCAAATCAAAGTAGACAGGATTCTAACTCACATTCACAGCTGCACCAATCACGGGTCATGCACCAGGAGAGAGTTACAGTCGCTTTTGGGTTCTCTTAACTTCGCCATGAGAATTATCCCTGAAGGCAGATCTTTCATCTCTAGGCTACTTTCTCTTCTACACGGCCTCCCTGACGACGACACGAAGATAAATCTTGACGGTCCTGCAAGGGCCGACCTAAAAATGTGGGATCTATTCTTATCCTCATGGAATGGTAGGTCATGGTTCATTCCCCCTGTAGCGGAGATCCAATATTCCACAGATTATCTCCGCTTAAGATCCCAGTGAGGCTCAGGAACAAGTAATTATAAATCCATAAAGCAAGGTTTCCAGCAGGTAAAATAATCCAACAGTATCCCAACAGCAATCCCAATAACTGGACAACACACAGCATCAGGAGCAGAACTGAAAACCTTTATTTCACAGTGGCCTTATAAAGCATGCTCCCATGCAAGGGAGGGATTTTCATTAATTACTACAGTACCCAATCCGGCAATAGTAACCTCCCACACATCTCCTTCCCTCAGCCTGACTCATAATCCCCTTATACTGTACACAAATTCCCCCAGTTTCTGGATGTACCCCTAAACCTAGGGGTACCCCTTTAAATGGCACATCCCCTGTTAGCCCTGATCTGGGTGAGTGTAGCGGAGATGCAATATTCCACAGGTTATCTCCGCTTGTAATCCAAGTGAGGCTCAGGAACAAGTAAATAATAAATCCATAGGCAAAGTTTCCAGCAGGGAAAAATAACAGCAATCTCCCCACAGCAATCCCAATAACTGGACGACACACAGTTTCAGGAGCAGAACTGACAAGCCTTTAATCACAGTCTCCTTATAAAGCATGCTCCCATGCAAGGGAGGGATTTACAGTAATTATTACAGTAGCCAATCCTGTCCTGGTAACCTCCCACACATCCCCTCCCCTCAGCCAGCATCATAATCCCTTATCCAGCACACCAATTCCCCCCGTTTCTGGATGTACCCCTAAACGTAGGGGTACCCCTTTAAATCCTACATCCCCTGGTAGCCCTGATCTGGGTGAACCAACATATCCAAAAATCACCCAGATCAGACCAGGGGTTCGGGAAAAGTATGGAGGGAATAAAGTGACCGACCGCACGAACAGAGATAGCCGAATCCGGTTCCATGTGAATGGGCCCTGCGGTCGGTCCTGGCATAAGGGAATGAAATACACGAAAACCTCTAGCTATAGAGGCTAGGGAGGGTTCGCCTGAATCCCCTCGTTCGGTATTTTCTATCTACCGAACGAGGGGCCGTTCGGTAGTTTGGAACCGAACGGACCAGGGCTGTGGAGGTCTCAGCGGTGTTCGCCTACTCGAGTGTCCGATTTTAGTTCCAGACACTCGACGGCAAAACACCGCTGTTCGGGAGTTTTAAAATGGCCGCCGCCACGTGTTCGTTTGTCGAATGGCGGCCACCCCCGAGAACAAAGGACGGCTACTTCCTAGTCAATTACCCGTTCACAGCAATGTTGCAGCAGTGAGTGAACACTATGTGAAACCAACCTACAGCCACTGTGAACTGGAGAAGCCTGGTTGCTGCGCCTGCTCCCTTTGGACTATGGCCCTGCAGGTTAAACCGTTTATTTCCCCTGCAGAAAGGCTTATTTGTGTGATCTGAGTGCCATTCATCTAATAATGTGCACTCAGATCCCAACTATCTGGGGATATGTGAAATGTCTGTGTGTTATGTGTAAATGTGACTTTATGTATTTTAAAGTGTTTTGTGTCTTTTTGCAACCATGTGCTTAATGGAGTCTTGTCTGTCCTGGGAGATAATTGAATTACTTATCTCCAGGATAGAAGACTCTGAAACTGGTTTGGGCCAGAAAGCCATGCTTCATTTAGTCACAAAGGACTTTTTACTAACTTTTGAACCCCTTGTCTGATTTGTGCCATTTTGAATATGTTGTTCCCCTGAATGGATTGATTGTGAATATGTAATTTTATGTGAATGTGATGTATGGTTTTGGAGTTATGAAAGTTGGGTAGAAAGTATGTTTTAACTGTATGTATAATTGAGTTTCCTCTCAGGATAAGGGGAGGGAATATGTGGGATGTAACTGTGATGTGATTGGTTGTTTTATACCTCCCTGTGGGCGTCCTGTATTTGCAAGACTGTAATAAAAACCAGGCTGGGTGTGCCAGCACCTGAGTTCCTGTTTTAACCCTCAAAGTGAAGTGTCGTCTCATTATTGGGGGAAGGATTTATTGTATGCTGTTCCAGTTTGACTGCTAGGAGAGTAAACCTATTCGTATGGTTCCTATTCAACTGTCTACAGCATTCACATGCTTGAGAGAAGGTATACGCTTCTCTGGTTCGGTGATTGTGGTGTCTGCTGCAGTGCTTGGAGTCCTCAGGAAGCGCTAGGAGCATCCTTCAACGGAGGTACCCAGTCGGGGTGCCAGGCGATCCGTTACAACACTTTACACAGGGGAGGTCTGGCTGTTCGGTAGTTTCATTCGAATAAACTAAGGGAATGAAACTACCGAACAATCAAAAGAATACAAGGCTTTGAAACACATAGAAAACTAGCAGATCACACGAATGCAATTATTTCAAGGACATTTGCAGGACAGCCCAGTGCCATTCGCTACACTGCTCCCCCTTGCCCACAAGCCGGCATACACAGTCTGATCCAACACGGATCGGCTTGGGGATGTCCGGGGACTCACGGATCATTTTTCCAGGTCAGTTTGTCTCGACAACCCGTCGGCATTCCCATTCTGTTTACCGGGGCGGTACTGAATATTAAAGTCAAAAGGCTGCAGCGCCAAACTCCAGCGCAGCAGCCTGGCATTGTCCCCAGCCACCCGGTTTAGCCATACCAGCGGGTTGTGATCCGTGAGTAAGGAAAAGGGCTGTCCATATAGATACGGCTGCAGTTTCTTTAAGGCCCACACCACAGCCAGGCATTCCTTCTCGATGGCGGCGTAGCTTACTTCTCGGGGTAACAGCTTGCGACTGATGTAAGCCACGGGGTGTTCTCCGCCATCGGCTCCGACTTGGCTCAGTACTGCTCCCAATCCAAACATAGAAGCGTCTGTGTGGACAAGAAACCGTTTAGTTGGATTGGGAGCGGCCAAGACAGGGCATTTATCAGTGCATTTTTCAGATGTTGGAATGCCTGCTCACACTCCGGGGTCCAGGTCACCTGGCGGGGCAAATTCTTCCGAGTAAGGTCAGTGAGAGGTTTGGCGAGGGTGCTATAGTTAGGGACAAACTTTCTGTAGTACCCAGCGGTCCCTAGAAAAGCTAACACCTGGGTTTTAGTCCTAGGAGTGGGCCACTGGGCCACGGCTTCTACTTTGGCTGGTTCGGGCTTCTGTTTGCCGCAACCCACTCTATGTCCGAGGTACTGCACCTCGGCCATCCCTATGCTGCACTTGGCCGGTTTCAATGTCAAACCAGCTTCCTTAATCCTGTCTAGAACCGCTCCTATATGGGCCAAGTGCTCCTGCCACGTATTGCTAAAAATGGCAATATCGTCCAGGTAGGCACAGGTGTAGTCTTGGAACCCATCCAGGAGTCGGTCTACCATCCGCTGGAAAGTAGCTGGGGCGTTTTTCATCCCAAATGGCATGACCTTAAACTGGTACAAGCCAAATGGGGTGACAAAGGCCGACTTTGGGATGGCCTCTGGGGCCAGGGGGATTTGCCAATACCCCTTACATAAGTCAATGGTAGTGAGGTATTGACCCCTGGCCATTCTGTCCAGTAGCTCATCTATCCGTGGCATAGGGTATGCATCGGACACCGTTTTCTCGTTTAATCTCCGGTAGTCTAC
The DNA here is from genome assembly GCA_933207985.1 of Pelobates cultripes. Lineage (NCBI taxonomy): Eukaryota > Metazoa > Chordata > Amphibia > Anura > Pelobatidae > Pelobates > Pelobates cultripes. Next base: position 77,238,463 of record OW240921.1, read on the forward strand.
GCAGAAGCGGGTCGTACCGTCCCGCTTCGGTACGAGTACTACCGGAGAAGCCCAGGGACTATCTGAGGGCTCAATCACCCCCAGTTGGAGCATCTCATCGATCTCCTTGCGCATGTTTTCCCTTACCGCTTCGGGGATGCGGTAGGGGGTCTGGCGCATCGGTAGTTGCCCTGGGGTCTCTACCCGGTGAGTGGCCAGAGGGGTGTACCCAGGTACATTAGAGAACGTGTCTCGTTTCTCCTCCAGCAGTTGCTGTACCTCGATGCGCTCCTGTGGGCTCAGCCGGTCTCCCAGTGTGACTTTCCCTAAATCCCCAGACAACTGCCCATCTTCCAGCAGATCTGGGAGTGGTAAGCTGTCAAACTCATCAGAATTGGGCGCACATATGGCGGTTACCTCCTCGGAGCGCTCTTGGTAGGGCTTCATCATGTTCACATGGAGCATGCGTCGCCCTACCCGTCCCTGTGCAGGGGCCAATTATATAGGTGGTGTCACATCTCTGTTCCACCACCCTATAAGGTCCCTGCCAGGCGGCCTGTAGCTTGTCATGTCGGACAGGCTTTAAAATTAGCACTTTCTGCCCGACCTGAAAGCTACGGTCCCTGGCTCCCCGGTCATACCATGTGCGCTGGCGGGTCTGTGCCGCCTGAAGGTTTTCCCTTACCGTCCTGGTTAATGCTTCCAGGCGGTCTCGGAGAGCCAACACATATGGTATGATGGGGGTGCCATCTGTGCTCCGATCTCCCTCCCAGTGCTCTCTTATAAGATCTAAGGGGCCTCTGACCCTCCTCCCAAACAGCAGTTCAAACGGGGAAAATCCCGTGGATTCCTGCGGCACCTCCCGGTAAGCGAATAGGAGATGCGGCAGGAACCGCTCCCAGTCCTTGTGGGTCTCTGCGAAGGTCGGAGCATTTGCTTCAATGTGCCATTGAACCGTTCGCAGAGCCCATTAGTCTGGGGGTGGTAAGGGGCACTGATAATAGGCTTAATGCCACAGATCCTCCAGAGGTGTTGGGTGAATTCTGCGGTAAATTGGGTACCCTGATCCGAGATAATCTCCCTGGGTAATCCCAACCGGGAGAATATCTTCATGAGGGCATCCGCGACCGTTTCAGCATGAATGTTGGTCAGAGCCACTGCCTCTGGATATCTGGTAGCATAGTCTACTACCGTTAAAATGTACCTTTTGCCTGACGGGCTAGCTTTCTTGAGGGGACCTATCAAGTCTACCGCTATTCTGCTAAAAGGCTCCTCAATTATTGGCAAGGGGTGTAGTTTCGCCTTCCTCCGGTCTCCCCTTTTCCCTACCCTCTGGCAGGTATCGCAGGTGGTGCAATACCTGCGCACTTCCTGGCTGATCCCTGGCCAGAAGAAACTTTGGGTCAGTCGGTACCTAGTGCGGCTGACCCCTAGATGTCCGGATAGCGGAATATCGTGCGCTATCCGGAGTAGCTCTGCTCGGTACCGCTGCGGCACCACTAGCTGCCTCATCACTATTGGGTCTGACCCCTCAATCTGCTTGTCTGTCTCCCTGTACAAAAGCTGCTTGTCCCAGACAAATCTCTCTCCCTCTCCCCCAGGAGGGTCTGCTGTCACCTTGTCCCTATACACCTGCAAGGTGGGGTCAGTCACTATCTCAGCTGCAAATTCGTTAGGAGGGGCCCAGGGAACACAGTCAAGGGAAGGGGAAGGGTCTCTTACCTGAACCTCCGGAGGTGTGTTGTAGTCCTGGGTGCGGGCCTGTTGACGGGTGACCACAGGGTGAGCTTCTCCTGTGGTGGACGTCTGGGGCTCAAAAGCAGATGTGAGCCTCCCCAGATCGTTCCCCAATAAAACCTCCGCCGGTAACTGCGGCATCAACCCCACCTCCACATGTCCTGCCCCCGCTCCCCAATGTAAATGTACCCTCGCTGTAGGTAGCCGGTACACTGCTCCCCCGGCTACCCTGACGGCCACAGTTTTACTCAGTCTCGCTTGATCCGACACCAGGTGACTCTTTACCAAGGTGATAGTAGCCCCCGAATCACGTAGTCCCTGTACTGCTTTACCTTCCAGGTATACGGTCTGCCTGTGGTGCTGTCTGTTATCCGCATTGGCCTGGACTGGATCCGCCTCGTGCAGTACTTCCCACTGTTCCACGGTTGTTATGGGAACTGCTGAACCATATGGTGTGGCCACTATATCCTGGTAGTGGTGGGCTGCGGCTGCTCTTGGCGGTGGTGGTGGGCCGGGGCGAATCCAGGTTGAGCGATCCCTCAGCTGGGGACATTCCCTTTTATAATGTCCCCACTTCTGGCAGTGATGACAGGGGCCGGAAGCGGGCTGGCGAAAACGTGGCTGTGCAGCGGGTGGTGGTGGTGGCAGTTGCCTGGGTGGAGCTGGGTTGTAGCTGTTTCCCCCAAAAGTTTTAAAACTGGTTTTTGGGGCTGCAGGTTTCTGCTGCCTGCATGCATCCAAGTACTCATCTGCCTTCCTGGCAGCTTTGGTAAGGGAGGTAGGGTTTCTGTCCCTCACCCATTCCTGGACATCACTGGTTACCCCCTCATAAAATTGCTCCAGCAACACCATTTGTAACAAGTCCTCCATGGACCGAGCCTTATTGGACTGTACCCACCCCAGAGCGGCCCGATGCAACTTGCAAGCCCATTCCACATGAGAGTCCTTATCATTTCTCTTTAGGTCTCTAAACCGCCGCCGATATGCCTCTGGTGTGATTGCATATCGGGCCAGGATCACTTCTTTTACTCTGCGGTAATTCCGAATCTCCTCATCAGGTACAGTTCTATAGGCTTCAGCCGCCTTCCCTGTGAGCTTCCCTGCTAAAATAGGCACCCACTCGTCTGGGCTAATACTATGCAATGCACACAGCCTTTCAAAGTCTTGGAGAAAAGCATCTATATCTTCCTCTGCTTCTATATACGTTTTAAAGGCTTGGTAAGGAATTTTTGTCTTACCCTGTGTGATGGTAGTTGTGGTAGCATTCCTCTCCAGCTGTTGTAGTGGCCTTTGACGCAGTATAAACTCCTGTACCTCTGTCATTGTCCTGGATATAATATCTGTTGTTGGATTCTCTCCATAAAAGGACAGCCTGAACTGCACTTCTCTCCGGAACTCTTCTTTTTCAGCTCCCTCTGCTGCACTCTGCTGCTCAGGGATTACCCTGTCCTCCTGCTGGTATTCAGCCATCACTTCTGCAATGAGGATTGCTTTCTTTTTGTTGCTGGCTGCAATACCTTTCGCTTCCAGGAGGTCTTTTAGCGTGGATCTTTTAAGCTTGGCATAATCACTCTCCATCCGTATTCCATTAGTACTTGTTCCCTTGTGAGTCTGGATCCCAGCGCTGCCAACCAATGTAGCGGAGATGCAATATTCCCCAGGTTATCTCCGCTTATAATCCAAGTGAGGTTCAGGAACAAGTAAATAATAAATCCATAGGCAAAGTTTCCAGCAGGTAAAACAACAGCAATATCCCCACAGCAATCCCAATAACTGGACGACACACAGTTTCAGGAGCAGAACTGACAAGCCTTTAATCACAGTCTCCTTATAAAGCATGCTCCCTTGCAAGGGAGGGATTACAGTAATTATTACAGTAGCCAATCCTGTCCTGGTAACCTCCCACACACATCCTCCCCAGCCAGCAAATATAATCATCCAGTACAACTACCCCCCTGTTTACGTACCCCAAATGTAGGCAAGTTAATCTGTCATGGTATCCCCAGTAGCCTTGATCATAGTAATCAAGCCTATATCCAAAAATCACCAGATCAACTAGTTCTGGAGGGAAAAGTGACCCGTCCTGGGCATAAGGGAATAAATACGGTTTCCAAACCCTCTAGCTATAGAGTGCTAGAAACCGCTTTGAACTCTGCCTGGGTATTTTTCATTCACTTGAACTAGGGCCGCTCTGAAGCTGAACCTAACGCATCAGGGTTGTGGAGGGTTCAGCGGTGTTCGCCTACCGAGTGTCCCATTTTAGTTCCAGACATCATCGCAAATAACGCTGTTCGCTTAAATGGGTCGCCACGCAGTTCGCTTTGTCACGGGCGCCACCCCCGAACAAAGGGACGTTAGCTTCTTTGAATACCACACCAAGCCAATAAGTTGCAACGGGTAATTGAGGACACACTCTACACAGGGGAGGTCTGGTTGTTCGGTAGTTTCATTCGAATAAACTAAGGGAATGAAACTACCGAACAATCAAAAGAATACAAGGCTTTAAAACACATAGAAAACTAGCAGATCACATGAATGCAATTATTTCAAGGACATTTGCAGGACAGCCCAGTGCCATCCGCTACAGGTTATGTTGCCAGAAGCACCCTGGTGCCCTCCCTCCTACCCAAATGTTGGTTGTCAAACTGTTTTCCACAGGCTTTACTTCTTGCCTGGGATCAGGGCAGCTGAATATAGTGGTTCTGGTGTCTATAGGATGCCCCTACAGGCTTTTTAATGTAAATGTTTACATTCTGTTTACTTGCTTTTTGTTCTGTGTTTACTATAAAAGTTATAATTTCAGACAACCAAATATAGAAAAGGCTTAGAACTGTAGTTCAGCCCTTGAAATATTTGTTCTTAAGCTTACAAAAATACACTTTTACAGTACATTCCATATTTAATAATTAAGACTAATATGTGAATCTAAACACAATACACAATGGGGTGGAGCATAAGCAATGTGATCAATAAAAAAAAAAATACGTAATACATACGTCTCCTTATATTGTGAAATAAATAATAGAAAAACATATTAGTGCTAATAAATAATTACAATGGAATTGGTATTAGAAATAATACTTGGCTCTAGTGTGTAGCACCCTAGAATCTTAAAGGAACATCCAATACCCTCTTCATTCCTCTCCCTTTAAGAACCCAAGGTGCTACTTTGTTACCTAAGTAATCTTTGATGTCCTTTACGTACTTACTAAGTAATAATTTCAATCTTTTGGGATTTAAGGATAATGAATCCAATCTCTCATGCAGGTATGCCTTGAGGGGTGTACAGCCCCTACACATATAAGGGACCTGGACTCTATATTCATAAAGTGTGGATATATTTTATATATATATATAGCTGTGGCCCTTGCAGCTAATTTTGTTGCAGTGCACGCCAGTTGCATGTTTGAGTAGCAAGTTAAGTATGTGTGGGTAATCATGCTGTGTTTATTATCGTGTGATGGTGGGAAGCCCAAAGAATTGTCTTGTGCATGGCCCTGCATATTGAAAGAACCCTTCTCGGAATATATGAAGGGATTACAAAGATTTACTCAATATTGTCAGTCAGATTTAAAACCAAATGATTGTTTGGCTGCATTATTCCCACACAGTTTTACATTTAATATGTATATATAGCATGTACACCGACAGCCACTATCTGAGATAGAAAAGGCGGACATTTTTGCCCACAGGTCCAAAACTATATATTTTTATTTTTTATTTATTTATTTTTTTAAATTTGACAATTTTTATTTTGTCATATATAAGAGGGTAGGGGTACAGAAAGTAGAAAAAGGGGGGGGGGAAAGGTCCCCATCAAATTACAGTTATACAGTAATGCTTTTCATTAGAACGGTCATTGACATAACAATCATGGTATTGCACTTGAGCATAATTCCTTCATAATAAACAGGTCTTTGCGGTGCAGGATTATATACCAAGGCCGTCTACTAACAGTTGTTCATGAAGTCCTTTAAGGGACATCTCTGCCGTCATCTATTGTTGCGCTAACATGGTTCCTGCATCATGTGGCGATTCCTTGCCGTAGCGCTTATACCTGTGTCAGGTTGTGCCGTGTGCATGTGTAGCGTCTTCCCTCCTGCCTTAGTGGTTCCCCTACCTCTAGGCCGTTAAGAGCTGGTTTAGTGTCCCTTTGAGTGTTCCAGAGAACTTTGCGCCTCTAAGGGTACCCTGTCCCTTGTTCTGTTCCCTGCTCGGGAGCTGTATGGCCCGTTTCTCTCTTGGGGGGGGGGAGTGGAAGGTTGGCTCGTTCATTAGTCTGTGTCCAACTGTGCCTGTGATGACGGGAGTGGTGTGCCCCTGTTGTCTACCTGTCGAAGAGGCATTCTGGAGGGGGGGGGGGGTAACTGGGATAACATACTAACTAACTCGTGTGTCTTCTTTGGTTTGGTTTATGTTGTCTGTTCGGATCTATTTTGTCCTGTTCGTTGGCCCCTCGTCAGTTGCTAGGGTCTCTGCCTGCTGTGTACGTGGCCCAGAGTGTTTTCGCTGTGGCGTTTCTTTTACCCACTTTTGTTTGGCTCCACATTATTCCTTCATAATCTAAGGTAGTCGTAACCATTGATACTACCTCTGCTGGGGGTGGGATTTTTGGGGTTTTCCATTGTTTTGCTAGTGAGGTGGAGGCTGACGTTAGTATTAGAAATATTAGTTTGGTGATGCATTGTGGCGTGCCTTTAGGTAGAAGTTGGAGTAGGAATGTTTCTGCATTGTGGTCTAGTATGCACCCTGTGACCCTTTGAATTAGTGCTGCTATTTGTTTCCAGTATGGCTGGACTAGTGCGCATGTCCACCAGATGTGGAGCATAGTCCCTTCCTGTGTCTTGCATCTCCAGCATCTGTCACTTATGTCTGGGTATATTTTCTTGAGCCGTGAAGGCACCATGTACCATTTATATATTAATTTGCGCGAGGTCTCGATGTGGGAAGCACAGGTTGTGAGTCCCTTGTGGTTTGTGTGGATGCATTGCCAGTCGTCTTGTGTGAGAGACCTGCCTATGTCCCTATGCCATTCTGTCTGGTATCTCCACTCCGTCTCGGTTTCACTCTCAGTGATTGACTTATAGCACACAGACAGCGTCTTTTTAGTTGGGATTTGGTGTATGCACATCTTTTCGAAAGTGGTTAGGGTGGTGGGGTGTGCAGGTGGGGGGCTTTGTCTTGTGGCTTTGCCTATTAGTGCTTTCATCTTCCAGTATGAGAACGTGAGCTGTGGAGGTATGTTATATGTGGCTAGTATTTCTGGCAACTGGTGTAGTCCCTGCGGGGAGCTTATCTGGTGCAAGTGTGTGATGCTGGAGGCCTTCCATGTTCTGTATGGGAATGTGCTATTGTAGAGATTTATTGAGTGTAGTGGCGTTGCCATAGACCATGGTTCTGCGGAACATAGTTTGGACCTTTGACTGTCCCATATGCGGTACAGAAGTTTAGTGGTGGGTAGGGCGTTTGGCGGTGTGCGGCGCAGTTGTTTGGGTATCCACAGGGCCGCAGGGAGATCCGCGACCCCGCTACAGCTAGCCTCTATCTCTATCCATTGGGGGGTGTATGTAGTGGAGTGCATGGCAATAATGTTGGCCGTTTGTGCAGCCTGGTGGTACGCCTTAAGATTCGGGAGGCCCAGGCCTCCGTCGTCTATTGGCTTCATGAGCAACGTTCTTGGGACCCTGGGGTGTCTTCCTCCCCAGCTAAATTTAATCAGGCTAGATTGGAGTCTGTGTAGAAATGACTGCGGTAAGGGTATTTGTAAAGAGCGGAGCAAATAGAGGATTTTCGGCAAGATTGTCATTTTGATGGCCGCTATTCTGCCTAACCAAGAAAGAAACTTGTTTTGCCATGAGTGCAATATGTGCTCCACTTCTTTGTGTAATTTAATGTAGTTGGCTACAAAGAGGTCGGTGTGTTTTTTGGTAAGTTTGATACCTAAGAAAGTCAAGAAGTCATTCCTCCAGTCATAGTGGAAATTGAGTCGGTACCTCTCTTCGTCAGTCTTGGGGGTATTTATGCACATGGCTTGTGTTTTAGTTAGGTTTAACTGGTAGTACGATTGCCTACTGTAGTCTTGGATTTCTCTGTGGAGATTTGGGAGAGAGATTGCTGGATTAGTTAGTGTGAGAAGGATATCGTCCGCAAACAGGTTTAGTTTGTATTCCTTGCCACCTATGGAAACCCCCTTGATATCTTGGTTGTTCCGGATCGCTATGGCTAGCGGTTCTAGGGCTAGCACGTAGAGTAGTGGGGAAAGAGGGCAGCCCTGCCTGGTGCCGTTGGTGATTGGTAGGGGGGTGGAGCTAAACCCTGAATTCAGCACTGTTGCTGATGGGGTGCTATATAGTGCCTTCACCACGTTTAGAAAGGTAGGGGGGAAGCCATACCCTGTGAGCGCTTCTTGCAGGAATTGCCAGTTAAGCCGGTCAAACGCCTTTTCAGCGTCTAGGGATAGGAGTGTACTTTGTATTTTGGTTCTATTGAGGTAGTGGAGGATGCTTAACACCTTCCTTGAGTTGTCTGGGCCCTGTCTGCCGGACACGAATCCCACTTGGTCCGTTGATATCAGGTCAGGCAGGATTGTTTTGAGTCTCTCCGCGTATATTTTGGCGTATAATTTAGCATCCGCACTCAGTAGGGAAATGGGTCTAAAATTTGGGCATGAAGTGGGTGGTTTACCCGGTTTAGGTAGAGTGATAATGTGGGCTGCGAGGAATTCGGTCGGTAGGCTACCCTGTTTCGTAGCCAAATTAAAGGCTTGCGCTATGTATGGACTCAGGATGTGTTTGAATGTGTTGTAGTAGAGGTTGGTGAGGCCGTCTGGACCGGGAGCCTTTCCCTTCGGCATCTTGTCTATTAGCTGTAATACTTCTTGAGTTGTGATGGGGTTAGTTAGGTGCGCTATTTGTTGTTCGCGGAGCTTGGGCAAGTCAAACCTGCGTAAATATTCTGTGATCGATTTTTGGGTGGGTTGTTGTACCTGGGGGTTGTCTTTTAGGTTATAGAGGGAACTGTAGTAAGACGCAAACTCATTGCAGATTTGTATGGGTTGGGTCAATTTTTGGCCTTGTGGTGAAAGCAGGTAGGGTATTTTTGTTTGGGCCTGTTTATCTCTAAGTCTCTGGGCCAGGGCTTTGCTTGCCTGATTGCCTAGGACAAATGTGTTGGCTTTCAGTTTTTTAAGTGCATAACTCGCTTTTTGGAAATTTGCTACATTAATCTGATTTTGCAAGTCCTTTATCTGTTTTTGCGTGTTCGCGGAGGGGGTGAGTATGTTATCTCTGTGTAGGTCTTGCAGTTTTTTGAGATTTTGGGTATAAGTGAGGTTCTGCTGTTTTTTGAGGTGAGTGGCTCGTTTGATGAGAATACCTCTGATGACCGGTTTGTGGGCCATCCATAGTGTGAGGGCATTTATGTCCTGTGTATCGTTAGACTGGAAGTACGTGTGTAGGTCCTGTTCCAACGTCTGTACAAATTGGGGGTCGCCAAGGAGGCGTTCATTTAACCTCCATGGGCCTCTGTTCTTATAGTTGTAGTGGTCTGCTAAGTGTAGTGTGACTGGGTTGTGGTCCGACCAGGGGGTTGTTCCGATCATACAGTCTATCACTCTATTCAGGTGTGCACTCTGAAGTAAGAACCCATCTATTCTTGAGTACGTGTTGTGCACCTGTGAATAATATGTATACTCCTTTCCTTGCGGATGGAGCGTGCGCCATGCGTCGTATAGCCCATATGTGTTTAGGAGTTTGGTTAAGGCTTTGCACTGTCTGTGCAGTGTTTTGGCTCTCCTGGTTGTGTGTTTTGCTGAGGAGTCTAGTGTGGGGTCTTGGAACTGATTGTAGTCCCCACAAATGATCGTGGTGCCTGTTTGTAGTTGAGATGTGAGTTTTAGCAGATTACTGAGATATGTCCCCTGGTTTACGTTTGGTAGGTATGTATTAACTATGGTATAGGTGGAGCTGTTGATAGTGCAGATCAGTATAATGTACCTGCCTAACGGGTCCTTCTTCACCATAATTTCTTCAAAGGCTAAGTGACGGCTGAGGAGGATAGAGACTCCCTTCCGTTTTGTGCGTGCGGTGGCATGGTATTGATGGGGGTACATTGTCTTCCCTAGAGTGGGAGTTGTATCTGCAGAGAAGTGGGTCTCTTGTAGACATATCACATCGGCTTGGTTTCCCCTAAGTTCCTTAAGGAGTGTGTGCCTTTTTTGTGGGGTATTTAACCCTCTGACATTATGGGTGTATATTTTCATACTCTTTGTGGTTCAACTATGTGGCTTGGATTGTGGCCTCGTGCGGATGTTTGTAGGGTCGACTGTCTGTGTGTATAACGGTTGGCGCCTTGTGCGTGAGAGTGGTGGCAGGTCTTCTGAGGAATCGTGTATAGCTCTGGGGCTTAGGACCATAATTCGGTTGGGGGTGCCACATACTATTGGGGTGGTGGTGCTTGGGCGTTGCCCTGTGGTAATGGTGTAGTGCAATGGCGTAATCTGGTTGGGGACACACAACAAGTAAACAAAACTTGAACATTTTAAAACTTAAACTTAAACTATAATTGAACACCACTATTGAGGTGTTCAAAATTTCCTGCTGAAGGTCGAGAGAGTGACCTTCTTGGGTTGGGGGTAGGTGGTCCGGTCTAACCATATGTGGTCTAGAGTCGGGATCTAGTCATTCGACTGGGCTCTCTGCTAGTAAGCACTGTAGCAGCGGAGTAACTCTCATATGTCAGGGGTGGGGGGGAGGGGTCTCTGCTCGAGTTTTGGTCAATTTTTTTTTTCTTCTGTTTTGTCTTGTTAGTATCAGTCGGCTATTGTATGGTTCGCCCCACTGATTCTTTGGACTTGTCAGCGTCCAAGAGGGGGGGGAGGAGTGAGGGAAGGCTACAATGGTCTGTGGGTTGCCTCAGGTGGTGCTTCACCTGCTGTCGGAGCCCCTCGAGCGTAGGTGGTGTGGGGCGTCTCCCGACCCCGGGTCTGCTAATTGCCCCTCTGATGCCCCCCTCCATCGTCCCCTCACCCCGCCCCCCCATTCCCCAAACCTTTGTCATCAGTCGACAATTAGCGAATGTCTCTGGTGCTTCAATGTTCGGTGCGCGGGGTAGTCCGCCTCGCTCTGACTGCTCGCCATTCCCCTTGTAGTTTACTGCTTCGAGGTTGACCCGCGCCCTGGATGTTGTTCACTGTGATGCCCCACGACTGGAGAAGGTCGGTGCCCTCTGCGGTGGATGTTATCACATGCGTTTTACTGTCCTTGGTAATGAGCAGCTTTACCGGGTATCCCCAACGGTACTGTACGTTGCGCTGGCGGAGTGTCTCTGTGATGTTTCGGTACGTCCGACGTCTTCTTAGCGTTTCTGCCGATAGGTCTGTATAGATGCTGATATCTTTAAACTTGTCTGGAACGTTTCTGTTGGAGCGGTGGTTTTTCAATATCTGCTCTTTTATGTGAAAATAGTGTACTCTCATGAGGACGTCTCGTGGAGTGGAGGGAGGTAAGTGCGCAGGCTTTGCTACTCTGTGTATCCTGTCTAAGATCAGCATATCTGCCGGAATGTCAGGCATCAGGGAGTGGAAGAATTCTGTAGCGTAGGCTGTTAGATCCTGCTGGTGTACTGCCTCAGGTATGCCCCTTAGCCTTAAATTGTTGCGGCGGGAGCGATCCTCCATATCGATGATTTTATTTTCAAAGCGCTCCAGTCTGCTTTCTATGTCCTCCATTTTGTCTGCCATGGAATCATGTGCTGTGGCAAATTCCTCCAGTTTGCCCTCTAAGTGTGAAGTTCTGCTGCCTAAGTCCATTATGTCTCTTCTCAGCTCTGTTATTGCTGTGTGGAACGTGCTCTGCATTTTCCCTGCCAGGTCATCTAACATGTGTTGCAGGGTATGTTTATTTAAGCCTGTACCTGCTGCCTGGTCGCTGTCTGATTCCGTTTCGGCGCCATCTTGGATCGGCTGACCCGCGGTTTTCACTTGCGGCGTACGGGCTGCAAAGAATGCTGCCTTATCTTTGGGTTCCGCCGCTTTTTTCCCCCGGTGCTGGGACATCTCTGGGGTGAGTTTCTGCGGTGTGTGTGCTTATTTGTGCCGCTTATTTCGCCGTTTTTTAGCCCTGTCGGCGGAGCTCCCTCAACCCGCGACCATGAGGCTCGGGTTCCGGCCGGTCCAAAACTATTTAAAGATACATGAAACAAACTGTCAATCCAGCTCAGAAGATCTGAATACCAACCAGCTCAGATCACTAAACTGTCAGGGAGCTGCCATCTCTACCTCCTCGCGTTGTTCAGGGTCCTCAAGATGTCAGCTACACAAAAGGCAATATGCAGTACATTCTAAGGGGGAGATATATTCCTAGTGTTTTAAATAAGACCTTACAATATAGAAACATGTTTTGTTTTTCCAGAATGGGGGTTGGATATACTTCTTTTGGAAAATGTACGCCTTTATCAGCACTGATTATTTACATTAGGCATGTGTTTTATAGTGTGAATTTCTTACTAAAAGTCTAAGTTATATCTACATTACAGAAGAATGTGTAAGTTTGTATTTTTTTTTTTTACTTCAGCCAATCTACCATCAGAAGACCTTCAAGAAGACCAAGTCCATTTGTTTAATGATAAATGTTGCAATGGCCCAAACTCCTACAAGAAAATAAAGTATTATCTCATAAGGACTATTGAGCTTTTTTTACTGGGGTGGGCGGGAGGAGACGTAGTGTTTTTTCTTTTGTATCTAACAGTATATCAGTTCTGCCTTTTATCCTCCTCCTGGTTAATGGTAGTCTGGATCAGCTGGTGAGCCAGCTGGGCATGTTGAGATCTTGGAGCATTGGAAGAAATTGCCCCAACTGAGGATACATTGCAGACATGTGGGTTGTTGATCCAGGATTTGCGACCTTAGGAGAAATCTGGCTGCCGTTATGGAGTCAAGAAGGAATTTTCCCCTTTTTGTGGCATAAAAATGTGAGAAATCATATTCATATTCACTGTTCAAGAACTTAACTTTATAATATAATACTAGAATGTCAGGCAGCCCAAGTCAAAGTCTTAATAATAAAATCTCTAACTTAGTCTGATGGTAATTTGGTCCCCTAGCTTCTCAGGTGGGGGGCATAAGCCCTGGTGATGATATGGAATAAACGTGACACCGTGAAAAGTTAGATAATGTATGAAACTAGTTTCATGTGGCTATGTGTGGGGCCCCAGGGCAATTTTACTCGTAGGTTTAACTTTACCAACCAGTAGAAACCTGCTATTAATGACAAGCACCATAATAGATTGACAGAGGTCAACGGGCAAAATAAAAGTTTTTATCTCTTGTCAAATATATATTCTTTAAGTCATTGATGCAGGGCTGTGTGGGGAGGAGGGCTGAGTACGGGAAAACAGAGATAGGTTTTAAACATCTGAAGATAAAGATGTTAAGTTGTGGATGTTGTCAAAAAAGAGGGAAATCGTCAATTGACACTTTTTTATTTGGACCAGGATCTGCTTACATGACGCACAACATCTCCTGGGAATCTCCTGTAATGTTCTTGGATCAATATATAATGATAGTGTGGCGGACCACCTGGCACCCCGACTGGGTACCTCCACCAATCAGTCTTCCTAGTGCTCACCGGAGTACTATAAGCACTGCACCAGACACCATAACCACTGCAGCCCCCTTAGCCACCACAGCTTGGCTGGGGCCTCGCCGTCCCTTCATACCCTGGACCAACACCTAGATCCAGCTCCCAGTGGGAAGACCTCTCCTTCAAGAGAGTATAGCAGGTACAGTAATCCAAAGAGCAGTATGGCAATCCCCCACACACATGAGCCAAGGCTTAATGCTGGGAAGTAGTCTGTTTAATGGCAGCAAAGTTACAGAATTTATACAAGTCACAAACTCCTCCCCTGTGCCTGAGAGATAATTGAGTCAGGAACTGTACATACTCAATTATCTTCAGGCACGAAAAACCATACAATTTACAAACACCCCAAAAGTACCCCTAAAACACATAAAAACCCCACAAAAGTCACATCCCCTGATTTGGGTTACCAACATATCCAAAAATCACCCAGAACGGTTCAGGGGCTCAGGTTTTTCATGGAAGTCGGTCAAGTTCAGTAGTTTAAAAACGAACAAACTACCGAACGTAGTCAATAGTCATAATGTGCAGCTTATTCCCCTTATCCAGACGAACAATTCTACCAAACAGTGCCCTTCCAGGTGGTGTAGAAACGAACGCAGGCAATGATGGAAGTCCAGTGGTATTCGGGAGTTTCCATGTCCGATTTGAGTTCCATGAACTCGACGACCAAACACCGCTGCCTGCAGTCGTTCATACTAACTGCGGCCACCCAGATGAACAATTAAAACCCTGCAGTTAGAATCGTTAAGAGGTGATTATAAGGCTTAGCAAGCTTCTGGGTGGTCCATGGTTCGTAGCCTGTTTGGTTCCCGAACAGCATAGGAACATGGCACGAACTGAGTCTTTTAACAGCCTTTTTGCAGGGCTCATAGTCCAGCAGGCCCCTCCAGAAACATGTGGCAGAGGCATTTTTGCCACAGATACGAATCAAGCTATATTACCCTGAGTGTCTGGATCAATATATAATGAAAGGAGTTATGATGTACCACCCTCAGTGTCTGGATCAATATTATAATGATAGGAGTTGTGCTATACCACCCTCAGTGTCTGGATGAATATTATAATGATAGGAATTATGATGTACCACCCTGAATGTCTGGATTAATATTTAAACATAGGAGTCATGCTGTACCACCATCAGTGTCTGGATCAATATATAATGATAGGAGTCATGCTATACCACCCTCAGTTTCTGGACCAATATATAATGAAAGGAGTCATCCTGTACCACCCTCAGTGTCTGGATCAACATATAATTATAGGAGTCATGCTGTACCACCATCAGTGTCTGGATCAATATATAATGATAGGAGTCATGCTGTACCACCATCAGTGTCTGGATCAATATATAATGATAGGAGTCATGCTGTACCACCATCAGTGTCTGGATCAATATATAATGATAGGAGTCATCCTGTACCACCGTCAGTGTCTGGATCAATATATAATGATAGGAGTTATGCTGTACCACCCTCAGTGTCTGGATCAATATATAATGATAGGAGTCATGCTGTACCACCGTCAGTGTCTGGATCATTATATAATGATAGGAGTCATGCTATACCACCCTCAGTGTCTGGATCAATATATAATGAAAGGAGTCATCCTGTACCACCCTCAGTGTCTGGATCAATATATAATGATAGGAGTCATCCTGTACCACGCTCAGTGTCTGGATCAATATATAATGATAGGAGTCATGCTGTACCACCATCAGTGTCCGGATCAATATATAATGATAGGAGTTATGCTGTACCACCCTCAGTGTCCCGATCAATATATAATGATAGGAGTCATGCTATACCACCCTCAGTGTCTGGATCAATATATAATGATAGGAGTCATGCTGTACCACCATCAGTGTCTGGATCAATATATAATGATAGGAGTCATCCTGTACCACCCTCAGCGTCTGGATCATTATATAATGATAGGAGTCATGCTGTACCACGCTCAGTGTCTGGATCAATATATAATGAAAGGAGTCATGCTATACCACGCTCAGTGTCTGGATCAATATATAATGATAGGAGTCATGCTGTACCACGCTCAGTGTCTGGATCAATATATAATGATAGGAGTCATGCTGTACCACGCTCAGTGTCTGGATCAATATATAATGATAGGAGTCATGCTGTACCACGCTCAGTGTCTGGATCAATATATAATGATAGGAGTCATGCTGTACCACGCTCAGTGTCTGGATCAATATATAATGAAAGGAGTCATGCTGTACCACGCTCAGTGTCTGGATCAATATATAATGATAGGAGTCATGCTGTACCACGCTCAGTGTCTGGATCAATATATAATGAAAGGAGTCATGCTATACCACGCTCAGTGTCTGGATCAATATATAATGATAGGAGTCATACTGTACCACGCTCAGTGTCTGGATCAATATATAATGATAGGAGTCATGCTGTACCACCCTCAGTGTCTGAATCACTATATAATGATAGGAGTCATGCTGTACCACCCTCAGTGTCTGAATCACTATATAATGATTGGAGTCATGCTGTACCACCCTCAGTGTCGGGATCAATATATATTGATAGGAGTCATAATGTACCACCCTCAGTGTCAGGATCAATATAGAATGATGGAAGTTCTGTTGTCAGACTCAGTATATCTTAGTGAAATTTATAGTTCCATTTATATAGATTTGCAGATATGTGTATGCTTGTTGAGCCAAACAGAGAAATTCATGAACCAGGAAATTATACTTCCATAGAGCAATCAAAAAACATAAGAATCTAGCAGTGGGGATCTTAAGAATAAATGGTTCCCCTACTCCTGGAATTGCCAGATTCTAAGACAACAGGTTGTCAATCTGTAAGATTTTTGTCAGAGTTATATTTAGATGAACGAGGTGTATTAAATTTACAGAGTAGTATTTTTATTATAGTCTATTGAATATGACGCTACAATGTATTTGACCAAGTGGGGCAGAATACCGTAAGAGAAGACATCATGCCGAAATGGAAAAAACTAAATAAAATGTCATCAATGTGAAAATGGCTAGTAAAATCTGCATCAAACGATGAGAATATTGAAGTACCCAGTGTCTCTGAAGAGACGATTTAAAGTTTGTCACTGGAATCTGATAGTAACAACGAATATTCAGCGTCAGAATTTAAATGTTGCTATTAAACAGCAATTGGATTGTGAGTAAAAGATCAGTCATCATTATCAGATATTGTCAATGATGAGATACTTAGCACCTTAACCCCTTAAGGACACATGACATGTGTGACATGTCATGATTCCCTTTTATTCCAGAAGTTTGGTCCTTAAAGGACCACTATAGTGCTAGGAAAACATACTCGTTTTCCTGGCACTATAGTGCCCTGAGGGTGCCCCCACCCTCAGGCTCCCCCTCCCGCCCGGCTCTGGAAAGGGGAAAAAGGGTAAAACTTACCTTTTTCCAGCGCTGGGCGGGGAGCTCTCCTCCTCCGATCCTCCTCCTCCCCGTTGGCTGAATGCGCACGCGCGGCAAGAGCTGCACGCGCTTTCAGCCGGTCGCATAGGAAAGCATTATCAACTTGCGTTTGCGTGCTCTCACTGTGATTTTCACAGTGAGAATCACGCAAGCGCCTCTAGCGGCTGTCAATGAGAAAGAAAAACTGCAGAATTTCAAGAGTCAACATCCAAAGATGGTAGGAAATTTTCAAAATACTGTTTTTTTTAAATAAGTTTTCAAATGGCTTATTTATTCAGAAAATTGTGAGTCCATTTTTTGTTTCAACGATACACAAACCAAATTATGCCATCCCAGAAGTAAGATTTAAAGACTGGAAATAAATTTTATTGTATTATGGAACACAACATGTAACAAATCCTTGCCAAAGGTTTTGTGGATGGAAATCAATGGAAAAAGTTTGTTAAGCAGAGAGTCTATTGATGTCTCACTACAAAAAAGCTATTGAAACTGAAAAACAAAATGGAGACACTTTCTAAAGGTAACACTTTATGCTGTAATGTCTTGCGCTAAAAACAATATACCTTTTAGAGGATCAAGTAACAATATTGAAGACTCTAATTCGGGAATATTTCTTAGTCTTTTGGAACTTAGAAATCATTACGATGTACCGCTAAAACAGCATATTACAACTCACAAAAAAGGTTCACTGCGTTACTTTTCACACACAATACAAAATTAATTAATTGGCCTACTAGTAGACCATGTTCGTGGTGAAAATATCTTCAAAGTTTAAAAAAAGCTAAATATTATAAACTCCTTTTGGACTGTACACCAGACATTTCACATTGATAACAAATGTTCCAGATTGCGAAATACGTTCTAACTGAAAATGGAGATATAGTTGTAGAAGAAAGTTCTGTCAAGATCATGAGGAGCCAGGCAAGGCCTAGGCAGACAGGGACATGCAAGTGTGAGGGTAGTGTATACAGGGGAATGTGGTAAAGTGGTCATGGAACAGGAGGGTGGAGTAGTAAGGGGTA
The DNA here is from genome assembly GCA_933207985.1 of Pelobates cultripes. NCBI lineage: Eukaryota > Metazoa > Chordata > Amphibia > Anura > Pelobatidae > Pelobates > Pelobates cultripes. Next base: position 77,256,282 of record OW240921.1, read on the forward strand.
GATGGGTGGCATAGTATAAATAGGTTGCCATCTTACGGTATAGCAGCTATCTTATCAGTTGGTACTAGCTTGGTGATTGCTCGTTGTTGCGCTCGGTATACCTGATTTTCAAGTGCTGTTTGAGGCCAGGGTATGGATATTGAAGCTGTCCTCTCTGGCCTCAGGGCTGGGGCCTTACAAGATGAGTGTCTGCACGTGCAGGCTCAGCTGGCTCTTCTTCAGGCCTCCGTGGCTGTTGCCGCCTCCCCTCCCGGTGATAGAGGAGGTTCCCGGAGGCAGGCTCGGCCACCGAAATGTTATGCCCCACAAGGGGGAGCTACTGGCCCTCCTGGGCTCAGGAGGCTTGGCTTCCCTGGATCTGCCAGTCTACGGCCGTGAGGCTTGCTTCACCTCCCTACTCGGGCAGTGGGACGGTATTCTCCTGGCGGCTGCTGAAGGCTTTCTTATGGCCTTGTCTTCATTAGCAGACTCGCCACGTGGGTCCCAAGGCCAAGTCGGACCGAACGGTGGTCGGGCCTCCAGGAGGGTGAGTAGGCTTCAGGGTGTCTCTCCAGGGGCAGAGGCCTCCCCTCCTGAAGTGGGGGGTGGTGGCTGGGAGTAGTGTGAGGCATCTGTCTCCTACCCCTTCCTGTGGTAGCTCTGCTAGCCCCCTGCCCTCCCTTGGGGTGCCGTCTGGACTTACCAGGCACCCCTTGCCTTCCCCGTCCCCCTGGGGTGGGTCTATTTTACTGGGTCAAGGGGGGGAGGGATGTGATTTCACCTGTTTCTCCCCAGGTGGCTCTGGACCAGGCCATGTTCCAGGCCTCATTGAGAGTGACGCCAGTTTCACTCCTTATAGAGGTGGCAGCTCCAGCCCAGCCTCCAGTAGTCAGTGGCGTACACATGACCCATGGGGCACTGGTGCGAAAATTGATCCGTGGGCCCCCCCGTGCACAGGCCGGGGCCACAACACACACACTTAAAGGACCACTACAGACACCCAGATCACATCAGCTCAATGAAGTGGTCTGGGTGCTAGGTCCCTCTAGTTTTAACCCTGCAGCTGAAAACATAGCAGTTTCAGAGAAACTGCTATGTTTCACTGAGGGTTAATCCAGCCTCTAGTGGCTGTCTCATTGACAGCTGCTAGAGGAGCTTCCGCGATTCTAAGACACTGAACGTCCATAGGAAAGCATTGAGTAATGCTTTCCTATGGGCGGTTTGAATGCGTGCGCGGCTCTTGCCGCGCTTGCGCATTCGGAGCTGAGAGGCGGAGGGATCCCCAGTGCCAAGGGATAGCATAGCAAGACCACTTAATGTTATCTCACATATATATTATTCATAGGCGTGCGCACGGGGTGTGCCGGGTGTGCCTGGGCACACCCTAATCCCCATGGCACGCCTATGGTTTGAGTCCTGCAGGAACAGTGTTCCTGCACTTTTTTTGAGCAGGAATGCTGTTCCTGCAGGCACTCAGCGCCCCCTGTTTCACCTCTTGCCCCTGTCATGGGGGGGGTGGCAAGAGGTGATGGATCCGCACCCCTTCTCGGCAGCTCAGCCGCGGCGAGGGAGCTGTCTGCTCTCTGCTTCCTCTCGCCGCGCGCTGATGCCGGGAGCCGGAATATGACGTCATATTCCGGCTCCCAGCTCCAGCAGACAGCCCGCGCGGTGAGAGGGAGCAGACAGCAGAGAGCTCCCTCGCTGCGGCTGAGCTGCAGAAAGGTGCCCGCCCCACTGGACCCCAGGGAAAAGTCCACGCCAGCACTCCAGGTAGGAGGCTGGGTGGACATTTTTTTAAAATTAAAATGTAATAATTTGTTCTTGTGTGTGTCTGTGTGTGTGTCTGTGAGTGTGTGTGTGCCTCTGAGTGTCTGAGTGTCTGTGTGTGTCAGTGAGTGTGTGTGTGTGTGTGTGTGTGTGTGTCTGTGAATGTGTGTGTCAGTGAGTGTATGTGTGTCTGTGAATATGTGTGTGTGTCTGTGAGTGCATGTGTGTCTGTGAATGTGTGTGTGTGTCTGTGAATGTGTGTGTGTGTCTGTGAGTATGTGTGTCTGTGTGTGTCTGTGAATGTGTGTGTCTGTGAGTGTATGTATGTGTGTGTGTCTGAATGTGTCTGAGTGTGTGTGTGTACGCATATATATATATATACATACATACACACACGCAGAGCCGGCGCTATCTGAGTGCCGGCTTTGCGCTAAGCCTCAATGGGCTGGCGGGGAGACCAAAGATCTATCTCACCGGCCCACAGCAGCATGGAGGGAGGCAGGAGAGGACCCAGGGAGCTCTAGACAGAAGCTCCGCCAGGTTCCTCTCGCGATATCTGAGCGTTGCTGCGGCAACGCTCAGATCTCACGAGAGTTAACTCTGGCCCTGCAGGCTAGAGTTCACTCTCCACTGGACCACCAGGGATGGCACATGGCAGCAAGGATTTACTAATCTGCCAAATCCCTCCAAACATACAGCACACACACATACAGCACTAACCACACCCTCACAAACACACACAGCACCTTTAAAAAAAACACCCTCACACACAGCACACTAACAGCACACTCACAAACACACACACACACAAACAGCACCCTCAAAAATACGACACTCACACAAACAGCACCCTCACAGGACAAACATACACACACAAACACCATAGTCACAAACACACACAAACACCCTCACATCACACTAACAGCACACACAGCAGTGTATGTGTGTGTGTGTGTGTGTGTGTGTGTGTGTGTGTATATATATATATATATATATATATACATACATACACACACACATGCGGCGTGTGTTTGTGCTTTAGGGTGCACACCCTAATGCAATAGGCTGCGCACGCCTATGATATTATTCTTATTATTGTTATAGCCAAATTTACCACCCTAACTCCTCCCACAGTTTTTAGACTACATAGACAGTAATATACCGATACGTGCGGATTGTTCCCGATTGGTGTGCTATTACTTTGTGGAACGTTTCGCGGAATGGTTCACGGAATATCGTCGTTCTTGTGGCGAAATTAATCCCATAGGAATGAATGGCAAAATGTCCAAAACTAGAGTGGGAGCTGGCAAAAGCTGAAAAATCAGGACATGATTTCTAAACTGCCACCACTCCCTCATTTTCAGGCCCACCTACACAAATCTTATATCAAAATGTTCAGCTATCCCTGTTGCCACTAAACATGTCAACGGCTAAGCCATAGTCTAGATAGTTTTCACAATATGACTATTTGTTTGCAACTCACGCCGTCCATTGACATTCATTGAAACTTCACTCTACAACGCTCAAATTTGAAGGGCAATTTCTAAACTGCGACTGTGCCTTCATTGTTAATATTGCAGAGACATACTATGCATCAAAATGTAGGTGTGGGTCTTGTGATTCTCACAATATAAAGCTCTTCGCTGTAGGATTTATAGTTTTTTAAATACGACAGTTTGAAGATAGCAACCGCCAAAATACTCTGACCTGTGCCAGGCTGCAGCAGCAAGTGATGTCATAGACAGGGCCTTTTGAACACCTGCTAATGTTTTTATAAATGTATGGTTTAATGTAACTGTGCAACATCGTTGCAATTAAATGTGCTATATAAATGAGAACAGTTACTCCGCCCACTCCAGGTGTAGACTACTGGTGGAGGCAAGAACACTTCACACAATTTCCCCAGAAATTGTAGCTTTCTAGTTTTAAATGTAATCCCCCAGCCTCCTTACCTTTTGGAGTGCTGAGGGGAAACCCTGGGGTCCGGTGGTGCTGCTGGGCTCCTGGGCGGCCGGTCCTGCGGGCTGTCTGTCTGGCGGACGCGCGAGGGAGCGCTCTCCCCTGAGTGCTTCCTCTTCAGCTCCCTCGCGCGCCGCACTGATATCGGAGCCGGAAGATTACATCATCTCCCATATCAGTGTGGTGCGCAAGGGAGCTGAAGAGGAAGCACTCAGGGGAGAGTGCTCCCTCGCGCGCCCCCCAGCAATACCAGGGCCAGCCTCGGGGGGCCCTGAGGTGGCCAGCTCCTGGGCCCCCCAGGGGAAGAGGCTGGCCACAGTGGGTACATAATGGATTGCAGGGCAGCCAGGCCCGGTCGCAGCTGCGACCCCAGTATGTACGCCACTGCCGGTAGTTGATATAGCTCTGCTACTCCAATCCACTTCCGTGCCCACTGGTGAGTCTGGTTCTGCACTGGTATATGGTCGGGTGGTGGGTGGGGGTAGCCAGGGGGGTTCTGGGATCTGGAGTTCCTTGATGGGCTGTCTGAGAGGACTCTTGGATAACAGGGAGTGTAGTTCTGCTGCCTTGTCCTTGGACGCGCAGGTTAGAGCGGGGTTGAACCCTACTTCGGTTACTTCATCATGAGGGGCTGAGGGTGCCGTTAGCCTCCATACCAGTGGTCCTGGAATCCTCCCCGCCCATGGTGGTGCCGTTGGGCAAGGAGGTTGCGCCGGCCATGCATGGTGCGGCCTATATGTGTTGGTCAGGCCCCCTGAGGTTGCATTTGCGCTAGGAGGTGCGGGACAAAATTTGGAATCTTCTCCTTGCGCCCCTTGATGGATTTGCCCTCTCCTGAGAAGGACAAAGAAAAGTTTCGGTATTGGAAGATCCTGAAAACATTTATGGATCAGGGCCTTTTCAATCCTGGCCAGTGTCATATGGGAAAAGGCGCCTGAGAAATGCTCAGCCCTCTTCTTTAATCAGGATACGGTCTGGACTGTACAGGTATATGGGAGGTTGAGCTGGTGGAGCTGGTATCACAAACAGCTTTCCCAGCGGATGGAGGTTCACCCATCCTTTGGTTGGGATCAAATGGATATTGGTTTGTTGCTGGCAATTATGACTCGCCCTGCCTTGCATCAGGGCGGTATGTCGTCCTTTCTCAGAAGGGCCGGCACAGTTGGACACTCCGCTGTGTTGGCCTTGCCCAGACGCACTGGGTGCTGCTGGCAATACAATGAAAGTTAGTGCAAGTGGGAGAGTAGTTGCAAGTTTAAGCATGAATGCTCTGCGTGTGAGGGTGCTCACTCAGCCACCCGCTGTTTCAAGAAGGGTAAAGCCGGGGAGCGCGGATATACCGTGGTCTTGAAAGGCGAGGACGCCGGTGGACGTCGGCATGATGCACCCGTGGCTAAGCTGTTATAGGAACTGCAGGGCAGCAGAGCTGCTCCTTGGGGGTTTCTGGGATTGTTTTTGGATTCCTCATCGGCTAAGGTATTCTCCCGGGAATTGTCAGAATCTCAAGTCGGTTCCGGAGCTCCTTGAGGTGGTGGCTGAAAAGCTTAATAAGGAGCTGTCTCTGGGACGGATGGCTGGCCCGTTCTCTGCCCCGCCGATCCCTGACCTGCGTGTCTCCCCATTGGGAGTGATACCTAAGAAAGAGCTGGGTAAGTTCCGTCTGATTCACCATTTGTCCTACCCGTTTGGGGCTTCAGTGAATCGCTAAGGAGCTGTGTAGGGTGTCGTATGCGTCATTTGACGCGGCGGTGTGGTTGGATCGGGTGGTAGGCCCAGGGGCTCTGGTGGTGAAAGTGGATATAGCTGCTGTTTTTTGGTTGCTTCTGGCCCACCTGGACTGCCATCATCTGTTGTGTTGTGTTGAGGACCAAACCAATTTTTGTATATCTGCCCCTGTCCAAATTATAAGATAAGTGTGTGCACGCTCCCAAAGTAATTCACACCAGACAAAAGTTTCAGGTTAATGAAAAACTTGAGGAATCGTTAATCCAGGGGGCCGGTATGCCCCTTATAAAGCAGAAATACATCATATGTATAATTATAGATAACAGAGAAAATACATCAACAATTGGTTAGGTGTTAAGTGGTTCATCTAATGCACAGCCTACAGGGTGTGATGTCACTGTCTTTATGCAGTTCTCCTCCACATTCCTGCACCATCTTGTAAATTGGGTGGTTAGTCGATGGGAAGGGTAACTCCTAGCATCCGGTTTTGAGCAGTTACTGAACACAGGAGGGTAGGGGTTGCTCCAGCAGCCAGTTTTGAGCAGTTAATGAACACGGGAGGGGTTGCTCCAGCAGCCAGTTTTGAGCAGTTAATGAACACAGGAGGGGAGGGGTTGCTCTAGCAGCCACTTTTTAGCAGTTCATGAACAGAGATGCACAGAGTAAATAGGCATTTTACTAAAGTTAATATTCTGTCCACAACATTCCCCCCTTAAAATGACATACTATACCTAATAGGCTGCCGCACATCTGCAAACAGGCTTTCTCAAACCCTTCACTGCGCATAGGACCAGTAGCAGCTTGTCCACTACCTCTCCCGCAACAGACTTTTTGCCCGTAAGACAGGACGCTGTCCCTGTGTTTTCCCTAGAGGGAAGTAATTATATACTTAGTGTGGTGGGACTGTAGAGGTGTGTGTGGTGTATCACAGGCTTCGTCATCAATCTCTTGGTGAAGGAAAGTTGGGGTGGTGCGGTCAATGGTTTGATCTACTGTCTTCTGTAGATATTTCTGTACACATGGTACGCATTGATACATTTCTTCTTCTAATTCAAAATATTAGTTCTTTTAGGGTAATTAAATTATACAGTAAAGCATACTCACACACAGACAGACAATCTTACTGATTCACACAAATAGGCTCATTGACAGACAATGACACACACAGACAAGGTTACTGGCACACACACAACTTTAGTACAGACAAACTCTGATACACACACACAAGCTTACTATAGACAAGCTCACTGTCACACACACACGCTCACTACAGACAAGCTCACTGATGTGCACACACTCTCCCTACAGACAAGCCCATTGACACACACGCTCCCTACAGAAGAGCTCACTAACACACAGATTCACTACAGACAAGCTCAGAGTTTAGTGGGTACAGGTAGTGGAGAGGGAGGAGATAAGACAGATGGGGAACAGGCATGTAGCTGGGTGACAGTGGGGCGAGGAAGCAGGGGGGGAGGGAAGAGGAAAGGGCTAGCTAGTCCTGATTTGGTGCAACCTAGCAGATTTGCCCGTTTGAGGGAAGATGTTGGGAGCATCAGCTCAGGAGTAGCTGTTTTAGAGGAAGCTGTTACTTCTAACAGCCGAGCTAGCATCCCCCCTAGAACGGGTGGGGATCAAAATGTAAGGAAGGCAAGACAGGTTGTGGTGGTAGGGGACTCTATCATTAGGAGAGCAGATAGGGCAATCTGCCGCTCTAATCGGCTCAACCGGACAGTTTGCTGTCTCCCGGGTGCTCGGGTCCGGCGTGTTGCTGACAGAGTGGATAGATTATTGGGAGGGGCTGGGGATGACCCAGCGGTCATGGTCCATGTTGGTACCAATGACAAAGTAAGAGGAAGATGGAAGGTCCTAAAGAATGATTTCAGGGAATTAGGTAGCAAACTTAAGAAAAGGACCTCCAAGGTGGTATTCTCTGAGATATTACCTGTGCCACGCGCTACAGTGGAAAGGCAGCGGGAGATTAGAGAGGTCAATGCGTGGCTTAAGTCTTGGTGCAGGAAGGAGGTTTTTGGGTTTTTAGAGCACTGGGCCAACTTTGCAGTTGGGTACAACTTTTATAGTGGTGATGGACCTAAACGGGAGAGGGTCTGCAGTGCTGGGGGATAGGATGGCTTGAAGGTTGGAGGAGATTTTAAACTAGTAGTGGGGGGGAGGGTCATAGCAATCTACAAAATGTAGATAGGACAGAAAGGAGATGGACTTTAGCACAGTATAAGGGGGGTGGAGAAGGGGGGAGGGGCAAGCTCAGAACAGAGAAGATCATAATTCACAAAATATACAAGTGACGCATAATATTAAATGTATGCTTACTAATGCAAGGAGCCTAAATAACAAAATGGGGGAACTAGAGGCATTAGCATACACTAAACAATATGATATAATAGGCATAACTGAAACATGGTGGGATGAGACACATGACTGGGCAGTTAACTTAAATGGGTACATATTATTTAGGAAGGATAGGAAAAACAAGAAGGGTGGTGGGGTATGTTTGTATGTCAACCATGATTTAAAGCCAAATCTTAAGCAAATGGAATGCGATGAGGAAAATGTGGAAGCTTTATGGGTAAATATCTGCTTTGGGGAAAAGAAGGGAAACCAACTATTGGTTGGGATATGTTATAAACCACCTAATGTTAATATTGACGAGGAACAACAGCTGTTTGAGCAAATTGAGAAAGCTGCAAATCTGGGTAACACTTTAATTATTGGAGATTTTAATTACCCGGACATAAATTGGGACAGAGGGACTAGTAACTCAGCAAAGGGAATTAGGTTTTTAAACTTGTTAAATGACACCTTCATGTCACAACTTGTACAAGCACCAACTAGAATGGACGCTTGTCTGGACCTGGTTTTAACAAACAACGTTGATCTTTTGACCAACATTCAAGTAGGTGAGCACTTGGGAAATAGTGATCACAATATAGTGTCCTTTGAAATAAACTCAAAAAAACAAAAGCACATGGGGTATACTAAAACATATAATTTTAAAAAGGCCAATTTCAATAAGTTAAGGGAAGCTTTACAATATATTGACTGGCATAAACTCTTTAGTGAAAAGAACACTGAGGATAAATGGATCATCTTCCAACAAATATTAGAAAGGTACATTTCTCAGTATGTACCATTGGGAAATAAATATAAAAGAAACAAATTAAAAACCAATGTGGCTTAGTAGAGAAGTAAAACAAGAGATTAAATATAAGAAAAGGGCATTTAAATCGGACAAATCGGATGCATCTTATAAAAGATATAAGGAAGCAAATAATGCGTGTAAAAAGGCAATTAGACTTGCTAAACTTCAAAATGAAAAAATGATAGCTAAAGAGAGCAAAACCAACCCCAATGTATTTTTTAAGTACATAAATTCTAAAAAAAAACAAAAATGAAAGTGTAGGAACACTAAAAACTGAAACGGGGGTGTTAGTTAATGAAGACCAGGAAAAGGCAGGAATTTTAAATAACTATTTCTCCTCCGTATATATAAAGGAAGAACCCATGGCAATAGATGTGCAAATGATTGCTACTAAAAACTTGCAGAATAATTGTAATTGGTTAACTCAAGACAAGGTGCTGCAGCAACTAAAGAAAGTTAATATAAACAAAGCTCCAGGGCCTGACGGAATCCATCCACATGTACTTAAGGAACTAAGTGTAGAAATAAGTGAACCTCTGTTTTTAATCGTTCGAGATTCTTTTATTTCAGAAAGTGTTCCGGAAGATTGGAGGAAGGCAGATGTGGTTCCTATATTCAAAAAGGGTTCAAAATCCTTGCCTGGAAATTATAGACCTGTGAGCTTAACTTCTGTGGCTGGTAAAATATTTGAAAGGTTATTAAGGGATAATATTCAAGAATTCCTTGAGAAGAACATGGTTATCAGCAAAAATCAGCATGGTTTTATGAAGCACAGGTCATGTCAAACTAACTTGATTGCGTTCTACGAAGAAGTAAGTAGAAGTATAGATCAGGGTATTGCCGTGGATGTGATCTATTTGGATTTTGCCAAGGCATTTGATACAGTTCCACACAATAGATTAGTGTTCAAACTCAAGGAAATCGGTCTAGATGAAAATGCTTGTTCTTGGGTAGAACATTGGCTTAAAAACAGAGTACAAAGAGTTGTCATTAATGGTAAATTTTCAAGCTGGACAGAGGTGGCAAGTGGTGTCCCTCAGGGGTCTGTTCTGGGACCCCTTCTATTTAACATATTTATAAATGATCTTGAAGACAGCATTGAAAGTCATGTTTCAGTGTTTGCAGATGACACAAAACTTTGTAAAATAATACAATGTGAGCAAGATATTACTTTGCTGCAGAGGGATTTAGATAGACTGGGGGACTGGGCACTCAAATGGCAGATGAAATTTAATGTTGAAAAATGCAAAGTTATGCACTTCGGCGTAAAGAATACACAAGCAACGTATACCCTTAATGGAAGCGAATTAGGGATAACAACACATTAAAAGGACTTGGGAATTGTTATAGACAACAAACTATGCAACAATGTGCAATGTCAATCAGCAGTGGCCAAGGCCAGTAAGGTATTGTCATGCATGAAAAAGGGCATTCATTCTCGGGACAAGAATATCATTTTGCCTCTTTATAAATCACTGGTAAGACCCTATATTGAATATGCTGTGCAATTTTGGGCACCTGTTCTAAAGAAGGATATTATGGCACTTGAAAAAGTGCAGAGGCGGGCTACAAAATTAATAAAAGGAATGGAACATATCAGCTATGAAGAAAGGTTAACATATTTAAACCTATTTAGTTTAGAAAAACGTCGCCTGAGAGGGGATATGATAACATTATACAAATATATTCGGGGCCAATACAAACCATTGTGTGGAAATCTATTCACAAACCGGACTTTACATAGGACACGAGGCCATGCGTTTAGACTGGAAGAAAGAAGATTTCGTCTAAGGCAAAGGAAAGGTTTTTTTACTGTAAGAACAATCAGGATGTGGAATTCTCTGCCTGAAGAAGTGGTTTTATCAGAGTCCATACAAATGTTCAAACGGCTACTAGATGCATACTTGCAAGAACAGAATATTCAAGGATATAATCTTTCAATGTAGGGTAATAACTGCTTGATCCAAGGATAAATCTGACTGCCATTCTGGGGTCAAGAAGGAATTTTTTTCCTAGCTTGTTGCAAAATTGTGCTTCAAACTGGTTTTTTTTGCCTTCTTTTGGATCAACAGCAAAAAACAAATGCGAGGAAGGCTGAACTTGATGGACGCAAGTCTCTTTTCAGCTTTGTAACTATGTAACTATGTAACAGGGCAAGACTAGAGATAGGCACCATGCATGAAAACAAGACAAAACTAGGAGAACCCAGAACCAGAGCAGGACAGAAAGCAGAACCCAGAACATGTACACAAGACATGAGGAAAACAAGAACATAACATGGGCATGACTGGACAGGACTGTACATGGACTGGGATTACAAGACAAAATAAAACAAGACAAGAGGTACAAGGTAAAACAAGAGGAGACATAGCTAAGCACTATATATGAAAAGTATGGGGATTTAGTCACATTATATGATCATACATTGCATAAGCCTGCCAACAATGCCAATGTACCCCATATCTGGCAGGTCCTACTCTGCCTAATGTTCGCTAAAACAACCACACTATACCACAATAGCACTTACCTGCAAGAAAGGGCAGAGACTTGAAACACTGCTGCAGGTCCAGGCTGAAACAAAAGAAAAATGGAAAACAAACAGGTGTGGCAACATAAAACAAACATTTAAGTGAATCCAAGAGACTGGGAAATCCAGGGACGGAACACAAGAATGAACCCAGAAACCCAGCAACAAAGAAAACCAGACACAGATCAGAAAATCAGAAAAACCAAGCAAGGGCAGGAAAATGAGTACTGGATACCAGAAGCCATTGCCAGAATGATCCGCAGCGAGGAACAGGATGTGACAGTTTTATTATGAGAATTGGCATTATATCTCATCCATTCAAGCCATAGGTTAGTGTCTGAAAAACCAGTCTCTACTGCCACAGTGTCTTCAAATGTAGGGTTAGCTATAGCTACCATGTCTTGATATGCGATTTGAGAGGGTTAACAGTCGTGTCTTGTGTCTACCCACTCAGGTGATTTGTACATGTCTTGTAAATACAATTTATTATATGAACCACCCTCTCTCCAGTACATTCCCATTACATACTCTTCAGTGTCTCCTGGACTAGGGTGTTCTATGTTTAAGGTAAGCTTCATTGGAATTGACCCTGTTGGTTTGCATATAGTCATTCTGTGTAATAAGGATTTCCCATTTCTGTCCACCCAATTTAAGGCAGTCTGTGGTTTGTAGCCCCATGGACGGCCTGTGTTCCAACCTGCCGCTTTCCATGAACTACAGTGATGTCCCCAATGCTCATCAGTTACACAAATGTATAGGTCCTTTTTATTAGGTATGTCTTTGTATACTGTCGAGCGTAATGATAGTGGGAATGTGCATGAAACAATATCACAGTAATCAAATGTAAAAGTGGCAACATGTGTGTTGGAAGAATTATACCAAAATGTGTAAACATGATTTTCTTTGGTAATTGCAACTTTCTGGGCCTCTAATAGGCCTAGTAACAGGAAAAGGTACAGGCAGCTCATGGCTCAACAAAATTTGTTCGAGGACTGTTTTGCAATACATAGTTCTTTTGGTGACTCCTTCCATTGAGAGTTGTTCTTGACTTGCAGTGCTCCATGTCTTTGCTAAAGGACCAAGTTCCTTCCATGAGATATCTGGGGACTTAGTGAATGAAACATTAGGAACAGCCACCTCCCAGTGATGGTACATGTGTGTTATTTCCATGGGTAACTGGACCAGGATCACATTGTTTCCCTTAGAATCACAAAACAGGTCTGTCATGATGAGGCGTACCTCCACCAGTTTGAATAGCTACTCTTCATAGTGTGGATCTGGTAGGGCCAAGGCTGCTCATCGCATGGAACTGCGGGCTTTTTCACCTGTAGTTCAATATAAACGTCAGGATCTATGTCAAGACTGTACCAATAGTGTGGCACACCCCCCCCCACCCCCCGCCCCCGGGAAGTGTCAGAAGAGTGGCCGGATTCAATGAGTAACATCTGTGCAGAGTGACATTGTCAGGCAGAAGTAAAGTTGATTGTAGACGGAGCTGTCTCTGTGTGGTAAGGTGCTGTGGCTGTACTTGATTGAGTATTGCAGTAATATCATGAGGTGCAATGTGGGGATATTTATGGGATAATAATAGTAAACAGTTGAGAGTCGCCCACTAATTCAATTCTCAGATCCCAAAGAACGTTTATCGTGTTAAGTGAAATGTATACCATATAAATAATATTCACAGTTTTATAAAAATGGATTTTATTTATGATAACCAATAATTAACAAATAATATTATGTAACATGCGTGATAATAATCAATGAATATTCAGTATAAAATGGTATGCAATACAAAGAAATGGCTACATACGTCTCAACGGCTAAAACAACATTATCTGTCAAGACTTACACGATTTATGACTATCTTTAACACAGACTGAAAGTGAAACTTTTCACAGCGAAGAACAGAATTCCTCAGAGTGCAGCGTAAGGTCGTTAAGTTTAGCTGACAGTTAGAATAACCCTTTCAATGCTGGCTAGATCTCCTAGGTAGTTAAGATCTATTCTTATGTAATTTTAAATAAAATAACATCTAAACCAGTTCATTAGTCATTTCCTGGAACCATCCAATAAGAGAATCTACCATGTTATATAAGCAGATTTTAATTTGTCTAAAAGATATCTTATCTTAATTTAGAGCAAATCAATACACCTGGATAAAAACAACGGTATGCTAACACGTGATAATATCACATCAATATATAATTATTCTTAATTCCACCTGCAGAATGGAATGTTTATAACTATATATATTTTAGTTAACTAAGATTTCTTAATATGGAAATCTGACCGTGCTTTATCCAGTCATATATATCATGCTATTAATACATTTTAATTAATTTAATTAATTTAATGAAACCAGTATAATTACCAGTTGAGTAGATATTTCATCCGATTGGTAGTCTCAGGAACTTATTTGGATGTCTCTCTGCATGGAGGTTGGAGTCCCCAAACTTCCAATTCCTCTCTCCTCTTTTCCTTTCTCCTTTGCATCTCCTGCATCCCCTGCATATCCTGCATATCTCTATCTTCCCTTTGTCTTAACTTTTAAAGGGCCAGACTCTCTGTACGTCATCAGTTGATAACCCAATAGAAGTACTAGAGGTGTGGTTATCTTCCAGATCGCAATTTAGTTATTTGATCTATAGAGGGCAGTCTTGTCCCACTAAACATACCTATCCAGGAAAGAGTTAACTTTTCCTGGTGGCTATTTTGACGTCATTTTGCGTTATCTTTATAGTGCCATAATTTAAAATTTCAAAGGGTTTCTTAAATTTTGTCCAGACTTAGCGTCTGCAATTCCTGCCATAATTTCTGATATGGCAGATCATGAACTAAGTTTACCCTTTTCCATACAATGGTACCTTATATATATATAGACAGTAAAATTAAATTATTTAATCTTCTCTGTCACAATTGTCTGGGTTTAGAATTGATTATATTCTTCTTATCACTTGTTTATACTATGCATTCCTTTTAGCTCTGACAAAGTGGCTAGTCTTACAGAAAGAAATCTTGTGTCTTTTTTTGTTAACTTGAAAATAACAAAATGGAGTCTGGTCTGTTCAGAGTGACTCAGAATATACACTTTTAGTTTCTATCATAGCACAAAATGTCTGCCGATATCTATACCCTGACAGCAAGGACTGTAAGCTTGTGTCCAAGTACAATGGCATTAGTCTTGTCCAGTAAGGCACTTGCAGCAAAAACAGCTCGGAGACAGGAGGGACCCCAACTGACAGGAATAGTAGCCAATAGGGTGTTGGCGGGAACCAGGAGATTGTGTGAAAACACCATAGGCATGACCCAGTGTTTCAGAGACAAACAGTTTGAAAGGTTTCTGGTAGTTAGGGAGGCCCAATGCAGGTGCTGAGGAAATGGCTCTTTGAAGAGCGTAGAAACAGGTAAGAGCCTCAGGAGATAGTGAGAAAGGCTCAGTCTTCAGGGCATCATAGAGAGGTTGCATGAGCTGAGAGGCCTCAGTAATCCAGGCCCTGCAGTAGGAGATGAGGCCTAGGAAGACATGAAGAGCTTGGTGAGCAGATGGAGGGCAAATGGCAGTGATTCTTCGAACTCTGTCCCTGGTTAGGTGATGGGTGCCATGGGAAAGACAATGTCCCAAGAAGACCACAGAGGGCTGGCACCATTACAACTTCTTTTTGGAGGCTTTGCAGCCTTGTTCAGCTAGGAAATGTGTGCTTTATTATATGTACTGAAACCCAAATCAGAAAAAGTCTGTGTTAAACTGGATTTATATTTCTCCACTGATACTGTCTTATGTGTCTTCTTTCTAAGGTTTTGGAACTGCGCGACTTGGTCTCTGCCGCCATGTCCCTCAGGAAGATTCAGTTGCGACACCTGCAGTTGCTCTTGGGTAAGCTGCACTTTGTGTGCCGGATTTTTCCTATTGGTAGGGTGTTTAATCGCTGCGATGATCTGGTGGTTTCGCCTTCTTGGATGGGTTTAATGGTCGGTCATAATGGCAGGCGCCTGAGGTGTCCAATGCAGAGTTCCATCTGTTCACTGATGCCGCAGGTGCGTTTTGGGCCATCTTTGGGGCTCACTGCTAAAGCTTGGCCGGAGACTTGGCATTCGACGGGGTTGACCATGAACCTGACTTTCCTGGAGCTTTTTCCTATCGTGATGGCTCTGGAGATTTGAGGTGATCTCCTCAGGGATTGCAGGGTGGTCTTCCACTGTGACAATATGGGGGTAGTACAGTTAATTTGGTTCTGGCATGCCTCGGCTGTGTCTGGGAAGTTGGCTTGCCTGAGCTTTTGGTTTAAGCTCACCAAGGTTTCAGACATCACTAAGGATATTCTTGTTTCATTGGTTATGAGGGAATGGCGTAAGTGTCCCAAGATTGCGGACTCTCGGAGGATGGTTTCAGTTGCTCTTATGGTGGGCTTGTTCAGTGTTTTACCGCAGGTCTGTTTCTCTCCATTCGAAGTGACGTTATTTCGGTTGGCATTCTCCTTTGCCTTTTTCAGGGCCATGGGGATGTCTTTGGTGAAACGGATGTAGTAAGGTTTTTGATTCAGAAGTCAAAGACGGACGTTCTTGGACGTGGGTCACATTACGTAGCATTCCGGGCTCTATGGTCTGTCCTTTGGCTTGTCTTCATGCTTTCTTGGAGGTCTGCCCAGCGGGCGTGGGTTCTTTGTTGGTTCAGGGGGATGCCAGTTCCCTCTGCAGGTTCCAATTTATCAGGGTTTTCCACATGGCTTTGGAGGTGTTGGGGCTGCCTAGTGCAGAGTTTGGGGGACACTCCTTTTGGATAGGGGCTGCCACTGAGGCATCTCGCATGGGTTTGGCTGAGGATTGGGAGATGGGAATCTGGGAGGTTCCGATCATACGTTCGTCCAACTTGTCCCCTTGTTTCACCTCTTGTTGTTGTAGGTGTCGGAAAGCGAGTATGGGTCATCAGCCATGCATATATTCATTGGGCGCAACAGCGGGGTGCAATTCGTCCTGGGGGACTACAACTGGGCCTGTCGCCAGCGATGGCAGAAGTCCATTGGTTCGGTACTCGGGGGATGCAGTGGGAGCACCTGTTGCCCAAATTGGTCCGTTTGTCCGGCCTGCTCAGTGTTCCTGTTATCCTGATTCATGCTGGGGGAGCGACCTTGGCACTATTCCAATGTGGGATCTGGGGAAGATGATCCAGAAAGATTTGGCTGAGCTATGGCTCAGATTCCCAAGAGTGTGTCTAGTATAGTCTGAACTATTGGAGGGGGGCAAGAGACCCCAGGGCTCTGGAACGGGACAGAATTAACCTTAAGTGGGTTTCGAAGTTTGTAGGGTAAATGGAGGGGAGGGGGAGGCTCACGGTGCATCACCGCATCTTTGAGCGTAATGCAGCTATGTATTTTAGGAGTGATTGGGTCCACCTGACAGAGGTAGGACTGGATCTGTTTAACCTAGCGTTGCAGGGTGCATTGGGGGAGACTTTGGTGTTGGGGCAGCCCCACTAATTTAGGGGGTAAACTAGCGGGTCTTGTGGCAGTATATGGCCCTTGTCAACCGGGGGTTAGAACAGCAGTCCGTGGAAAGTGGATGGGTAGGGCTGTCCCTCCCCTAACCTCAACTACAGTTATGGATAACAGATGTGCCCACTGAGCCAATAAATGGCTAGTGGTTACATTACGTCATGGAGGCCCAAGAAAATGCCTTGTACTGGTTGATACGAGGGGGGAATGGCAGCTGCCCTACGTTATGTTTGGTTGGCAAGGTGGTACTCAGTGAAGTATCTATTTACTGAGTAATTATGTATATAGTGTTTATGTTAAAGTTGAAGTTTAATATTTAGATATATTTATAATAGAGCTGTGGCCTATTTACTCCAAAGAAAGCTTGTAGTGTTTCATTTTGGGAATAAATGGTGGGTATCGATAGTAAAGGTTTATGCCCACAGTTACCCTCTACCAACACACAAGAAGTGAGAGGTAAAGGTTATGACAATGATGCAAAGGTGTCAGGAGTGTACAATTTTTGGCATTGTGAATAATATCTACCAGCTTTTTCCCATTCAAGCCGTTGCTGGGACACTTTAATGAGTTTTTTTAAAGTACCCCTGAAGAGTCATCCTGACACCAGACGGTTATCAAAAGCTAATGAAATACAAACTTGATGATCTCAGCCAATCCATTGCTTGCCCATATGAAAGCATGAGGTTATTGAGCATGCACAGCAAAATGCTGCGCTGCACCGCGACAAACAGCATCTCCTCATAGAAATGCATTGAATCAATGCACCTCTATCAGGAACATTGTGCAGCGCTGATCCAAGAAGCACCTCTAGAGGCTGTCTAAATGCCTCTGAAAAGGCAATGTTTATATTAAAGCCTGCAGGGACAGACTCTAGACACCAAAACAACTACATTAAGGTGTATTTGTTTTGGTGACTATACTGTCCCTTTAACCCCTTAAGGACGAGTGACGGACGAGGTCCGTCACTCAGGGGAAAGCGTTAACGACGAGTGACGGACCTCGTCCGTAACGCGTTAAAATTAACCCCTGATCGCCGCGGTGCCGGCGATCGCGGGGTTAATGCTGTTGCTGGGTGCCTCCGAGTCAGGGGCAGACCAGCAACAGCAAATCGCGATGTCCCAGCCCATGTGATCGCTGTGACAGCCAGTCACAGCGGTCACAATGCTGCTGGGACATCTGATCCGCCTCCCTCCACCTCTTGTGGGTTTGTGAAGTGGAGAGAGACGGATCGGTGCTACATTGTGTCCCAGAAGAATAGCTAAGTTGCAATAAAAGTTTCCTACCCCTTTCCCCTGTTTAAAAAAAAAAAATTAACCCTTTCCCTGCTGTTTGATCACTGCTAGCAGTGATCACTATACAGGTCACAGTACTTTACTGTGATTTTTTTTTTTTACTTTCAAGGGTTAAGTTTTTGGGTTTTTTTAACCCTAAGGGGTTAAATTTTATTATTTGATTTTATTAGTGTATGATTTAGTTACTTGGGTGGGTGGAATTTAGTGGGAATTAGGGAATAAATTTTTTTTTTTAGTTATTTAAAGTTTTGTTAGCTTTGTTAACTGTATTTAACAATGTTTAGGAAGTATAGCGCAGAGGAGGCTTATGCCCTGTTAGCGGCGGACTCAGAGGCGACAGACACTGCCTCAGAGAGTGACGCAGGGGACGCAGGGGACTATGTGCCAGATACTGCAGGACCATCAGGGGAAATCGCTGATTCCCCTAATGCTGAACATGGCGCAGATGACTGGGTACCCCCTAATAATTTTTCCCCAGACATCCCAGTGTTTACAGCCAATCCTGGCATACAGGCTGACCTGTCTGGCTATAGTGCGCTGGATGTTATGCAGCTCTTCTTTGGGGATGAGATTTTTGAGGAGATAGTCACCCAGACTAATCTCTATGCGGAGCAGTATCTGGCACGCAATCCAGACTCTCTTATCTCCAGGAAAGAGAGATGGAACCCAACCAGTGTGCCAGAATTGAAACAATTCTGGGCACTGACCATGTTAATGGGGCTAATTAAAAAGCCCACAATTAGGATGTATTGGTCCAAACATCCTATTTGCAATACCCCCATTTTTGCCGAGACAATGCCGAGGGAAAGATATTAAGACATACCGCGATTTATGCACTTTAGTGATAATAGCAAGTGCCCCCCAGTATGAGCTTCTTTATAAAATCTGCCCTTTAATTGCCCACTTTAACCATAAATTTGCCACTATATATACCCCCAATAAAAACATTTCCATTGATGAGTCCCTCATGAAGATCAAGGGAAGACTGGGATTTAAACAATATATCCCATCCAAAAGATCCCGATATGGGATCAAATTTTATAAACTGTGTGAAAGTGTATACGAAGGAAGGGATAGCCACCTTGATCCCCCAGGTTGCCCAGATATAGTAGGGACAAGTGGGAAAATTGTCTGGGACTTAATAATGCCCTTACTTAACTACGGTTATCACTTATACATTGATAACTTTTACAATAGTATCCCACTGTTAAAAATGTGATACTGCTTCGAGACCGTGGCCTGTGGCACTATTCGAAAGACTCGCACAGGTTTCCCAAAGGCTCTGGCAAACAAAAAAATGAAAAGGGGGGAAACAGCAGCTCTCTGCCAGAATGGACTACTGGCACTCAAATACAGGGACAAAAAGGATGTTTTCATCTTAACCACCATTCATGGTGAAAACACTCGGAGGGTCGCAGTTCGTGGCAGAGAGGAATGCAAACGAGTGCCAGTCTGCATACGGCAATATAATCGGCATATGGGGGGCGTTGACCTCTCCGATCAACTGATGCAGCCGTATTTGATCATGCGTAAGACCAGGGCCTGGTATAAAAAAGTGGGCATATACCTGATGCAGATGGCAATACACAATGCATTTGTCATTTTCAAAAAGGCAAATGCTGGGCTGAATATATCCTTTCTTTCGTTCCAGTTTAACCTCATTACTGGGCTACTTGAGTGCCACACAAGGAGACCATCAGTGGAGCCTAGCAGAAGAATGGAGGCAGGTCACTTCTGCTTTAAGATTCCACCAACCCCTAAAAAACAAAACCCCCAGAAAAGGTGCAGGGTGTGTTACAAGAGCTGAGACCAGCTATTACTGCACCGATTGCCCCTCTGAGCCCGGCCTATGCATTGGCCACTGTTTTAAATTTTTTCACACCCAAGCCGAATAAGTAGACCAGTTTTGGGTTGTGATTTTTTTTTAGTCATCTGTCTGATTAGTAACCGAATCTTGGCTTTGTCTCCCGCTTATCCGGTCTTCTCTGTTCCTTGACCTCGGCTTGTCCTATGGTTGTTCCGTTTCTCTTTACTCCTTTGACCTCGGCTTGTACCTTGACAATTCTCTGCTTGTATAGCCCGGCCATTCTAAGGACCGGTATTACAAGTTTCTCTCTGTGTTCTCTCTCTTTGTGGTCTGTCTGTCTGTGTTTTGGTTTCGGAATCCATGACAGCTTTGCCCGGGATGCAGATGACTGGGTACTACCCCCGGATAAGTTTACCCCAACTATTCCCCCTTTTCACAGCAAATAGTATGCACTTGTTCATAATTTGAATTGATGAGCTGCCTATACTTAAGAATATATGTGGCCTTTGAGAGGCAATTTGCAGTCCTGAGCTGCTACAATCAGGGCCGGTGCAAGGATTTTTGCCGCCCTAGGCAAAAGAAGGATTTGCCGCCCCCCCCCTCTCCCCCCGGAACATCGCAATGCCCCACCCATATGTGTGTTTACAGTAAAAAGCCTGCAGGGACAAACTATAGACACCAGAACAACTTTATTAAGCTGCAGTGGTTCTGGGGGACTATAGTGTCCATTTAATGTGAGGTAAATTAGAGATTAGTGTCACTAATAATATACTAGATTGCCTACTTACAATCAGATGAGGATGGTGATGGGCTCTGGCTGCAGTCTGGCTCCACTGGTCTGGTGTAGAACAGGATCTCTGGAGGCTGTTTGTAACTGTGGTCACAAAATTCAATGTTCTGGGAGAACGGGAAGCAGCTCAATTTTTGGGGCCTCTTACATAGCTCAAGGTCTGGGCCCCAGGGCCTGACGGTGAGTATGCCCATAAAGCCCACCCATAAGTCCACCCACATGTTCCACCCATGAACTCACAGGGAGTAGAGTGTGTGTTATGTGTTACTGTAGAGGATCTAATGTGTGTGCTTACAGAATGTAGTGTATAAGGATACCAGTTTGTGTAGGTGATGCAGTGTGTGTGTGTATAAGAGATGTATTGTGTGTTTCTTGTTGTGTGTAAGGGATGCATTGTGTGAATCTGTGTTTGTATGCATAAGTGATGCAAAGTGTGTTTCTGTGTATGTAAGGGATGCAGTGTGTGTGTCTGTAAGGGGTGCGTTGAGTGTGTGTAAGAGATGCATTGTGTTTCTGTGTGTGTGTAAGAGAAGCAGTGTGTGTTTGCATGTGTGTGTAAGGGATGCATTGTGTGTTTCTGTGTATATGTGCAAAGGATGCATTGTCTTTATGTGTAAGGGTTGCATTGTGTGTTTCTCTGTGTGTAAGGGAAGCATGTTGTGTTTCTGTGTGTATAGGGATGCATTGTGTGTGTGTGCGTGCGTGTGGTGTGAAAGAGCTCCCTGTCCTATAGAGCTCTCCCTTCCATTCCTTAGAGATCTCCCCTGCCCCTTAGTGGTCTCTCCTCTCCCCCCCACCTCCCTTAGTGGTCTCCTTTTCTCCCCGACTTTCCATTAGTGGTCTCTCCTCTCCCCCCACCCTCCCCTAGTGGTCTATCCTCCACCCCCCTCCCTCCTTTAGTGGTCTCTCCCTCCACTACATTCTCATCTCCCACCCCTCGTGTTCTCCTCTTCTTCTCCCCCCGTGTTTTCCTCTTATTCCCCCCCTGTATTTTCCTCTTATTCCCCCCGTTTCTCCTCTTCTTCTCCCCCCTGTAATCTTCTCTTCTTCTCCCCCCTCCCTGTAACCTTCTCCCCTTCCTCCCTGTAATCACTTCTTCTCCCCGTAATCTTCTCACCTCCCATCAATCATCTCCCCCCATCATCTCCCACCTCCCTCCCCCTCCCTCCCATCAATCTCCCCCATCAAATCATCCCCCCTCCCTCCCATCAAATCATCCCCCCCTCATCTCCCCCTCCCTCCTCCAATCAAATCATCTCCCTCCCTCCAATACATCCCCCTCCCTCATCAAATCATCTCCCCCATCAAATCATCTTCCCTCCATCAATCTTCCCCTCATCTCCCTCATCAATCTCCCCTCCCTACATCAAATCATCTCCCTCCCATCAATCAATCTCCCTCCCATCATCTTCTCCTCACCTCAACCCCCCTGCCCTGTAGCGTGGCCAAGCTCCTATCCGGTCCGCAACTCGGCGGGACTGACAGGAAGTGCACACTCAGTGTGCACTTCCTGTCAGTCCCGCCGGGTTGCGGACCGGAAAGGTGCTCGGCCACGCTACAGCAGGGCAGGGGAGGTGAGGCACTGTGGCAGCCGTCTGAGCGCTCTCTATACAGGCGGCTGCAGAATTTAAAGGGCCGCTCAGGCGGCTGCAGAATTTAAAGGGCCGGCGATGGGGGCGCAGGGCGCCCCCTCCTATATGGCGCCCTAGGCGGCTGCCTAGTTCGCCTTATAGGAAGCGCAGGCCCTGGCTACAATGAGACTTGGGCCCAGCATCCACTTTTGAAAAATATGGAAGTGGTGTGTCTCCAATGTGCCGCTTCAACATCCACATAACCCTGAGAAAGGTACACATTGGGTTATCATTGCACTAACATGACATAGCTGAGCAACATATTAGGTGTTACACTGCCTTAGCACACATAAGGATAGCAAAATATACAGTAACATCTCCAAGTGTGTGTCAAAAAGGCAGAAACAATGCTAATTGCAACTAGACTTGGTACAAACTAACAAAAAAATTATCCTACACTAAGGTTTAGAATATACCTTTTGAAATACCCTGGGGTATCTACTTTAAGAAATGGTAGGCCTTTGTGGGGTAGTTTGAATTTAAAGCCTGCTAAGATGCTTGGAAATTGCACATAGACCCAGCGTCAAAATTCAAAGTTCAGTAAAAACTAATATGACTTGGTCTCCAATGTTCCCCTTCAACATCCACATAACTCTGAAAAAGGTACACATGGGGTTATTGCATCACTAAGATGACATAGCTGAGCAACATGGTAGGTGTTATACTGCCGTAGCACACATAAGGATAGCAAAATATACAGTAACATCTCCAAGAGTGTGTCAAAAAGGCAGAAACAATGCTAATTGCAACTAGACTTGGTACAAACTAACAAAAAAATTATCCTACACTAAGGTTTAGAATATACCTTTTGAAATACCATGGGGTATCTACTTTAAGAAATGGTAGGCCTTTGTGGGGTAGTTTGAATTTAAAGCCTGCTAAGATGCTTGGAAATTGCACATAGACCCAGCATCAAAATTCAAAGTTCGGTAAAAACTGAAATGGCTTGGTCTCCTATATGGCACTTTAAGCTTCCCAAAATAGTGCCAAAGACATACAATGGGGGTGTCCTTTTACTCAGAAGACTTAGCTGAACATAATTTGGGGGGTTTGAACTTAGTGGCACATGTTAAAAATACAAAATGCCCAGCAAAAATGCAATCCATATGTAAAAAACGCACAAAATTCTTTTTTACCACATACTTTGGCATTTATTGGTGAAAAAATAGGGGCACGTTAAGGCACAATATGCACCTTATGAGATACCCTGAAGTGTCTACTTTTACAAATGGTAGGCCTTGGTGGGGTTTTTTTTGAACAGTCAAACTGTTATAATACCCCAAATGGAAGCTAAGGCTCATTAAATCTGTCTCTCAAAATTCTACTGTGAGTACTGAAAAGGACAGGTCTCCTATATGACACTGTAGCTTCACGAAATAGTGCCAAAGTCATACAATGGGGGTGTCTTTTTACTCAGAAGACTTAGCTGAACACAAAATAAAACTTTGTACAGGAATAGCACACACCAACTTTACAAAATACACACAAGAAGTTCTTTATTATAAGTTTGCCAAAAACTAAATAAAACACAATTTTACTCCACCGTTTACTTCACCGTTTGCGGTGAAATGGCTACTTAGAAAGAGTCAAAACAACCCTACGTAAATAGCCTGTGATGTCTATTTTCTATAAATATATACTTTTGTGTGACAATTTTTTTTAATGGCTATTAAGCTTACAAGACAAACATACCAAATTCTAAAATCGCTCCACATTAAAAGTTTATTTTACTCCTTGTGCTTTGTGACCTGTAACTACCAAAAAAAACTTAAAATCCCAGACACATTGTATATTCTGTAAATCAGAACAACTAAATTAATTTATTTTTAATTACTTTTCTTAACCTGCACTAATTATGCACACATTATTATTGCAAAAACTGTAAAAAAAAAAACACCAAATTTTCATTTTTTTTTACATTTTTCTGTATTTTTTTTATAATAAATAAGCATTTATATATATGTGTGTTACATCAAATTAAAGCCCTTTCTGTCCTTTAAAAAACTATATATAATAAGTGTCGGTGCAATAAATTAGTAAAATGCAAATTGCAGTTGAACGCAAAAAATGCTGTTGTCATAAAGTGAAGGACAAGCTTCTGAAGCTCTGTGGTTAAAAGGAAGGTTAAAAGGAAGATCTTACGAGTTATTTTTAAGTGTTGAAATGTTCCTGTAAATCTGATTACTCTAGTTTAGAAATCTTAAAACTCTCACTATGTATGCTCATTGTACTAACTACCCCTTTCAGTGCTGATTCCAAAAGAAGCATAGCTCAATCTTTCAGAAGCATTGTGGAAAGAAAATATAGGTACATTATATACATTAAATTTTATTCACGAGGTTGAATATCCACCTCATCTCACTCTGTCCTAGACCTCGGGACTCTAAAACCGCAGGGTTTGAATGTGGATTTCGAACTCTGTCATTTTATTTAAATGTATATATTTTGCCATGCCCTATCATTTATATATATATATATATATATATATATATATAATCACAATTATGGTGTATGTAGATGAAATATCAATGTATATACAGATTACCTCCATCCACAAGCACACTGATTTTGGTTTAATCCCATCCTACTGTGAATACCACTTAAAGTATATATATTTATACTCTTAGCAACACAGTATATTTTTTTAACATGTTATTTAACACTACCTCTTTAAAAACTCATACCACTGCATAGGCACTAAAGCACACTTATAATTTAAATTCATAAACGCATAAGTTCACTGGCACTTAAATATGATAATTAATATGTTTATTAATCTTTATTAGTATTTCACTATATGTTTATTTATCTGGAGGGGGGGAGCTAACGGCCATGCCGACACGCCCTAAGGGCGGCACATATCGCATGGGAGAGGTGCGGCATGGCAGGGGAGCTAGGGGTATTCCGGGCGGCGGCTGAGTGACGATCACGTGGGTTTGAGATGTCATTTCCGCCAACCAACCGCGGAGTGCTGATCACGTGTACACGTGACGGCACTTCCGCCAACCCCCTGGAAACCCGCGGAACACTTCCGCCAACCACTACTGTCCACCAATGGAAATAGTAGCAAATAAAGGTGCCCACAACCTCCACCAATTAAAGATATACACACAAATTTTTCTATACCTGATATATGTTAACTACATTGTGATTGGACTAAAATGCATCTAGCTCATTAAAGAGGAAGACCCAAGAGACAGTTAAAAATGGAAGATTCAGAGGACCTACATTACAGCTGACTGAAGAAGCTCTATTTGAGAGTGAAACGCGTATTGGCCATTTTTAAAGGACTTTTATTGAGGACTTTTTTATACTACTTGTTTATATATATATATATATATATTAATAAATTTGTTACTTCATTTTTATATCTTATTTAAGTCCTTTTTGGAGCCTCCAAGAGAATCTTCATAGGGGTAGTGCCATCTCCATTCAAATTGGCACAGAGTTTATAAACCTAGAGCCAGGACCCACAGGCTCAGGACCAGGTGTGAGCACCACATTTATTTATATACATGTGTGCTTCTATGACCACAATCTACACATTGGTTCGCTCTCCCTCTGTTTTTTGTCTTTGAGAATCACTCCAAACCGAAGTAGAAGGGTGGTGCTACCATTATAAGCACACAAGCTTTGATACGGAGCCAGTGTTTCCATATACAGGCTCCTTGGAATGTGAGTGCACCAGCCATTAAGATTCCATCATTATTATTGCATTGTCACTTTATATACCATTTGCACTATATTGTATTCTTCTGTATTCTTTTACATGTATTTTCCACTGTACCATGATACCAAATAACGTTTGGTAAGCTATATATGTGTTTGAGCGCTCCACTTATAGGTGTAGGTCTCTGTTACTTACACCACACTTAAATCTATTACCTTATTAATCGTTTACATTAACAGCCAGCAGTATTGATCAGATTACTAGCAACTGAATATTTTAGGATTAGATACCTGATCTGTTCGAATTGTTTTGATCTTACTTTTGAAATGGCCTCTCTTTCTGCAAATAGTTTTTGCAGCTAGTCTGGAGCTCATGCAATGACTCAAGAAGAGAAACTGCCTCATCGTATCCAGATGATACCATATTTTCTATGAAGGTCCTAAGAAAATCCCATAAACTCATAATAGCAGTTCTATAAACTACTGCAGAATAAACCAGTGCTCCACAGTCTCTTTTAGAAAATGTAGCAATACCTCAAGGCATAGCAATCGGCTGTATATTACTAAATGTAAAATGGAACCATTGAATGTTGTTCCTTTAACTGCCCTGTTTGCTGGACACTGTGTTACATCCATGAGATATTTTCAATTTACAGTCATACATCCCCCTCACCCCAATTCATTCTCCTCACCCTTACAAGGAAGATTGAAATGACAAAAACACCTTAGCCTCTCTCTTCAGTACACTTTCAACCATTTTTTTTGAAGAAAAACAAAAAAACAAGCAAAAAAATAAATAAAAATAAAAGGTATACACGTGTTTATTTCTACACAATATGGTTTCATCAACCAGGCATATTTTACAAAAAGAAGAAAAAAATTCATTTAAAACAATGCTTTCCCCCTATTACTTGTTTAAAGTTTGTGGTATTTACAAATGAAGCGTGTTAAACAGTAAGGTGCGTGAAGAAAGCAACTCTGTTTGTTGAAAATGTTTTAAAATATTTGACGTTCATAGAACTTAGTATTCATTTTCCAAAGAACATTGAAGAGGTCCAGTGGGAAATGTAACAGCTGCGTAATCAGAAACCCATTTGCCCTTGATGCAGTTGGGCAGGGTGTCTTGGCACAGTCTTTTTTTTTTTTTTTAAACATTCGGCACTGGAATCTTTGACAGATCCCTCCCCCCCCACAGCTAATAGAAAGATTGCAACTCTTCGTCTGTCTTTGTGCTGAAAATGAGCTTAAATATTATAGAAAAAGTATTTACAAAGGAAGTCATGTGTCAGAGTTTGTGGCATCTCCCAAATTAGAAGTACTGCTACTCAGGCACTGTTGCTGTTCTTGGTTGTTTACTTTGGTGCCAGCATCTAGGTGGCATTCATTTTTCTCTGTTTTTACATCTGCTGCTGCTGCAATGCTCACACATGTGACACAACCCTGTGAGTAAAGAGGAATAAATTAGATTTCAGGAAAATATATTGAATTGACAGTGAAGCTATTATACTATGACAAACATAAAGCATTACATTCAAATGTAATGGAAGTTTATTAATCTGCTTTGCTTACTATTAAAAGGACAAAAATTATCGATTTAGCCCTAATAACTGCCATTTTGTAGAACTACTACAGATTGGCCACACAAGTTGAAAAAAACAGAAGCTGCCCAATGTGCCTTAAATTGTCATTAGTGTTTACAAAGTGAAACAGAGTAATTACATTCACATTTATGGTAGCCATTTTGACTGTTACTAGCGTGTTTTCAATAGGAGACCACAAACTGGATGACATATCTAAGACACTTCCCCTCTGTGAAGATTTAAAATATTTTAATGTATTTTCATAAAAATAATTAAGTATATCCAGCTTGAAGCGTCTCTTTAAAGGTATTTCACAGGCTGTCATGGCTGTATTGTGTATCAATATGCCCATGATAATGAAATGTAAGCTAGCATCTGTATCATGAAATGTTTTCCAGACATATGACAAACTATATAGAGCATTAGGTAAAATATCCACAACATGCCAGTATGTAATATTTGCATGACAGGTGAAAGTTGAATACATTGCAATAAAGTAAATTTAGTGTAAGCCTACAGATTTTTGCATACTGACAAAATGGAGTGTTTGTCATGGTACAGCCATATGGTGCAACCAAATCCCCATTTTTGATTGCTTAGATATATGTGATTTTAAGTATTCTTGTAAGATTTAAAAAAAATTTTTTTTTTTATGTGCACCTGTTTCCTTAATCTATATTTTAGCCTTTATAGCAAGCAGCGTCTACTACTACTAAGAAATGCATGCACTTGGTGTGCCCCTGAATTCTCATTTTTCCTGGGTATATTTGGAACCATGAACAGATTCCAAATATAAACAGTATTTTGAGTTGAGTACCCTGCTCCTCCACTCCAGGTGCCCATTTGAAAGTGACCACAGGAAAGCAAAAGTTTGATGAGAGTATCTGGCAGCAGTTTAAACAGTAAGTATTGCAGTAAGCATGTTTATTTATCTCCTGTGTTAAACGCTGTGTCGACCCACTGGCATTTTGACAAAGTTTGGGCTTATACGATATGGCTATATGGTGTAACCAAATCACCACGTTGTTTGCCAAGATAGGTGATTTTTAAGTAGCCCTAAATTAAGAGAACAGTGCACACAGAAATCTAGTTATTCTGTATTCTGGAATATATTATTTAATCTACACATCTGCAACTGATTTTGCCAGCACAAAATATAGACAATGTGTAATTCTACCAAAAGCGGACGTATATAAAAAAAAGAAAATAAAAAAAAAGGCAGGTATTTCTTACTTGTGTGTCTATTTCTTGAGGGATTGTCCGATTCCGTATCCATGAATGCACTTCTGCAAGCTCCTCTTTCTGCTCTTCCGTGAACCATGGCTGCTTGTTCCGCATTGCAGCAAGTTTTTCCAAGTCTTCTTTTAACAAAGTTTCTTTATCCCTGGAGACAATCACACACAGAGGAAGAATCAGAAATGTGTAACAGACAGACAAATAAAACCATAAAAACAAAAAATAAACCAACACAATTTAGTTGAGAATCATGTTTTTTTTTCTCTTACCTCTCAGGTACCTGATAGGTCATCATTAGAGGAGTAGGTGTACGCTCTATTATAGTCCAGATAGAGTCTCCAGCAGCCTTGGGGAAATTATCTGTTTCCAAAACCTCTGGACGCTTATGACCCTTTTTGGAGGTATCAGAGGACTTGCTAGCAAAATACTTGCTGCTGTTACTACTCCCTTAAAGTTTTAATAAAAAAAAAAAAAAAAACAATAATTAAAATAATGAAAATGTACCATTTGCAAAGAGAACTACATTAACAACATCAACATATTGAATAAAAGGTGACTTGGCTCTAAAATACACAGTATAAATAAAAGGGATATAAAATAGCAAATCTAATATAAAACATAAAAATCAACATTGCTGCACACATGGAAAAGCGAAAGCTAATGCACTGTGATCAATTCAGAAGTAAATTCTTCAGACCCAGATCTGAATATGATCTTGCAGAATTACAGCTTGAGAAATTACACAATTACTAGTTATAATCCGATCACACCTAATATTGTCTGGATATTATTATTTTATTGAATACAAACCAAACAAAAGCTATAACGTGATTATCTTGTCCACAGTGACCCTGACATTTTAAAGTGGAGGAAAGCACAGAAAAGTTACCTGTAAAACACATTAGAAACATTATCATTTTAGTAAAATACCCAAACAATGGTGAAAACGATAAATATGAGATCCAGCTTCTATGAAAGAACATAAACATCATTATTATCTGAATTTAAAAAGTTCCAAAATATAGATCAAGTTAACAGATAGAGATGTTTTAATTAAATTGTGTCTAAAGCAAACATAAAATAAAATGTAAAAAAAAAAAAAACTACAAGTATACAAGGACTGTCAAATATGGTTGATCTAATCTATTAGGTGAATTGGTATCCAAATCTACTAATGCTGCTAGTGGTAGTGGGCACAAGTACCCAATCGAATATTTTTCTGGGTGCCAGTTGTTATGTAACTACTACATGAAAGAAGGAAAGTACAGAAAAGACCCATACCAAGCATAAGAAGAGAAGGTTCAACAATAGTCTCACAGTAATAGACCTCTGATAAGACCTCTGTAACAGCTTCCATTACGGAGTTTGACTGAAACAAAGATTGATGAGTGCTAGAAGATACACCTTGTATGTGGAACACAAGCCAGGGAACACACATCTCTGAGCCTCCAGCTGTGATGGATACTTCAAACATGCTTTAAAATATGGTCACACAGTTATACTGTCAACAGAACTAGGATAATCAAGCTCTAACAAAAATAATGTTTTTAAAGAACAACGCCTTCATTAAGGCATTATAGAAAAAATGCATTATAATAAAAGAAGTGAAACATATGAAAACTCTCTTGAAAGTCTAATGTTTGGTGCAAATCTGAAACTTTTGTACAGACCTGAGAGAGGGTGAGATTTCTCAGTTTATTCTGATCCCCCTGTTGCTTACAATGTGCTTATGTGTGTATATAGGCTACTGCCCTTTGGAATCTTTCATGTTTTTCCCCCCCCACAAGTGAAGCGAAGACATGATGTGCGTGCAAATGATAAAAAGCCATGGGAGCGCCTACTCAAGATAAATATTGCACACATAAAACACACCATACATACTTGTACTTTTGGGTTGAGTGACCTGTGATGTCCTAGGTGGTGGTAAGCATTTAGCTGCAGTGATTTTTGCAAATCACAGCAGTGATCATAAACAGTGTGAAGAGATACTGGGGCCTTTACCTCCTTGCACCATAACCAATGCAAAAAACATAGGCAGTTATGATGTTTGGAGTGCCACATTTAATAACCGGCATTGGAAAATCTGTTCCATTCCCAGCCAGTCCTGGTATACAGTAAATTACGTTAAAGGCTATGTTTTATTTTGAGCCATTGTTTGAGCATTGTTTGAATATGATAATGAGTACCTGAAAATAAAAACTACCGGTTCAATATGGTTAGGCAGTGAATCATATCCCTACCTATGCCACTTCCAGAAGTTCCATTTGAGGTAGAACCATTTGATCCAGACCCTAAACAGCTTGAATTAGCTGACCCACTTCCAGAGGCTGCAGATCCAGTGCCAGACTGTGAGTCCTCTTGAAGTAAGAGATCAAACAGTTCACTGGAAGCTGAGTGGCTGTCATTGTTACCGCTATCCTCAGCTCCATCCACCTACAGGAAACAGGACAAATACAAAGGTTAGGAAGTATTAGAGATAGAGATAGAGAGAACAAGCCCACTTTTTGCACATGCATTGGAAGTTAGCTGCAAAACAAAGTCTACAAAATGTGTGGAGTGCTTTTTTATGTATTAACTTTTGTTTAATGATCTACATAATGTGTTGTCTAGTTGAAGCTAAAAGGTTAGAGAAGAGAAAAATAGTGGAAGACTAAAGTTTATTTATCTCAGAGACCTTTCGAAAAAGTCAACTGGCCCTCTTTTATTTCACAAAAACGTATATAAAACTAAAGGGCAACTCCAACCAAAAACAATCTTTGCTGGTATTGTAAAATGGCATGGAATAATACCAGTATTTAAAAAGTACCCCAAGTTCTCTCTACATCCCCAGTCCACCTCCCTGTCACTGTTGCCTAATGAAATGCTTTCATAGAGAAGTTTTCAACATTGTGTGCAGGTGCAGCTACTGCCTCACCCAAAAATCAGTGAGGGAAGTGGAAGACAGGAGCATGGAGATGGAAGGTCAGAGGGAGCAAGAGAACCATAATTGGACATTTGGCGCCAGAATGCTATGAATACAGACTACAGACATATTTTTAGGTACAAATTTCACATTAGCCAGATAGGAAGGTACTTGGGAGGGAATTCTTTAATATTAAGGCATTAATAGAGAGATTACTAGGGTTGTTTACATAGGATAATCATGATGAACAGTTTTCCTTGTTCAATTACTTTGGAACCTAATGGAATGTCACTGTTGATCATGTAATTTTTAGACCTTTGCACTTCAATTTCTCTAGACATTAATGCTCCAATTGTGGTCACTCAAAATGAAAAATGTTTTAGAAAACTAAAATTAGCTGATTTTTAAGGTGACAAAACAGGTCAACACAAGTTTTGATTTGACACTAGAAAGATTGTAAACTTACACATTTGATATCAGCTTTGCTTTCAACCGTGGTGCCCTCTGGAGGTTCCACAGGCTTTGGCAACTCTTCCTGAAGTAATACTAATTGCAGAGGAGAGCTGCTCCTTGAGTTACTGAAGAGCCTGGGATCCTCACTCTGTATTTCCTCTTGTCCCTCTGCTGACATAGGAGATGAAGCTCGGGAAGTTGGGTCCACAAAGTCTGTTGGAATATGAGATGGCATACTTGCCATGGCTGGACCAGGCATTCCAGTATACGGGTATGAATTTGAAGCAGGGTACTGAGATTGAAAGAAAGGTGGAGGCATTGGTGGGTTTATTTGTGGAAACATGTTGTAGTTTGGGAGAATGACTGCCATGAGTGTGCCCATGTACGGGGATGGAAATGCTGGAAATTGTTGCATGGTGGGTTGCATGTTGTAGGACATATTGGATTGAGGTGGACACTCAGTGGCTGTGGATGAGGCAGGACAGTTTCCAGTCATTGTGCCAATGGGTGGGAGCGGAAACCCAGGCATCGGATATGCTGGCTGAATAGGTATCATCACTGGAGGGGGAAAGGCTAGGTTTGAAGGGCTAGAATGGGATACATCAGATGGTGGCCAAGACTGTGGTTGAGGTCCTGGCCTCCTTGGCCTTGGAGGTAAATTTGGACGAGAACCATTGCTATCTGATGATTCCATGGGTTTCTGCCTTTTATGTTTTCCATGTTTCTTTCCTTTCTTCCAAGCAGCTGGTGTTGTTTGCTGCGAAGAATGTTCCCCTACAAAGAAAAGGTCAAACATAAAAATACTCAAACAGAGGCTTCAGATAATGGAATAATCTTTCCCCCTTGATTACACATTAAACTTTTAGATGAATAGAGTACAAAACAACAATTATAGTGTTAGTCTGTAAGAGACTGATAGATGTGGGAAAAAAAATAAAAACTGATTAAAATGCAAACTTCGTTTACAAATATACATCTGAAAGGCTCCTACAGGCATGTTATAATAAAAGATAAATTTTTGTGAAAAATTGCCAGCAAATGTTCAGTGAAGAAATGTAAATCCCAATACCTGCTACAGGATAGTCACACCACTTGAAGTGGTTGTACATTTAGGTTTGAATTTTATGCTACAATATAAAAAAATAAATAAAAAAAATAAAAAAACTTTTTTTATATTCACAAGTACATTCAGCCAATACAATGTAGCATATGTCACCATTGATATTTCTTGTCCTAATGTTTCTAATACCCCACCTCCTATAGTCTGTAAGCTCGTTTGAGCAGGGTCCTCTTCAACCTATTGTTCCTGTAAGTTTTCTTGTAATTGTCCTATTTATTGTTACATCCCCCCTCTCAAAATATTGTAAAGCGCTACGGAATCTGTTGGCGCTATATAAATGATAATAATAATAATATCATGTTTGCATGTCAAGTGATCATTTATGACCATAATGGCATAAACATTAACAAAATGTGTTGATTTACCAGGCAGAAAAGCAAAATTGGACAGGGACAATTAGCTGAAATAAGTTTCAACACTATGTGCTGATTTGTCTGATGGAGGTCCTTTAGGCTAGGTAGCTACATTTTAGAGTGACACATGGCAAACAATTATACATTGATTTGGATAATTAAAGATTAGCTGTTAAAGAGGACATAACTTCAATCATCAAAATCAGACTTACATACCTTGTTCATGAGAGCAGACTTTGCTTCTGCTGTCCTGCTGGAGGTAGCTGCTGTATGGAGACTGGAGAATCCTTTGCCGAAATTGGTCAACATAATTCTGCTCCTCTTTCTGAGTATGGGCAGATAGTACTTCCTTCGTTAAACCAACTTGCTTAAATTCCTCAGGAGCTACAGTGGATCCGGCTGCTTGAGATGATCTCATTTCAATCTGCTCGCTACCAACTGTAGCATCTTCTATAGCTGTAACCTCTGAATATAATAAACATACTTGTTATTTTTAAGGGATATATTGCAGATTTACAGTGGCAGAAATTTCAAGGTAACAAACCAGCTTATACCTAATCTCTCATACTTTACATGTAGCACCCGGAGTGAAAAAAAAATAAAGCAAGCCAAATTGGTGTCAAAAGATACAAGTTGACTTCCATTTAGGAAAATACACTTTGTAATTACAAATAAAAAATAAATAAAATTTAAAAAACCATGAAAATCTGTGTATTTTGTGAGCAATTTCATCATCCAAGCATTTGGTATTTTTGTGTGGATGAATTAGATTTAAAAAAAGGGGTGACTGCCATTAACCCCTCAAAAACATGGTATATGCATAAAGTGGTTTTTTGGGGGGTATTAGTTTAATAACTTGGCTTCTGAAATTAAAATTTGTGAACTTTGTTAATGTTTAAATATCATAATGATGAAATTTAGATCATTCAGCCAAGATTAACTGCAAGAAAAATAAGTCACTAATTAAATGTCAAACTTTTCAGCCAATTTATTTTAAAATAAGCAAAACACCAATAATTTTGCAGCTATGTCACGGAGCATATCTTTATGCATTAGATGCTTTCCTAAACATGGGCCTTTACAAAAAATGATTATATTTAATAAAAAGGTCAAACCTACATTGGCTGCCAATGTTGCCCTCACATCAGAACAATACCAACAGCAGTTTCCATTTTCTTTAATGGAAATAAACTGACTGATTTAAGAAAGCGCACTGTCACCCCATACTTAACTTTCTATGATGGTTTCTGCTTTGCTTCCTCTTTACCAATCTGTTTTTTCTTTTCTGATCTATTTCTATTTAAAAACATAAGACCAAAGTAGGGACTACTTTGTCTTATGTATTTTTCCTACACTTGATATTTCTTGACAAAGGATGGAGCTTAAGGCAAGCTCTACTTCCTTTATGAAGCATACATTTTCCCAGAGTACTCACCTTTTCATCAAGTCGATCCCCTGTAATGGGAACGGGAGATTAAGGAGGAGGGGAAGGAAGGGCAGATGAAGACAGAGCAAGGGCATCACTGCCCACATTTTTAAGATTGCATCGGATGGAAAGAGAATCCATCTACCATATACATGGAGGATTTTATAGGAAAGAACGGGGGACCTGTGCCAAAGACAAAAAACTACTCTGGGGTGAAAAGTAACTATAGAAGTAGGGGCGAAAAAAAATAAATAAAAATTTTTTTAACTTCAGTTCATATCATGTAATGGGGTTTCAAACATCTACGTGAAATGTGTGTTGAGGCACAATTTTACTATTATGTCCCAAAAGGTTTGCATTTTAAAGCAGACAGTCTGCTAATTATGTATCCTGTTTGGTTATTGAACAGGGTCTGAACTGCAGCTGTATGTAGGTTCAATAGAAATTCCCACTTTTATAACTAGAGGATGTAACTTTTATAACTGAAGAGGAAGAAATCCTCCCTGACTGCCTTTCCTCTTCAGTTAACTCCCCAGAGAGCTAACGGAAGTGGCAGACGCATGCTGTGGTAGTGCACTCCAGCCTTACCCCCCTTTCTCAGTGAGCTGTACTACAGCTCATTGAAAGCATAGGAAAGCCATGTTTGTGTGCATGCATAAGCAGAGAGGATTTTCAATGAGAAGCCTGATTGGTGTAATCGTAGGCAAAAAGGGGAGGGCTTGCAATTTTTTTTTAAATATACCCCCAAAGAAAACCTCCAGGAAAAAAAAAAAAATGCATGCATGTTTTTAAGGGGTATAACAACTAAAATTGCTAAAAAAAAATAAAATAAAAAATAAATAAATAATATATATATTTGCTCTGATATATCTCTATATCAATGGACTGTTTCTGTACCTCATAGGAAGTTATGTGCTCCTAGAATAAGTCGAGTTTTAGAAACATTTTATTTGGCAGCCAATGCATTATTTACCTTTAGTAGAAATTGCAGTTTTTATAATCTAGCTCTTGCCTGTGACTTTGTTAAAATGTATTATTGTATATTTTGAGGAGAAAGACGGAAAAAAAATAAAAATAAAAATAAAACAATTTTTCTATGCAAATGAAACCCTTGAGGCGTGGATAGATACCTGACTCTGGCTGTGGAACATGCACAATTGTACTGCTGTAGCTACACTGGCTGGTGACAGAAACCACACTCATGGCCTTGATGGAAAGAGTCAAATCTGTCAACGGAGCTCCCACCACGGCGGCTGTTGTCTGAGCATCTGTTGTTACCATGGATTCAGCAGATAACTGGCTTGTGGCGATGGGTGCAGTTAACACAGGAACATCTTGCAACGATACAACACAAAGGCGATGACAATGTGTTTGAAAGGCAAATTGTGAGTCAGTTTGACTTTTTTTTTCAAATGATCTTTTAGGAACCTCCACAGGGGTATTACCGAAGAAGAAAACCAATTAGTGTTTTTACAATACACTAATCCAAACAGAAAAAGAATATACTATATTGTTAGTTTTTGCTATGTTGTAGAGTATATTAATATAAGCCACTGGTAAAGTGGTCATGGCCATAGACTTTTAGGTTTTTGTTGCAGGCTATTTCCTCCTTCCAATGCCAGCTGCTGTGTTTCCCCAAGTATTCTACAGCAGTTAGCCTATCTATTAGGATCTCTTGCAGCAACCAAATATACTATTAATGTGATAAAACCAAGATAGGCTGGTGGAGGAAATAAAGACCAGTACAACCTTACCAAGCAGAATATATTAAAATATTCTTCCTTTAAGACATATTTTAGGGAAGAAAAAACAAACAAACAAACATAATAAACAAAAAACAAAACAAAACAAACAAAAAAAAACGTGAATGTGAAGGTCATGTGAAAGAAGACAATGTTGGTGCTCCAAGTGTGTTTCCCCGATTGTAGCCCAGTTCTTTAGTTTTATACAGATCACAATCTTTGTTGTAAGTATAAGATAAAAGGAGATGTGATTACAGGAGGTAGTAATAAAAAGTTATTTGAAAGCATATGTAAAAAGGGAAAACTGCAGCTCCCATATGCAAGCCTCCCAACCATGCCATTCTTTAAAAGAAAGCCCATGTATTTTAAACCATAAGATAATAGCTGCAAAGCTGAGATTATGTATGTAAACATATTGGATGTTTGAGGTCCGCAAGAGTTACACTTCAGATTTAATTGCACCGGGGATCATTAAAGGACCAGTATAGTGCCAGGAAAACAAACTCGTTTTCCTGGCACTATAGGGTCATTAGGTCACACCCACCCTCAGGGCCCCCCTACCACTTGGCTGAAGGGGTTAAAACCCCTTCAGCCACTTACCTTTCTCCAGCGCCGGGCTCCCTCGGTGCTGGGGAACTCTCCGCCCTCTGCCGACATCGGCTCCGAATGCACATGCGCGCAATGTTTTCCGATGGACGTCCAGCGTCTTCTCACTGTGATTTTCAGTGAGAATCGCGGAAGCGCCTCTAACGGCTGTCAGTGAGACAGCCACTAGAGGCTTGATTAACCCCCAGTGAAACACAGCAGTTTCTATGAAATTGCTATGTTTTCAGCTGCAGGATTAAAACTAGAGGGACCTTGCAACCAGACTGGGTCCTTTAAGAATGAATCTGAATATAAGTGTTTTTTTTTTTTTTTTTTTTAGCATATGGTGATAAACTTTAACCCCTTAAGGACACATGACATGTGTGACATGTCATGATTCCCTTTTATTCCAGAAGTTTGATCCTTAAGGGGTTAAACATTTAAATGTAAAAAAGCTTTAGGACATTGATGCTCATAACTTAGAAGTGTAAAGTTTATCACACATGCACATGAATGTCATATCTGTTTTTTCTGTTAGACACCAGATAAACAAAATAGTCAGCAGACAATACTAGTCATTTAAATTCAGTGCAGATTTGTTCAACAAATGCAAAAAAAATATACGGATATGTAAAGTCTATAAGTTCATTTGTAAACGTTATCAGGAAGTTAAATATACACATACATAATATATCCTACATGTATGGCAAAATAGCAACATTTCGGTCCATGTCCCTATTATTATTATTATTTTTTTTTAACAATTCATCATACTGTTGAAGTGTCAAATTCTCATAATAAAGCAACAGCTACAGTCTACACATGAAAAATTCTGACTATTCTATTTCAGGACAGAGTCATCGGACTGCAGATTTCCCCTGGGCACTGCTATTCTCTATATATGTTGAGTGTGCACAATCCGTGCAGATCGTTTTTCTTAAACCCTCCCCCCTTCAAAACAATGGAAAAACCTGGTGGAGGTGCTATCTAAATGACATGCTAATTCCCTCATTCTGCATGCCACAAATATTTATAGGCAATTAGCCACCAATTACTAAATTAAAGGAACCCCTTAGTCATCATAACCAATACGGCATATTGCAGAGGTAATAGTGCTAAGAGTACCAATTCCATGTGCTTCAGCAAATAATGCCCAAAAGATCAGTTAATGCACACAAATAAAACAAAAAGCGAGATATTTTAAAGGTGCACTCAGAGTGCTGTAATGGATATGGAGCCAGGAGCTACTTGGTGCAAAAGTAGTCCAATCATTTTCAGAGGGTTTGACACTTTTCAAGGTCCACCACGTATGGCCCCCTTTTCAGGTTTCACTTAAGTCTCTACTTCCGCATTAGCAACATGCAATCCACCAATCTTTGCACAGAATTCATTGGCTGATGGTGTCCGCTGATGCTTAGTCATTTCATTTCATCCAACTAGGGACAAACTTTATACATCTAAAGCTGAAGGAATACTTTAGCGAGATCTAAACAGGGGACTAGAACGTGGGTGTCTAGGATCCCCAAATAGGAGTCAAACCTCTCAAAAAGGGTTTTACCATTTACAGTAGGAATGTTGCAGGGAACTCACTGTAGTGGTTATGATACCAGGATCATTCAATTTAAAAAAGAACACTAAAGTGTTAGGAATACAAAACTATAATAATTTAAAAGTCTGCAATGCAATGAGTATCAGAGTAATGCAGTACTGCAGAGTTATTTATTTGTTTTAGTTATAACAATCTTGAATATATATATATATATATATATATATATATATATATATATATCTACCTATCTTTTAATCTGAATGGTGGTAATCATTATCACTGTATAGTCAAAATAGGTTGTTAGAGTCAATTTAAGAAAAAGGTAAGCTGTTTAACCTATTTACTAGCAGAACGAAATGCGCACAATCTCCTACTATTTGCAAAAGATCAACCTGTTGAACAAAAAGACATCTAGTATTCTAAAAGAAAATTAAATTGGTTACCTTCCAAACCCTCCAGGTCCTCTTGTCCCTGACAGCCTTGTTTGTCTTCTTCTGAAGATGAAGATGTAGTGTTTGTTGAGGATTCACATTTTCTTTTTAATGCTGGAATATTATAACTCTCCAGGTACCTGGAAAACAAAAAGACAGCACAAAATTCATGGGAATGGGTTTTATCTATTTAGACAAATCGTCATTCTGCACATCTCCATTTCTATACACAAGTAGGAGATTGATCAATCACAATGCCTGCATTTATGCAGTAGGACAAATTTGCTTCATTTATTTTTTTGTCTATCGAATCAAGAATCAGGGTATATACTCACAGGTTTTTACAGGGAGTATGGAATGTTTACCTAATAATACTATCCACACAGTTGATTTGCTGGTAGGAGGGAATATGTTGCCCCTTTCTGGATGCATCGCAAGAAGTGGCTGCTTGTCCTTCAACAGCGGCATTTTCCTGTTGTGGTCTCAAGAATATATTTGGGTTTGACTTCACTGTTAACGAACAAACAAAAAAAAGAACAGGTAATTTTTTCAAAATCAGAAAAGAATTTGCAAAACATAAAATATTTTTCTCCCTTCAAATGTAAGAAAAATTATACTGTTAGGAATACAATCCTGTATTTTTTATTTTTTCTATCATGCCCAGCCTCTAATATGCAGTTGTCTCCCTCTCCCCCTGTACAATAAAAATTAATGAAAGCTTTGCGGTTCTTTCCAGCACTGAGGCTCCCTTGGATCTGCTCTGCCTCCGGCATTGTATTCAAAGCTCTCCTATGGACTTTCCCCATCACATGACTAAGTAAAATTCAGCAGAAGTGCATTCAAAGAATTCACCATAGCAGAGTGTGTGTGTGTGTATGTATATATATATATATATATATATATATATATACACACACACATATATATATATATATATATATATATATATATATATATATATATATATATATACACATACACATATACACATACACACATATATACATACACAC
Source organism: Pelobates cultripes (assembly GCA_933207985.1). Lineage (NCBI taxonomy): Eukaryota > Metazoa > Chordata > Amphibia > Anura > Pelobatidae > Pelobates > Pelobates cultripes. The sequence goes on from OW240921.1 coordinate 77,296,470, forward strand.
ACATACACACACTGCTATATATAATTTTGGGTCCTAACCACGATTCTTACAAACTGAAGTTTCGAACTTTGCTGAGATTAAACATGGGTTGATCTATTATAATAGGGCAAGTAAATAGCAAGAAGGAGATGCAGTTACACTTGTAACTGCTTCTGAACTAGTGGTGAATCAATAATAGAAATTGTTCCTCTAGATAGAAATTTTAACAGTTCAAAGTAATGACTCAAACAAATAAGATAATTGCTTCTTCTCAGGAGTATATGAGACACTCAAACCATCATCAAAGCCACTTGGATCACATTTCTTCCCAGTCTCATATGTGTTTTAATGATACATATTATGTTCAAAACATCTTAGCAGACTGTTATATGTATTTTTTTTTCACAACACTTTAATCAAATCACTCATGCACAAAATCAAAGGCTATCCTCACCGTTAGGTACATGCTTTTCCAAGATCTCCCTTTTCTTGGATAAAGGTTTGCTTCTCTTGTCAATGTACACCTGTTGCCCTAAATTCTTGATACGATTTATGTCTGTACAGACTTGCTTTAACGTCACCTACAATGAAAAATTAAAAAGAATATAGATAGCTAAAAGTACTTTGCATATGTGGATTGATGCAAATCACAGACACAGTCGCATAAATCAATAATGAAGTTAAAAACAAACCACAAGTAGATAGCTTATATAATTGGTTTACCGGTTCTTTGTGAGTCTCATCCACACAGTTTCCATTGGAATCACTGGAAGAAGCTATGCTTATATAATGTTCATAAGATCCATTGCTTCCCAAACTGCCATATCCACTGGATCCATTGTTGTGAACAGGCTATAAAGAGGAATTAATATGAGGATTTAAACAGCGAATTTGATAAATCAGTGTTTTAAATTTCAAGTCAATAAACATTAGCCAGCCCTAAAACACTGCTCTCTAGCCATTTTAGTTTTTGACTCATGGGTTGTCTGCAACCTAGTGTGCAAGTGTGTTTGAAGAACAATCTGGAAACCATAACAACTTAATTTCAATGGTGAACCTCTGAATAGTGTATGCACTGGGGAAAGTGGGTGGGTCTGCAGCTTTTGTGTCCTCTCCCTCATATATTCCCAAAGAATACATGCAGACAAATAAAATACATGAAAGTTGACTTTGTGAGTATATCCACTAACTTGTCAAAAATATAAAGACATTTTCCAAGGACTGTACCTTTAAGGGGTTAGACCATTTATGAAATGAACGGTTTAGCCTCAAAAAGGTTCAGAAGATACCCATCCTCCAGGTTCCTCTTTCCCCAGCTTAAATGCAGAAGCCTTTAACTGGGTGTTGGTGACAGACTGAAAGCATATGTTTCTCATGCATTGTTCTAAATAGAAAGCCACTGATAGAATAAGAATGTCAACTGTTGCTCTCAGCCCATTACCACCACCAAGTCCGAGGCCTGATGCGTTCATATTGAAGTCAGGGACAAAGGAGGAATAGAGGCCAAGAGGGGTTAAACCATTTGTAAAATGCGTGAGCACCAGGACCTCCCGGTACCATAACTTTATGGAGATAACGTTGTTATGGTCATCAAAGTGTTCCTTTAATGTAAGACTGTATTTGTGCTTACGGTGAATACAGAGATTTTACAGTGGAATGTCTACTATGTGTGAATGCAGGAACGTATTTACTTGAAGAGTAATGAGTTTGAAGAGTAATGAGTTTGTGAATGCAACAGTGTTTTTGCGAAAGATTAGTCATACCCCTATTCACTCATCATGGTAGTAGTCCACACCCATGTTACTTTTTTATTCCTTTTTAAATATGCCTAGGTACCCAGTCTATCACGATGTCACTTTCAGAGATTATCAGGATTGATGATCTAACATGGGCAGAGTGGGCTGCAGACAGGAGATTGTCCTGAAACTGCAGGTAAGTTTAAAGGCTTTTATAATTATTATTAAATCCAAAGGAGTGGCCGGGTAATCTAAACTAAAATAAAACGAACAAAATTAAAAAAAATATCCCTATTTTTAACACCAGAGAGCTAGTTATTTTTTTTGTGGTAGCAATACCAACTTCTCAACAGGTAACAAGGAGAGATGATGTGGACTTGTTTAAAAAAAAAACAAAAAAAAAAACATGCATTTGACAGTAGCAAAAAGTACAATAAAATAAAAAATAAAAAACATAAAACACTTTTTGAATGATTCTATCTGATGCATTCTTGCACTTGATGGTATCTAGAGTCTTTTTTGTTTTGTTTCAAAGGTATACAGATATAATAAATGTCATTTTGCAGTGTTTCTAGAACAGATAACGATTGCAAAGAAAGATCCATGTGATTAATGAATCACTCAGAGCTGGCTGTAGACTGGTCCGTGAAGGCTAAATATTTCAATGGTATCCCTGTGAACAAATTACTTGAGCAGCGCTGTACTATCTAGTAGTGATGTAATGCCCCATTCTTCTCTGTGGAGGCAAATTATGGTTCACAAAGAAAAGGGGGGGAGGATATCTGCAACAAAGAATCCGCTTTCAAAACCTTCCTCAAAATTACAGTGGCCTAAATAAACCTAACATGGTCTTGACTTTTCATTTTTTTTTATTTATTTTTTTACATAATACCCTTTCAATGTACAGGAAAAAATTTTAAAGAAAGGATTGTTCATCATTAGCCTTTTTTTATTATTAATGCATTGTAACAGTAAGGACACCAAATACAGGTTCAGGTTTAAGTAATATTAGAAACTAAAATAAGAAGAAAGGTAAAAAATGTGTTTTCTGTATTTGACAGACTGTGTATTTTAGATTCATGTGGCTTATGGGACTTTCTTTTGGGTAACATTTAGAAAAAAAATTTCTTTAAGACCAGACAAGACTGATTAGCAAAAAAAAAAAAAAACAAACAAACTGGAAAACCTATCAAAGGTGAACAATCAGGTCCAATTAACTTCAAGAGGATCTCCGTTTGGAGGCAATATGCTGTACTAGTGTCAAGCACATACATCAAGCTACCCCTTTCAGTAGTTAAAGCGGCACTGTCATGCCGAACTTACCTTTCCTCAATCTCTTCCTCTTCTCCCCCTCTCTCGGGATCTGTTATTCTTTTCTTCCTGTCTTCTTTAGTTTTCTTTAAAATCATAGGACAAAGTAGGGACTCTTTGCCTTATGGAGGATTCCTCCGCTTGACCAGCGGCGGAGGAGCAAAGTGTGCTTCATTTCCGCTGGTCAGAGCAATTTCCCCATGATTCTCACCTTCCCTCTGTGTTCCCACAATGCTTCCTGTCATTTTGGCTAAAACTGCCGAATTGCGTTCTAACTGAATGAGAACAGTATGTTCGTTTCTTTTAGAACGTAATTCGGCACTTTATTCGGATCGGAATTTCATTCTAATGAATGAAACTCCGATCCTATTCTTGCTGTGGCTGCATCTTGCAGCCGCTTAGTAGATAACTCCCTAATTCCCACGGTATCAGGGAGTTATCTACTAAAAGGCTGAAAGACCTAAATTGCTCTAACAGCCACATTTACTAATACTAAGTAAAGATTACTTAGTATTAGTAAATAATATGCCCCTTCTCACTATACCGTGAGTAGGGGCATGTGTAGTAAGCAGTGAGCAGTTTATAGCTGCTCACTGTAAAAAAAAAAACAAAAAAAAAACAAAAAACTAATACCCCCCCCATGCCCGTGGGGGCCCTAAATAAAGATGGGGGGGCAGTAGGTGCCCCCCCCCTTATTGTTTTATTAGGGCCCCCACCCACCGCGCAGGGGTGGGGACCAGAAGTTCCCCCCCATATCTTTATTTAGGGCCCCCACCCACCGCTCAGGGGTGGGGGCCAGGGGTGAGGACAGTAGGGGGAGGACAGTAGGTCCCCCACCCACCGCACAGGGGTGGGAGCCAGGGGGGGAGGACAGTAGGTCCCCCCCCTTATTGTTTTATAAGGGCCCCCACCCACCGCTCAGGGGTGGGTGCCGGGGGGGGGAGGACAGTAGGTCCCCCCCCCTTATTGTTTTATTAGGGCCCCCACCAACCGCGCAGGGGTGGGGGACAGGGGGGAGGACAGTAGGTCCCCCCCCCTTATTGTTTTATTAGGGCCCCCACCCACCGCGCAGGGGTGGGGGACAGGGGGGGAGGACAGTAGGTCCCCCCCCTTATTGTTTTATAAGGGCCCCCACCCACCGCGCAGGGGTGGGGGCCGGGGGGGAGGACAGTAGGTCGTCCCCCCCTCATTATCTTCACGCCCCCCCTTATTGTAATTTATGTAATTTTTTTTCAACAATGAGCAGCCACAGGCTGCTCACTGTTTAGTAGACATGCCCCTACTCGCAGTATAGCGAGTAGGGGCATTTGGGAGATTTTAACCTCCCTTGTGCTATTATGGGGGTCATATTGACCCCCATAGAGTGAGGGGGGCCTGGAGGGGGCTTATGAAGTGGCGGGGAGCACTGCTCCCTGACGCTTCTATAGTTACATATTACAAGGAGGGAGCTGCGTGCCGGTAGCTCCCTCCTTGTAATAAACTGAACGAACAAACTAACACTGATACATTGTGTTAGTTTGTTCGTCTGATATGTCTATTCACTCATTCGTCTGTCTGATGTCTGAGGTGTTTCACTGGGCATGTGCGGGAATCTCACAGTCTGTCTAGTGTCGGCAGATGACGTGTCCCACAGGGACTTCATCTACCCACACAAAGATGGTGGCGCCCTGAATATAGATCGGGGCAGAAAATAAGGATTTAAAAATAGGTCATGTGGGGGGCTTAGGGGCATTTGGGGGTGACTAGTGGGTCGACTGGATGTAGTGGAGGCGGGTTAAAAAAAACAAACAAAAAACGGGATTCGGCATGACAGTGCCGCTTTAAAACTCTGCATAGCTCAAGCTCAGCACTCTTTTTTGGTGGCCTCAAAGAGTCCTTATTGTTTGGCATTAATTGTTGCACAGGCTAGATTCCCTAATCAGGGATCAGGTATGCAGATTAATCATCTCCTTAATTAATTTAATTCAGAAGGGTGACAGATGTGGAGGGAACTAACAGATTAAACACAAGTGCATTTAAGAGTAGGAGTCTCTTAATTTTTCATAAACATGAGCAGCAGCAGAGTCAACTTAGGCTAACTTATAATTAAGCAAATAAAACTCTGAGGTTGAAAAGACAAATCCATTGCGCAACATCAAAAAAAAAAAAAAATGCAACATGTTTGTGTTGCACAAACTGGAAGAGACTTTTCGCTTAATCTATGAGGGATGACTAGTGCAGACCAAAGACTTCGTGTTACTTAGCCACACAGCTCACTAACAAAGCATTTTGAGAAACTTTATAAAATCAGGAGCTCTATAGCTAGATAATGCAATACTTATAAAGCCAATGCTCATAATGAAAGGCAATAACCAAGGGTGTTTTATACATCCAGTAAAGGTTGATCAACTAAGTTTATTTCTTTTTTGAAAAGAGGAGTGATTTTATCATTGAGTATTCATTTTAAATGTCATACCTGCAAAAGAACCTTGTATATCTGCCCTTGAAGTTCTTTAATCTCTTTGTCAACATTGATTATTTCTCGGCTTCTAGCAGCAAAAACATCTTCATTGAGTGGACCCCTATCAGAGTTAAAGAGGACACAGTAATTTAGTGGAGAATTCATTTTTTCTTCAATGTCAAATTCTCAGACATAAATCATACACAAATGGTTAGACCTACTGCAAAATAAATATATGAATAGAAAGCTAAATGTAGACCATAGTTGTCTCTTAAACAAAATAACAAATTTGTAACCTTTCTAATATCAAGGTAGAGTAGTATTATATAATAGAGCACAAAATGAGGACTTGACATTTAAAAAAAAAAAAAAAACACTCAATAATATTTTAGTTATTTAAACTATTTTATATATAATATGGAAAAAACAAATATGCATGCAAAATGATAAGTATGAAAACATGGCTATTTTGGAATTTTTGTTAACTCATCACGGCTGTTTAAATGAATAAACATCTAATATGTGAATGCTAACAAACTTATTGGATTAGAGACATTTTACATAAGAAGCACCAGTTATAAAGCAGACAAATATTAAAAAGAATATACTAATTAATTTTTTGTAATCACTTTTCAACAAAGCCAAATTTCATTTGATAGTATATGAACAGTCAATAACTTACGTTCTGACTTTGTGACGCCCAATAATGAAAGCTACTTTCCTGCTCCATGGATTGACAAAACTGGACCAGCTGGTATCCAGTGTAATATAGTCTCCATTCTGTGTGCAGAATCTGATTGGTGAATGCTCAAACGGGGGCTGACCTGCATATTTTAGAACTAAAATAAAAACATACATTAAGAGCACCGACTACAATTTTATGGCTCTCTAAAATGCCTAGCATGAACCAATTCCAAGTAAATTAACTGGGTGAGAATATACAATTTGCATCTCTTCTGATAAGTAAATGCGGTATTTATCTGCAAGCACTGTGGATTTGACATCATAAAGGACCATTAACATTTGAACAATGTACACAACAAACTAAACAGACACACAGAATACACAAACACTTCACAAAAATTGTATATTTAAATAAGTAAAAGGTGCTTACTTTTCCTATGCATTGCTAGCATTAAAGGACGATCCTCAGGATGCAAATACATCAAAACAGAGGTTCCAACCAAATCCTGCGGTAAGTAACCTAGTAAAGGGACAGCCCTGGAAACAGAACCACAGAGTACATATTAAAGATACATTTCAGCAACAATGTTGAGTGCTATTTTGATAATGTATAATAAATAAAAACCTGTAATAACAATATAACGATTTACTGACAAGGAAATTACAAATTAAAAAAATGGTTTATTATTTTGGACTTATTACACCGTCAACATTTCACATTTCTGAGTTTAAATGGGCACTCCAATGATTTACAATCCAGTTTTGCCTTAGGGTAAGAGCTGTGAGGGAGCAGGCAAACTGTGTCCCTTCTCTCTTGTACCACTGATCAGAACAGTGGAATTAGGATGAGCCAGATGACAACTTACCGATCATCTACCTCCAGAAAGACACAGCCTGGTGTGTGAGTTGTAGTAAATATTCTTTTGTCCATAGGGATTCTAGGAGCTGAAAATAAATTAGAAGTATTAATATAGATATCTTGAGATATACTGGAATAGATAAATGAGTAACTTCAACGGAGTCACTACATGTACTAAATCAGAAGCAATTTATTAGACAAATACATTTTAATAATATGATGGGTACAAATTAGGTAGGTTTAATAAAAGCACATTGATTATTAGACACTAGTGAGAATTATCTGGAATTCCAAACTTTAGGCCAAAAATAGCCAAATTGGAAAAACTCTCCAAGTCATTTCTGTCTTCAGATTGTTTATTTTGGCCTAAAATTTGAAATGTACTTTGAATTCATTTTAAATTCCCACATATACTTTAGTGAATAACTCTCTTTAAATATGCTTCAGTCCTTTGACAAATGTAGAAAATTATGGACCAATCAGAACAGAGAGAGATGTCAGTCTCATTTTCTGACAACTTTACAATGCCTGATGGTGCCATTCACATATTTCCTTGTCTTAGGGAACCTCTAGCTGTCTGACATTATACCTTTATCCACCCCACTGAGGGAAACTGTGGATAAAGTGCATGTCTCCCTTCCAGTTACTAACCCCTCACACCAGAGTGAGTTAAAGAAAGGCCGCATCTAGTCTTCCCTGGTTACTAGGGATTCCTTTTAACATATGGGTCTTTGGGGAGATTAAATATTTTTTGCATGGTTTGTATACGTTTGATTCAATATTTCAACAGAGAATTTCACTTTGCTGCTGCCTGCCTCAGCATAACAATGTCATCAGAGTATGAGAACAGTCAGTGCATGTTTGCTGAAAGTGTTCTCTTGTGAGACCTTAAAGCAACAAATGGAATGGCTTTTTAAAAATAGATGCTAAAAAAAGGGGGTAAACATTTTAAAGGAACACTAATTAAATTCTTGTAGAACCATCGAGGACACATGCTGCGTGTGGCAATCGCCACAATCCACCATTTTATTGTGTCTCTAAAAGAAGCATCGGTATCACTCTAAACAGCCAGTACTTTGTATGCTGACCCTGGACATCAAACAGATTCAATTAGTGAATCTATTTCAGTCAGACAGCCACTAGAGGTGTAAAGATTACAAAATGTAAACCGTGCCAATGCTCAGAAACACCATCGTTTTCACTTGCAAGGCTGTGAATTAAGCATTTATGCTTCAAAGTCTCTTCATTACAACAAAGTGCTTTTAGTGCTTTGACTGTCCTTTTAATGGTTAGCTTTATGGTTATATTTATAACACTAGCATGTTCCTCTGTGTTTTTAGATTACCGATCTCCACTGTGGAATGTAAAACACAATGGTAAACTCCATTTTTTATAAATCATAATTAAAAGTCGGTGTTGGTGCTGTAGCTGCTTATCCTGCTGTGAGATCATCCTTGTGGATGATCTCTGCCAATGCTTCTCATGGTATTGCATGCCAATCACAGTGTCCAGTGACACTATGCTGTTCATGCGGATGTAAAACACTTTTATAAATTATTATCTCTGCCTCACTGCAACTGGAAGCTCTCTGAATGAGCTAAGCCTGTTGGGCGGATGGCTTAGGTCATTGACTGAGAATGATCAGATGACATATTCTGAGCCAATGAGATGGCTTTGCACTGCAGAAATTGGCTCAGGAGCAAACTAAAGTTCCTAGCAGGTGATTTATGCTCTCAATCCTGCTGTAAAGAGGCAGTTCTGACATTCAGTAAACCCCCAACTGCTTTATATTATATTAATATATATATATATATATATATATATATATATATATATATATATATATATATATATATATATATATATATATATATATATATATATATATCTCTATCTATCTATCTATATCTCTTAATTTCAATGGTTTACCTTCATATCCTGAATGAATCTTTTCCACTAAAGCAAGACAACATGGCTCTGGCTCAGTGCTAGAAGGATTTTGCACTTTGACAGAATAGGGAGTCATCCTATATGGATTGTAGCGAAGCTCATGGTCCCGATCCTTCCCACCCCTAAAGGTAAAAAGAGATATAAAAAAGGTGAGGGAAAAAACAAAAAACAACCAAACAAAAAAACAACTCATCAGTTAGAACATTATAAGCCTAAAGTTAATATTAGGATATATGGCTGCCTAACATTCTTTCGGTATATCTAATTAAGTTTTGTGACCTATAATTTATACTGAAAAACAGAAAACTTTATATTTAAATATATTTGGCTATTCTAAAGAGTGTGTGTGAGTGTGTACACCAGAGATGGACACCTTGTACAACACAGTGTAAATCTTGTTGAACCACAATGTATTTCTTATATGTACGACATTTTACTCCCTTACATTACCCTTTTGTTTTCTGTACCCTGGAAAAGACTAAAAAATTGTCAAATTGAAAAAAATATATATAATTTGGCTAAACACTATCATATATTTTGAAGTTGGTTTCCACTGCACCAGAGATTGCCGTAGAGCTATTTATTAAAGGTAGTTGCTTGGGTCATGATAAATATGATGTGCCACTTGTATAAAATACTGCGCAGAACCCTCAGACTCCTAGGCCTTTGGTAGTGGACATGAGAACGAGGAATAAATATACCAGCCAGGAAGAGTCGGAAAATATATATATAATATATATATATACACACACACACACATACATACATACACACACATACACATATATACACACACACACACACACACACACTTTTCTAGGAAATCCATAAATTTAGGAAATCCTGAAATGCGTAAAGTGTTGCCACTAGCTTGAAAAGACTGAAGAAACATCAAGCACAGCATGGTAGGCAGCTCCTTCCATCTATTTAGCCTTTCCATCGTTGCACGCATCTGACATTTGTATATCAAATAAATAATAAATCTCAAAAAGTCATCTGAAAGGAGAATAATTAATTATGGCTTTTTTTGTATAAGTACGTATGCGTAACCATGTGAGCCTTTAACTGAGCTTCAACACACAGGTTTACGGTCCTATAATCCTTTCAAATATGATTTAATTGCAGCATCAACACATGCCTTGCTCAGATGAAAACCTGATAGTTACATAATCACACACACACACACAAGAATGAAGGGGAAAATTCAGAATTATTCCTATAGCCAATGTATCCTTTGTATATTATAGTGAATTTATAACAAAGTATAACAGCCAGCAATTTTCAACTAATTATTTTAAAGATTTGGATGCTTAGTTTGGTTCTCGGCATAACCCTTCTACATTTTACAGCCAGTTTTCAAAGTAGAATAATATTTGTAAAGAAAGAAATACAGTTTTTTCCCTCAAACACATTTTAAGAATGAGCATGTTTATTTTAAAAGGAGCAAATGAAAGTGAAAATAAAAAAATAATAATAATAAAAAAAAAAAAAAATATATCCAAATTTTAGCCAGGATATGAAAAAGACATGTGAGTAGTAGCTATCCTTTGGGGCAGACCAGCTGCTGTGGCTTACCTTTTCCATGAAGTACAGCCAGCCACAACAGTTGTATTACCACAGAATTTAACCATTACTAGTATACATCATTAAATCATTCGATTCACAGCAAGCAATAAATAATGAAGGCAAATTTCCAATTAAACTCAATCAAGTATTAAATCTGGCATAATGAGACTAATGTGAATCCTAGCTCACAAGGTTACATAACATATTCTAACAGCAACAGGGGTGTACACAAGCAGATGCCTAAAGCTCTGCAGAAGATGACTTACACAACACATGCATGCCTTGCTCAGTGTGTAGCTAAAATCCTTATCTTCCTAATCTATTCATTAGTATTATTAATTATAAAGTGATACCCCCATATGCACACCCACATGACTAACCTATCGCTGACTGCATTAAACATAATGGACTATAGACACTATAGGCATTTTAACGGTTTCAGCTCATTAAAGTGGTTGTAGGGTCTAGCATCCCCTGATGCCATCCTTTCATTCAACATTAAATATACAAAGACCCTCAAAAGTGAGAAATCCACTTTAATAGAGCCAGAGAAAACCAGGCAAATATGCTTTCAAATGGTTTAACCCAAAACTTGCGAAGTTGGCGCTCCCTTGTTCTGGCCCAATTTCCTCTTGAATGAAACCTAACTTTTTGGCTTGTTTCCTATTGTACATCGGAATACGTTGACACTATATATACACACACACACATCACTTTAACTGTATCGGTCATAACAATATTAAGAAAGACCATACAATCAATCTTCAATTATAAGCTTGTGTTCTTTTTAATGTTACACACATTTTATATCCTAAACATTATAGAAATGTTTAGTTAGCATTTTAGTTACTATTTCAATGGTAAAACAAAAAAATAAAAGTAAAAAAATAAAAATGTGAGCCTTGGAAGTTTACCTTATTCTGCAGAAAAAGGATTTCACTTGAGTGTATTCATACAAAGATGCTGCAAAAATAATAATGATAATGATTAAACGATAATCTCAAATAACTTGTGGTTATGGTAAGACTTTTATATATTTTAAAAGGTTACAGCATGTAATCAGCCTAATAGCTTCCTGCTTAAAGGGTTACAATCAATATTCACAAAACAGATGATGAATTATTAAACTGACTGCAGTCCTTGCAGCTACTAAACCAAAAGAAAACATACTCCAGACCACTCAATGGAGATTTAAGGTCAAGCCATGTACTGTTGTGGTTATGACGCCTAATTATGGCTGTTTCCTACACCTTTGTGTGCTTTGTTCAAATATGCCATTCTCAGGAGATCACACAGAGCTTTTTCATTAATGTATATTATTTAGGATAACCACATACAAATGTAAAATTAAATTGTATTGCAGCAATTCATATAGCAAGTAGGGATTACCTTATCTTATATTTAGGCAGGTATTTGGCAAAATTTGGCATGGTGAAACTTCAAACAACTCAAGTTGCCAATCATGACATTTGTTATAAGCTGCTAACAGCGGATGGGATCACACATCTTCTCACACAACATAGGACCATTTTACCCTCTTGCACAAGTGCAAGAAAACATCAGCAAAAGTGGTTTCACATGGCTTCATCTGCCAGAATTCACCAACACAATGGAGGTAATCATTTCTACTTTCCACCTCACCCGTGGCGCTACCAAGGAAGCAGATAAATCACCTTGAGGGGTCTTTATAAAAAATAGAAGCAAGCTACAAGAGACAGTAGTACTTAAAAATAAATTGTGATGATATAAAGCTGCCCATATCAGAGTTAAACTAGATCAACTTTGACCTGGACAGAGAAAGCTCTCCATAAAATGTGTCCTACCTGTCTCGGTACCTATATTCCAGGGTAGAAGATGAGATTGAGTTGTGTGCTTGTAAAAGACGCTTACATCCTGAGGAGCTAAAAGTTCAACAAATCTCGAAGAGTCCAGCAATTTCTTCTTGCAATTTAGAATGTATGCAGCCTGCTCTGAGATATAAACCATCTTCCCAGAGGTCATTGAAAACACAATGACAAATGTATCCTGAGAATTAAAATCAATTACGGATAACTTTAACAACGTGTAACTTTAATTTAAAAAAGAAAAAAAGAAATGTTAAATAATGTAACATTTTATAAACATCATGAGTTCTCTACTGAATTTAAATGTCACATTTGTGTTTATAGCAGCACTACTGGTTTTCAGTTCTTTGCACATTTTGAGGCAGCAAGAGAGTGTATATAAAGGTACAGATATGTACTTGAAGGTACTTTGTGGGTTCTGCCTAGTTCAGCTCCTGCTACTTTATTCCCTTGGAGCCAGTCACTGCTGCAACCTCACATATACTCATGAGAACAAAATAGCTCTGCCATCTCCATAGAACTTCTCAGACGATTTACATAAAAATAATTATCGAACAACCAGGGTTGGATACTCCATAAAAGTTGATAGCTGAAGCTCTTTTAAAGCTGTGCTTTCTGACAACTTTTGTAAGCTTCGGTACTGTCCATAAGACTATTTTGTCCTCAGACAACTTTAAGCCAAAACTTAAAATTAATTTCCAACAGTCAATGGGTGTTTCATAATTTTTATCTCATCATGAAAACTCTGAAGTGACACTGCAGCTTTAAGTGTTTTCTTTAACTATGGTATGTTTGCTCCACATACTAAATCTAGCAAGCAGTGGAAGTGGATTGATATAATAAACCTGCATTGCAGAACAAAGGAGCTTACCGTATTCTTTGGTGGATGCTCAGATGTAATGGTGTGTAAATCTTCAATTGTATGAACTGTGGCATCCATTCGAGATGTTCCATTGTCACCAAGGACTTGGAAAAATGCACTATTTGCTGTAGAAAAGGAGGAAAACCCAATAGGAAACATGAATACCTTTTAACAAAGAGGCAAAAAAAAATGCTTGTTTGATAATGCAGAGTTAAAAAGCAAGCCCTAAGTCAATTCAGTCACACTGAAAATATTATACAGGATATACAAGTTTTTTTCATTGAGATTAGCTGCCCTCTCACCTTGCACCTGTCTGACGCACTTCAAGGCGTAGTTTAGTGCATCCACTGTGCTCGGTTTGCTGCGATTTATCTTTTCTGAAGGGAGACGCCGTTTCATTTCTTGAACCATGGTCATCAGTTCCTTGTGAGAGCGAACTCTGTCCATTTGTTCACTGTAAAAACCATGTATATGCCAGGATTTAATGTTACATTTTATAAAATAAAATTTGAAAGCCTTCACAAAACATACAACCTACTCTTACTATGCAGGTGTAAGCTTTTGGGGATTTTCAAAAGCTTTACAAATTTATTTCAATTTATTTTTAGATCCTTTGCTTAAACACTTGAAATTTAGCGCAGATGTATGTATTTCTCTGGATCATCTTTTAGATGTCTCCTTACTTTGACATATAGATAAAAATTGTAAGAAAAAAAAAAAAATCATCATTGAAAGAGATGGGAGAAACGTGCCGAAGGACATTCATCGCTGCAAGACTCCACCAATATGGTCTTTATGGCAGACTGGCCAATTGCAAGAAACATTAAAGAATGCCTGGAATTTGCAAAAAAGCATCTAACGGACGATAAGTCTGTGAGAAATAACATTCTCTGTTCTGTTGAAAGAAAGCTTGAACCACTTGGCCTCAATTCAAAGCATTATGTCTGGAGAAAACCAGGCACGACTCATCACCTGTGCAATACTATCCTAAAGCTGGTCCAGAGCGCTCAGGACCTCTGGCTTGGCCTAAGGCTCAACTTCCAACAGGACAAAGCACAGCCACAACACAAGAGTGACTTAAGGATAACTCTGTGAACATCTTGGAGTGGCCTAGCCAGAGCCTGGCCTTGAACATCTCTGAGGCAACATGAAAATGACTATCCACAGATGGTCCCCACCCAAAAGATCTTGAGCGGATCTGTAAAGATGAATGGCAGAAGCTTCCCAAATCCAGGTGTGCAAAGGTTGTTGCATCATACCTAAATGATTTTAGACTGTGATCTCTGCCAAAGATGCTTCAACTAAGTACTGATTTAAGGGTATGAATGCTTATGTCCATTTGATATTTCAGTTAAATATATTTGCAATTGTGTCAAAAAAAAGTTGTTTTGGATTTGTGTAAGAGCAGTTCAATAAAAAAATAAAAAAGGAAAGTGTCTTAATGTGCTGCATGTGTCTTTATATATAGACACAGACACTTACTAAAAATATACAGATACATTTTATTATACTCTACATAAATATTGCAAAGACTGTGTGATAGGGAAAACAAAAATGGCCTGCAAAATATGTAGGTGATAAAATGATAGAAATGAAAATAACCTGTTGTTGCTGCTTCCCGTTGATTTGCTGGGCCGTCTAAAAGCACAATTTGATCTTCTACTTGGCTCATTGACATGAGAATCAGTTCCACTGGAATCATGCCCATTGCAGTCATGTCCACTTGAGTCATTCCCATTGGACCCACTGGAATGTAGTTCCATGTCTTCGTGGTGCTCACAGTTTTGCTCCACTAAATTTTCACAGTTAAAAGTCTTTTCCAGGGGAACCTCAGCTTCAGATTGTGTAGCTGCTGACCACTCCTCATTTTGGATCAAGTCCTCGTTCTGAGGCTCAGCAGTCATAGTTGTTGTGAATACTATACACAAGACACACTACTTACCATTGCTCAAATACTGAGGAAGTAACTGATTTACCCACACCAAATTAGGTATTTTCAATTAAAACAGTTCAGGTTTGTTCATCTACTTCTGGAGAGTACATCAATCTTTGATAAGGAACTCTGAGCAATTTAAAATTATTTGATGAATGTTCCACATTTGTTGCTCTTTTTTGCAATGCCTTGCTCATGAAAGTTTCAATCACAATCTGTGGCAAACACAGGTAAAGCACGTCAACCTAAAAAAACAAATAAAATAAAAAAAAATAAAAAAAAGTTTTACAAAACTGAACAAAACAAAAAAGGAATAAACATGAGTGGTTTCATGGATCACAAAACATATACCTAGGAAACAACAAGTTATAAATAAATGCTCGCAATAAACACATATCCTGAAAAATTAATTGCTAGCAGGTAGCTATGGCATAGCTCGAGTAACATGACATTTCAGCAGTTATGTGAACCAGGAGACACATTAAAGGACCATTATAGGCACCCAGACCACTTCAGCTTAATGAAGTGGTCTGGGTGCCTGGTCCAGCTAGGGTTAACCCATTTTTTTTTTAATAAACATAGCAGTTTCAGAGAAACTGCTATGTTTATAATAGGGTTAATCCAGCCTCCAGAGCCTTTAGTGGCGGTCTCATTGACAGCCGCTAGAGGCGCTTGCGTGCTTCTCACTGTGAAAATCCCAGTGAGAAGACGCCAGCGTCCATAGGAAAGCATTTTAAATGCTTTCCAATGAACTGGCTGAATGCGCGCGCGGCTCCTGCCGCGCATGCGCATTCAGCCGATGATGTCGCTATGAAGGAGAGCTCCCAGCCCGGCGCTGGAGAAAGGTAAGATTTTAACCCCTTCCTCTGCCCAGAGCCCGGCGGGAGGGGGACCCTGAGGGTGGGGGCACCCTCCGGGCACTATAGTGCCAGAAAAATGAGTATGTTTTCCTGGCACTATAGTGGTCCTTTAAATATTGCTGGTGTTGCCTAAAGTTTAGCTTCTTTAGAAGGCACAAATCTTTCAGAGGCAGCCTCACTTTAGTAGATGGATGAGACAGACAGACACTTAAAGTTTATTCCATAAGTATGAAGAGTCAAACATCAGCATCATCAACAACTTTGAACCCTTACTCAAGATGCCTTCTGAAACAATGCTGCTGTTTTTCAAATTTCCTTATGGAACAAACCTTTTATCACTTTTGTAGAAGTCTTGTGAGGGTTCCTATTCACCAAGGATTTGGATTAAATGTAGCTAGCAATGGAAGTAATGTTGACACAGCATATGCAGTGCATGCTATAAAGAAATTTAAAAGGAATCTCACACACACACACACACACAACACAAAAACAGTTGTCGTAAGGCCATAGGTAATATAGATAACTTATACAATTGCTTATGGCCCATAGCAATAAATTGATATAATTTACTGGAGCAAGTGTAATAAAAATGGTCGGTTTAAAAAGAAACTCCACTGCCAAAATAATAAAAATAAAATTAATTATTCAATGCATATATCCCCAATGAAAACATACATTTATTAATTATGCATGTTTTTTTCAGGGGAGGGAGGGAGAGAGGACCCGGAAGCTCAGCCTGCAGCTCCTCCGGGTCCTACTCTCGCGAGCACAGAGCGTTGTCGCGGTTACCACGGCAATGCTCCAAATCTCGCGAGAGTGAACTCTAGCCCTGTAGCTATGGGCTAGAGTTCAACCTCACCACCACTGGGACCACCAGGGATTCCCCACCGGACCACCAGGGACGGAGAAATGTCCCCTCTCCTCCCAGTAAAGGTAAGAAGGGAGGGGGGACATCATGATTATTTATTTTAATTAAATAAAAAAAATTTAAAAACATATTAAAAAAGCCCCCCCCTAGCCTTATCACACACACACACACACACTGTCCCCCACACACACACACACACACTGTCCCCCCTCACAAACACACCACTGCTTCTATGCCCTATGACAGCCCCATTTCCCAGCAGACCTCAGGTAAGTTGTCAAACTGTTCTTTAACGGTTTGACTACTTACTCTGGGAGGGGGTCCCGGCACTATTGGCACCATAACCACTACATTGAGCTGTAGTGGTTATGGTGTCTGGATTATTTATTTAAATAATCTACAAGTGCCCCTCCCGAGATCAGGCTCTGGATCCGCCATTGCTACATCCAGGGTGACTGATTTGTTGCCTATTGGCCCAAATGTGTTATGCAAGTGAAAGGATGATTCCAATGTCGCAAATCTGAACAGGAAGCGATTAACCCAACTGAGTCGCAGTAAAAACACATTAGCAAAACTCAGATTAACCTGTGACAGGATTAATTATCTGTTATAAACTGCTTCAAACAATTAAGCTCTGCTTTCCTCCTCCAGCGAGTGTGTGTGGTGGGTGTAGAATAGCAGGAACTGTGTTTTGTTTTTTATAAAATTATAAGCAGTGTAAAAAGAAAAATAATTAAAGATTTACAGTTGGCTCTATACTGCCCAGTATGGTTTTAATTATTGGGGAAACACCAAGCAATATGTTTCTATATTTAGTAGACAACAAAATTCAAGAAGTAAGTCAATATATAAACTATGAGTGTAAAATGTATATATGGACTTACTTTTAGAATTTTAGGCCTAAATTTACTGCACAATATTAATTTACTCTGTTCTCCTTTTATATATCTGCAAGACCCTCTGCTACCATAAGGAATCTCAACAACATAGGTGCCACACTGTATCCGAAGAGGGGATTAAACAGCCCAGACACTAAAGTCGGAGCTGGATCATAGCTCCTGAAAAGGGCAAGTGTACATACCTTTTATTTCTTTCTTTATATCTATATGTAAATTGAAACATGACATTTGTTTTTACATTTTTTGCTACTATGCAAACTAAAACATCAAATGTTTTTATTTTTCTTGCAAAAGCTAAATAAAAGCTAAGTTTTATATCAATCTGTGAACCAAGTCCTTGGAGTGCTATCATTCAGGTTATTTTTTTTTTTTGAATCAGCCTCAGGTAGAGTACTTTTTCAGACCCTGGTAACTTTTGCTTTTTTTCCTTTCTATATGTCGCACACACATTTATGCATAAAAATGTATTTGTGCCTGCTTCCATTAAATCAAACCACTTCTCTTATATCAGAAACACAGTATTGGCTCAATTTCCAGTCTCTTACAGTATCTAGAGCATGAAAATAAAGTTAAGTTCATCATTTCAAACAATATTTAGTACTTTAAAAATAGTCAACATAACTAATTCATTACTAATCAACACACTAGCAGTAATTCTAATATATGTCATACAAAAGTTCTGTCATAGATCATTACTAGCAATGTGCTGATCAATCCTCCGGCACCCAAAAAGTTAAAATCTATATGACTAACACTACTTTGCATTTATAATAACTAATCCAGACTTACTGAAAATTCATGAAAGACTCCATCACAGTCCCACAATGTCTGCTGATCATTACAAATGTTTCAGAACACCAAATTCTCCGTCAATTCACAAAATACAGCTTTTTAGCATATTGTGTGAATTGAAATTATGTTTTTACCACAACAGCCTTGATTATCCCAACTATTGCAAATTTGATGACGTACATTACAAAGAAAGAAAATGCACAAAAGTCTAATAAGAATTGTAATGATTATAATTAGGCCGTTATTAGGGTGCTGAATTTACTCACACATCCTGTTTCCAATGCTCCTATATTTAACAATTTGAGAGCATCAATTTTCTACTCAGCATGCCAGCTAAGTACAATTTTGTTTTCCTAATCAATATGCCAGCACAGTTGGGATCACATGATACAGACTAAAATACAGTAGATTGCAGCAGAAAAGGTGGGATGAAGAATGCACAATGAAAGATGACTTACGTTTCTTTGTATCTTAAAGAGTAGAAATAATGACAAAGCCATCACAATCAGATACTAGAAAAAGATACTCTGTACGTCATTTACATTTAAAGAAAATAGGACTCTTCCGGACAGGAATTGTGTAAAGCTCTGCAAGTAGGATCTGAATACGAATTATTAGATATAATTTTGTCGTTGTTTACATTCTAGCATTACATGATCTGTCTCGTTACTGTAACACAATTAACAAGTCTGCCAAACATTTAAAGTACAGCTAATATATTTTTACTTGTTCCCGTGACACACCTATTATCTGGAACATACTGTACAATTGTATGAGAGCCAACTATTACAGTACAGTTTCTACTGACTAAACCAAACCATAGACACATTCCTATCCATGTGAGCAGTATTACTCAGCCATGTCCCAGTACACTGCACTTCCTTCAGCACAAGACAAGGGCTGAAAAAGTGAAAGAAACACTCCAAGCACCATAACTACTACAGCTCCATGTATCATGATGCCAACCAATTCTCACTTCCATCACCAAAGAGTTACAAGTTCCAGAGCAAAAACTTCCTTTAGCACTCATGGGCCAAGCTCAACAATGCTCATTGACCAAGAGCAATCTTCCCTAAGGAACTTTCAGCTCTTCAAAAATGCTGGGCTAGTCGTGAAGAGCCCAGTAAGATGTCAAAATGTTTGAAAACAGTGATCTGTAGTGGTTAAGGTGATTGTTACTTAAAATGACTATGAGGCCAGAAGATGAAGCCTGGAGTAACCAGGCAGAGTTATTTTTCTATCATTGTTTTGCATATACATGCAAAGTATATGACATAGTGCCACTTCTATGCACACACCTCCTTTAAATGCCCTGCTGAAACAAAGCTTTAGATAAAAGGGTCTAAAATTAGTGGTCCACAAACCATTTCCAGCCCTCTAAATATTTTTCTGCAGCCACCCATCAGAGGATAGAGAAGTAGGTCCAAGTCCAAGATATGTCCCCCTTGTGTGCAAGGGAATCAAGATTTGAGCGTGGCTGTGTGTATGGAAGCACAGGTTTTTGTATGTGCTCGCACATCTGGCAGTACAGTTCTGTAGACTGCCCTGCTCGTCGAAACTAAAAAAACTTGGCCAGTGGGCCCCACATAAATGGACTTGAGTTAAAATATCTAAACCATAACTGTCAAACAGGTACCCTTTTTCCTACAAATTTCTGGGAAATTAGCAAATGACGGTGGAATTGTAATGGAAATGTTACGTGCTTTCTTTCTACAGCTATGGGTTGACTAGTAAATATTCTCCCACTGTCAGTTTTTATAAGGATTAGTGAATATTTTTTTTCCCCCATGTGAAATTCATGTATACCACATACTATGTTATGAATGAAACAGGTCAACAATGACTAGTGTACATGCAAATTGAACTCCAAAGAAATTTTGTCCATCTTCCCCAGACCCCACAGCCTTACTGAAATCTAAACAACATGATAAGAGGAACAAGTCTAATAATTGTAACTCCAGCAATAGCCCTCCATGATATGGCCAGGACAATAATTATGTGACTATTGATTGCAAAGCCTGTGTAGGAGTTCACACAAACACTGGGAACAGAATTGTTCTGGTGTGTGTTTAAACAAAAACAGCTGGTCTGGTTTTTATGATGATACAGAGAAATATGTTGCTGTTTCTTTATATTCTACATCACATGTCTAGTCCGCGTTTGGCATTTTCTTTGTTTTAGAACATGTGTGCAAAGAGATATGGCAGAGAAAAACATTTGTACAAAATGTTCAGTGCCATAGGTGTGTACAAGGTAGCATTGCATAACCAGTTGGCGGCTGTGGATTTGTCATTCCTCTATCTCTTATAAAATGCCGATCTTCTGCCAGCTAATTAGAAATTTTCCCAAAACAGTACATTGTGAAGATTGATGCCTAAATATAGCTACACAGCTATATTGAGGGTATTTGCAACAAAACTAAGTGATGTTAGCATAAAGAAGAAGGGTAAAAAGGGGGGAAATAAACACTTTAAAGCCATACAAGACTGAGCAAACCACCATTGGTCTTTATAAACTCCAGTGTTCTTTTCTTAAACCTAACCAAAGTCAACTAGCAACATATTTCCAGCCAAATAATATATTATTCAATCAGCTTAAATACATTATGTACAAACTATGCATTCTTCACCAAGGAAGTAATAACACAGTGAGCAGTAAATGAACAGAGAGTTATAGCACACAGCATTCCAATTAGGAGATAGAATGTTCTAAGCAGAGAAAATGAAAATAGTAAACATAAATGAAAACAATCTTCATACTCAAAGAGGTGGTAATGATCTTCTGTGTATTCCAACTTTACAAAATATAAATTTAGCTTGAAAGGAAGGAGAAAACAACCACCCCAAAATTAGAGAATAGAAATTAGCATGCATGTAGACAAGAACTTTATGAGCACAGAAGCATAATTTGTGAAATAAAATTATAAAGTTTAATACAATCCCCAGCGTCAGCCTTTGCAATTACAAGAGACTGCAAGTCATAGTCTGGGTAACAGATTGGGTGGTGGGGCGGTGGGGGCAAAAGCTGCACTAGCACAAGGCATTTGGATGTAATTCAACATAGGTACATGTTGTCCTTTTTCAGTTATAAGTAAATAAAAAGTGTTTGGCTAAGCTTCAACAATGCCTTTTGATACAAAAGAAAAATGTATTTTTAGCATGGCCAAAAGTATAAAAATGTCAGTTACAAAGAATATATACCGGTAGTTATTTTCTTTGTAAGGTCACTATTGACAAAGTATGTCAATAACAAAATGTAATAGGTGAATATTTCTATATCTTGCTATAAACTCAAATCTGAAATTGTGTCAGTTTTCACTATACTGAGAAACAATTTGCCTTTGTTCTTCTTGCCTAAACCCTGTTTGTAGCAGGGGATTGCTGTACGATGCAGCAGGGAAAAAAAAAATTACAAAAATAAATAAATAGAATTGTTACCAAAATAGCAATTTTAGTTTAAATTATCTTCAACTGTAAAATAAAGAATTGGTGATCACTAGAAGTGGCCAATTTATGGTGTCAGTAAACATGGCAGTGTGAATAAATATTAAATGTTTCTGGCAATTTGAACATCCAGGGATGTGAGTCGTGACAGCCAGATGGATCATAATAAGAGAATGGGCATTTGGTACATCCACGCAGATATCCACTGGGGGCACACTACTGCAGTGACCAGGTTTTCAACTGTTGCCTCAAATCACTTCAAGATAAGACAACAATTCTGACTTCAGTGCTGAAATAGATTGAATGCAGTAAAATAGGTTTTTTTTTTTTTTTTAAATTGAAATCTCCGTTATAATGACAGTCTGGTAATAAATTAAAATTAACCAATCAGTTAATTTGGCTAGAATTATGCATCTTTCTTTTGACAATTATAAACTTCTGATGAAGATAAAAGAGAACAGAAAAAAAATGTATACACTAGACCAAATTATTTCCCTGTACAAGACATGTATGTGTAGATTTGTCAGTTATGAAATGTGACTAGGAATATTTGAGAACAAGCATTGTGGCAACACTGATGGCATACACAAGAATCATGTCATTAGCCTGGACGCACACATCCCTGCCGCCTGTTCCCAGAGTCCAACTGTGATCTCCTACTGACGTGCAGACATAATACCGTCTTAGTCAATGAATTAAACACGTGGAAGTACTGCCTCATTCATTGGGGTCTTAAGAACAAGCACTGCTTCAACTGTAAAATGCACACCTAGCACCCAAAAGGAGATTATTTAAAACGTAATTAAGGGGCAAAACGCTAAAAGAGGATGAATCAATATGGAATGTTCCAGCTGTTGCCAGCACATGGACTGGACTTAAAAATCATACAAATCATCATGTTTTGGAGTGACATACAAAATAATTATGGTTATATTTGCTTTGTACATTAATATCAGTACGTACAACAAAAAAAGCTCAGATTATATATAAAACATTCTCAATATTAACTAGAATATATTTTTCAACACCTCAACGTTACCACAGTATGGTTCCTATGGACTTGATTCCGAAACAGATTTGTTCATTAACCATTGACAGCCTCTATACAGTCCTGCTTACTGATAAACAAGAATTCCATTTTGGAGTGAAATTAAAATTAATGTTATTTCAGGTCATAATCAATCTAGTTCCTAAAGATCTAAACGCCTGCATGGCATTTCCTACTTATTTAGCATTTGCAGATCTATACAGCTTCATTATGTGTAAATGAGCTGGAAATTCTTTAAAGGCTGATACAATTCTACCGTAATTAATGGGTTAAGCACCAAATTGTTTTGACTACATACCACTGCATAGGATTAAATAAAACTTAAGATCTGAGTGTTTTGGGAACAGAATATAAATAAAAGTTAAAAAAAAAAAAAATGTTTAAAAGAGAGCTGTTTGCTGAACGGAATCGTGTTCTCTAGAAAGCATGTTAGATTCACGTGAATTGCAAAGCTGAAGATTTCTAAGCTGCTGAACAACCAATGAACGCAGCCAGCTCTTCAGCCATTTCTATTGGCTCTGCTTTCAGTGCTAATATACTAAATGCATTTGGCACAACTTGCCATCTTTCAGGGTTCCTAAAGCCCAGCAGCATTATAAGCAATATATAAAGAAAGAAACCAATGGAAAGTGCATCTTGAAAACCTTAAAAACGTTGAAATATTCACATACAGATCAACTATTAGTATCTATCACTGCAGTGTAAAACAAAACCTTAAGAATTAAAGCTAAACCTATTTTTTATAATAATGTTTCCACAATTTTTTTTTGTTGTTTTTATGAAGTGTGTGTAAATAAATCACCTATCTTGTGTATAACAGGTTCCTTCAGTCATATACACGCACCTTGGATCACAGTGTTTGAAAAACAGATATTCTACTCGCACTAAAGCAGGGAACACTATAGATCCTGTCATACACACACACACACACACACAAAAAAAAAAAAAATCTATTCCCTTTCAAAACCTGATGAAAAGATAATTATATTAAAACATTATTTTGAAGTGACAGATGCCCTTTAATTGCCTTGTTCTGTAGTTATAAAGTATTAAAAATGAAACTTAATGGCAAACCAGCTGGGCCTAATATTTACGCTAAACAAAGACCGTATTCAAAGAAAAGCTTTGTCAAAAATTTACACTATTTTTTTTTTAGAACTCTAGCACAAAAACAGCTTTTACCATTAATACTAAAACACCAATAGCCAACATTGGAAATCGTAAGTTTCACAACTAAATTTCCCATTATTTTCACAAGGGTTCAGGTGCCAACGTAAGCCATCACTTCACCTTAAAACCAAAGCATAAATAAATATAAGCCATTTATAATTTAATGCATGAAGCAGGGAAAGTACATTTGAATGGATTGTTTAAGGTATGAAATTGAATAACATTTATTAGCCCAAAAAGACCAGCATAGAAGGCAATTTAAAGGCACTGTGAAACATGATCAAAATGATCTGACATCGTGGTGTAAAATAAACTACACAAGCTCAGCAGAAGAAAAATTAACTCTACAGGCTCTGAGGCATGTTGTCATGTGCCTTATCCATGGAATCCACATGATCAGAAAGCAGTGCAGAACTGACGTCCTATGTTAGCTGCCAACAATGGAAAGATTCTGCACAAAGACGCTGACAGGGTATACAGCATCTCGTTCCAAAATAGATCAACCGTCTTTGTCAAACTTTTCAATTAATGCACAAAGGTGCTATGCCAATAATGATCTAAGGCAAAGATCATACATGGCGTGCATTAACCACTGGATACAATGAAAACAGATGTGCATTTTCCATAGCAAGATATATGCGTAATAAATATAGCACAACAGGTATTCAAAACATTGACAGATTAATGTAAGGTACAATAAACAACATGTTCAAGTAGAATAAATGTATTATTTGTGGGACAGGTTTACATTTAAAGTGCCTATGTATTAATGCACATGGGGTACATTTGTGCATTCAGCATGTACATATTGAGGCTTGGGTACATATAAAAGGATGTGGTAAACAGCTATTATTGCTGGCGTATGTAGAAGAAGCACCCATATTAAAATGAAATAAGCAGAGTCTTGGAATTAATGGAAGGTAGAGCAATGCCTACATATAGGGGAACATTTCCCAGACACTAATATAACGGCAGTAATTGTAGATGTTAACTTGAGGTTATCAAGCAAGGTTTCCAGTAATAAGTGTGAAGGGATAAGGGTCGTGATGCAGGTATTTATGTAATTGGTGTGGAGCACTAACTCAAAGGCAAAAGTGCCAGTTGCCCATGAATGAGTGGATGAGACAACAATGCCAGGTGCCCATATATTATTGCAAGCGCAATCTTGCCAGATATCCAGGTATAAATGTAATGGGCACAGGATTCAGGAGTCCCTGTCCAAATACAAGGGAGACAGGAGCCAGATGTCCAAATAATACAGGTGAGCATTGCCAGGTTCACATAAATTTATGTGAGGGATGCAGTGCCTGATGTTCAGATATTACTGTGAGGAGATTCAGGTACCCAGGTAGTAATGTGAGGACCCAATCCAGATGCGTTGGTAGTTATGCAAGAGACAGTCTAAAGAGCCCAGGTTGTAATATGAAAGCTAGAGTGCTGGATGCCCCACAGGGTGCAATACCAAGTGATACAGTGGTATTGTGCCCAGGAAATATAGTGAAGGGTATTCTGGTTTGGTATTAAAGTGCCTGGGTATTACAGTGAGGGGTACAGTATAGGGTGCGCAAGTACTACAGCTAGGGGTACAGTATAGGGTGCGCAGGTACTACAGTTGAGAGGTACAGTATAGGGTGCCTGGGTATTAAAGTTGAGGGGTACAGTATAGGGTGCCTTGGTATTATAGTTGAGTGGTACAGTATAGGGTGCTTGGGTATTATAGTGAGGGGTACAGTATAGGGTGCCTGGGTATTATAGTTGAGGGGTACAGTATAGGGTGCCTTGGTATTATAGTTGAGTGGTACAGTATAGGGTGCTTGGGTATTATAGTGAGGGGTACAGTATAGGGTGCGCAAGTACTACAGCTAGGGGTACAGTATAGGTGAGCAAGTATTACAGTGAGGGGTACAGTATAGGGTGCCTGGGTATTACAGGGGGGGGCTACAGTATAGGGTGCAGTATAGAGTGTGCAGTTACTACAGTGATGGGTGCAGTACAAGGTTGTGCAGGTACTACAGTGAGGTGTACAGTATAGGGTGCCTGGGTATTATAGTAAGGGGTACAGTATAGGGTGCCTTGATATAGTTGATGGGTACAGTATAGGGTGCCTGGGTATTACAGGGAGGGCTACAGTATAGGGTGCCTGGGTATTATAGGGAGGGCTACAGTATAGGGTGCCTGGGTATTATAGTGAGGGGTACAGTATAGGGTGCCTGGGTATTATAGTGAGGTGTACAGTATAGGGTGCCTGGGTATTACAGGGAGGGCTACAGTATAGGGCGCCTGGGTATTACAGGGAGGGGCACAGTTTAGGATGCACAGGTACTACAGTGAGGAGTACAGTATAAGGTGTCCTGGTATTACTGTATATGGTGTGCAAGTTATTATTACAGTATATATTGATGGGTACAATATAGGGTGCCCTTATATTACAGTATAGGGTACCCTGGGATTACTGTACAGTGAGGGGGGCAGTATATTACAGTATATAGCGTGAGGGGTATTATTACAGAGAGGGGGGCAATATATTACAGTATATAGTGTGAGGGGTATTATTACAGAGAGGGGGGCAGTATATTACAGTATATAGTGTGAGGGG